>CM026211.1:19724819-20324819 GCA_014839995.1 Xenentodon cancila | reverse complement strand
AACTTTAACATTCATATGGATGTTGACAGCGATTGTCTTAAGTTAGCTTTTAGTTCTCTTCTAGAATCGATGGGAATTTCACAAAAAGTAAACAAACCAACACACTGCTTTAATCATACACTCGACCTCGTCCTTGCTAATCCTGTAAACTCCCTCCTATCCGACCACTATTTAATAATGTTTGAATTTAACACTGTCATCGTTAAAGGAGGTGTCATTTTTGCAGATCTTTATCCGATAAAGCTATTGCTAAATTTAGGGAGGCCATTGCTCTTCATCTTCCTACAGTGGAACATAGTGAAGCAGTTGAGGGCTGTGACCTCGGTTCTACCTCTGCAGACGTTGATTTCCTTGTCGGTAGCTATGCAGATTTGTTGCACTCAGCTTTAGATGCAGTTGCTCCTTTCTGAGAAAGAGAGTCTCTAACCGTAGGAGCTTATCTCCCTGGTATAATTCGCATATTCGTATGCTAAAACAAAAAGTGCGTAAAATGGAAAGGAAGTGGTACTCTTGTAGGTCTGTAGATTATTACGTGCATGGAAAGACATTCTAATAGAATATAAAAAAGCCCTTTGCGAATCTAGAACAGAGTATAATTTATCGTTGAGGATATATAGAGGATAATAAAAATAACCCATGTTTTCTGTTCAGCACTGTAGCCAGGCTGACAAGGAGTCACAACTCTCAAGAAATCAACCAGGCCCACCTGGCAGTGGCTGTGGGCATTTCTTCAGCTTCAGCGACTACCTTAGATTCTGACCTGACTCTAGACTGTTTTGTTCCTGTAGGCCTCCCTGAGCTGACCTCAGTCATCAAAAGAGCTAAATCATCCACATGTCTGTTAGACCCCATCCTAACTCAACTACTAAAAAATGTTTTCTCTCTTATTGGTACGACAATACTGGACCAGATCAACTTATCCCTGAACTTAAGATATGTGCCACAGGTTTTTAAAGTTATTTAAACCTAGTAATTAAACCAGTAATTAAACCAGTAATTAAACCTTTACTCAAAAAACCCTCTCTTGACCCAGACAATTTAGGTAATTATAGACCAATTTTCAACCTTCCATTTATATCTTAAATTCTGGAAAAGGTAGTTGCATGCCAGCTATATGACCTTTTGTATAGAAATTATCTATTTGAAGTTGTTCAGTCAGGGTTCAGAATGCAACAGAAACAGCACTGGTTCGAGTCATGAATGACCTTCTTAAGGCCTCAGATAATGGATTAGTGTCCATACTGGTGCTTCTGGACCTCAGTGCTGCTTTTTATACTATAGATCACAGCATTTTACTGCAGAGGCTGCAGAGTATGTTGTTAGGATTAAAGGGACAACTCTAGGTTGGTTTAAATCATATCTATCTGATAGATTCTTCAGAACCACAGCATTAATTTTCATTGCTGTGCTGATGGATGGATACACAGATTTAAAACTGTGGTCCCAAAAACCTTAGGAAGGGATTAGAAGATGTTGTGATGGCGTCCAGTACAACTGTGCAAAACCTTAGTGTTATTTTCAATCAGGATTTGTTCATTTAAACAGCAAATTAATCAAATTTGTAAGATAGCGTTTTTCCAGCTCTGTCACATCTTAAAAATTAGTAGGATCCTCTCACAGTGTGATGCTGACAAACTAATTAATGTGTTTATATCTTCTAGACCATCCATCCATCCATCCATCCATCCATCCATCCATCCATCCATCCATCCATCCATCCATCCATCCATCCATCCATCCATCCATCCATCCATCCATCCATCCATATCTGGGACTGGGTCGTGAGGGCAGCAGTCTAAGCAGACCTCCCTCACCCCAGACAATTCCTCCAGCTCTTCCCGGGGGACCCTGAGGTGTTCCCAGGCCAGCCGAGAGACATAGTCTCTCCCCAGCGTGTCCTGGGTCATCTGCGGGGTCTCCTCCTGGTAGGACATGCCTGGAACACGTCTTTAGGGAGGCATCCTACACAGATGCCCAAGCCACCTCAGCTGACTCCTCTAGATATAAAGGAGCAGTGGCTCTACCCCGGGCCTAAGGTACTTAACTTTCTCACCCTATCTGTAAGGGAGCGCCCAGCCACCTTGCGGAGGAAACTTATTTTGGCTGCTTGTATCTGCGATCTCGTTCTTTCGGTCATTACCCAAAGTTCATAACCATAGGTGAGGGTGGGAGCATAGACTGAATGGTAAATCAAGAGCTTCACCTTACGACAAAGCTCCTTCTTCACCATGACAGTCTGATACACCGACCCCATGACTGCGGAGGCTGCACCAATCCATCTGTGAATCTCATGCTCCATCTTTCCCTTACTCGTAAACAAGACCTAGGGATACTTAAACTCCTCTCCTTGAGGCAGGACATCTCCACCTACCCAATCGGGCAGGCAAACTTTTTCCGGTCAAGAACCATGGCCTCGGATTTAGAGGTGCTGATTCTCATCCCGGCCGCTTTACACTCGGTTGCAAACTGAGGTCCTGGCCTGATGATGCCAAAGTCCTTGATGAAGCCAAAGTCCTGAAGCCAAGGTCCTGACCCAATAAAGCCAACAAGACAACATCAGCAAAAAGCAGAGGTGAAATCCTGTGGTTCCCAGTATTGGACCCCCTCCGGTCCCTGGCTACGCATAATAATACTGTCTATTAAAATTATGAACAGAACCGGTGAGAAAGGGCAGCCCGGAGTCGGAGTCCAACATGCACTGAGAACAGGTCTGACTTACTGCCGGGAATGTGAACCAAGCTCCTACTCCGTTTGTACAGAGACCCGAAGAGCCTTTAGCAGAGGGCCCTGGACCCCATAGTCACGGAACACCCCCCACAGAACACGGTCGAATGCCTTCTCCAGATCCTCAAAGCCCATGTGGACTGGTTGGGTATAATCCCATAAACCCTCCAGCACCCTATGGAGGGTATCAAGCTGGTACAGTGTTCCATGACCAAGACAAAAACCGCATTGTTTTTCCTGAATCCGAGGTTCAACTATCGGCTGAATTCTCCTCTCCAGTACCCCGGTGTAGACTTTCCCAGGGAGGCTAAGAAGTGTGATCCTCCTTTTTAAAAAGAGGGACCACCACCCCAGTTTGCCACTCTAGCTGCACTTTCCTCGACCCCCATGCAACGTTGCAGAGGCATGTCAGCCCTACAACATCCAAGACTTGAGGTACTCAGAGCGAATCTCATCCACCCCCGGTGCCTTACCACTGAGGAGCTTACAGACTACCTTTGTGACTTCAGCTTGGGTGATGGAAGAGTCTACCACAGTCCCCAGCCTCTGATTCCTCAATTAAAGGCATGTCGGTGGGATTGGGGAGACCCTCAAAGTATTCCATCCACCGTTGTCCCCAGTCTCGGTCAGCAGCTCCTCAACCGCACTGTAAACAGTGTTGACAGAGTACTGCTTCACCTTTCTGAGCCACCGGATGGTTTGCCAGTATCTCTTCGAGGCCGACCGATAGTCCTCTTCCATGGCCTCACCACACTCCTCCCAGACCAGAGTTTTTGCCTCCAGAACCACCCGAGCTGTGACTTGCTTGGCCTGCCGATACCCGTTGGCTGTGTCAGGAGTCCCACAGGCCAACATGGCCCGATAGGACTCTTTCTTCAGACTGACAGCATCCCTTACTTCTGGTGTCCACCACCGGGTTTGGGGATTGCCGTCACGACAGACACCAGAGATCTTGCGTCCACAACCTCAAGCTGTTAACAATGGGGGCAGAGAACATGGTCCACTCAACACTCAATGTCCCCAGCCACCCTCGAAATCTGGGAGAAGCTCTCCTGGAGGTGGCCTCCCTGACAGAGGGCTCGGCCAGATGTTCCCAACAGACCCTCACAATAGGTTTGGGCCTGTCCAGCTTCCTTTCTCCACCAGTGTATAAAACTCACCACCAGGTGGTGATCAGTTGACAGCTCAGCCCTTCAAAAATTTCAAAATCAGAAGGTGATCTGTAAAGTGGTCTGTTTCCAAAGAGACCTTCAAAAAGTGCCTAAAACCACAACTATGAAAGCCCAGTACAACAAGCTGAGGCTGCCAGCTTTGGCCATAACTAAAATATAATATGATGGGAGGTTTTCTTGGATATCAGCTATTCTGAGTTGTCTGTATTATTTTGAGAACAATACAGATATCCCATTGTGCTTCACCATCTTGACTGACAAGTACATATGACATTTACATTCTGCTTTCCTTCCCCCTCACTCTTGCTCCTTTCAGTTCCGTATGTTTGTTTCACTGATGCTCTCTACCTGTGTATTGATCCCCAGGTTCCACATCCTTCATCGCTGTCAGAGGAAATGTCCTGCCCAGGTCGCTTCAGTTTCTCTCCACTTCTTTCCTTAAGACGCAGGCTCCCATTCAGGGAGGTGGGCTGGGTGTCAGACAGAGGACTGACCATGCCTGAGTCCTTGGCCTCAGCTGCATCCTCAGAAGCTGCGTAAACCTGGTCGGGCAGGCTGCTGCTACCACTGCTGCTGTCCAGAGACAGGGTCTCGGCCTCAAATGCTTCAGTTTCTGGTTTGTGGCCACTGGCTGCTGAACTCTGCATGGAATAGACCCAAGCTGGAAAAGGATGACAGCAAGTCTTTTAGTACATATTAGGTGTTATCATACCACTCAAAAATGCCAGCAACAACAAACTTTAGCATCCAAATCAAGGGCTTCCTATGGTTTTTTTTTCAGTGAAAGGAATGGAAATTCACTCCTTATATGAATGGATTTTTATAACGGAACGATCGTATCTGTCAAGATAAGGCACCCATAGGCCACGTATATTTTATTAACCCAGTAAGACCTGATGCAAAATCTCTTTTCTTTCACCTTTCAAGCCTGGAGTGTTGCACATGTCACATCAACACTTCCAAGACACAAAAACCTTCAGACTTGCTTTGAAAATATTGATATCATGAGGGTAAAGTCAGTAATTAAAAATTGGACGGCATAACCTCTGTAGCTGTTTTATTTATATCTTCTAGTTTCTTCACTGGCTGAGAAATACAAGGTTTTTAAAAATAGCTTTAGGCTTTTTTTTAAATTGAAGCATTAGGTCTTAATGGGTTAATCCTTCATTCAAACTTTAGACCTTTTTATCTTTATCGGATCCAAAGAAAAGCAACATATAGTTGAAAAAGGTAAAAATCATAACAAAAAATGTGTGTAAAAGTAGCACAGGATGCAGAGTGAAGGCCAAGAGAGGGAAGGAGAGTGAAAGAAAATAGAGGACGTATTTATGTTAGTTTTTGACACTACACACACACACACACACACACACACACACACACACACACACACACACACACACACACACACACACACACACGTAAACAAACAAACCAGAAGGTACAGGCCAAATATACCAAACAAGCCTGGAGCACAACCACCTGTGGCTTGATAAAATATCTTAAATGATGTGTGGGTGGACTTACTGTAAACAAACCCTTTTAATTAGATTTTTACGATACTGTTTTAGGTTCAAGGGGAAGAGAATTGCCTCATAGCCTCTCGTCTCTTTAGTACACTCATGCTCGAGTCAGTCCTCTGGCTTTTGGGAAACTTATTTAGAGTGTCACTAATCTCATTGAACTCTAAGCCAAGAGCGTAAAACTCAATATACTATTTATTAGTTTGGGATTTTTATTTATTTATTTTTTTTTACAGCTGAACCACAATTTCATTATTCTCATCGTTCACCTGGGGCTGCCTTAAAATGTTTGTAATGTCAGGTGGAGGTGAGAGTGAGCATAAGTTTGGGCATGCATTGTTTTTTATGTCTCCCGAGCGTACGTGCGTGTGTCTGTGTGTGTATGCGTGTGTGCTTGGCCTGTGAGTTTTGGGTCTGGTCCTAATAGTGTGGTGAGAACAGTCAGTTCCAGGAGATGTGGTGATGACTCACAGGCCTGTCCTCCCAGCTCCTTCCCAGCAACTGCTAAGTCATGCCAGTTACAGCCACGATCAGCACACATTCACACGCACAATCACGCGGTCGCTAGTATGTGCACGTACATGCACTCTTGCTCTCGAAACTCACATTCAGAAAGACCTCGAGCACATGCTTCTGTTAAAGCCGGACGAAATGAGACTCCACTCCCAAGCTGCCAATACAGTGAGATGTTACTTGTCAAAATCTGACCCCGGCAATTCATGCACAAAACCAAATCAATAACCTGTTGTCTTGGTCCAGTTTTTTTTAGGTCTTTAATTGAAAAATTTCATTCAAACACACATCCTGCTTTTCGATTACATTAACACGCTTTCACAGGCTCAATAAGAACAAGTCAACTGCAACATACTTCGTTGTCTTTCACCTTACAGAGTTCCTTACAACATGTGTGTCATTATACTGGCTCGCTGTTTATTAAAAATGAAACCAGATTAGAGTTTAAAATGAAATCTTCTCATCTCAAATTTTACCTAATGGCATTCTATATTTCCATATTTGCATGTAAATGGTTCAGAAGAAATCCACTGGCTTACCACTACCACCTAACTACAAGGGGGTACTTTGTAAGATATGTCAAATACTACGATGCTCAAAACTGTAAACGTGCCTACACTATGCCTTAAGGACAGTGTGGTTTAGCCCATTTTTAACAATATAACTCCAGCAATGAACACATTTTATATAGCATGTGCAAGTATTAAAAAAAAAAACAAGCTGTGACATACAGCAGTCCTAAAACTTAACAACATTCAGAGGTTCTGAAAGGAAAACTTTCTTTAGGAAGAGTTCTTAGATTTCATTTGGTTGTCTTTATAAAATATATGCATAGGTCACTTGTCTCATACTGTCTCCAAAGTCAGCATTCGTTTGGGTTTCAGATTTCTAAACCAAGCCACAACACCAGGCACCTCCAGAGAAACACTGTCCAGCTATTGATCGTTCACATATTTGCTGATATCACATAGCCTTGCCTCACTGTCCTCTGATCACATACTATATACCACTTTTAACTCAGCCCTTATCTCATGCATAAAAAAATGTCAATGCATCAAAGTTAAATGTAAAACAATTGTTGAAAGTGAAAAGATAATACAGAAACAACCATATACTAAATAGCATTTCTTGAATTTGAGTCTGAATACCGAGACTGCAAAAACATTGTGTAAAAGCACGTTTTAGAAATTAAACTACTAAAATAATGACAGAAATAAAACTGTAACAACAAGTACAAGGGAACTTAATCAGCTGCAGAAAAACCTCTCAGAGGAATGAGAAGGGGGGTAAAATCAAAGGAAAGTCCGGGAGAAAGAAGACAAGCTGCAAAGAAGCAAACGGGGGTTGATGAAAAAGGGTTGGCAGGATGAAGAAAGGATCAAGCCAGAGAGAGACTTCAGGAGTGTTTGGAGCGCAGACGCACAGGCCCACAGCAGTAAACTAAAAAGGTGGGAAGGGGTGGGGGGGGAGAAGAACAGATTTGAGATTACTCCGTCATCCACAGATCACTCAACAAAGAAGTTGAAAACTCAAAAGTTGAAGAAAGAAATTTACAGTGACATGAAAAAAAATAAAAGAAGGTATTTCAGCAACGTAGCGTAGTAATGCAGAAACACACACAGCTCCACATCACTCAGCAATCTCTTCAATAACACATCGAATATACTCCAATGCACTGTGTAAATGCAACTTGAAAAGCACTCCAGTTGATTGTGCTTGACCTCAGCCCTGAACCTTTGGATCCACAAGAAACAACATAGATTACAGACTGACATTTATAGACAAGAAGGACCTTGACCCGTATGGACCCACTGTCACTTAACAACTCAGCTGCACAAGTCACTGAAGGGGAGATGAAAAGCATGTGAGGACAGAGTTCAGAATTCATAGACCCACACATCTCAAAGGGTTTCGGGTCAAGTTAGAGGTATTTGCAAATTCAAATTCGAACAAACGATATAGGGAAACCAGGATACCAGCCTGTAGAAAAGAAGAAGAAAAAGAAAATGAGAGCTGCAGTCCATGTCTAACCTACATTGGGGAGCTGCTTTCTCCACCTCTATGGCATCCCGTGGAGATGTAAAGTCTGTGTGCTCACTGAGAGGAGAGGAAGAGTGAGGAACAGGCTGTGATGGCTCCCTGTCTGGGGAACGAAGAGGTTTGGGTGGCACTGGACCAAGATTGATTCCTGGATAAAAAGGCAGGACAGATGCAGAGGCTCATAACAGAAAAATGATATATCTAACACAAAACAAGATATATTCCTGCCACAGTAGGACACTGAGGGCTGAGACAAAGGAGGTAAGAGCAACCCGACACGTGATCCACCGTGCAATCCTTAGAGGACATATATGTTGGCCCGCTGCAAAATAAACCAGCAGTATTATGAAGAAGGATGTGGTTTGCATCAAAGTTAATGAGACAAACTATGGAGTCACATAAAGCATATTAATAAAACAACGTTCTCCAATGCAGTGTTTCTGTTGTTTCAACATACTGTATCAGCTCTGCTGCTTTCAGCGCTGCAAGGTTTTAATGATCTGAAAGTGGAACTTTTCTTCCCTGTAGGTAACAGCTGTTGAACCAACTGATTTATAAATATATGCAGACTCATTAATTCCAAATTGTGTTTTCACACTAATAAAAGTATTTTTCTTATTTAGTATAAAAACCATGAGACATTCTCTATTAGTATTGGTGATGTTAATTTTATTTCTGTTTCAATTACACTTTATGTCTTTTTATGTTTTATTTTTATGTTTTATTATTCTATTTGATGTTTTCGTTTTAATGCCTAATCACTGTGCACTTGCCCTAAATATTTATTTAAATTTTGACAACAAAATCATCAGGTTGGTAGTGGATCAATGTTGCAGAAGAAACAGGTAAGACTCTGCCATGTCTCCTCTCAGAGCGAAGTGCCGCCTCCGAGTAACCCACACACCTATTTTGCTCCCCCCACCTGACCGTTGTGCGGCATTTGCCCTGGACCAAAGTGACATGGATGCATAAATCAAAAGCACATAAAACTGCAAACGGTTCAGGGTGACTGATCTTTGCACTACCGTAAAAATACAAGTAATTTTAGTGTTACGCCTGTGGAATTTCACAATAAAGCAAAAAGCACTAACCTTGACAACGAGGTTTAATAGGCTGTTGGATGAAGTTTTTCTTTTGTTAAAAAGGCACAAATTTTGGTTCATCACTTGGAATGTAAAGATCTGGGTTTCAAAAATGGCCAAATTATTCATGAAATGCAACTTTTAGAGACAGACTTACAGTAAGTACTACTTACTACTTACCTACTACTTGAGTCGAGTTAGACATATACAGAAATATACAGAATTATAAAGGCAGCAATGCTGTTCTCCATGTGCAGGGTGTAGCTGTTTTTACTTAAGAGGTATGCCATCTATTCACTACCCAGTATGTACATAATGTATAAAAGGAGTACAATTACCAAGCAGCACAGAAGAGGTGTCATTTGAAGAGAAAAGGCTATAAACTAATGTTGAGGTTGAGTCAAAGACAAACACAAACAAACAAAAGGTAATTTGTAGGATTTTGGCTTTTAGACAGTTTTCTTATACACAGATTTCATCTTATTGTAAAATGGGTTACATCTTAATCGGAGTTTAGCAAAATAATGAATATATAAAAACACTGAAAAATAGGAGAATTCCAAGTTGGTGCACTGTGAAAGGTGTCAGGTTAGACAGAAAGATCTATTTTTTAAAAATCTTTCTGGTGTCTAATCTAAACATTTCTTTAGCTCTGATCTTCCTCTCCATCGTGCTTCTCTCCTTAAAACCCCTCAGGTCTCCCTGTTACTTTCTCGCCATCCTGTCATCCCTCTGCTAAAAGTTTCCCATGCTCTGTTCTCTACACTTCTTCCTGTTTATGTCACCTTTCACATCCCGCCTGAGGTCGATGGCTCTCTCATCTCTGCCCCCGTCACACATGACAACCCTCTGCTGTTATCTCACTTTGACATAGAGAATAATCTGAGTTATATGTAAATCACTGAGGCCAGCTAAAGTTCAAGTCGTTGCTATCTGTCTTTGTATCAAACAGCGCAGAGTTTGTGTGAGTGGTTGCATGAGCAAGAGACGGAAAGAGCGAGGGACACAAATAAAGAGAGGGACAGAAAAAGAAAAACAACTGACAGATAAATGCAGGTAAAAGACAAAGACTTGATTGTTTCAGGAGCGATGATGAAAACCACCTATACTAGTTTCCCTCCCTTCGATCGCTGATATTGAAAACCTTAACAGGAAACCCATGTCTGCCTTACTTCTTCAACATACAGGGGGGCTCACTGGTTAACGGCATAGTTGATTATCTTTCATTTTATGCTTGCTGCTTAAATGTAACTTTAAATCACAGTTAAACAGAATATTTAAATGCAAACATTTTTACATTACATGAAAATCTATGAATACGACAGGTGGGCATTAAAGCTGCACTCGTTTGCTGCGTCCTCTGTTCCTTTAGTTTTCTTATCTGTTATTTTTACCTATCTAAGAGACATTATTGCCTAAGTTGCATATTCACTGGCTATGGTACATATTTCTTCAAAGCAATTAGAGATCATTTCTAGCGTTCTTTCCAACTCTTTCAGTGTTAATATTTGTGTTTAAGCTATTTTCTTTTCTTTTTTTGAGTTTAATTTTGTGTTTATTAACTGAAGTCTTTAAATGTTGTGTTGCATGTATGACGTCTTGTGATTTGATATTTACCGACTGCACTTTGTCTGTTGTTCTCCACTTCATCCAGTTTCAGGTTTAGGGCCGACTCTGTCTCTGACCTAGAGCTGTTCTCTGAATTTGCTTCGTGATTTGTTGTGGCAAGCGTGCTGCTGGTTGATTCCAAGTTCCCGTCACTGGAGCTCTTTGTGATGGTCTGGACCGGCACAGAGCCGCTTAATGTACTGGTGCTGCAGTAGGAGCCGGCCTGATCTAGGTCTGCATCTGAGTCGTCAAGGCTGTGGCTCAGTTCGGAGCTGGAATCCTGCACAGCCAAGCTGTCAATGGTGCTGCTGCTCAGGGATGGAGAACTGGAGGCTGGTGTGGCAGGTGAAGGCTGAACTGCTATTATGAGAGGAGGTGGTTTTACTGTTTGTATTACCCCAGAGGCATCGGCAACTGTGCTTGACTGTGCCAGCTTGATGTGACAGACTTGGGTGGGTGTTTCGGTACTGTGGCCTTGAGGGGTGGGAGCAGCTGAAACTGAGGTGTCATCAGAGTCGTCTGTGAAGGTAGCTGGAGTGGGAGGTGGAGCTGGAGCCTTTCTTTTCCTTTGCTGGCTTTCTGAACCAAGGATTACCTGACAGAAAATAAATTAAAGACAAGAATGTATATAGCAGAAGTCTATGAAGTTCATTTGGCATCACTCACATCAGTGTGTATCTACGTGTGTGTTTGTGCTTTAACCATAAATTATTCAGTCAATTTAGTCTGGCAGGACCAAAAACAGGGTTTACTACTGGGCAATCAAATCGAGTGCAGTTCTGGCAGACGCTTGTGCATTTAAATTCATCAGTGTCAACATTCCTTTTACGTTATCCTGCAAGTAGACATATAAGGTCTGCCAGCAATTCACTTAAAATGATGCAGCAATGCTGTGAGGCACACTGATATCTTTATTTTACTGTAGTATTTCCTTGATTTTCATTGGACACACCGACCACTATTTAGATGCAATGCTGTTCTGCTTATTTAATTTATGACAAGTGATAGATCAAGAGAAACTATGGCTGGAGTGTTTTGATGGAAAAAAAAAAAGAAATAATAAAAACATTCTGGCTAAACTCTGGTTTTGAAAAGAAACATGTTGTAAAAGAGTAAAGAGAGAGAAAAAAGAAAACTTAAAAAAAACCCTATTAACCGATAAGACAAAGAGCCACTGACAAGACAAGTAAGTTGGTTTCCTCCATAGGAGGATGAGACTATCCAGACAGTCTTTTATCACTGAAGTTTTCTCACTATGAGGTCAATGCTTGAAGAGTTTAGAAAATGTCATGGGTAGATTTCAGCATTACAGAAATCTTTATTTTGAATACACGCTACTACCAACTTGTGCTTTCAATTTTTCTTCCCTCTGAAACTCAGCAAGGAACATGCCCAGAGCTGCATACAGCATTGCATCATTCAATAGGGCAAGAAAGCGATCAGGCCACCTTGCTGTTCTGCAGGCAAACTGGGTTCAACATGTGAACTCAGTGAACTCAGTGCATGGCATGCTATGGAAATCCGAATGGCCCCCCAAGTGCCTGTCTTTCTCTTCATTGCTCTCCTGCTTTTCTCCCTCTCTGGCATTTATATATACATGAATAAAGACACACTGGTGGAACTAGGCCAAAGTTGAAGCTGCAATGGATGACTGACTTGCCTATAAAGATGGATGTGTATATCTGTGGTGTGTGTATGCATGCAAGTATCTGAGTAAGTTTGTGTGTGTGTTCCCTGTAGAGTGGAGCAAAGAGTGGAGTTAAGCAGCACTACAAAAGGAAGAAAGCAGTGGCCTCACACAAGCATATGCAAGTACACTTATCTGTGTGACTGTACAGACAAACACTGATTCCACACTGATGAAAAATTGGAAAAGTGTTGAAAAGCTGAGCGCAGATGGAGGAAAACAAATCTCCAAGTTCATTATATGTATAGAGAGAAGCTTCACTCTTATAATTTACAACTAAGGAATGCAGGAAGTCCTACTTCCCTGACATCCTCACCAACAACAGTCATAATGCTCGGACCTTATTTACTACAGTTGACAGGTTAACAAACCCCCAGCGGCAACTGAATTTCATTCTACCATGGCCTGCAATGACTTTGCCAAACTCTTCCCAGACAAGCTCCAAAATATTAGACAAGCAGTTGTTGCATGAACAGCAGGTTCAGGATATGTACTGTGTCCACCAAAATTCAGTTTAAACACCATGACACAGTTTCATCCCATTAACAGCACAGACCTGGAGGACATCTTACGTCAACTGAACTCCTCCTGTTGCTGTTTAGACATCCTGCCAACAGGTGTTTTTCAGAAAGGTCTCAAAGATTTTGGAGTCAGACCTGTCACAGATTGTGAACTTGTCTTTAATATCTGGTGTGTTCCCAGAGCCACTGAAAACACCTGTAATTAAATCTCTGCCGAAGAAGGACAATCTTGACAAGACACAAATCAACAACTACAGGCCGATCTCAAATCTCCCATCTTTAGGTAAGATATTTGAAAAAGTGTTTTTTCAACATCTTAATTACTTTTTAACACAAAATAGCTGCTTTAAAGCCTCAGGTTTTAGACAGCATCACAGCACTAAGACTTTTCTGACCAAAGTGCTTAATGACATATGCTTGAATTCAGGCAGCGAATAAATGTCAGTCTTAGTTTCACTGGATCTCAGTGCTGCATTTGATACAGTTACCACAATATATTACTAAAATGACTGGAGAACTGGGCAGGTCTTTCCAGACCTGTAGTAAGCTGATTTAAAGCATAGAACAGGAAGTACTTTGTGCCAATGGGTAACTTTACATCTAAGCTGTGGTGTTCCCCAAGGTTCCACCCTGGGACCTCTTCTGCTTAACATCTACATGCTCCCACTGGCACAACTTATAAACACCAAAAAACTAAAGTAACACAGCTATGCAAATGACACACAGATATATATTACAAAGTCACCAACATACCAAGGCCCTGTACAAATTCTTGGTAAATGCATTGAGGAAATTAATGACTGGATGTGCCACAACCTTCTCCAGCTAAACAAAAAAAAAACTCTGTATCTGAATGTATCTGAGTGTAGTGACAGACTTAAATTTGGAAAAACACATTAGGGCAATAACAAAGTCACCCTACTATCACCTCAAGAATATATCAAGGATAAAAGATCTAATGTATCGAATGGACCTGAAAAAAAAAAAGTCCATGCATTCATCTTTAGTAGGGTTAGAGGAAAGAATTTAAAGTTCTGATGCTGGTCTATAAAGCTCTGAATAGTCTAGGACCAAAATACATCAGTGACCTTCCAGAAAGCCTCAAATCAGCTGAAATACTCAGCTTATTTAAATACAGGTTGAAGCCACACCTGTTCTCAGCTGCGTTTGAATGAAGCTCCAATCTGAGTTGTTACTTTTGAGCTTGAATTTCAAAACATGATCATATTGTAACTATTGTTTTTTCTATTGTTCTTTTTTTCTTTCTTTCTTTTTGTTTAAATATTAAATCATGTTTTTTTATTTCTACTATGTAATGTTTTAATGTCTCTGTAAAGCCCTTTGAATCACCTTGTTGAATTGTGCTATACAAATAAACTTGCCTTGCCTTGATGTATGCACAGTTTGTGTCCGGCTGCCCTTGAGTGTATAAACCGAGGAGTTGTTAATCCTTGTTTAAACAAATCCTTGTGTGTTGCTGAACTTATAGTGCAATGACTGTAATTACTGCATGCATACAGGAGACCACAGTAAAACTCACTAATATTCTAAGTAAAGCCTTCTGCGCAATCCAAACTGTAAGTGTATGTTTTACTGATCCTCCATTTTTGTTCACCGTGTGTTGTGGCAGCATATAGAGTTTTTCAAATTTATGTTACAAATAATTATCTGACAAAAACCTGATATCTCAAGTATTATGAAGTCCCGTTGTATCAAACCATATGCAACATGGACAGAAGTTAGGCAATGAAGGTGAGTGATGAGTCATCTACACAGAAAATCTCTCACATTATATGTGAAGAAACAGCATAGCAGCAAAGACTGTGAGACATTAAAAGTCAATACATGTCAATAACCTCTTCCAATTCTTTTTTTTACTGGATTTGAAAACTAATTATCTGCACATTTTGTACAAGATAAACAAAGATGTGGGGTATATAACGTACTTATGACGGCATTTAACAAGACTAACAAGACTCAGCAATCACAGCTATACAGCTTAGAGAAACTCACCAACCGCGCAGTTCACATCCTGAACAAACCTTTGTAAACTATGAATATGTGTCTCTTTTTTGAGAAACAACGTGACATGGGTACATATTATAAGGAATAGTCCTTTGCAAAACAGCACAGACAAGTAAACCAGGACAGGCTGTTGTGTCCCTTAAATTTTCCACTCCATGGTTTGTGAGGCTATGGGCCCCATGTTGAAGCATGTTGATCAGATAGGGCCACCCATGGAGGCCTCAATCTCCTGGCGTAACCATTCACCAGTTGTTTTGAAGGACTCTTGATGGTAAAGGCCTTTGTAACAGAGCAACATTACAGCTCTAATTTGGAACGTAAAATTGAGTGTGTATGTATGAAGGGGTGACACTGTAACTGTGTTTGCGTGGACATGACAGCATGCATGAGCATATTCACAGATGCATCTGTGTCTATGAATGTGCACGCAGGAGGTAATAATAGCAGCTGAGCGGTGTCAATGCGAAGGGCAACAGGTCCATAAACACCCTAACAGCAAGGTGGACAGCTGGCATGTGTTAAAGATATGGTGGGAGTCTATATGGATGGCATGTGTGTGTGTGCGTGCTCGTGATGAAAGGGGTTTTATGAAAAAAAAAAAAAGTTTCAACAATGTTGTGAGTTAGAGGGTGAAGGGGGGGGGGGGGGGGGGGAGTGGGTGGAGAAGAGGACCAGAAGACACATGGCTGACCCAATTCCATTGTCGTGCAGCTTGTCCTACTAACCCACTGAAGTTTAAGTGTTTCGTGTCAACAGTAGTAGAAATCAGAGCAGGGTGACACTGGTGCAGAATTAGCACATGGAGCAGCTGGCAATAACACTAAAACACAGTTATGTCAAAAATAAAGTTTCTTTGTGGATTCTTTGGTTTTATGTATGAGGATGTTAAAAAAAAAAACAATAAAAAACAGATGCACTAGTTGAATGGTTGGTGACAGTGGCGAGCCTTAGGCTGCTGTTGCTTTTAATACTAGAGAAAAATCAATCAAGAAACTAAATTTCAATTCAACTGCTAATTTTACTTTGGGATTGTTTTCACAAATCATTTAAGCCAACTTAAAGGAGATATGTTTCCCCTTTTTTACACGCTGACACAAACATCCTGAGGTCTGCAAAATACTTTGGTAAAAAAAATAAAAAAAAGTTGGATTTCTTATTTGGGAAACAACATACTTAAACAGCATTATTTGATCATTTCATTGACAACTGCTGATGAGAATCTATTATTAACCGCAAAGCAAAATTGAAAAAGCAAAGCATTTTTACTTTCTTTTACTGAGCTACAGTGAATGCAACCTGACATGAGGATAAAACTGGTTAAAGACAAAGTTGAGGACGCTTGAAAATTCTAATATGCAAGTACTGCACTTTAATAGTACCCTTTAAATCTGAACAGCCCACTGAATGAAATATTTTCTGACCTAGGCTCCCTCAAGCAAAGTTCTAGGTTAAGTTATGTCCGATGTCAATTCCAGTATCTAAAATATGCTCTCGAGTAAGTAAAAAGTACTTTTGTTGTTGTTTTTTTTTACAATATGCTCACTTGAATTTATGTTGAAAAAGATAAAGAAATAGTTTATGGTCCCTGTGCAATGTTATATATGTGGCAAAACTTTCACATATACTAAACTTATCATTTGGAATAGAAGGACAAACTGCTTGAGCACACCAGTGTTTATTAGAGTCACTACTATTGCCATTTATGTTCATGTAAATGTGGTCGCTCTTTCATGCAAATTACTACATTTATCATCTCTGCCCTTTCAAAGCTCAGTATAAGCAAATTCGCTTTGTCATAACAACCTCATTATTCCCATAGTTTATGCTGTGATGTAAGTGTCCATTACCAGATCCTTCCTGTCACAATTAATTCATCACATAAACTTGTTACAGACTGAGGACGATAATCACAAAGTGCTGCTCTCTATATCCTGACACGAAGGGAGGAAGGTTGTTAGGCAAACAATATGCTACAAAAGTGGGAGAAAAAGTTTCTTAGGGCATTATAGGTTTGACGCATAAGCAACCTACAACAAATTAGCAAAAAAAAAAAAAAGGCAACTTAAAAAGCCTGCTTTATTATAAATTTTTTTTCTTTATTTAACCTTTGAAGAATCATCTGCTCATCCATTTGATAGCAGTGGTAGGTGTGCCACTTTTTCCCCCAGTATACCTCACTGCCTCAAGCAAAAACAATGCCAAATTTCAAATAAATGGGTAAGTACAACTTCTCAGTGTGATTTGATTTGATTTGACATGTACAATTGTTCCACAGCTTTAAGTCATGCAGAGCTCTCTAATGCCAGTGGCCCTTTAAAACTATCTTGATCAGACTTGAGTGCTCTTGCACTCTTTCCTGTCATGAAACGAAATCTTTTCTAATAACAAACCTAAAAAAGAATGCAACCCAAGTGCAGCACTAATCTTAGAATACTTCACATCTCAGTCCTCAGATGACACTGGCTCATCAAAGATACAGGTCATGAATAATTTAAACTTTGTCCCTTCATTCGTCCACAACTCCACTTTTTACTATTCTGCTATTATGGTGTAGGATAAATATGTTTGGGGAACACAGTCTCTTTTTTAGCCTGAGGCTGAACTGCTGATAAGAGCAGCTGAACCAACCAAGAGCTTGTCGTCAGTCTCTTTGCTCTTCAACACCACCAGAAAACAAAGAGTTTAAACATGAGAGGTGGCCAGCACTGCAGTATGGCCTTGCAATGTGGGGGTAAACATAAACACACATGTCACTATATCCACAGACAGGGCAACAGTTCAGAGAAGGCATAAGGGCAGGATGGTGAAGTCTTTTAATAGACCGGTCATTAGGCCCTCAGATAACGTCCCAACTATTGCTCCCTTTCTTTACCCTTGCGAGTAGCAAAGCTTTCTCAGTATTTGGTGTCAGTCATTAATCTTAGTCTGAGAGGTGCACGGATACATAACAATCTGTGTTTGCACAATGACAATGTGCAATACAAAAAATAATCATAGATATTACATTAAGTTTCTTTTTGGGAGTTTTCATGCATTGCAAACACCACCAGGCATTATTAATCAGGTAATGAATACACTGTGATGGCTGCAGGACACCATGGTTTTAATCCTGATAAATTAAGTTTAGTTTTGGTAACTACATGCTTACCAGGTTCTAGCACACAGACGTGTTCTCAAAGATAAAATGTTTTGAGTCCCTAATCCTTCTGACCTCACAGACTTTGGTAACTATGATCACAATGTGATATTTCTCAGAAATGTTTTGTACTTCTGTACTCTCTTCACTTTTGGTAATTAAACTAATAAGGATAACACAATTTTCCGTGTTATTATGATAACAGAATTTCTGCTTAATAACATTTCTCAAGAGACTCATCTGTGAAATAAACAAAACCTATTATCAGAGGTAGGAATGATGTCGGTTGCTAAACAACATGCACCAGCCTACTGTCATAACACTATAATGAGACTGCAGGGAGTCGCCTCTCTTATTTAGAGGATATAGGCCTTCCTAACTTTGAGGCCAAAAAGACCCAGAGGAATGACTGCATCAAGCAGCTTTCACTTTACCTCCCCAGGTCGATGATGAGGCTTAGGGATTTAAACATCTTACAGGATTTGGAGCTTTCCTATGATGCCACAACTCTGTTATGTAATAAGTTAGGCCAAATGTAATGTTGTTTTTGGAATCTGAGTGCTCATACAGTATAGCCTTCATGCAAAAATCTGTTTATTTGAACGTACATTCATGTAAATGGAAGAGTATACATTTTTAAATTTTAATTCTGGTGTATCAATATAAATAACGAGGTATCCACAGAGACTATTATCCAGTAAACATCAGTTCACTTATGTGTCTAAATGTGTCTGACAGACACAGTTGGACATTTTCTCCACCCACCTGATTCCTCTCAAAGCTTGCAGGTCTCATGCTGGGTGTTGGGGCACCAGGTGGTGCTGGGGCCCTCCGCTTCTTGGCCTCAGCCTTGGGGGACATCCTGTGAATATCAATGACGGACTGAGACTGTCCTATGGTGGTGGGGCGATGATCCACGCTGGAAAACCCGGTGACTGACGACAGACCCTATAGGTAATACAGTTAAATAAATAGGCTGAAATTTAAGTAATATATATGTAACAACACATGCACAATTGCATAACATTTGGAGTGCTTTAAACTGAATAGCCATCAGTCATCAGTCATATGGCATCAGTTCCATACGCACATACACACTTAAGAAAAGGTTGTAATGGTATCAAAAAAAGTGCTGAAACAGTAATTCTTACATGTATTTTTACTTTTTAACTACAGAAAGTGTCCAAGATCTTTCATGTATTTTTCACATTTCTACACATATATCCATTTTTGCTACTCAGAAAATGGCAAGAGAGTCCAAAAAAAGTTAAGGGATATTATAATGCTAGTCACACAGTGGAAGAAAGAAACGATCAACAGGTGATGTCTGCAGGTGACTATAATAATTTGGTGCAAAGGCAATATCTCTATTTTGTCAAAAAATGCATGAACAAAAACAATGAACCGTCACAAAGAATGATCCTCAAAGAAAGATTAGAAGGGGTTTAGTCATTTCTCCTTCAAAAGTGTATGAAATGATCAAATGAAACAAGGAATCCCTGAAAAACACAATCACAAACATAATCCTAGCAATCCAATCTATTTACAGGTAGCATCTCATTAACTGTTGAATTAAGATTATATTAGGCTAAAAATTTCATATTTCCATATTCCTCTTTCAAGACTGCAACAATACCATCACGTGGATGATGACAGACCGATAACTCCTCCCAACCACTTCTGTCAAGCTCAGCGCATGCTTGGCAACACCGTTTACTCAAAGTTATTGCTCAGTATGGATGCTTACATCATTATTATTATTATCATTATCATTATTGTTGGTGTAGATGGTCTTTAAGTTAATACACTTTGAGATATAGCACACTACACTTAGGTCATAGTTAAACCTTTTCATGGAATACACAAGCCTATTTGTGAGTACATTAGGTTCAAATGAAAAGCTTATTAACTGTTGCCTCTGTAACACATAGGTACGAGACTGGGACAGACAGGTAATACAAGGCTATGCCTTTTTATTCTTTTGTACAACTAATATCAACGTGGTGCCACACTAACAGGACTTACATGCTCTACTAACACAAAGAACTGATCATAGAATAATGGTAGTTGGATTTTTTTAAAGGTAATTTCTGTAAAACATATTGGCTTCAGCATCAGCAGTTTCCTAAATTTGACCATGTTAGAGTTTCCAAGACCACACATAGTGAAACTGACCCACACAGTAGTTTAGCTCTTAATGAACAATTACACATAAGAGGCTGTGCTTTTAGTGCTAATGTAGCCAAGGTAATGTAATCTGATGCCCTCAGGCCGATAAAGTGTGTGAGTGCATTTTTTGTCTTCAAATGTGTGTGTGCGTGTGGTCTGTTAGTATCTCCAAGACAAAAAAAAAAACAAAAAAAAAAACAATCGCATCAGAGAGAAAAGCCCAGATGCATTAAAGCCCACTGGAAACAGACATATTGTTACGAGGCGGAGTATGAATAAATCAGACTTACAGGAGACTGCTTTAGACACTTTTCAGTGTTTTAAATACATTATAAACATTCACGTTTAACAAAATGCCTTATGCTCAGAATAGAACAATTTTAATGTTTAATTCATGCTCTGTTGGTCATGCCTCCATTTCACCTCAGTTTTTCTCTCCAAACTACTATTAAATATTTGAAGGAAGAAAGATGTTTTATCAGCGCACGAAGGCAATAAAAAGGGCAAGAGAATGATAATGGAAACCCTGCTCCAGAAATCAGAGCCAACAAAGAGACAGAAGGGTGGAGTCGAACCAAAAGCACTGAGCTCAATGGACCACACAACTAAACTAGAAGGAGCCAAGCATTGTTTTTTTTGTACAAGCTAATGCAATCAAATGTCATCTTGATTAGGTTATGGCTTTAATAGGTAGAGCACTACATAATGCTACTAAATGTGCATCTGCTTTACACTGGAGAGGTTGACATCAATTTTATCTTCAGGGCAAAACCTTTGAAAATTACTTGCTGAAATGTTTAAATTCAAGCAGTTTTGACATTATATGTGAGGTAGATGCTATTTAATTCACTCTCCTAAAGCCCTCAAAGTCACATAAGCCTCAAGTCTAGATTCCTTTTCTGTGACAATTCTTAGTATTTAGTGCTTCTATGCAAGAAGGAAAAATAATGATGGGATGCACTCTCAAGTATTCAAGCAGCACTGGTCACTTCTCTTTGTGGGATATGACATCCCAGAGCCTTCTGAATAATCCACAAGAGAGAGTTGGTGCCCTCTAGAGGACACTGGCTCAAACACCAACAACTAACAGTGCAAATGCAGCACATTATAGATGCAACCTAATGCATTTAGTTTAAATTAAACTGATGAGTATTTTAAGGGGAACACCCATTGCAATTATATTTAAAAGAATATTTATTTCTTTTTTTTTTTATATATATACATATGTCTACTTTGTATCACAGTCTCCTGTCCCTAATAATGGCCAAAACCAACAAAAGTAAATTTGGAGACCCATTCTGCCCATCTCTCATAAGAAATCCATATAACTTTACAGTATCATGTCATACATCAACAATGACTATTGACAATGGCTGTAAGATTGAACTAAAGTGGAAATGATTACAGTGGGGACTAAGTAAATGATGGAAGGAGCAACAAGAGAAAGACTTGGTGTCATATAAGCAATTTAACTTTAGAACTAGAACTAAAATTGGAAGAAAAAGTTCCTTTTTATTCTTCTAATGGGTCATCTACTGGAAATAGCTGCTGCCTCCTAGAGGACATAAGCAAACACTACAACAACCATCTACTGGGGATGGTTTTGAACTAAACACAACTCCAAATATTTTATTGAAAATTTCACATGTTACAATTAAAAATAAAATAGCTTTTTACAAGTAAGAACACAGGTACTGTAAACTTACTTACTTACTTACTTAAAATTAAATCTTGAAATTGCCTTTGTAATTTCACAATTACATTTTTTACTGACATTTAAATTCAGGAGCAGAAAACGCTTCTGCAAAGTGACAGAGACATAATATTTTAAGTAAATACTTAAGATTTCTGAAATAAAACATTTAACAGAATTTAATCATTCTTACGTTTTTGAGAATTTAAACTGCAGCATGTTTGTCCAACCTTCCATGGTCATGACTAAGTTTATTGACTGTTTAGTTTTTGCAATGAACTAAAATGTTCTTTTATCCATTCAGTTATCATCTATACTGCCACTGTTTGCTGGAGCCTAACCCAGCTGTCCTCGGGTGAGAGGTGGGGTACATCCTGGACAGACTGCTAGTCCATGGCAAGGCCCTTTTTATATTAAAACTCAAAATGCTTCTGTGTAGTACGTTTTTTAACATCTTGTTGCATTTTCTTTCTCTGTGTTTTATGTATCTTTTAAACTTTTAATTACTTAATTGTTTTCTGTGTTTAATTTTATTCTTGCCATTTACTAATGTAAAGCTCTGTAAAACACATGCTGGTTGCTATAAAGCACATACAAATAAATGTTAATTTGTTTATTGAAATCAGATGTAATTTAGATTATCAGTAGCCATGCAACAAAAAAATCCTGCAAAAACTAGTGTTTGGAGTTTGTTGTATTTGTTGTTACTGGCTAGTGTCTTGTTATTTCATGCAGCCACAGTAAATAATATGACGGCTTCACTTCAAGATCTAATGACATAATGAAAATAATAATAAAAGTTCACTTTTGCATGCTATAGGATACATTAATAATACTTACATTGGATTGATTTTCTGTATTTTGGATTATTTTATCATCACAGTCATCCATGTCCAGAGATGATGTGTCTGTCTGCAAACGGAAGGCACAACTAACATGCAGCTTTCAACTGTCCAGCCATGCATTTAGTCTGCTTCAACTACCAGTTAGAAAAACGTTTATAGCAAGCACTGCTCAATGTTAGATTTCAACCTGGTCCACAATCTCTTAAACAGCACAATCATAGTACTTAACACTGGAACACTTGTTATCTGGACTCTTACCTTGGATTTTCTTTTGCTGAATTGGAAGATACCCAGAAGACCTTTCTTTTGTGGCCTTCCCAAACTGGTGGTACTGTAACTAATAGAATCTATGAAATACAAAGAAAAGCAGGAGGGAAATATCAAAGTTTAAAAAACAAATTATAGAGTTTAAACAAACCTAAGTCTATTATTAGATAGTAAGGACTATGAACCGTTGTTAGGGCCTATCTTTCAGTTAGTGTAATATACATTTACAGCAAAATGGTCATAATTGTTAGTCCAGAGAACACTCTACATGTGTCAGGATCTATTACTATTTTAAGACTCGGACAGAACTCAAAAATGTAATTACAATAATCTGATGGAGGGCAGCACCGTGGCTTAGTGGTTAGCAGTGTTGCCTCGCAGCAAGAAGCTGTCTGGTCCAGCTCCTGGGCCCGGCAGGAGCCTTTCTGCATGTTCTCCATGGATTCCCACCGGTTACTCCGGCTTCCTCCCACAGTCTAAAAAAATGCATACTAGGTTGATTGATGATTCTAAATTGCCCGACCTGTCAAGGGTGTACGGCTGTAATGAGCTGGGATAGGCTCCGGCAGGCCCTGTACAGGATTAAACGTATAATCTGTGTATATAATGTATAACAATGACTATTTGAACAACAATGTTCATTCATTTGCTCCTATATTGTTATGAGTTTAAACAAATTGATAACCAAGTCACACAAACTATTGTCAACAGACACAAAAGGAGGAGTGATGGCATCTGCTTCCATCCATCTACAGGAATCTCCATCTCCACACGTTTTGAACACATGCAGTTGAAATTACTTTGGTTTGTCTGTAGGGTCCCAATCCACACCATCACTTAAGTGCAATGAGATTTTTGAGTCCTGTCAGAGATTAGTTTGAATCCAGAGCAATTGTACTTTGGTAACTTGTTTTTATTAGTCAGCTCAACATATTGGGACAATAGAAATTATTTTACAAAGACTAAATTGCAGAGCAGTCCTCAATAGAGGGTGCTATAGCTTCATTATTTTCAAACTAATTTCAACCTTTTGAAAAAATAAGAATGTGTCCCAACAGCACTATGGTCCAAATGACACGGAAGGGAAAATAAATAATAATTTTAAAGCCATTTGGCGTCATAAGAGACAAGGAGAAGCCAAGCTAATTAATAAACTGTTCATAAATGATGGACATGGATGACGTTCACTCAAGTGTTAAAACTATATTTCACCAAACTGACAAATTCTCTCTTTGAAGAGAGATGTCTCACAAGAAAACGAGTGAGCACAAGAAGCAGGACAGGGTTAATGAGCAAATAGCAGCCGCTCTAGTTAATCAACCACACGGAGTTAGTTAGTAGCAACAATACGAACACAGACTAGACTTTAGACTAATACCTGAATAGTTAAGGGCAGGGGCAGAAACCATTTTAGGCTGGAAAACTGGAAAAAAATATTTCAAACACATTAAGTCTTTAGGGCAAAACTGACCTCCGTCACAAGCAACTATCCATCTGTTGTATCTGCTCCGTGGCGACGCCACAAACCCTACCGGCTGGTATTACTCACTAACTGAATATTCTGATTAATCATGAGGTAATTTGCAGAATTTACTTCTTAAATAACATTCAACAAGTGTAGACACTGTTGATGTAACCTGCCTAAATACCAAGCCATTACACAGTAGTATTAAACCATAAAATGTACATTGTGTTGAAAATATTTACGCTTGTACCTTTCAGGGCTATAAAAGGGTGTATCTAAGATCTCGCCCCATGATGACAGCAGGGTTTATAAATATCACTGGGTGCGGACTGTCACTGTGGTAATGAGCCAAGACACCATAGATCATAATTCTAACTTCAAGTCACATAATAGATGACATGACCAGGTTTCAAACAACTTTCTACAAATGGCTCTTTAGTTTCACTATATCCATTGCAGTTATACATTTCAGCACCAACCCTAACTGAAATACTAATTTTACATAGACAGGATTACGTGATTAAGGCTCACCTAGACTCTGATCATGCACGTAGAGCTCCTTGATCCCCAGCTCTGACAGAGATTTGTCCAGTGGTAACTCGTGACGACTGACACTGTCCTTCAAGACCAGGACATGTGCAGGGTCTAATTCACACTTGTCACAGATGACTGGTATCAGAGCCTGGAGTGCAACCAGCGGATTGACTCGTACCACAGCCTTCTGGCTGCCGTGGTAGTTCACCATCAAACGCACGGTTTTCTGATACACAGAGAGGGGAATGTGGGAGAGAGATAATCATTAGATACAGCACTTGGATCATTTTTTTTTTTTTTAACATAGAAGAGAAGCATCGCGGTCACTGGACAACTCATAATCATGCAGTTTCACATCATGAATCTTCCACAAAGCAAGAGTGCAAGTATGAACAGCACTGCACAAAAACTGGAGGACCTGTGTTGGAAAAGAAAAGAAAAGCAGGGAGTTATGAAGGTTCCCCAGGAGAGGGTTAACTTCATACATTACTTCCAGCTGATAACCTGCTTCTGCAAAACACGGAAACTGCTCTCACGAAACACGGTGACGACTATACATCAAAAACCACAAATTGATGATTATATTAAATGAACACTTTTTTCAAAGAGTCCAGACAAAGATGAACATTATAATTTTTATCAAGGTTGTCATGTGCTGCTGGGTTGTTATATTGCCTTGCATACCGTCTGTTTCAGCTGGTCGCATCTACTAAAGGTGTAACTGAGTACATATTAGACAACAATTTGTTTTTAACTGTTGAAATTGCTGCTCCAATTAGAGAAGAGACAAAACAGGGCAGAGAAAGACTGACAGCAGTAACTGAAACAATGCTGGCTCTGGCCTGTGACCAGATGAGGTCAAAGGAGGAGAGAGAGCGGCCAGTGAGCCCTCAGAAGAGCAGAGAAATAATGCATGGTAACTAAAGGTAAGGGACTCATCAAATATTCAAACTGTGACCGGAGAGGGAAGGAGAAGCAGAGGGAAAGGAACAAAAGAAACAGATGAAGTGTAGAAACAAGAAGTTTAGATAGGAGAGTGAGCTGAAGAAAAAAAAACAAGTCAACAAGAGAAAAATATAAGGGATATAAACAAAATAGGCACACTTGTAAAAAAAAAAAAAAAAAAAGTGTTTATAAACTGACTTTAGTATGCAGGCCAGTTTAATATCAGCCAGCTTCCTACCTTAGTTTGGGCCCTTAAAGGTTTCATTGGCCTTGCCTTCTGCCAGTGGTCAAAAGGTACAAAGTAGACATGCAGGAGATGCATTACATAGAGCCCCAGGGTAAAAGGATGTAGTTCATGCACACTGCAAACCTTTATTTTAACATGGACAAAGTCTGTCTCTGGCATTTTTATCCAATTGATCTATGCTCCTTAATGTTAAACTTAATAACAATTGGAAACTTGGAAACTTGAACCTTGGAGTCCTATATATCCTTTATACCAACATTGGATTTCTTAAAATCAAAATAAAATGTGCACACAGCAAAACACCACTACAACTCACCTCTGGCACTTTGGGTGCTGGTCTGCGCGTGACTTTCTCCTCGGAATACTTCTCTTTGAGGAAGACACAGGCCACATTCAGGGAGCCAAGAAGTGCATTGGGCTTGAACCCCAAGGAGTATCCCTCAGGTGACTGAAGCTCCAGGGTGTGCAGCGCTGGATTGAGGTGGTACCGACTACAGAGCTCAACCAGCAGGTCCATCAGAGCTTTACTGATTGATGGGGAAACACAGATAAGTGGTAGATGGGTGGGTGTGTGTGTGTGTGTGTGTGTGTATATGTGTGTGTGTGTGTGTAAAATGAAGAACCGCAGAAGAAGAATGGGAAAGAAAGGCAGGAAGGAAAGAAGGTAGGGTTACAACGCTTGCATAACTTCAACTCCACTAAAGAAAAGAGAGGAGCACAAAACAAACCCAAATTCTAATTCAGAAAACCAGACAACTATAAAGTGTAATTATGAAATATTGGAGAATGGGAGGATTAAATAAGTTTTACTTCTTCCTATTTCCGTCCTCCGTTTTCAGACTTGTCCAATGGTATTTATGTGTATTGTTATGTGTGCATGTATGTAGGTATGTATATTTAGATATGCGTGTGCATACTGAGTATAAATTTATTTCATAGATTTATTTATTTGTGTACATTCATATAGAACAGATTCATTTATTTATAGAGATTTATATACAAGGAGCTCTATATGTAAAAAAAAAAAATAAATAAAATAAAATAAAATATATATATATATATATATATATATATATATATATATATATATATATATATATATATATATATATATATATATATATATATATATATATATATATATATATATATATATGCAATAACATTGTTATGCTCCACACAATGTTTTTGACATAAATTAATCAATAAATGAAAATGAAATAAAATCTTCCCCTGACATACTTTAAATTTGTCGACACACAGGATATTTATTTTATTTTGGACAAAATGTTTTTAAGACTGCGCTCACTGAGAGTTACTCTCTAGTTACCAGTTAATATGTATTGATATGTGAAGTGGGACTAAAATATAACATCTGCAGTTTGCTTCATGTCTATCTGTTTATGATTATCTTGTAGATTTATTCCAAACAATTTCTAGGAATATAACATAACCTGTGACAGCTTTCGCCTTTATCTGAGCAAGCATCTCTATTAAATTACAGTTTAAGAAGTAGATTATAAACAATGAACAAAGCAAATATATTTGTTTTTCATTTCTGACGGATATGCAGTTAAATATTGACTTTACTTAAGTTTGTTAAGCTCAGTTGTTCTACTTATTCATTCCTTCACTGACAGAAACAAAAATAGTTTGAATTTGCATTTGTTTGTATGATTGGCAAATTAATCTGATTCTGAATAAAAATTAAAATTGTAATTAAAGAGCATAATACCTCTTACAATGGCTGCCACTACCACATTTTATAGTTTTCAAATGTAATTACAAAATATCGTTGACAGTTCTTTACATATATTATAAAAAGACTGACCTCATTTCATGTTTCAAAATCCTACATTGTCACAGTAAATCAATTAAGTTATCTTGAGTTGTTCCAATTCCAATACTAGAATCGTTTTTAATCGCTTTTTCTGCTGAAGATAACCAGTCGGTAAAACTGAACAAAAGTGTAAGGTGACGACCAGCTGGCTACAGCACAAACAACACCCACAGAAACTCATTTAACAGAGTCCATGACATCAAGCAAAAGGGAGACCCCTTCTTCTGTAAGCAGTGAAACTGTTTCCACAATCCAGTGAGGGAGCCTCTGCCTGGACAGGGCTTTATGACTGACTGGATTAACAAAACAGATAAACAGCTGATCAAGCAGACGCATGCTCAAAGCACGATCAACATAAATGTGGCACGGAGCCGGCACAGTGAGTGCACCTCCTGTACTCCTCAGATGGAGGGTAAAAGCCTGTGCCCGCACTAAGGTCAGTTCCCAAGAGAGGAGCAGAGTCAGTTGTTTGGTGGCCTGAATATGGTGCTTGCTATTGGAGCCCAATCGTCCAGATCAGCTAAACGTCTATGGTGTGGTTAGAGGTGTCTTCAATTAGGACATGCGATTGCATGATATCCCATATGACATATGTTGCATTAAGTGTATCGACTGAAAGGGAACCAAGCTTCTTGAGACTGACTGAACACATTCATGTAAGCTAAAACAGACGGAGACGATGTCGCCATCAAATGCTTCACTTCAAAGTATGAGGCTGCATGCAGATGACTTCCATAAATCACGCGCATGCAAGTCAGTAACCAAAGCAGCTGAAGCGATACTGGCACGTTTCAGAATTCTTTAATAAATATTGATTAGATTTTTTTTTTATTTGACATTAATTCATCATGATTGTTGTAAGTAATTGCATATTCTGTGGGAATTATTGTTTGCATATGCTTATTCATGCTTAAGAAAAAGTTTAACCTGAGCTCAGTAATACAACAATAGCAGTAAGAACAATGACCACATTCATACAAGGTTAGTACTAATTACTATTTAAAATGATTTCCTTTTTTTTTCCAAATAACGCTGGTATCAGATTGGTAATCAGTATTTGCTGATACCCAAACCCCAGTTATTCTAATTGGTCTTGAAAAGTTAAAAAAAAAAAGGTATCAGAATGTTTACTGTCTTATATACTTAACTTTAAGGATTTTGGGAGTTTTTTGTTTTTTTTAATGTGTTTACTGTTGAGCTGTAGTAGGATGGTGTCAGGGCGTCGAAGGTTTCATTTTGAATACTTTTATTAGTTTCAATCTTTGTGCAACATCTTTGTGCAGTATGAAGAGTTATGAAATAAAAAGGCTGACTGATTGATATACAAATATTGTGTGTTTATGACAACTCTATTTTGTCTTTTGCTTAAGTATGAACCTCTAATGCTGTTACTACAAATTACACCTAACCTCCCTTGACAGTGTGAGAGTTAGTTAAAAGTTAATTTACTTTTCTAAACTAGAATGAAGCATCACAGAGGCATCTGCTGGCCCACAGGTTCTCTGTTGTTGGTTTTGTTGTTCTGTACCAGAGAGAAATCCCCAATTTTCTGCCCCAATCGACAAAATCTCATAAGAGACAGAGAGCATTAGCAGGTCAGCTGTCGCCTCTCTGCAACAAAGCTTGTGCTGGAACGGTGCATGGGACCCTTTGACGAGGCCCCACTGACACAGCAGCCAAAACAAAGCATATAGTTGGTCTGTTAAATGAACCCCAGCATAAGGTAATGCTGCTGAATTCATCTTAACACTTGAATATAAAATATAAAGCACTAAAATAGTAGTTAAGGTCAACTCTTAAAACATAAAGTACAATTTTAGTATTCATACCCATATGATAACCCTCAGGCAAGACTTTAAAGTTATTTAAAAATTAAAGAGCATTGTATCCTTGAGCAACACATCCGACCACAGTACGTTTAACACAAATGCAGAAGAGAGATAAAGCGACTGAACAAAAGCCACAAGAATTTGAGTGATTAAATGCATGTGTGGCCCTGTGTTTCAACTCACCTTCCATCCTCAGTTACAAAAATTTGGTTTCCTTGTGGTAGCGTTAACTGCAGATTCATACGGGGCCTCAGGATGTTCTCTTTGGCCTCAGTGGCAGATGTCTCTCCCACATTAGGAGCAGAGTTTCTAAAGATGTGACGTGGAGCAGGTAGAGGGGCCTGTGGCGGAGGTGGAGCATGAGCCTTCATTCTCCTCCTGGACAAAGACCAGGCCAAAGAAAGGGAATATACAGTTAATATACACTTATATCTGTTTTATCTAGGACAACATTCCCAACGCTGTCTTAAATACCTCAATTATCATACAAAAAAGAAAGAAAAAAAGACTGCATTATGTCCATGATATTTGCGTTTCTTTTCTCTTCCTCTGTTACATGTTGTTTCTCTTGAGGTTCGTCTCAGCTACAAAACAACCCACTGCCACCACCTCAGGAGCAGAATACCAATGACAACCCTACCACCCCCCGATTCGTTATTTGTTTTTGGTGCACTTCTTTACTTCATTTAGATTGCAAAACTGTCCACGGATCGCAGATGATCAACTTGGTTATCAGAATGTACCAGCCCTGTTGGTTCCACCCGTTCCTCGGACAAACTCACAATAATTTCATGATTTATGGCATCTCCGCTATCACGTCTATGTCCTCTAAATCAGTCACAAAGTACAAAAAGCTTTAACAAACAGCCCTCTTCGAATCTTAGGTTGAGATAACAAGTTATGCCACGTGTATTAATTACAGGTTTACTGCGTTTTAAAAACAAGAAAGCTTATTATGGAAAATTGTAAATTTGGTACAATAATTTCTGTTGCCCCAAGAACAAAGTAACATGATTTAATAGGTGAAAGGGCTTACTGGGCATTTTGTAGACAATGATTCTATGAAGATGTAAAAAAAGTAAATAAATAAAATAAACAAATAAAAACACGACAGGAGAGAACCCACAGTCAAACCATAGCTCATGTTGTTCGACATGTGACAAATGTCAATGGCATGCAGGTGAGATGCTGCAATCTGTCTGACCTCACCTCAACGTCAACTCTACCCGACCAGACGGAACAGCTGATTAGACAAAATCAAACAATGACAATTGCAGAACAGACCCCTCTTAAATATTAGAAGATAAGCATTCAACTCACATCAAAAACAAACCTTGTGACGAAGTTGTCCCAAACTGTTACTTCAAATATACCTGAGTTTACGATTCCTGTTTCAAGGATTCATCACACTCTCCTAAACAATGTTTTTATCTTTAAATGTTTTATTCCAGAACTATATAACCTGGTATTCTTTAAAGATCCCCTGGCTAATGCAAATGCAAATGCAAACGCAGCACACCAAAGAAAGAATACACCCCAACCAAGCCCGTTGAGTGGACTATAACCTGCCTCGAGTTAACCATTAACAGGTATGTTGGATATCAACTAACTCTTAAACAGAGGGCTCCTAGAGTCATTGACTCATTATGCAATGCACACTACAGTGGCTTCGTATGACACATAGGAAACCACTGTAATCTGGCACATAGGGACGACTTTAATCAGAGGTTTGACGGGGTTGATCATTATCTAGTTTCTCGTCAAATCACAGAGCAGACGATTTCTGTTTATTACCTAGAAATCTTCTTAAAATGTCATTTACTCGCTAGAGAAAAATATTTTCAAGATATATTTTTTAAAAAAAACCTATAGGACTGTGAGAATTTGCCTTTTTCCTGTCATTCCTTCGTCTTTGAAGGTAAACAGAACCGGTCTCTGTTTAACCATGGGACTGGGCCCAGGCCAGGCTTTACACAGGGAGCTAGTATCCTCCTCTCGCCCTCTGTCCCACCGCAACATTTCTCTCTCTCCCGCTCCCTTTTTCCTCTCTCCCACATGCACAAAGACGCCTTTAGGAAAAGCTTCGTCTCCCACAGTGTTAGAATCAGCATAAATGGAGAGGGGAAAAAAAGTAGGAGAGTAAAGGATAACCAAAGGTACAAAAAGCAGGAAACTCCACTGCAGCACAGGGGGGCAGTAAGTGCTGTGTTGTTCCAGGGACTGGGTCGCAAATGGCCTCTTTCACCCCCTGTCTCTCTAACACACACACACACCTTTCAGAACCTCCTGGCTCCTTTCACTTGACTAAGCTGCAATAACAAGGATACATTTCTATCACTGACCTCTATTACATCCCTGCTTTGTTAAATCAGTTCATCTTTGTTTGGAATCAAGATATTTATGACACTATTCTTGTGACACTATTCTCAAATTCTGCAGGTATATATATATATATATATATATATATATATATATATATATATATATATATATGCGTGTGTGTGTGTGTGTGAGAGTAACAAAATAAATAAATGACTATTCACACACACTAGATATATTTTGATTTCTTTATTCTAACCTCTTCCATTTGTGTGTATGTGCATGTGCAAAAAAGCTAAATTCTGATTCTTTTAATTACAGTTTTAGCTAGATCAACGTGAATCAGTATTTAGGGTGTAAATTAAATAAGTCAGAGTCAGATTGCAGCTGCTTGCTGAAAAGTTCAATTGCGCAAACTGACATTTTTATAGAAGATGCTGGGATTAGAAGAGGGAAATGGGAAGAAGGGGGATGGGGGGGTGCATATACAGACTGTCTAACAGACTATGCATATTAAACAAATATCTAGATGGGTATTAGGTATGTGTATTACAATAGGTTATACAATAGACAACAATGAATTAGTATCATCATGAAAACAAGACAATGAAGAATGGACATAAAAAAATAGGACAGAAACAGTGCAGACTGACCTATATTTACTCTACATATTAGGAAATAAATGACCAATTAAAAAAAAAACTAGATAAGTATTTGTGACACATAAAAAAATAGGTTATTACTTTATAGAGGAAGACTGAATTTGTACCATTTGGATTTCATTTGAACCATGTATTCATCCAAAAGTTCAGAACTAAATGATAAAGGATGCCAGATATTTCACAATTATTAATTTATACTACCGAACTATGTAATTAATGAAGAAATATGAAACTAAAGTACTTTTTGGTGAGTTTGAATTTAATGGGTCAAACTGAAATATATTTCTTACTAACATTATCTATCAATTCTTATAAGGTAAAAGTTACAGTGATGTTCTGGTATGACCAAGAAATATTTAATGGTGATTAAGTAATTTTTAAATTAAGTGAGTTTAAAGAAGTGCTTTTGCCTTAAAAAATAGACGCAATTAGTTTTTAAGAAATGCTTGTAAAATACTTCAGTTAAAAATATAGTTATATCACAGAGATACAGTACAGAAGCTTCCTTTTATAACCATATCTTTACGTATTTAAGGGATAGAGTCACACATTTCTACTCCACCCTCTTCAAAATCGGTATCAAACCTTTATTTTCCCTACTTTCGGTACAGCGACGACAGCAAATTGTGAAGGTAGCTGAAAGATGAGAAGAACCGGATACTTCTGCTCTGTTCTGGGTCTGTAATATCACAGGACCCTTCAGATCTGAATGCACCACTTAGATCTGAAGCCAATGCTTGTGCTACATTCACAAAAAAACTAGTCGTAATCACAGAAAGGAATTTTTTTTTTCAAATGTCCCCTTTAAAGATTTTTTTTTTCAGCTTGTTTAAAACAGTTATTAATGTACAAGTATATAAATGACTCAATAGCCTCCGGAAAAAGGAGTAAAGTGGATTCTTTGATTCATCTGTTTTCTTTTGATTGATTCAGCCCTACTGCTGAGGACACAAATGACATGTTCACAAATTGGTTCATGAGCATATTTTTAGACATGCATCCCATCAGTACTGTACAAAAACATCAGCAAAGTAAACATGTTCTATCCACTTAAAAACAGACAACATGCACTTACAAGAATGGCCATTAAAATCAAAAGCAAACTTGTCAGAGCCACGCTTTACTTTTCACCTTCCGTTGTGCGGATACAACACACGAAAAAACACACATCCCGGACACTCAGTTGCTCTCCTCATACTCCAGACTCACACACTATCTTGCTATTTAGCCAGCATACCCTTGGGTGTCATGGTGTCTCCATGGCAACCTATATTTACACCACTTGACTGCAGAAGGGAGCAGACCTCAGTTTAGCAACAGCTGTGGATACGGTCACATAATAGGCGAGTTACTCAAAGTCACAAAAGTGAACAGAGACAGCAAGCCGGGAAAAGAGAAAAGAGATTGGAATTGACTTTTTCTTTTTTTAATGAAGATGAGGACATATGAAATCAGCAGTGCATTTGTTAGTTGTTGCAACCTTTTACTTCAGCATATGCCTTCATGATCATATTACTAGCTATGAGGTTTAAAACCCCACCCCACTGCAATGCAAGTAAATTGACTCTGATAAATCCAGCTCTAACCCGTCGTACTCACAACCTGCTCCTGCTGCTAAGAGTGAAAAAAAAAACAACAACAACAACAACCAGAACAGTACAGTAAAGCTATAAAGTACCTGTGTGCCTTTTAACAGTTGACATTTCTTTAAAGGTACAAGGTAATAAAGCACAAACATTAATCAGGAGTAAAACATTAACAAGGATGCATTGTATTGTATTGCAATGAAAGCGTTTAATTGAAAATTCATATTTTCAAACTTCCAACTCTGAACATCAGATTTTGACAAATGCCATTTGGAAAGAATATTATTCATCACATAACTAATAAAAGTACTGCAAACCAACAGTGGGTCACTTCACACTTAGGAGGACAGAAATCCACTTACTTTAACAGCGCTACACTTTATCAGAGCTCTCCAACTCTTCTCCTGACACATGTAGTCATCTTGTACACTTGTGACTAGTGACAAAGAGGCACGCGGTAACACAGGTTTAGCACAAAATATGCCTCAAGACAAACATTTTCCAAAAAAAAAAAACAAAAACGAGCCAACTTATGACAGTGTCTGCAAAGCTGGAAAAAGAAAAGCAGTCTAGCTTGTCCTATGGGGGTTTATCTGAACAAATATCAGTAATACTTGAAAGAAAATGCAGTTCTGCTCATCTGGAGATATTGCATTTAGCTCATGTAGTCGCTGTTTTCATCCTGACAACTTTTAAAGTTGAAGTTAGTTGCATTAAGTTGAAATCCATCAGGAAATGGTAAATAGTATTCAATTGTGTTTCTATGTTTGAAGATCATTTATTTGACAAAACAGTTTATCAGTTTTGACCCACATATCCAATGGTATTGATCCTTTGATACTGAAATGTAAGTATAATAAATCAGTCTCTGAAAGGTTCTTTGGGCAAATTTTTTAAATTGATCGGATAAGGTTGCTAAAAAAGCATTAAGAAGTACGAAGGAGATAATCTGCTAGTATGTTTCACTGCACTCTGGTGCCAGTATGAGTTAAATTAAGGTCCTGGGTGACAAACAATCCCAGAGGAAGAAGTGAAGGTGGGAAATAAAGAAATAAAAAGGTTTAAAGACAGAGAAGGGGCACAAAGATGGCACAAAGACCCTATATATGGAGATGGAGAGAGAAGGGGATATAACGCGTAAATGGGTGGAGCCCAACTCTAAGGAGGAAAAGAAGGTAGAGTGAAATAAAAAGCACAACAGCTAGAACTCATAATTAGTTTTCTATTCCCTGAGCTGCCTGTTCAGTTAGCCAGCGCTCCCAACGGAGAGACTACGGGATAACAGTTGTGTTGCAGAGACTGTCAGTACACTTTTTACTGTGTGCACTCAACGTTCAATGTTCGTTTAATTTGAAAAAAGAAACAAAAATGGCACAAAAAGTGTATCTATAAATCAAGCTTTGACTATTTGCAATATGGTTTCCACTAGTGAATCTAACATTTGGGGTGAAAAGTGATAAATTAAAACTAAAGGTCCCTGCGTTTGTTGATCACTTTGGAAGGAATCACAGATGAAGAATGTGCCAAAGCCTTCCAGTAGTGTAACAGTAATCACTTGAAAAGGCTATGTTTTGCTATATTGTTTAAATAGAAGAGTACAATTTTATTTGTTCTCCTTGTAATTAAGGAAGCTAAAATAAAAGGTTTAAAAATGAGCAAAATTTCAACCTCTTGCACACTGGCCACCTTTGCGGTGTTAGTTAACATTTCGGGAATCCAACCGATCCTCATGTGCACACATGCAGTCCGTCTGTCTTCCTCTGTGACAAGCGCGCATACCACAGAGACTAACATAGGACAGCAGGCTCCCAGAAATAAATCTGGGCAGCTCAAAGCAGCTGCATAAAGCACACACGCAGTCAGAATCTACTGTTGATACTTGACATTGTCAAAACATACATGCAGTTCTTTTTCGTAAAAGGTGTCTGGTCGTGCTTTTACTCAGCTGATGCAGACGTGTTTCTGCAGTGGTTCCTAAGCCACAAAAAAAGTCTATAAATACAGCCAGTCCAGATAACTGAAATATTTCAGATACAGCACAACACAACCCTGGAATGAATATTCAAAGCACACTGCAACTTTGACTGCACTCAAACCAAGGCTTGATTAATGGTCTTTTTGATATTACCCTTATGACCATAACTATTAATAAAAGTATTTCTTCTATACACTGATCTCTTAGGAGACTCATAACAGTATACTGTGTATGCTTTTGAGTCAACATGTCTGTGTGGGTTTTGGCCAAGTTCTTACAGTTACAAAAAAAAAAAAAAAAAAAAAGTGGCAGCCTTTCATCCACACCCTCTCTATTTAAAACACGATGGCCTGCAAAATGGATAGAGCTACCGTCGGATGCATACAGCTCCATACTGCAAATAAACCATAGCCTTACATATGCTCCCTTGTCCATCTCACATTTCAGAGGAGTTATATTTAACACATAATAAAATAACCAAAATAATCAGGTTGTGACCACATGAAACTTCCCTCTTAGACAAAAAGGAAATACAGTACAGACTTTCCAGACAAAAAAAAAAAAAAAAGGACAAAAACAGGGAACTCCCTTACTCAGCAGTGCTGACCTACTGCCTGACCAGATTAACCTCCAGTTAGGAAATCAACTCTTGAGTATTTTAAGACACTATACAGACTGAAACACATAACATTCAAATGTTATGCCTGCACTGAAATATATAGTATAACTTCTAAATATTGTGAATATACTAAACATGAATTCCAGCTGAGAAAATGTAGGTAATATCAAAGTCATTTAAGGGATTATTTGAACAGATCTATTAGCATTTGTAATTTGGGACCAATTAATTTTTATTTAGTCTGAAGTTTTATTTAAAGGAAAATTTAAGTTAACTATGGAAAAAAAATCAACATTTTTATGTTGCACTTGAGGAATTTAAAATGCTCTAAAGGTCAGTGGATAATAATTCTAAATAATTACGACTTCAACATTGACCATAATAATGATGATTATGATTGTTTTTTTTTTTTGTTTTTTTCTATCATGGAGCAGCCTTAACTGGTCCACGTGAATATACAGAGACAGGACGGCTTCACCAGCCAGTAATTATCTCTGGGCATGTGCTGTGGATAAACAGGCATTTATTTTTCATTCAGTGTCCTACTGCATTCAGATCGGAAACAGATATTTTAAAACTGAACAGATGCAAAACCAAGTGTATCAGCAGCAACAGATGCAGCTAAAACAAAATATTTAACCGGCCGAGCAACCAACGGGGACGCAGATGGCGGCACAAATCAGGATGTCAATGGTGGAACTTTACAAGGAGTCTCTTCGCCTTTCTGTTGCCTTTATGAGGCACTTTCAAAATCTAGAAATAGGAAATATGCTAAGCCTTTGAAAATAAGTGGTTACATGTGTGAGGTTGTAGACGGGTGATCATTACTGGGGACTCAGCCATGTGACCCAAGTATACTCACAAGATTGTGACGCCTCACATGATTATGACTCCAAAAAAGACAGACTGGAGAACGGAAAATTCCTATTAATTCCTATTGTACCTCAGTAAAACACTTTAAAGACTAGGAAAACAACACACATGTAAAGTTTATGCAAGCGGTCTCCTTTTAATCCATCCTCCATTTATTTACATTAGAATGTTCCTTTTTTTATTGCTTCTGGATGCTGAAATCAAGACTGTGTAACTAAACCACATTAGTCTAAAGCTTCTTGCCTAAACCTCATTCAGCCCACAAACAAGCAAGCAGACCGTCAGTCTCACACACACACAAAACACACACACACATAGGCACAGACCAGGTCCAGACATGCAGAGGAAAACATTTGTGTGCTCATTAAGACAGTCGCAGACTTCTGCAGACTCACATATGACTCTACTCTAAATAAAATTAACACACGCTGCTCTAACTCAGAGAGGATAAACACGTCCTTGTCACAAAAACACCAAACAACTGCGCCACAAAAAAACACGTCTTCATTATGCCACCGTCAGTTGTTTATTCTGAGCCAACAGAGGCAGCATGGTGTGTTACTGTGTCTCTTCTTTCACATCAGCGTCGTGAAATCTCAGGAATAACAACAGCACCTGTGTGTGGAGTGACGTGTTCCCTGGCTGTGTCAGCTCCCCCTTACACGCTCATCCATTCGGATCAATGATTTTACCTCTGCTGATCCACATACTTGATCTGTAACTTAAAAACAGCATAGCAAAGGCACAGTGATAATATCGTCAACATGCAATGTGTAAAGGATCCAGCATTAGGAGCAAGTGAACGCCATTCAAATCTTGCATCACTGATCAATGCCAGATACACATAAAGGTGCTGAGATTTAGTCACTTGAGGAACCAAGTTGCCAGATTTTATTCTAGTCATTGGATAATCTTGATCTCAGCACACTATGGGAGATCATTTTGTCTCTGAGCATAGTGGGGGCTGCTTTTCGCTTAATTACATGTTTTTTCAGCTCAGAACTGAGGGTTCATTCACTGATCTTTCTACTTTATCTCAAGCGCACACACAGGCTTTCCAGACACTGGCAAACACACACACAAAAGCACCCACTGCTCAGATTTCAATAGCCAGGTACAAACGTACTTCACTCACCACAAAAGAGCAGTCTCCTCTTTCCCCGTGCGTCTGCTCATGAAGCATCGGTAAGCATGTTAAAGAGGTTTATGAGATCTGTTTGTTAGGATTCTGCTATGATGTAAAAGGAGCTAAACCCGGAGGGGTGACAAAAAAAAAAGAAAAAAGAAAGGGATCACAAGACAAAAGAAGTTGTCATGGTACTTGGTGTTAAGAGGAATGTTACACGCCGACCGGATAAAAAGCCTACACTGTTAAGAGGGTAGTTCGCTTTGTCATTCGCCCAAAAAAGCTCTCTAAGGTCTAAAAATCACTGTCATTAGCCGTTTAAAGTTTAGGCCACAGATACTTCAAAGATTACAGACGTAAAACATCCAACCTTGGTGCACATTGTCACCGCTGTTTCTAAGTAAATTCTATAAGCAACTCCATTAGAGGGCAAGCCAGTTTCATAACATAGTGGTGATGCAGAATATTGAAGACAACGTTGTTTAGGAGCTTCTGATGAGTCAGTGACTCACAGCTAAAAGCTGGGCGACACCTTCATTATATAGGTATTATTATAGGAAACCCATAATGATGCCAATGACCTACTCTCAAATCAGATATGACTTTTTTTCTATTTATAAAGCAGCCGTGCAATAATTCGTCAAAGAATATGCAAAACTACTGTATATTTATATTATTACATAAAAACAAGGGCAACTGAAACTAGCATGTGTCTTTATCCCCTGAAGATTAGAAAATAAGAGCAGAACTTGCACTTGTAATTGGCCACACTCCATTAACTGCAGGATTAAAGGCGATTATCTGAACTTTTTCCTCACAAAAACATTAAAATATACAAACTATTATATATATATATATATATATATATATATATATATATATATATATATATATATATATATATATATATATATATATATATATATATATATATATATATATATATATATATATAAACTTCCAGTAGTCTGGATAGATTCTGTTCTCTGGAATATAATAATTTGGTATTCAAATATACTCAGTGATGATGAGCACTCATTCACAGGAGATACTTGTCTATATTTGCATGCTTCCAACACGTGACAAAGCAGTAGCATTGAAAGAAAAAAAATGTTAAAACATACTTTACATATACATGAGGATTCTTTGCATTTTAGTGTTGCATAAAAGAGGCGCTCTAACGTTCAAATGACAGTTATGGTGGCAACACACTGTTTGGATCATGTGCATGTGTACAGCATGCAGTTGCTCTTGCAACTTTAGTGCTTTCTGAGTCAACAACTATGTTTTGCAGCACTTTTGTGCACTGCTGGTGATGATTTCTAAGTGAAAAGCTGCGCTGCCGGAACTCTCTCTGTCAGCGTCCGCTACAAGCTGCGCATGCTCATGAAACCCAACGGAGATGGAGCCCAAATAACACAAACTCTTGCGTTTTATCTTCTTTGACCAATGGAAACAACATAGTATAAGATAAAAACGTCTTGTAAAGCTAAACGCTAGGGGCAGAAAAGTGTAGGTTAAATATTAAACAAACATAAGATCGAAAGATTGGTTAATACAAAGAAGCTGATAAGTCGAGTAGAACCGCAAGCTGCGTTTAATTAAAAAAAAAAAAAAGAAAGAAAGAAAGAAACTCATTTTATTTACGTAAATCGGGAGTGAGAGAGTCCAAACATAAATTCTCGCGTTTATCTTGGACTAGTTTCCCCAAACTTACCCTGGAGGCGGTTTAGAGGAGTCCATCATTGCAGAGATTCGGATATGGACTCAGACGAGCGCTTCTCCAGCGGGACTCGCAAATCCGCTGCTGCTCTTTAGCGTTTATTCATTGTTCACCTGCCGGTCAGCACACCCAAAAAAAACAAAACATTTTTAAAAACGTCGTACTCTCCAGCATACGCCTCTCAAGAACTAAGCTCGTTTATTATTAGAGTGCTGTATAATTAAGCTCGACAAGTGCCAATACTTCACAAAGATAACTGTCCACGGTGACCTAAAGCACAGCGACCGTTAAATGACAATGATAGTTAACTGTAACACAAGAGCCGGGACATTTTCGTGTTTTTTTTTTTTCTTCTTTTAAAAGGAAAAAATAAAGAAGACGTCTTACGGAGTCATTGCCACTGACTGTATTACTTGTCAAATCCACAAATACTTTGAGGTAACCCTGGCTACTATCATCAAGTTAACAAAAAGTTTTAAATCACAATAGTTTCCGGTAAGACGTTTCAAATTAAGAGGTCAAAAGAACATTTCACAATATTTTATTTTTTATTATTTTTTATATACATAATTAATACATGTTAGAATCAGAAAATTAGAAAATAAATAATTTACTAAAATAATTGCCACTTTTTATTAACATTTTAACATATTGCTGATCAAATAATCAGAAAAGCACTCAACTATGTATTAACTTATTATTAACTTTAATTAAAAAGCACTGTAAAAGGAATACAGTGCTGAACACAACCATGTGAATGAATAAAATACAACGGAAACTATAAACGTGTATAACATAATATGAAATAGTAGAAGAAAGAAAAAAAAGGGCCACGGTAAGTCACATTGTCCAGCAATTTTTGTCTCATTTTTCATGCTGTTACTTCTACATAAGATTTACCCTTTTTCTTGCTCCATCAACACTATTGCATGCCCCTCTTTTGGAAGAAAAAGACAGAAAAATGTCATGCCTGCAAACTCTAAAACCACTGGAGTGTGTTTCACTTCTCTGTCCTTCCATGCCTCCCCTCCTACCCCTCGTTCATTCTAAACAATTGCAGACGTACACTTTTATTTTGAAGGCATCGCCTACATGACTACATTTTTTGGCGTGTCTATGTGTAACTTGGGGCCGTTGTCTAAAGCCCGCCTTCGTCAGCAGAGCTCAAGCCAATCATCCTCTCTGGGAATTCATGGAGCGCCAGCTGGTGAGCGGCGGCTTGGAAAGCACACCTATTGTAACAGGCACAAACAAAATGAAGATTTCTAGAAGACCCCTGAAACCCCCTGAAATGTTTCTATCTACCTCCCACCCCATCCCGAAACACACAGACCACCACTAATAACTCCATCGAATTTGTCCTGTTTGTTTGTTTTAATCTTCCATTGAAGATTTTTTTTTTATCCGTCAGTCCTCTGTAAATTATTATTTATTCATCTACATGAATACCTGGGTAAAATAGCCAAATCAGCCTGCTTCAAAACTTTTGGAGTTCTGCTTTATAATAATAACTGAAATAAAAATCTTTAGCTTAACACTTATTTAGGCATCTGTGCCAAAACGCTTTTATTATAATAACCTACATAAACTTTTGTGTTAAAGAATTTTACTTTTGATGGAAGCTGTCAGTTGGCTGTTTATCTCATGTGGCAGCAATTTTATATGTGGAAATAAAACTGTCAAAATGACTAGATAACAAACTAATCTGGCTTTGACATACAGGTAATTCGTTAGGGTAGATTTAAAAAAACATACTGTAATGCCACTGTAATGCCCTAATAAATAATGGTTATATTTGCAGTTTATTGTAGTTATAAATAGCCCCCTTCATTAGGGGCCAAGTCAGCAACCCCTCTTTAAAATTTAGTGCAGTTGATCTATGTTGATCCATTGAACTTATCATGTTATTGTCTTTTTTTTGTCTGAGTCTGACCAAAACACAGCCAGTGTAGGGTTCATACAGCCAGGACAAAGCTTCATTCAACTTCTAAGAGAACTGAAAACTTCTCTTTTGATTGCTTTGTGCATATTTTTGATTGCTTTGTGCTACACAGTGCAGAACCTTGTCCACAAGAGGTCAGCAGTGTAACGGGATTTTTTAAAGCAAACTTTAACGTATAACAACGTCACCAAATTACGTATTTAAATGACAGGTGCAAATTTGTTAAGAAATTATTTATTTTTGTTTCGGGTGCTCGGAATGCACGTGCGTTTTTTTTCTATCTCTCTCTCTCCCTCCTCCTTACACAGTCTAAAATCTATCAAATAAAATGTATTAGGCACATGTTTATAAAGGCTTTGTGTGTGTATGTGTGTGTGTTTTTTGTTTTTTTTTTATCTGTGCAGAAGAAAAAAAATGTGGCCAGATAAGGATCTTGTTCTTGGGCGAACAGGAAACAACATCTGCACTTCTCTTTTTTTACTGTCAACATCAATCGATGACTGCTGGCTTTGAGACATTTATTACTTTGACTTTAAGAACAACACATGCATTCAGATCCAGACAGAAGGAGCAAAGCGGCGCTGAAGCACAGACTCTGACTGCACCTCACAGAAGAAGCCATCACCGAGACGTCATCATGACAGGTGAATACGCTTTAACAAAATCCCACATTTTTAGAATATTTGAAAATGTAGTTGCGTTATATATGTGATGGGTAACCCCAAACACTTATTTGGATTAAAAACAAATTCTGTTATTCAGTTCTAAACAAATGTTATTATACAAGGCTCCACAAAACGAGTTCAAAACTGCCCATTATTTATTTGATAGACTTTTGTTTTTATTGTAATAGAAGACAGCCTACTGTCAGGTCTGTGAAGTCAGACAATATGATAACATAAATGTATAATAAATACATAATACATAAATATAATTAATGTTTAATTAATTAGTCCAATTAATTAGTCCGATATGTAAATTAAATATACCTAATATTATTGTATGCGGAGCATGTAAAAATCACCACAACATGAGCAAACTTAACAAATAAAACAGTATCTATCAGATAACACATAGTTGTTAAAATAAAATTGTGTTGAGGACCATGCAATTGCAAATTTTTCTTATTGGTAATGACAAAGTACATTCAGACCAATGGGCTTTTTAAATTCATGTAAAGAGCCGTCATACATTTCTACTGTTATAAGATTACATATGAAAAACAGCAGGTGGCGGCATATTCCCATTATCACAGAGAAGGCCAGTTCCAACTCACTGGTAAAAAAAAAAAAAAAAAAAAAAAAAGAGAGAAAGAAAGAAAGAAAGAAAGAAAGAAAGAAAAATCCATGCAACAGTTATGATTTCATTTGCACCTTGTGGCCATGTAATTCAATCTATTTGTGCATGCTTCTGTTTGGAGACATCTGTCTCTGAAATGTCTGTCTCTACGTCTATCCAGTGAAGTGTAACCCCAATGTCATCAATAGTATACATAAATGACAAACGCAGCAAAACATACAGCAGGCTCCTCATGAATGGAAAACTGTCACTGAAATTGCTTGTAAATCTTTTTTGCAGATACGTATGAAAATTCTACCAGCTGCACAACGGAGGATTATTCATTTTACTATGAAGAGAATGACACCTTTGCACCCTGCGACTATGTTGACTTCAAAAGCTTTAGCAAGTCGTATCTGGTCACTCTCTACAGCTTCGTCTTCATCCTGGGTTTCTTAGGTAACTGCATGTACCACTAACAGCCAAAACGTTTGGACAACGTGCCATTGAGAATGACAGCGTAGGTTGGCTTGGGTACTGTTCACGCAAATACACTGCAGGGGTGCAGCGCGCCAGTTTGCAATGCAACTTGGCTTCCCAAGGAGGGAAATTAGCTTTCATGTTCTTAAAAAGGATTCATATCAAAGATTTGCACTGTGGTTGTAACTGAGATGAATGAAAATCTGCATTCAACAGTTATTAATGTGTTTTTTCCCCTCTATCAAGGTAATGGAGTAGTAGTGTGTGTCCTGGTGAAGCATAGTAAGAAGACCAACATCACAGACTTGTGTCTCTTCAACCTGGCCCTCTCTGACCTCCTCTTCATTCTCACACTGCCTCTCTACTCCCACTATATTCTGGTCAACCAATGGACCTTTGGAGACTTTATGTGCCGTTTCAGCTCATGGTTGCACCAGTCTGGCTTCTTCAGCAGCATCTTCTTCATGGTTGTCATGACTCTGGACCGCTATGTGGTCATCATGCATGCTCACAGAGTGTCACAATACCGCAGAATGAAGGGATGCCTTGGTTTGTGCTTGGTTGTTTGGTTCCTGAGCTTGTTTGTCTCTCTGCCAACTTTATGCTTCACAAAGGAAACAAATGATTCTTACGGGCTGGGATGCTCCTTCTCTCCAGAAAATGAAGACTGGGTCTTATATGAGCTTTTTGCAACAAATGTGTTGGGCTTAATAATTCCCTTGTTAGTGATGGTATTTTGCTACTCCAGGGTCATCCCCAAACTGGTGAACCTGAAGACTGTGAAAAGACACCGCGTTATTAAACTGATCATTTCTATAATGGTTATCTTCTTCTTATTCTGGGCTCCCTATAACATTTCACTTTTGCTGAAGTTTGTGATGTCAAATGACAAAATCAGCTGCGAGACGGACAAGCAGATTCGGATGTCAGTAATAGTGACTGAGGCTTTTGCTTACACTCACTGCTGCCTGAACCCTATCATATATGCATTCGTGGGCCAGAAGTTTGTGAAACGAGCCTTGCAGATTGTGAAGTCGGTGCGCGTCACCTCGTACAGCTCATCCAGGAAAAGCTCAGTTGTTTCCCGATCCACTGTTGTTACTCATGCTGCCGTAATGTAGCAAGCACATGTGGATGTGATGTGATCCTTGAACCTGCCCTGCAGAGACTGACGTGTTTTCATTCGCCCCACATTGGAAACCAGCCCTGGTTCGTGTTGCAATAATTAGTTTAGTTTCTTTTCAAATTTCCAGTTTCCATCAAATGGCAGTGTCGATTACTCATCATCAAAAGCTCACAGTACATCATTTAAACCCTTTTGATCATGCTCTCTGAAGTTGCAATGGGGTGTTTTGTTTTGATCAATGCACTTCCTTTCTCCCTGCTGACGTTGGCAGAACCATTACTGTACATCAAAACAGACTTTACGTATGCAACGGCTTGCAACCACAAAGTTCGAATGTTGTTTTTGTGGAACTTTAAATGTTTAATTTTTTTTTTCCACACTTAACTTGATTATAATGCAAGATAGAGTAAAGAAAGGAAAAAGAAAACTATTTTATTTTAATGGAATTTTTTTTTTTTTTTTTTAATAATTTCACTTGTCATGTGGAAAAATGTAGTGATAATTCACAGTTGCAAAAGTAGAACTTGTTTATATGGCACATCTTGTACATCTGAAAGTTGTTATTCATCAGTCTGTTTATGTGAACCAAGTTTTCCATTAATGTTTTTTTTTGCTTTATATTTGTATAAATGTACAGTAGGCTACATATGCCTTTTCATTTTGAATATATTCTTTTTTATTCTGAAATGCTTTTAAAGTTATTACAGATATTTGTACAAATGCCACAAAATTATCTCTTGGATGCATTTATTTCATTCTGAGTCGTTTCATTGTATGCCTCGTTTCTCTTGTTCAAAGATAACCTCTTTTTTCTTCATCTTTTTCTGTTTGTATCATATTTTTAACCTTTCGTATTAAAAATGACTTTTATCAAACAGTATTTAAGTTTCACAACCTTTAATTTCCCCCCCTTTATAATCATTTCTATGGTAGTTTCTTATCAGTGTTCATACTTAATATGAAAGTCTACTTTACATGTATGGCAGAAAGGCATTGCTCATTGTGTGAAGACTAATTGACAGTAAACACTTTCTTTTTTCGCTCTTAGCTTAAGAGTTGTTGCTTATGATAATGACAAATACAAGCTGGTGAAAAGAGTTTTCTCCACACGGTGGCTGGACTCTCCCTTAGATACAGAGCGAGAAGTGAAAACATCTTAGAGGAACTTGGACTGGGGTCATTGCTCCTCTACATGGAGAGAAGCCAATTCTGGTACACCCTGCACCCTCCACATGGGCTTAACCTGATCACTTCTGTTCAGTTCATACAGTATTAATTCATAATATGCATGAGGAAAAAATAAAAAGGAAAAACATTTCTTCTTTGGCTGGTTGGTGAATGAGGGTGGGAGTGTGATTTGCAGTTTGGCAGATTGGGGTGGAAGGTGGTGGTTGCTTGAACCAAACTGAAACCATGCTGTATTCATTAAGTACTTGGCCCTCACTCATTCATGTGAAAAAGTCCAAGATTGTCATTATGTGAATGAAAGCATAACACATTAGTCATTGGTCTTTAGTGGTAAATTTAGCAAATCGTTGTTTTTTTTTTGTTTTTTTTTAATGAAAGACCTTTCAATAGCTTGAGATGTATGCTGTTTAAAAAAAAGTACATTTTAAACAGTTGTTTGAAAAAAAGCTTCAAATCAGCACATTACATCACGTTCTCCCTTGACTCTTCCTGCACTACCACATAAAGGGACATTTCTCAGAAAACTGCTATGACACCTCTGTGCAGGTTTAATACTTAGCGGAGGAAGTAGCAAAACCCAGAATTCACCTTCCGGGAAATGAGCAATACAGCAGGATTTGACACAAAAAGTGAGCAATGCAAGTCAACATTATGACAATGTAAGCTTGATGCGCAACACAGATGAACATACGCATTCAGGAGCAGCAGATTTAGGAAAGAATGTGGTAAGCAGAATAAATATTCTCATTTTTAAGCAAATTTCAGAACTGTAACTTGCTTCTTGTCCACCGCCTACATCTCTGAACCTGTGTATGTAGTTGAGGATTTTGTGTGCGCATGTGGCTGTGTGTGAGCGTAAACAATGTCAGCCACAGGAAGTGAGGGTCGGCATGGGTGTCAAAGCAAGTCGTTCTGTGTGTGCTGATAGTGAAAGAGAAATGTTTGAGATGTGGGTTAAACATTACATGAGTTTAATGAGGGCTGATCTTAACTCAAGAGAAGGGAGTTTTGAAATGCACGTGCAAGATGTAATCTGGAGACAAGCTGATAATAATTAGTGGCAATAATGGTTGCGCCACAGGGTTGATAGCTCGTTTGTAGTGAGGAAAGTCAACAACAAGAATCACTGATGCCAAAAGTTCCTGTAAATACCCTGATCTTCAAAAACCAGCCTTGATAGTCTAAACTGTCCCCAAAATGACTCAAAAACTGGTGTATATGAAAGGTTCAGCTTAAAGGGCAAGAAAAACCCAGCAATATTTCCAAATTCCTACAGTTTCACCTTTTAAAATGTATAAAACTTGCATATAGAATGTTCAATAAGGAATATACACCAGTCCTTGTGATTGTGAGGAACACAGCGTTCAATAAAGAGGAAACGCACAAGCTGGATCATATTTCGAGATCTTCGATCTTCGAGATTTTTGAGGTTTTTACAAACTCTACAAAGAAAATGAACTTCTTTCTTGATTATGGCAACAAAACATGCATCACACAAATGTCAGTTTATTGGGTTGTAAAGCATTTACAAATAAGATTTAAAAAAGTTTTATATTTGGATTACAGAGACATAGATGGCATTTGTTGAGACAAACTGGAGTGAAGACAACATGCTGCTGTAAAATAAATACATAAAAAAAAAAAAAAGCTTGAATCAAAATTAAAGACTTTTATTCATATTAATGCACATTCGCTAAACCCTCTTATGGTGCTACGCATCTCCTATGCAGTGGTCTAAGTGAAGGTATCGCGGCGCTAAAGAAAAGAAGCCTTGGTTTTTGACACAACAAAATAATTCTGACTGACTGAAACATGATTCTTTGTTTATTTACTTTTGTATTGGACTTAAATGTTTCTATGGACTTGAGGGGAATAATGTTGGATTCCTTACGGAAAAGTCACAGATCTGTCAAAAACAATGCCATATATGGACTACTGATGCATGTTTTTTTGTGACTCTGGAACAACATGATCTGTTTCTCTGTTTTGTTTTGCGAAAACTATATTTGGAAATCTAAAAGAACAAAGAAAAGGAATAGGGTGCTGCTCCTGTTTACCGAACACTCCCTCACCAGCATTAAATATGCATTCAATATTGAGCATTTTGTTCAGATAAAAACATTTTAAAGAATGAAACTCCAAAGGGAATTTACAAAATTTGATGGACTTTCTTGCCCTTTAAGCTAAACTTTGCAACTGCACAGCATGAAGTGAGTCATGTTGGAAAGGCCTCTTAAAAAAAAAAACAAAAAAAACCTTTAAACATTCAGTGTTGGTTTTTTGAAGCAAAGACACACTTCTAATGTGAAGGAAAAAAATGCAGAAAAAATTTTTAGAAACATCCTGCCATACTGACCACAATCAAATTGATGTGATCTTTTAAACCACATCTAAAACACAAGAAGCTGGAGATGCTTGGGGTTTGAATTTAAGAGATCTGTGAAATAAGTTGGTTTAATAAGTCGGACAGAACGGTGCTCTACAACCTCAGCGTCATTTCAGTTTTCAGTAAAGAGATCAAATCAGCTCAAGGAAAAAGAAACAAGTTTTGCATTTTATGGCCCTGGAGGAAACTAGTGCTCGTCGCGAATGACATGGACTTGTAGATGTGGTCACCAAATAAAAAATACACTGTTTTTATTTTAAGAGGATGGAGAAAATGGGAATTGCTTTGCACAAAAAATAGGGGATGCATTTGGAGAAAGTGAAAATGTGATACCGTGCAAACATGCAGTCTCAAATGATGGATTATAAAGATTTTATCTCAGGTACTTGCTTTGCACTAGATTACATATTTACCACAGGGTTTTTTTTTTTTTTTGTCTTTTTTCACTCTATCTGTACATGAAGCAGAGGAGTATAAATAGGTCTTGGACTTTTATGTGTCTGTTTTTAAATGTTGCTCTACTGTTGTGTAGTATTGACTAAATCTTTTGTCCTGTTGCAGTATGAACGCCTCAGAGTACGAGTATTTTTATGAAATGGATTACAATGAATCCTTTTGTGATAATGATACCAGTTCAGTCTTTCCTGGTGGATTCATGGTCTTACCGGTTCTTTACTACATGCTGTTTTGCATCGGCCTATTGGGTATGTTCAAAAAGATATACATTTTTAATATTGTTATGATATTCAATGCAATTTTATTTATATCATCATGAGTATTAGTGCAACATGCCAGTAATTTTTCAGTCCATTCCTGTCTGAGACTAAATATGAATTAACAATAGAACTGATTTCACAGGCAACTGCACGGTCCTGTGGCTTCTCCTCCGTCACGTAAAGTTGAAAACGATGACTGATGTGTTTCTCCTCAACCTGGTCCTGTCTGATCTTTTACTGGCTGTGACTCTTCCCGCCTGGCTCTACACCTCTCAGAACCTTGGATCATGCAAGCTGATAACAGGAGTCTATCAGGTGGTCTTTTGAGCAAACCTTTGTCATATGCAAAGTGCAATCAACAACTTCAGTGACAGTTCAAGTTCAAATTCGGCACGAACCACATCCTCAGACGATGTGTGACATAGTTGTCGTGTAGTATTGGCTGTATGAAAACCTTTACACCTCTTTTCATGTCACATCCTGTTCTCATTGCGCTTCCTCTCTGCTCTACTCAACAGTTAGGCTTTTACAGCGGGACTTTGTTTGTGACCCTGATGAGCATGGATCGTTACCTGGCTATCGTCCACGCTGTGGCAGCCATGAGAGCCCGGACAATTTGCTATGGAATTGTGGCCAGCACCATCATCTGGGTTATATCTATAACCATGGCAGTCCCTCAGGTGGTATTTGCCTCCTTGGAGCCCGATGAAAACAATGCCTCCCTTTTCCACTGCCAGCCTCTTTACCCAGAAGAAACCCAGCAGTTTTGGAAAAAGCTACGAAACTTCAGCGAGAACACAGTGGGGCTTTTCGTGTGCCTCCCGATCATGATATTCTGCTATGTGAAAATCCTTGTGGTGGTCTCCAGGTCCAGGAACTCCAAAAAGAACAAGGCAGTCAAGCTGATATTCACTGTGGTGTGTATGTTTGTGGTGTGCTGGGTCCCCTACAACGTCTTAGTTTTCCTTCAGACTCTGGAGCTGCTTGGAATCCTGAGGAACTGCAACTCCTATAAGATCATCAGCTGGGCCATGGGAATTGCTGAGATTGTTGCGCTGTCTCACTGTTGCATAAATCCAGTGATCTACGCGTTTATAGGAGAGAAGTTTAGGAACTCATTGAAGAAAGTACTGGTTAAACCCTTCCACTTAGAGCCTTTCCACAGCACTTTCAGCCATAAAGACACAGACAATGAGACTTCTAACACAGCAGTAAAATCCGAAAATTAAAAGGAGTCATCTTTGTGAAGGTGGGTGCAAATGCAGTAGTTTTTTTTCCCCCAATCTGTTTAAACCCTTTTTCCATTTTAGCTAAAAGACTATAAACATGAATTGTCTGTATATGATTATGCCAGTTGTGGTGGTGGTGATGAGGTTAAGGAGCTTGCAACACTTGTGATGTATGTTGTTCAAACTATAAACTTTTCATTTGTAAGATTTTATTATTCTTGAAGTATGACAATAAAAAAAAGAAAAAATTCTCTTCATTCACATTTTGTCATCCGAGTAAAAATGTATACTGCTCTGATCTTTAGATCTCAAACTTAAATGTTTATTTATGTGTTAAGTTCAGTCCATATAAGAGGAATATGCAGGATAAATGGGAATAGGTGGAGCAACTAGAAAATAAAAAATCTGTATCCCTTATTCTATCTTTTTTTTCTATATAACAACTATTACATTTTTACTGACTAACAAAGCAACTTTTCAGCTTCATAACTAAGTCACTTTCTTGATCAATTGACGTTGAACTCTTCAAACGAAATGAATTGTCCTCACCCACTAAATCTGATAATTAAGAAGAGCCTTCCTACATGGGTCCCTGGATAGCTCAGTGGGTTGAGCAGGGGCTGTTGCCCTCATGCAGGCAGCACAGGTTTGAGTACTGGCCTGTGGCTCTACTCTGTGTGTCTTCCTCAATCAGACAAGTGGAAAAAGTTTGATCTTGAACAAAATGACACCGTTGACCATGGTATATTTCTAGAGCAATTACAGAATTCAGTCGGACTCCAGCACTCACATACTTAACTGGTTTTAATCTTACTTAAAAGACAGGGACTACTTTGTGTCAATAGGTGTTCCCCAGCGTTCTATCCTGGGACCCCTACTATTAAACATCTAAAAGCTTTCGCTAGCTCAGATAATAATAAACAAGAAAAGTTACCATAACTACGCAGATGACACACAATTTCACAATACAATATCACCAGGTGACAATGAGCCCATACAAGCATTGAGTAGATGCACAGAACAAATCAATAAATGGATGTGCTATAATTTTCTTCTGCTGAACAAAAACAACACTGAAGTAGTTGTTTATGGACCAAAAGAAGAGTGTTTAAGAGTCGGCACACAGCATCAGGTATTACAGCTACAATCCATTGATAAGGACCAAACTGTGGGCATAGTCATGGAATCAGAGCCTAACCTTCAGAGACACATTAAAACAAACTCAACCTTCTATCAACCAGAAGACCATTTCCAGGACGAATGGTTCAGCGGGAACTTGAAAAACTCATCCATGCGTTTATCATTAGTTGATTGATTACTGCAACAGTGTCTTCACAGGGTAGACCTGAACCAGAAGTCCTGAGAGGTCTGGATGACTGATATAGTAACAACAGGTCTGTGATGTAATTTGGTCCTAAACCATTCAGTGATTTATAAACTCACAGAAGTATTTTAAAGTCTTTTTCTCTGAGATACAGGGAGCCAGTTATTTGGTCCACTTTCTTAGTTCTAGTGAGAACTCGGGCATCAGCATTCTGGATCAGATGTAGCTGTCTGATTGACTTTTCAGGCAGACCTGTGAAGACACTGTTGGAGTAATCAGTAATGTATTTTGACTTCGACTTCCGGTTGTCACCTGAAGAACATCTCCAGGATCAAAGAACTAATTTTTCAACAGGATCTTGAAAAACGTATCCAGTTGAAAAAGAAAAAAGCTGTCTTTGTAATTGTCTTAATCCGGTACGTGCAGTCAGGAGAGGCAGGTTAGGCTGTAAATGGTTATATTTATTCAGTGTTAAAGTTCTTTTTCATTTAACTTTCCATTTTTTCCTAAAAATGTTTTTCAAAATCCCTTAATTTTCACATTTACCATTCAAATACTAAGAAGAGACGAGCGCTCAGCGCTTACTGAAATCCACGGTGGGGGTCAGCAGCTGTGCTGGCATGCTATGCAGTGAGACTGTTTTGCTGTCCCTCTGCATGTCGCTATTTAAATATTCCTACACTTTTACTATATGAATTAAATTTGAGTTAGTTAAGCTGGTGTATATAATGCACAGTGTTTATTTTTGATTATCAACAACTGTATGTGTGTAACTGCCAGGTTTAAACGACCTAAACATTTATTAAACACACAATAGGGAAGAAAGACAAAGTTAGTAATTTTTCATTTTGCAAGGAGAACGGGCAGAGAAACACTGCCACATTTCCGCTCTGCGTCTCTGCTGTCATCCTTTCTTTTTATTGAAAATAAGGAGGTCCCTAATCACATGAAGATAAGCAGCTTGTAAGAACAAGTGTAGTGGAATTCTTATATTACATTCCTTACTTTCTTTATAATTCCTTGGATGCAGCTCTCAGACGCTCCCCCCTCCCCACACACCACTTCACATCCTGACTCCAGCCTGATAAATGACACCTTCTCCGTACTATTGGCGACGTGAACAAAAGAACGTCGCCACAAGGACTGCTGGTCAGAAGACACGTCTATTGTAAAATGCATATCTCTTTGTCACGAAAACAGATATGCCCAGACGTGGATGAATGTGTGCGCTTCGGACACGGAGCAAAGTCTTTGTTATGGAATGTGCGCGCTCCAGACGCGGAACAAACACCTTCGCCATAAAATAAGCGCGCACCTGTCACCCAGCGAAATCCCCTATTGTCATGAAATGAGCGCGCCCTCACTGTAAAGCGCAAGAGCCTTTTTAATGCATATGCCTTTGTCTTGAAATTCATGCCTTCTGTATAAAAGATGCCTCCCTTCAGTGAGCGAGAGGATTTCTGCAGAACGTCCACTCTGTTTATTCCGGTCGATTTCAAATAAACGAGTGTACGAAGACAGTAGACTTTTATTCTTTCTTCCACCGACGAATTTTTCCACAACAATTTGGTGTCAGAAGTGGGATGCCAAGCGGGCCGCTGAGATCTGGATGACGGGTTGGCCACCTCAATCTGCAGAGATTCATCCTCACTACCTCGCTTAGCATTTCTGAGAGAGAGGACTTCTACCTGAGATCTCAGTCGACCGTGACAGCATCTCCGAACTCGTTGGGAAAAGTAAACGGTGAGAAGTATTTTTTTCCAATTCTATCCAAAAGATTAAAAGGCTCAGATTGGAGCCCATAGGATAAGACAAATTTATACCAAATTCTAAAACCTAAATGAAACGAAGATTTTTTTATAATTCTACAGTCAACTGTCTTCATTAATTTTCTGGTTGATGTTCTGAAAAGAGATCGTTGAAAGATGCGATAATAGTGCTTAAGCAAGATCGGGTATTTGCGCGCATCAGAATGAGATCGGATTGAATCAGTGAACTGGTGAGCAAAAACTAGCTCAAACATTGATTTAGATCTGATCGAACTCTGTATGTTCAGATAACAAGGTTTTGGTGTCGAATAGAAGAGATTATTTTTATTTTTTTTTGTTTTTGTTTTCTTTTCTCTCATATCCTGGATACTCGGGACATAACGTACCATAACTTCCAGGAGGCCAAAACCAAGTTATTCTAGCTGCATCCAGAGTTGTGAGTCGGCACTGAGGCAAGAACCAATTTTTTGAAGTCCCGTGAGCAATAGGCAAGATCGGGTTGTAAACGCGCACATAATAGTAAATTGTGAGCCCTAGCTAAGACAAGATCGGACTTTTAGTCCCGTGAGCTTAATGCATTCAGTCCTGTGAGTAAAAAGACGTCGCAAGAACAGGTTAGGAAACATGAATTACATGTTAATAAGGCACAGCAACCAGAAAATTAACCAAATTAACAAAAACAAAAAAAAAACAAGAACAAAACAAATTCGAATTTAATTATATTTATAAAAGACAAATACGGGAAAGATTCATGTGAATTTGTCTACTATTGGAGTGATAATTTCGGTTTCCCTGAAGGGGGATCTCTGAGTGCAATTCAACTAAAACAATTGCGTGAAAAGTTAACTGAGGATAGAAACCGGCAACTAAGCACTAACAAAAAAGTGAAATCACACAATGTCCAATGAATGCTAAGAATGGATGAATGCTTGAAATTGTGGGAAACTGAGTGTGATAAGCGTGAACGCCAAGAAGCATGTAAAAAAAAAAAAAAAAAAAAAAAAAGGGAACTTAACGAAACTGATGCAAAGAATGATAACACTGTTAGTAGTTTTTTCTATCCCTCTATGCAGGGCCTGTGGGGATCCTCCATCGACGCCTCACTGGACTCCACCCCTCCGCCTTACCAACCACCACCCTCTACACCAGCAGACCAATCGGGAACGGCCAGACGTGGCCTAGCCCCTGATTCGTCGGCAGACAGCTCCTCCTCCTCTACTCCTACTGTAGACCAAACCCACACGTCCCTGAGACCTCCCACCTTCTCTCTGTCATCACCTACTGGACACTCATCCCTCATCCCCGATATCCAACCCAATAACTCTGAAATTCTTTTCACAAACTTGAAATCCTTCCCCCTTTCACCAATGCACCTACGCTCAGCCACAAAGAAGGTGTTCACTGCCCCCATGGTTCAGATTGCCGGACCACAAGGGCTACCCGCCTATGTCTACCATCCCTGGACTGTGGATGACATCATCGTGGCCTCTAAACACCTACCAAAGCCAGAAAAGGGCGGACAAGCCCTTGCCAATGCATTTAAAGACTTCATCAGAGACTATGTCCCCACATCCTCTGAAATGTCCAGAGTTCTCCCCAACCTTCTCACCCCAGCTCAGTTTGCCCTGCTGAAGCCACAATTCCTCCATCACCGTCAACCTGCAACTCCAAACTGGCCTACAGCCAACCTACGTGACGGTGACATCGCAGACGACATTAACTACAGAAATTGGGTCACTACCTTCCTCCAAGCTCTCCGAGATAGCTTCCCAATCGCATGTGACCTGTCAAAAATCACAGCGTGCACCAAAAAAGAGGGAGAGGAGGTGGACAACTACCTTCTTCGTCTCCAGTCGATCCACAATGATTACAGTGGAATGACTAAGCCTGATCCCTACCCTGGCCCCATCATGACCCCCTATGAGAGTCACCTCAAACAGAGCTTCCTGAATGAACTCCTGAGTCCCCTGAGTGCCATGACAAAAGACTCCTGCATCGGGTGGCAGAAAGCTTCCATGCGCCTAGATGACATCCTGAGACACGCTGACCATCAGCAAAAAAGACTTAAAGACCAGGAAACGACCGACAAAAAGGAGAAAGATGACATAAACCACCGAGCCCAGCTGCGCCTGCTCCACGCTCCTACAGCATCCGCTGACTCTCCTGCCGGATTTCTTTCCTGCACCGATCAGTTCCCCAAACCCACCCAACCGTTCAAGTGACACCTGCTGCTACTGTAAAAAAAAAAAAAAAAAAAAAAAAAAAAGGGACACTGAACCAACACCTGCTTATTAAAACCACACGAGCGCAGAAAAAGAGACAACTATAGAGGCCAAAGAAGACAGCACTCTAAAACCCATTATTCGGACTGAAAGGCGAAGCGGGGTGTAGATCCGGTGGGCACGTTGGATGAGGGACTCCCCCAACAAACAGATAAGATCGCGATCTCACACACACACACACACACATACACATACACACACACATTATTTCATTGCCCAACTGAAGAAAACATTTTAAATCTTCCTCTGTTTAAAATGACAGTTGCTGGTAAAAAATACTGTTTTTTATTGTGGACTCTGGTGCAACTTTTTCAGTGGTTAAATCAGCTGATTTGCCTGGTACTAAACTTAGTGGTAAATTTCTTTACTCTTTGGGTGCTAGTGGCACAGAAATAAAACAACACTTTACAGTCCCTCTATCTTGCTCTGTTGATAATCTCCCCCCATTAAAACACTCTCTCCTGTTATCACAGTGCTGCCCTTTTAATCTGCTGGGCCGTGACCTCATGCTATCTTTAGGCCTCGGGCTCCAGTCCTCCCCTGAAGGCATGAAGGTAATTTCTCCTACCACCTGTTCCTACACAATGACCAAGGAGATCATGACTTCTCCTCCCACCCTTGTATATCAATGGTGGATTTCTGTAGACGAATCCCAGCCCCTAATTACCATGGCAAAAGCTAGAGTTCCACGAACTGTTGTTTTCATGAGACCACAAAATGTTCATTGTACCGTTTGGATAACATCAGAACCTGACTCCGAGTTTGAACAACAGTTCTTCTCGAATCTAACTGATGTTTTGCAAACATGCAGCCTTTACTGGTCTGCAACGCGCAGCGCTCTTTCTGTCTCTCTTACCCCCCTACTATCCACATTTTTTTAAGGTACCTGACAGTGATCCCCACATCTCCCTAGCTAAGTCTAAAACTGACCAATGGAAGGATTTGGGACCCTGGACTCGATCCTGCAACTTAACTACCGATTGGACCCCCACCCCAAATCCATTGGTGTTCTCCTCCCCCTCCCACACTGCTTTCAAAAACCACCTGCTCCCATCAGCTGACATGTAAAAAATCTGTTTGTGGTTTGAAAGCTTCTCCTCTAGGTCCTGTTCCCCTTTTACTTCTCAACTCCCCTGACTCCACACCTGAGTTGAATTCAATACCGCCTTCTGTCTGGACCACTCACAAATATGATGTAGGCCTCATCAAAACTGTGAGTCCCTGATAGTATGGAGAGCCTCATGACTATGTGACTGAACTTTCCCTCTCCTGCACTCCCCGACCTGACCTATCTGATCTCCCCCTTGACAACCCTGACTTAATCCTATACGTCGATGGCTCCGCCTCTCGTGACCCCGCCACCGGTAACTGCCGTACCGGTTATGCTGTCTGTTCAGACCATGACATTGTAGAGGCCGCACCTCTGTCTTGCCATTACTCTGCACAGGTCGCTGAACTCGTTGCTTTAACACGTGCCTGCATTCTCGCCGCAAACAAATCAGCCACCATCTGGACGGATTCCAGATATGATTCTGGCATCGTTCACGAGTATGGCCAGCTCTGGAAACACAGCAGATTCCTCAAATCTGATGGAAAGCAATTTTAACCCACTCTTTGGTTGCAGATCTACTGGACTCCATCCTTCTCCCAGAACGAATGACTGTCTGCAAATGTTCTGCTCACACTAACTCCCCTGACCCTGTTTCTGTAGGTAACGCACGTGCTGACGCAGTTGCAATGAAATCCTGTTTGCAGCTCCTCCTAATGTAGGCTTGAAACCCCCCACAGCTCCTCCTTCCGACACAGCCCTGTGTGAAGCCAACATGCTACCTTACTGTGCTAACCTTTCAAAAGCCCTCTCAGACATTCGTTCTCAGATTGCTGCTGCCCTCCCGAGCCCTGCTGAAGGACAACTCCACACCCTAGTCCCTAGTGACTTTGTGCTGAAGCTTCAGAAGACAGAAGTGAAACCATCAGCGCTGGGTTGGCCCGTTCCAGATCCTCCTGACCACACAAACTGCTGTCAAGATTGCTGACAGAGCCACCTGGATTCATGCCTCACACTGCAAGAAGATCACTCCTCCTCCTGACCAGCCGCCCTTAACTCCAGCCAACCAGACCCAAACCACACCTCCGTAAGGTCGTTGCTCACTAGCAAGATCAGTGCGGAATGAAACAGTGTCCCACTGCAACAGTAACGTGCCAAGTTCCACCGCTAGCCCCTGACATGGATCAACCACACCCCTAACACCCCAAATGGGACCCGAAATGGTCTCTAGGAAACGCCACCAGCTGCCTCATCCTCATAGCCATCCTCTTCGTCGTCCCGATTCTTCGAGTATTGTTTACCAATCATGGTGATCCATACAGGATCAAGAGAAGGAAATTGTGGTGGAATTCTTATATTACATTCCTTACTTTCTTTATAATTCCTTGGATGCAGCTCTCAGACGCTCCCCCCTCCCCACACACCACTTCACATCCTGACTCCAGCCTGATAAATGACACCTTCTCCGTACTATTGGCGACGTGAACAAAAGAACGTCGCCACAAGGACTGCCGGTCAGAAGACACGTCTATTGTAAAATGCATATCTCTTTGTCACGAAAACAGGTATGCCCAGACGTGGATGAATGTGTGCGCTTCGGACACGGAGCAAAGTCTTTGTTATGGAATGTGCGCGCTCCAGACGCGGAACAAACACCTTCGCCATAAAATAAGCGCGCACCCGTCACCCAGCGAAATCCCCTATTGTCATGAAATGAGCGCGCCCTCACTGTAAAGCGCAAGAGCCTTTTTAATGCATATGCCTTTGTCTTGAAATTCATGCCTTCTGTATAAAAGACGCCTCCCTTCAGTGAGTGAGAGGATTTCTGCAGAACGTCCACTCTGTTTATTCCGGTCGATTTCAAATAAACGAGTGTACGAAGACAGTAGACTTTTATTCTTTCTTCCACCGACGAATTTTTCCACAACACAAGTACAAGATATAATTTCTTGTGAAGTGTACAATATCTTATGAGCAAGCAGTATACATTGTGTAAAATGAAGATGAGATAAAATAAAGGGTGTGTTAAAGTTCGAATTACTTCATCACTTCCCTCCTGTTTAGCACATCTTTGTTTATTTCACATCGTCCAGGACCAGTCTGTATGTCTCTATAAGACATACACAGAAGAGATATTACTATCATCATTATCAGAGTCAGGACCTTAACAGCGGATACGTTTGTGCCACACGGTCTTCCACGGATGAGATGGCTGTGGTGATCAATCGGTTAAGCAGTGCACGCAGACATCGGAATGCAACAACAACCACACAATGTCAGAAATGCTGAAAATACAGCGATGGATACTAGTACAGACGATACTATGGTTCGGTACTTGCCAAATGCATCCAGCCAGGAGTCCCGCATGGAGGTGTCAAACACCGGACTGCCTTCATTTTGCCATTCAGGGTATGCAGACCCCGTATGGCCGTGGTAAGACTACCATCTGCAGCGGTGTTATCAAAAAGTGCAACACTTTTTTCCAAACATGGTACACACATACCTCCTTTCTCAGGCAGAAGCATATTCAGGGCAATCCTGTTCTGGAAAGTCATAAAAGACGTGGCAGACAGCTGTCCAAATACAGCCTCGAAACCCGTTCTGTGTCCTGTTTCCTCATTTCTGAACATTGTAGTGGATGTAGTTCATTCTGTCTTCATTTTTGTTTAACGTGCACCACGGGCAAACAGGGGACTCAAATCCTGCTGCTATTTGGTCTACAAATTTATACTCATCTGAAACCCCGTGGAAATCTGATGGCATCAATGTATGTGGGATTGTTGTCAGAGGCCCAAGTGGAGCTGCTGGATCTCTTGCTTCTGCGAAGGCTTCTTGATGTTACAGCAGACAGCACAGTTGTCAGTTCTTTAGCTGAGGTATAAGGATTCACTGAAACAGGAAGCAAGAGGGTGACTAAAACAAAAAAAAAACTCAGGAGGAGGAATAAAGTCACTATCCAGCATCCTACAGCAATTACTTACCAATTTTGGTGTCATTTCGATTGAATTATTATCTCCTCTACTTGGTCAGGTGTCTTAAAATGCTTCACTGACTAGGGTTTATTCAGTCTCTATATGTCTGAATCCACCCTATTATCAGAGTTTTCAATCGAAATGACCCCATCCCTCCTGTTGAGACATGAGTGACAACACAGCAGCCCATTTGTACAGATTTTTTTTTTCTTCTTCTTCTTTCTTCTTCCATCCAGAAATCTGAAACCAAACCAAGATGGGCTGTCCTTATGAATGGGGACAGAGAAAAAGGCATTACTGATGTCCACCACTGTGAAGACAAATGAAGCGTTGAAACGTTGTTGATCCAAAACATTAATATCATACTGGGGGTCCCAGTCACCTCCGACATGACACCAGTCACCGCCCAGAGCAGTCATCCGAACCCGTTGGACCTCTCCGCCATCAAGGCGGCAGGACCGTCCAAGGTCCTCCATGTCACGGACAGATCCCTCCACATCCTCCCCATGGGAGGACAGGCCCTCTACAGCCTTTTTTAAACGTCGTCAGAGTTAGGATTTGCCACTTCTATTGAGGAAAAGTGTGTGAATTATCTGGGAGCGCAGAAAAACAGCCACATTTCCGCTCTGCGTCTCTGACCGAACTGCATCTCTGCTGTTCTCCTTTCTTTTTATTGAAAATAAGGAGGAAGATATAATTTCTTGTGACGTGTACAATCATCTTATAAGACAAGCCGTATATAGTGCGTAAAATAAAGATGAGATAAAATAAAGTTTGAATTACTTTATCAGTAACGTATTTTTGTGCTGATTGGTCATAAAACTACTGCACAGAACTGCAAAGTGAGGCGCGCAGTTCTCCTGCGTCGTGGCAGGGGGCGATAGTGATCCCAGGAATTCTTCTTGCAACTCCTCGGCTGCCAAACAATAGAATGAATGATAGCATTAGATAAGGATAAGGAGACTTTTAGAATTATAAATGTTTTATCAAGTAAAGGGAATATGAGAAGAAATTTTTTTTAAAGATCTTTTTTCTATGCTACAGTTTGTATTTTTTCTTTTCAGTACCATTCTTGTCAGTGTGGACATCGTGCACACGCAGTATGTACGATACACATCAAAATTGGACCTCTGCTTTTAACCCATCAACTAGTTTCACTAGTGAGCAGTGGGCTGCTAGAACCAGCGCCAATTGGGAGTTAAGGGCCTTGCTCAGGTCTCCAGTGATTTACCATGGTGGCCAGCCCTGAGCTTGAACCTGGGTCCTCCACCCAAGCCCACCACTGTAACCACTAGGCCACTGTGCTGCTGTACGCTCATATATTCATATATTTGTAAATCCGACTGCGATGCTGTCAGTGCCTCACCAGACATCAACCTCACCGCACGTCACTGGTCTTAATGTGTCTCAAAAGCTTCAGCTTCAAGCTCTGAGTCCATGACTACACCCAGATTTCGGGCCTTATCAGAGGTTTGTAGCTGTAATACTTAAACACATATATATAAATAACTATTCAAATAATATAAATACACGTACTGTACCTACCACAACGCAACTTTTGTCAGTTGACAGTGCCAAAAAAAAACCAGTGAAACTGTTTTAATTAATTAATTTAATTAAAATTTAATTAAACAGGGATTAAAAAAAAATCTTCATGTTTGAACACTTATGAGTTACACCCGAACAACAAAAGAAAACCATGTCTACTCAACTTAACTTTATTTATAAAGCACTTTAAAAACAACACAGTTGACCAAAGTGCTGAAGACAAACATGGGTTTCAGAGAAAAACAATAAGAAAATTAAAGACATCCATCCATTTTCTATACCCACTTATTCCTTTGCAGGGTCACGGGGGTCTGTTGGAGCCTATGCCAACTCATTACAGGTAAGAGGCAGGGGTACACCCTGAGCCTATCACAGGGCCACATACAAAGACAAACCACCATGCATGCTCACACCTACGGGTGTGATTTTAGAATAGATTTTTAGTGATAGATTTTAGTGTGATTTTAGTGAATTTAGAATAACCATTTAACGTACCACACGTTTTTGGTCTGTGGGAGAAAGCCGGAGTACCCGGAGAGAACCCATGCAAGCATGTTGAGAACATGCAACTCCACACAAGAATGCCTCCCGACCAGGAATTGAACCAGGAACTGCCTTGCTGTGAGGCAACAGTACCACCACTAAGCCACCGTGCCACCCAAAATTAAAAACATGTAAAACAAATATAAACATAAAAGCTTAAAATAAAAAAAGATAAAACACTAAAGCTAAGATTTCAAACTGATTTAAAAGCCAAAATGAAAAAGTATGTTTTCAAGGAGGATTTAAAAACAGTAAGTGAGTGGGTCTGCTTGATATAAATAATTTTGAGAGTTAGAAAAAATATCCTGCACCTAAAATCAAAAGAACAGCAAAGCTGCATCTGGATAACAAAGAAGAAGAAAAAAACGTAGAAACAAGTGGGTATGTTTTCTTATACTGCAGAGCACCACATTCAATGAAACTTAAACACGGCATCAGTACAGTTACCTCACAGCTGTTAAACCGCCAACAATGATGGACATATAATCTTTTGGACTTTTATTTGCAGCCACGAAACCTGGAAGCCTGAGAGTCAGTGATATGACTGCTTGAGTTTGGCATAAATTGATCCAAACAATAGGACAATGATCCCAAACACATCACCAAACCTACAACCAAATAGCTGAAAATGAAAAGAATCAAGGGGTTGCAATGGTCCACCTGAAAAAACAATGTACAGGAGAACGTGCCTCCACAATGATGGGAGAGAAAGATGACATCAAGCTGGAAACAGTTACTTCAAGTTATTGCTGCTAAAGGTGGTTCTACAATCAGTTTTATTGTAAAAAAAACCTAGAATTAAAAAAAAGAGAACAATTTGTTTTTCATATTCCTGTTCAGTAAATTTAAATTAGAATTGATTAATTTTAAAGTCCAAGTGTGTGTTCTGAAAAGAAAAAGCTCTTCATACCCACATGATTCTCTGTTTTTCACAGTTTCTCACTAACTGGATTACAAGATTGTGATTTCCAGTTTTTCTTGTAAATCTTGCAGACAGCATCTTGCCTAAGCTGTCAACAGGTTTGAGAGGTGATCTTTTGTTTATTTTTAACCTGAAAACATCTAAATGGTGCATTCTTGATCATTTCAACTTTAGAGCCATTAGACCTCCTCCTCCTAACTAAAAGTGATGCCCTGTGTTCAGCAGTAATCCTGCAACAAACCACCAGAAGCTCCAGAGATCTTTGAAAATAAATGTATTTAGTTATTTTATAGTGATTTCTGTGTTTCAGTTTGTACATGTTCTTCAATATTCTTCGCTACATCTGGATTCATGTTTAAGTTTTCAGGGGATAAGATTAAACCTAATCTTACACACCTATAGAAATTTAAATTAAAGTGGGTGCTATGCAATGTCAAATACAGAACATTAAAAAGGCAGTAAAACATAGTTATGTGTTTGTGACTGGGTTTCTGAGCATGTTAAGTAGGTGAAAGTATGTGAAATGTGATACCTACCCAGAGAACAGAATGAACTTCGTCCAGACTAAGGTGTTTTGTAACAACTCTTGATAGAGACTGCACCGGAGACTGTTTTAGTAGTATCACTTTTAAATGCAAATATGCACTAACCTGCGTGCAAAGCTCTGCAAACATCTGCTTGTTTGTGTCAAAGTCATCATGTTTCTAAAGCTTGCACACATGGACTTGCGGTTCTGTAACTGCAGATACTGTGGGCTTTTGCTTTATGATTTCAAAAGCATTTTTCAGGAAGCAACTAACCAAATTGCATATATATATATATGCACACACACACACACGAGCCCACCGTGCAGCACCTTGGTTTGGGGAGGGGAGAATATTAGCAGAGGTATGAAAACAAAGTATGTCTTGTGTTTTGAGGTATATAATCATAGTGGGTACAGAGCTGTTTGCTTCTCTGCTCAATCCGCCCACATCATCTTGTGAACAAGAATGGACGCCAACAACAGCTTCAATGGCAGTACTCAGAGGTAGTTTTTTTTTCTACTTTACAAATAAATAGTTATAAATTATTCGTTTTCTGACAAAGAAAACAATTTTTTCCATCCCAAATAATTACTTTTTAACAAATACACCTGTGAGTGAAAATAGCTGAACACTACTATTCAGTATTTATATAGTTGCCTAAAATGTTTGCATTTTAATGTGGCTTAAAATTTTCTATTTGATGTAGTTTTATACTTGTACTCCTATGCTCTTATTTCATCCATATTATACTTTGGATAATTAAATACTTTTTAAAAGAAATACAGCTATGATGTTGATTAAAGTAGTTTCCAGCTTGATGCGCCTCAAAAGCCAGTTTGAAGTTTGAATCACTCTTCAAATGTTCACACCTTCACCAAACTGCGGTTTAATCATTTTAACCTCAAACATGGCTTAATTCTATTGGCACAATTTAAACATTTCATTATCAACACACATTGTATATATGTATATATATATATATATATATATATATATATATATATATATATATATATATATATATATATATATATATATATATATATATATATATATATATATATATATATATATATATATATATATATACATATATATATATTCTTTTTTTTTTTTTTTTTTTTTTTTACATATAGAGCTCCTTGTATATAAATCTATTTAAATAAATGAATCTCTTTTATATGAATGTACACAAATAAATACATCTATGAAATAAATTTATAGCCAGTATGCACACACATATCTAAATATGCATACCTACATACATAACAATACACAGTACACATACTTACTTATAATATGGCACTTTTTACTTTAGCTACCCCTCCCTCCACCCTCCGCTCCCAAGTTAAGCAAATTCTTATCACCCTATTTATATTTTATGACTGATGATCAAAGGTGTTGTACAAGCTGATGACTGTGTTTAAGTGTGGAAGTGACTTGCTGACAGTCTAGTCTTGAGTCACTCTAAACATAAAATCTTCATAATGTACATCGTTGGTGGTTTTATTGTTTCTGAAAACAGTTCACGTATAAGAGCTTGGCTGACTAAAAAGAAATGTGCACTTATTCTTACTGATGGCTTAGTTATGACAATCTTAACCATGCCTTTTTAAAGGAACAAGATGAACAAGAAGGGGAGAAAGCCCTAATTTAAATTTAAGGTCTTTCTTGTTTGTTTTGTTTTTTCATAAGATCAATGCAACACATATTAATGAGTCTATTCTGCAACCCACAGCTTTCTTACAAACAGACAGCTCAATAATGAAAATCCAGCTTTCCTTCACTTCTCCTCTTAAACTTGTGCAGAAGCTTTCTTTGGAGAGCAAAACCAGCAAGACACAAAAGACAGAAAATCAAAGTCGAAAGGTACTCATTATATTATACTAAGTAAATTGCGGCAAAGATGTTAATTCACACCCCAACAGATGAGGTGCCACATACAAGTTGGCTGAACCTTCAGTCTTAAGCAGTCTGAAATCACATTTAGAAGCATTACTTGCAAAGTAATTTTGACAGTAAGAATGCAGCGAAGAACCTAGATATTTCAAATTTAAAAGGGTTAAAGCACAAGAGCGCAAGATATACAGCAGATGAAGCCGACAAACAGGAAAAACTGGAAACGAAGTCCAAAGCACAACGCAACGCAAACACTGGAAACGGCTAAGGATTAAACGCACAAACAGGAACACAGAGCACAAATTCATGAGAGGTTAAGAATATTAAACAAGGTGCGAGTAACTGAATGAGCTCAGATGTGGAGTAAAGGAAAGACAGCATCCATAACTAGAAAAGGTGTACAAGAACATTTTAAAGCAAAACATGATGGAATGAAGGTTAGTAAATGAGAGAATGTCAAAACAATTCCATAATACAGCAGTATTGATATATCATTACTCAAACTAGAATGAACATATTTGATAGATTTTTTCTTTTTTTTTTTTTCTTTTAAACTCGACCATGGTCCAATAAAGAAGACTCAGGACTTGATCCAGGACTTTTTATTTATCTTTAATGTGAGCCTGGCTGTTTTTTTGTTTTTTTTTTTAATTTAATGAATGTTACTTGAGCACAGATCTACATTTGTTCAATGGGCGTTTACAAGTTGTGTAAAGATATTTTCATCCTCAGAAAGTGGGTCGTGCTTTTCATTTCTGTGTCAGCTGAGCATGGCAGCGAAGAGCCCAACTTTTATTGTTTTCACTTTGAGTATTTCAGCATAAGATCCACACAGCTGACACACTTGTATTCACGTTTTTGTGTGTTGTTGCTTTTCGCATGGTGTGACACAGCTTTTATTGTTTGTTTGTTCGTTCACTCTGACAAGTTTTTTTTTGTTTTTTTTATACTGGAAGCCAAGATTTGTTTTATCCATTCTTTATAATAATCAGACGCAGATGGTGGCTGCATATTTGTGAAGTAGTTGTGCAGACTTTGAGGCAGACATCAGTATTCAAGCTCTCAACTTGATAAAAACTACCAAACAAAACTTTCTTAAACTTTCATGAAACTGAAGGAGGACATACACTGCAAAGCCTTGTGATAAGAAGTATTTTGATTATTTTGCTAGTAATTTTTTTTTTTTTTTTTTACCCCATTGACAAAGATACGTTTGCTTAAAATAAAACATATTTGACTAGATTTATTGAATATTAGCCGTGTAGAAATAGGAATTATGTGGAAAACGGTCTGCAGTTCCAGTTCCTGGGCAGCTGCATATTTTAGAAATTTAGAAACACTTACCTCTCTTTAAGAGCCTCATGGATAACAGAGATGCGACATAAGCACTTAAAAAAAAAAAAAAGTCTTGGAAAGAAGGATGAAAGCACAAACTCTAGTCAGCATTTCAAACCTCAAAATGTCTTTGTGGGCAAAAACATAGGCTGACATGTGTCTGAGGCTTAATTTCTGCACTACAAATTACATACTGATTTGATTTCCTGCTTGAACATGCAGTGGAGCGATCATATCATTTTAACGTGTGTCTTAAAACGAAAATATCCAGTAATTATAAGAATCTTTTTTATTATTTATTTATTTTTTTTTTTTATAAGAATCTTTTATGTACTGTTCTTCTGGTGCGTAACGCCGTGACAACTACATGGCTCTAAAGTTATACATACAACAGCGTTTTGATCAGGCGGCAGTGTTGATGACATCTGAGACATTTCAAAATCAATAACTATTAACAGGGAGGAGACGAGAGATTTGCCCTGAAAGTTATCTTATCTAAATTTGGGAAAACTGTTTGCAGTACTGTCTATATCACCAATGAGATAAGCTGCTACGCAGCTTGAAACTTGTCGTTTTTCATGTACACTGAAACATTTTATTGATTGTACTCATGGATTCTTGACAATCTTCTACCAAAAATGAAATAGTGAGAACCTTCTAACCCTTTTTCTTCTCTCTAGTGCTACAACAGATGCCGTCATCAGCCTCACCAGTCAGTACTACTATGATTATGAAGAATATTTCAACCAGGAATATGGGCTGTGTGTGTATGAGAAATATGGGGCGCAGTTTCTCCCACCCCTCTATGTCCTTTTCTTCATCCTGGGTCTTCTGGGTAACGCTTTGGTCATCTGGGTCATTACTTGTGGGCTGCGACTCCGCAGCATGACCGACGTGTGCCTGTTAAACCTGGCCATTGCTGACCTTCTCTTGGTGTGTTCCCTTCCCTTCCTGGCTCATCAGGCCCGGGACCAGTGGCACTTTGGGGATGCAATGTGCAAGCTGGTCCTGGGTGTCTACCACGTCGTCTTTTACTGCGGGATCTTCTTCATTTGCCTGATGAGCATCGATCGCTATTTGGCCATCGTACACGCCATTTACGCCATGAAAGCACGGACGCGGTTGTCTGGAATTATTGCAGCTGCTGTGACGTGGCTGGCTGGATTCTTGGCATCTTTTCCTGATCTGATCTTCCTCAAACAGCAAAAAAGTGCTAACATGTCCGAGTTCTGCTACCCTGAATATCCCAAAACATTTATGGATGACAAATATTCCAGGTCTCACTTCTGGAAGCTATTTAGCCTTTTTAAAATGAACATTTTGGGTCTGTTTATCCCACTGTTCATCATGGTTTTCTGCTACTCAAAGATCATCTGTAGGTTGCTGTACAGCCAGTCATCCAAAAGACAGGCCATCCGTGTTGTCATCATAGTGATGATGGTGTACGTCTGCTGCTGGGTGCCTTACAACATCGCATTGTTATTCAAAGCGCTGGAGCTACTTGAAGTCATCAACGAATGCAAAAGCAGCAAAGCCATCAGACTGGCTTTACAAATCACGGAAGTCATTGCCTACTCTCACAGCTGCCTTAACCCCATCTTGTATGTGTTCGTTGGGGAAAAATTCCGGAGACACCTGCGGAAGCTGATAAACAGAGCTCCTTGCATGTTGTGTCAGGTCATCAAGGTGTACTTTCCACAGGACAGATTCAACTCGGTTTATTCGCAAACTACCAGTGTGGATGAGAGGAGCACTGGTGTTTAAACTGCGGCTTCAGGGTGTGTGATTTTGTCTTCTCTTTTTAATGTACATCATTGTGCCGCTATGAAAATGAGCCCAGACTTCCCTTCTCAGTGTTAAAGGAAACTAAAATGTTGCACGTGCATATGATGTATGCAATGCTTTATCATATACCACTGACCTTATTTTCTTTACTGTGAATCATTGATATATATTTTTATACTTTTATAACTTCTATGTTTAACAAACTATAAAACTGTGTAGGACTGTCCTGTATATATGGTAAAACTCGCTTGAGATTCTTTGACTTCTTTGAAAAATAAAAAGACTTTCAAGATCTATGAAATGATGAGTTTATCTTTAAAATATTTTTTTTTCTTCACATTGTGCATAACTCTCGTAACTCCTGCGCCTAAACTGGCTGCAAGAGTTGAAATTACTCCTGCACAACTTACACGATTACACAATTGTTACACATTTAACACAAACTTACTTAGTCATGGAAAACCTCAAACATGCTCTAGATGACCATCTATGCTGCATGTATTGTTGCATCAGCCAGTGTGCGTTTAGTAACTATAAAAGTATCTCCAGCTGAAGATTTGCACCTTAAGTCAACTTGATGAAAACCACACCTGACAGAGGAAGCATGCAGCATTGCACACTGCAAACCTCTGAGCAAGTCACTGTTCCTGCTGTGTTTGTTTTTTTCTGATAATGATTGCAATTACCTAGGAAGAGCATGCCATTTAAAAATATACATTAAGCTCTAGTGAAAGAAAAGTTTTTCATCCAAGCGTTTTTTTTGGAGTTTGCGGTTTAACCGTCTGACTCGGAAAGCAACAGTTGATTTTTTTTTTTAACTTTTTGCATTTGATGACGTCTGCTGATCAAAGGCAGACAAAGAAGATGGTTAACCTTAAGCAGAAGACCTAGATCTCCTGCCGATAGTGAATGTGTGGCATTAATATGACATCATTCATGTTTGCGCTGAAATCAGCTTCTTCAGAGGTGTCTGGCAGGCGAGGTGTTTTACATGTTCTTCGTAGCCGCGGCGTCCCACTTTTCACCCCACGTTTCCTGTTTCTTGGTGTCACGTAAAGGCAAAGTGTACTGATGCCTAAAGGCAAAGAGTAACATGCAATAAAAAAAGGAGTCATTTCACGTGTTAAAAGTATTCAGATTTTGAGACCTAAATGCTGTTACACATATGTGGGGAGTATTACTCTTCACACATGACTAATGGCCTCTAGAAACCCTCGAGCAGGTTTTGCATTTACCAAAGAAGCGGTGCCAGTCAGCATTTTCATTTCCTGTCATTGCATTTCTTTTGTTTAGTTTGCTTGTTTGTTAAAACATGATTTTTCATTTGTTTTGTCATGTAAAGGAGAGTGTCTGTCTTCATAAATCTTATTAAATCCTTCAATAAAATGACACATGTAAAAGACATTTTTCTTTCTGGATGTACTTTGTCATCTGCATTACTATTCGATTATTTTTCTCTGAGTGGTATTCAGAGAGCACTGCCGATTTGAGTCTTGCAGATCTGCGGTCTCTTGCGAATAGTCCCATTCTTTATCTTGATAACAAATAAAAAGCGAGAGAGAGAGATAATGTCACGCCTAACCTTTCAAAGGAACTGAAATAGTAATTTCCCATTGAAGCAGATAAACTGCTTGTACAGCGTGCACCATGGAGAGCAGCTCAAGGAAAGGTGAAAACTCACGAGCGGTGAATACCCTGGCTGACTCACAGTCTGACAGATAGCCAGGTTCACTTTTTCCATTAACAAATCTTCTGTTTGTCTTTGATTCAGTCTTTACTCGCAGGTGTCTAACAGATCAAATTCAGTCATCCTTATTTGCGTTTTCTCAATTTTCCCTAAAGTTTGAGTGTGTGTTCATTAATTTAGCCCCAAGATGTAAAACAAGTCCTCCAGCTATAAAAATCTGCCCCTTTTGTTGAGCGTATTTCATGAATGTTAACGACTCCGGATGTTTGTGGTGTCAGCTAATTGGGAGTAACGAAACGGGAACAGGAAACACGACAAGAAACCAATCCACGGCTGACATGCCAGACAAAAAGGGGTTCATTTGAACGTTTCATACATCGGCTCTTGCTAAAACTCAACTTTTTAAAAGCAGATACACTCACCACCAGATCAAGGAAGAGTGTGTGTGGACACGATGGCCCACTGTTGTTTGTGGGAAATATCCCCCCCCCCAGTCATACTGAAGGACATTCACACAAAAAGCTCCCACCAGACCAGCAAAGAGACAGAATTATAACTAAGAGAATGACTATGTGAAAGATAAAAGGGGACATTTCAGTTGTGCCTGCCTACATAGTAAAATGAAGCATCCTTGAGCGTACCATTTTACAGAACTGACTGTTTCCAGTAAGCCGCTGATATTTAACCGTAAAACTCTAGGCTTAAAAAAAAAAGAAAATTAACTGTGATGGCAGAAGAAAAACAAAACAACTCTCCATTTTGATGGCACTGGATTATTGACAAAAAAAAACCAAAACCCAATTGGTTTTAAAGTGTGGATTAAATGATTTGGTGATTGCTTTGCCAGCATGAAATGGTTTCGATAATAAACACTTTTCCCTTTTAACAAAGTGAACTCATGCACAGAAACATTGAGGCATGGTGGTTTAGAAAAAGATGAACAGATAAGTGAGTCTAGGAAAAACTAAGTACACTTCTGCATTTCACAAAACCTCATTTATGATCAGCTGTTCTGGTAAGTTAACTACATCTCGGAAGTTAGATGTGGCAAGAATGATGAGTGTGGTATGGTTTGACACAGATGCGGACAACTGATCAACTGTTGTCGTTAACTTTAAGGGGGCATCACGTTCTCCAAGACTGGCTGCTCCTGCACTTGCAGCCTGTCACAGGTTTCACCTGAGCTGATCGAGTATGAATATATTGTGTTTAACACAGCTGCTCACTAAAGCTCTCGTTTCAGGTCTCGCCGTCAGCTGTCGCTGATTACCTGCTTCCATGTGTTGCATCTGTGCTGAGTTGTTTCCCCACCCCCTTTTGTATTTAAGCTCTCCAGTCATTTCCTACTTTGGGATGTACAGTTAAAATTATGACTAATGAAAACATTGAGAAACGACAGCAGAAACGTGGTATGGTGGACATTTTTAGAATGGGCCATAGAAAATAATAAATACACACTACCGGTCAAACGCCTGAACACACTTTCCCATTTATTTGAATGATAAACTTTTGACTGGCAGTGTACTCCAAAGGAAACAAATGATAATTTACCTTTTTAAAGCAATAGTTATATAGCCTTTTGAATGATCCCAGAATAACACTTTAAGTAACTAAAATTGTGTCCAAATGAACTGTTGGGTTTATTTAACTTATTGGCAAAAACAGTTATTTATAGCATAGAAACTCAATTTGAATGTGAACTTTTGTTTTCAGTCAAAAAAATGTCAACAGTCACCTGTTAAAGGAGCGGAGGGACTTTTCTTGGGCTGATACTCCTGCAGCTTGTGTGTGCGCTCATCCAAACATCCACCTCAGCAATAACGCTTTAGCGCCATCTAGTGGTCCAGTGCTGCCAGGTTTCCTTCAACAGGACGACTAATGTTTCATTGAGCTATACTCTACCTTTATGACCGTGATCTGTATCTGTGAGTTTTTATTATTAGTTTCTCTTTAGTAAAACGGACTTTCTAGGTATTTGTCAAAGCTTAAGTAATGAAATCAGACTTAGATAGCTGGGAAGCTTAGTAATTAAACTTTTCTCAATTTTAGTTTGGCCCACCAGGGATTTCTGTGTGAGTAAAAGCTGAATTCAGTGGGCGAAAAATGTCTAGAAGCTATAGTGGGTAAGCTGTTTAAAATGGGCAGCAGATAAAATGCATGGTTAAAAGAATCCTTTATTGGTAACACAACAAATTAGCTTTCTCTCTTATGCAAAACATAGAATTATTGGTTTGTAATGCACTATAAAGTGAACTGATCTTACTTGTTTTAAATATTATCATCACATCTCTCACGAGGATGTGTATTTGTCATCATTTTTGTCCCTTTTATTAAATATACACAGGTTAAAGTATTCACCAACACATCTGCAGGTCTGCAGTAAAAAGTATGTGTGTAATATACATAACATTTATATAGCTACTGCCTGTAAATGTTCAATATCATCTCCTAAAGTAATTGTCTTAATCACAATTTCCCCAAGTTTTTTAGAAAACAGAAGAAATTAAACCAAATATTTGAAAGCCATTACTTTAAGAGTATGACAACCTGCACGCTTGAGAGTTAAGTATTACCCCTTCTAGCAGATAAAAAAAAAAATAGCAAAATATTAGTTCAAAAGCCACATGAGAATTGTAAAACACAAGATGAAAACCTGGCTCACATGGGGAAAAAAAACTGCGCCAGCATGCATCACGTTTGCATTTTATAACCTGTTGGTGAGATTTTGATCACAAAAGAATCTGAAAAGATTGCAGATATGTCATCTGTGGTTTTATGCAAACCGGCTGCCTCTGCCTTTCAAAGGAAAATACGATTTTACACCCGATAAGAAATTTGTGAAAACAGAGTTTTGGAAGAAATGCAAGTATTTCAGGTGAACATGGAGCGTCAGTCTGAACACAACTGTTTCTGTTAGGACAGTGTTTGAGGCTGATGAAGTTCAAATACTAAAACTGAACAAAAATGGCTCTCTACACACAAGTGTGTGAGGATAGTTAGAAAGTTATCTGCTCGCGACTAAGATCAGAGGCAGATGAGGAAAGTGGGGATCGCTTGCAAAGACAGCCGCTGCACACACTGATTTATGCACTTATGCACATTAGCATCTGCAGGAGACAGATAACATCTACAACGCCCCCAGATGCTTCCTTTTTGGGTTATCACATGTAGAGATCTCAGATCTGTAGAGATCAGATTAAATGCATTTGCTTCAAATACGGTACTCATCTCCTTGGTTTAAAAAAAAAAAAAAATCTTCTCATCTTATTTTTCATTCTTTATTTTTATAAAAAAAACACCAAAGATTAGAAATATCAGACTCACTAAAGTCCCATTTTAATATGAAATATATCAGATTCTACTGATGTTTTCGCCTGTTGTAGGCAGAAAAGAAGACAGTTGTGTCGGAGGGCTTGAGTTGGCGTTCATTCCGATATCATTCCGGGACGCCATCATTGTCCTGCCTTCAAAAAAAAGAAGCTTCTCAGAAGCAATTATTGAACAGCAACATTTCCAAAAAATCAACTGCATACTGTGGGGTGTCTTACTGTTCATGTGGGCAAAAAGCTTTTCTTAACACAAATTGTTCCTTGTACGTTTAATGGCAAAATAACAGAGGACAAAATAAACTATTTACAACACATACAAGAGTAACATGTAAACACAATCTTCTGTACAAAGAAATATACATGCAAAAGTAAAAATAAGTCATAATAAGACATTCAAGATGACATTGCTGCAGTCTTGTTGTAGGTTTATTTAAAATATGACAGTTATGAGGTTTACATCCTGGGCATGGGCCAACTGCCCGGACCTCTCTGTACATCTTTACATCGTGAGTGCATTGGATTTCCTAAAGGCATTTCAGTACATCGATCAGGTCGTTCCATGAATAATCAAAGAAAGTAATTAACAGAATGTTGTTTTGTTGTTGGTTTTCTATTTGGGAAACCCAGACCCACACCAATAAATAAAAAGTGACAAAAAAACAAACAAAAAACATGACAGAATCAGACTGTACAGACCAACAAAGGTAATTAAACTGAAAATGTTTTATCAATCGCTTTAAAGATACACCAGGATTATTTGACAGTAAATCGTTCAACCTTCAAATGCCACAAGAAAAACAAGCAGGTTTTTAGACTCATCCATTTGTCTAGGTCTCACTCTCCTGGCACTTAAAAAAAAAAGAAAGGATTTCCACAACTATTTAACACAAACACAACTAATTATAATGGAAATTACTGTAAGATACCTTTTTGAACCTGTTAACGCTGATGGACATTTATCAAGATATATATTTGAAGTGTTGCTGTTATTAAATCATCATTCTCCAATGCAGGAGATATTTTTTCAAAACTATTGCTTGAAGATATAAACCGATCATATTGAATGATGAGGAACTGAAATGCTTCAAAGAAAAAAAGAAATGTAGAAACACACCAGCAGCTACCTACAAGAAGCCAAACAAACGCTTTGAGCAAACCACTTTGTGCACAGCTTGAAAAAGAGGGAAGTGAAATCATTTGTTTTCTGCCATATCTCTTTACAGTAATAATAAATAAAGCCACACTGAACCTTTGTAAACACTCACGTCAGCCTCAGCGTTGCCTGTCATAACTTAACATGAAAAACAAGAGAAAAAAAAAAAACAACAACTTTATATTAGCAGGAAAAGAAAGCACAGACAACTTTGGTTCTGTTACAGAAAATAAAAATATAACCAAGACAAAATGAAAGCAGAAGTGTCTGTATTTAATAGATACACATTTTTATACATTAAGTCAGAAAACCCTCATTTGTCTTAGGGTTTTGCAGATAATACTGAACTTAATACATAAGAGTCAACACAATACAGACATCTAAAACAGTACCAGGTACATACATGCCTTTTTTTTTTTTTTTTTTTAAGAATACGGCTACAACACAAGTCTTCATAAATAGTTGCATACATGTTAAAGCTGCAACATTGCACAAGAACTGATGCAAATTACGAGTGCACTTCGAGTAGCGATTTGTTCATATTGAAAATCCAGCCACCGAGCCTCTGCAGCGGGTGACTCACCTGTCTGCACAAACTTACTTGAACGCGGCAAACAAAATTGTTTTTGTTCGTCCGAGATAAACTCTTGAAAAATTAAAATATGCAAAGCAGGAAAACATTATTTACAACTAAGGCGGATGCAGGTGGCGATGTGGAAAACGTTGTTTTTTTTCATTGCTTTTTTTCTGTCACAAACTGAAATATGGGGTCATAATGATAAGCAAATTATTGCACAGAATGTAATTATAATGTATATCTGGAAAACAAGGTTTCGGTAGTTGTTGTTTTGATCCCGAACAACGAGGACCCTGCTGATGGGTGTCACTTTTTGCTTTTTTTTAAAATTTATTTCTACTTAACCAACCACACTTTGTTTTCCAAATAGTCTGAATAAAGACTGTTCTCTGTTTTCTCACTGTACATGGATTCATTTACAAAAAGTAATCTCTCGTTACAAAAAAAAACAAACAAAACCTTTTTTCTTGTATTCAACCGAAAGCAGCCTGAAATATTCTTAATATACAGTATTCTATTTTCTTTGTTCAACATGAGCCAAAAGGTGAGACTTGCTCCCGTCGGCCCGTTGAGAAAGCTTGGTTTTCTCCCTGCTGAGTCTAGGTTTGAAGTCTTAAATAGATTCAAACAGTTTTTGTTGTGCAGGCATATGCCAGGGGGGGTGGGGGGTGGGGGGGGGGGGGGGGGGGGGGTAGAGTCAAAGGGTCATCAGTCAGTCAGCAGCAGCAGGACTTTTGTGGCTTAGTGAAGGAAAAGGGGATCTTAGTGAAAAAGTCGCTGGTGGATCTTTCAGTAGGTTTCGAGTAAAGATCAGAATCAAGAGAAGCACTGGCAGGAATCCATCTGTCAAGTCTACTTCAGTCAGGTGTGGTTCAGGAGACGGCTGCGAAGGAAGGCCTTAATGGTGCCCACAGGCCTAACGTCGTTTTGGTGCTTCCGGCGCTCGATGAAGGAGATGAGCCTGGAGGTGTCCAGGTGTGTGCTGTAATGACTCGGGGATGGTGGCAGTGCTGGTGACAACGCGTGATTTAAGGTGGCGTGTCCGCCTTCTCTGTTTGACACACTTCGAGGCTGCAGCCACGGATCCTGCAGGCAGGACGCAGCGGAGGGCCGTCGCTCTGGCTCGCCCTGAAGCAGGTGGCAGACAAAGTCCCTGGCAGCTGGGCTCACACCCTGGAAGTAGTCCTCAGGGAAGCTGAAGTCCAGCCGGCAGATGTTCAGACACGTCTCTTCCAGACTTTCATCCAGGAAGGGAGAGGCGCCGCTCAGGACAACATAGGTCACTACTCCTGCAGATTGTAAAACATAAAAAAAAAAAAGAAGCAAAACTGTAAAACCAAATGAGTATAAAATGCATTAAATGCCAAACATACAAACTCAATCCTGATGATAACATGTTTCAGGCTGCATTTCTCCACAGACCTAAGCTCCAGAGGTCAGACATCAGCGAGACCGGCTGACCCAGAACCAGCTCAGGAGCAGAGAACTCTGGGCTCCCGAGGAGAGGGTGGATGTGCGAGCAAGGGGGGTTCAGTTGGACAGCGTCACCGAAGTCTGTCAGCTTGATTATAGGCTGAGACGATGCATGTTCCACCAAGATGTTCTCAGGCTGTAGGAGCACAAAGGAAGAATAAGACTCAGGAGCATCTTTAGCACCAGACTCAGCGAAAACAAACGAGAAAAAGACAAAAAAAACTAAACGATTAACTTAAATTTGTTGCAGGTCAAAAAAAGAGCTTTAAAATGGCACGGAAACACAGGTTAAAAGAAAAAAACAAAACAAAAGCTAAACAGAAACAGGAAATCCTTTACTATTGTGCTTAAATACTTTGACAACTAATTACTCGTCAAAATAGAAAATGACTGCATGTATACTTTGATATCCAGGTGTGCTATCCTCCAGCCGTGCAGGTAATGGAGAGCCTCAAGAATATCTCTGAGGTATAAAGCCACCTTTTCCTCCGTCAGGTTGCCCCAGCTCACGATGTAGTCAAGGAAACGCCCCTGGTCTGCCCTAATATGAGAAACATACAAATAATCTGTGTTTCATTATTAACTCCAAGGAATAGTTTGCTTGCGTGTACACGACAGCAGCTGCTGGACTCACATTTCCAGCACGAGGACGTAGCTGTTGGCTGTCTCATACGTGTCCAGCAGTTTGACCAGGTTGGGATGGTCCAGAGTCTGGAGGAGTCTGATCTCCTGCAGAGCCTGCTCTCGACGTTGCAGCTTCTTGTTGACATGTTTTCCTGCAACGGTACGTTTGCTCCCTTTCTGGTCGTACCGCTTAGCCACCGAGAACCGGCCCCTGAACAACAGAGATCATCTTAATATCACATGTGTCATTTATATTTACTTTCGTAATGCTTATGGCCTGTTTTTTTTCCCCTGTTATTTTGAAAAAAACAAGAATTGATTTAATTCATTGCCAACTTACCTTCCAAGTTCAGTAATCTCTGTGTAGAAGGACTCAAAACTGCTTTTCCAGATGAGTTCGCAGTCATCATCAAGGGCTCCTGAAAAACATTCATAGTGGGTCAGGTATACTGCCATAAAAAAAAAAAAAACTGAATTGTAAGACGTTTAAAACCATAATGGGATTGTCACCTGACACTGTGAGGCTGCCGGAGGAAGTGACGGTACCGGCTGTGTTGGTAGCAACGCAGGTGTACACGCCACTGTCCTCTAGAGATGCTCCCAGGACACGCAAAGATGCCTCTCCTGTTTCACTGAAGAGATCCAGAGTAAAGGGGAGCAAGCCGTTAGACAAGGTACACTCAGTGTAATGGTATGCATGAAGCCTAATGCAAAAAAACAACTACTTTTAAATGACCAACGTGTAAGCAAGATTGCAGGTTCAAATATGTCAAAATAACACGGAAACAGCTAGAGGAAGAGAAGAGATGCAGTCATGTCACAAAAATAACGACTATGTATTTAGCTGCTGAGATATCTACCGAGTTAGTGTCCTAAATAACTAGCTTTGGTCCGTCCAGTCCCGTGATACCGTTTCCTGCCATGTGGGGCGGTAGCGAGCAACATAGTGGCCTCAGTACAACATGATGACACAAAGAGGTTGCACGTTTTGTGGGTGTATTTGAACTTGTCAAGTCATATAGTTACTGGCACCAAGTTAACACGGCAGGTTCGGTGAACAGAAACAGCAAGGATGGCTTAAGCTTTCCGGGAGAGAACTTTGCCACCACTAAAATCCCCCGGCACAAAGAAAAAAAAAACCTTGTTCAAAAGCAAATAAAAGAGCAGATCAAAACAGGGCTGAAACCAGAGTAAAAGCCGGCAGGGGTCTCCCCCCGTTGGAGACAGTTCTTGGACAGCAAACAAATGAAGTTTGATGCAGAATTCGCAACGTTTCTTTTAGACTGGTAAGTAAACCGCTGCTGATTTTTGTCTCGCTAAACATTTTTGACGTTACTGAAAGCTAGTTTACTACGGCATTAATTCAACGCCGAATGTTCCGGTATCACAAACGGAGGTGTTGATGGAGAGCTGCGTTGTACCTGTACGTGATGCTGTAGTGTCCGTTGTTGCTGAGAGTGTTGTTGTCAGGTCCGCGCCAAGTGACACAAGCTCGAGGTCGACAACACACTTTACACCTCAAGGTCACACTGTCGCCACTCTCACATGATGCATCGCTGATGGGAATGAGGAACTCTGGAGGAGCTGGAAAAAACCCCAGAGGATTACATCATATTGTTACCACAAATGTAGTGTAAGAAAGGGTCCATAATAAAATATGGACAGTAAATTATTATTATTAAAGAATGCTGTTGGCTGAGTTGACTGAAATGTACTTACCATCATAGATGTAGTTGGGATTCAGAAGCTAAGGTGAAAGTTTAAGGGCAAAATTAGATCACTGCACAAATTCAATTAAAAAAAAAAGAAGAAGAAAAGCCCAGTGTGTGAATCTGTTTCCGTCTTGCTTCTTACCTTGACAGACAGTTTGTTGGCCAGGTTGTCCTGAGACCTTCGGTAGCCATTCTCCATTTTCCTGCCCTCCTTATCTCTCTTCTCAGACTTCCGGCGGATACGGAGCGCTGTGTGCCATGATGATGATTTTCTAAACCAGAAAAGACAGAAAAGGGGGAAATTTCAGTTTTGGAAACATTTCTGAACCATCATTGAGTGTTGACTGTTGAGATATCTTCTGCTATTTACAATGGTTTTTTCTTTTTCTGTGTGCGTCAAAAAAAGAAGGAATCTCTTTAAATAAGTTTTACTTCTTCCTACCCCATTTCAGACATATGAAACAAGGTATATGTGTTATGTGTATTGCTACATGTGTGCATGTATATATAGATAGGTGTGTGCACATTGGGTATAGATTTATTTTATAGATTTTTTTTCATTTTGTCTACATACATTTATAACAGATTCATTTATTTATATATATTTATCTACAAGGGGTTCTATTTGTTCAAATGTGTGTATATGCATATATTTATTTATAGATTCATACTAGTGTTGACATTGTTATGCTTTATACAATGGTTTTGACATGTTTGGAATAAATTTAAAAAAAAAAATCTGCTTCTTACTTGATGGTTCCTTCAGGAAGCTCGGGTGTGATAGAAGATGAGGTATGCCCTAACACATAGCCTGGGATCCAGCCCTCAGCAGCAGGGCAGTGCTCATTGGCGGCCCGGTACACTAGGAACATGTTTTGCTGGTTGCTGGCAAGCATCTGGACCACCTCACCCTGCACCACACTGATCTCATCCTCCTTCACTGCCACATAGTCCTGCGTCACCAGCATGGTGGACACGCTGCTGCTGCTGCTACTGCTTTCACTCTGTTGGGGAAAGAGGAGCGTAAAACTCGAGACGTGCAACACAGACACCACAGTGACCTTTCACACCTACGGACAAACTAATGCACCGCACACAGAAACAAGTGAAGGCACATTCATTTATGAAAAAGGTACACAAGTGTTGTTTGAAACCAATCAAATGTGTGATTTGATTGACAGGAATGCACACACAAATGACCTTGCCAGTTTGCATGCAGCAATGGAAAAGTTGCAAAATGTTTTCTTTTAATCTGCAGAAGTGAGAAAAATTATTGTTTGCTTTGGCTGAGTCAGACTGAGAAGTTGTGAAGCAGAAGTGATGGTCCTCAGGCCAGTGATGTTGAAATACAGAACTTTATATTCCCGTGGACAGAATGAAGTTAAAAGAAATTGTTTTAAAGATGAAATATAGTAGAAATTTGTCAAAATATGGTTATTTTAAGTTCCCAGGAGTACAGAAGTTACGGCAAAAGTTTAGAGAAAAAGTAACGGACATGGTCAGTGATTAGTGAGTGAAAATATTACTTGACCATATTCACACATAAGGATTACTAGGGGAAAAAAAAAAGAGAAAAGGATAATCTCTTTTTTAAAACATGTGGTTAGTGTCTGTCAGTTTCAGTTTCTGAAGTGTAGAGACAAGATCTTAAAAAGCAGATACATCAGGTGCTCTGTGAGTCAGATCCATATTGTTAGTACACTTTGAGAGAGTCCAAACGCTCTCGTTCACACACTCTCTCAGTGAAGTTAGTGCAGATAGCTGTTAATCTTCAGTCAGTCCATGTCTCAGCAGTAGCAGTCGTTGCATGTACAAGCCATTCTTAGAGCCAGCGATAGAGTGGCTGACAGCCAGCCTGTCAGTGAAGGAGTGGTTAGTGAGTTGTGAGTAACTCTAGGGCTCACTGAATCCCGGGCCTTGACTTGACATCTTACCCCATTGCTCTGGATGGAGTGTATGGACTGCTCGCTGGTGGAGGAGCAGGTGCTCATGCGGTCTATGTCCTTACTGTGGTTGGAGTGGCGATGATGAGAGGGCGTCCCGAGGCTTCCTCTGACCAAAGAGTCGCTTCCCCCACTATTGTCACTGGGGAAAGAGAGGGATCCAGGCCTGCTGGCAGGAGAGGGAGGCAGGGGGGCAACCATGGCCCAGAAAGGGTTCCCTTTATGAGCTGCGCTTGAAGGGATGAACTGTTCCTTTCCTCCGCAAAGAGTCTGAGATGATATAAGCGGGGAAACTGTCCTGACTCGAGGGCTTTTGAGAGGAAAGTTCAGAGGAGCCACTTGCATCTGTGGTATAGCAGCTATTTGATGTTTCTGTGGCTCTTCATAGCCTCCCAGAGCAGGTCTGATACTGCTGTTCATATTATCTGACGACCTGTTACTGTTATTACAGTTGCTTCCATGAGGACCATCCAGCATCCTCATCTTAGGGACTTCTGAGGCTAACAGCTCTCCATTTGTCGTGCTGTCTGAATTGTGATTAGAGGGGAGGGACTGAGGGGACTGCGGGTGGCAGGGTGACCACATACCTGCTGATCTGTCGGGCCCCTCGGGGCCCGGGGGATGGTGGTGGTGGACAGGCTGGGGGAGACGTGAAGATGGCTGTGGGATGCGAGAGGGTCGGGAGCGAGGGCCGCACAGGGAGGAGGAGTTGCCCCCTGATCCTCCAGAACCTCCTCCTCCTCCTCCCATGTTGGAGGTACTGTTGGTGCTGCTGCCTCCTGGGAGGCCTCCTGTACTGCTGCTGCTACTGCTGGGGGGTCCGCTTGGTCCTCCACCACCCACGTGGTTCCTCTGGTACTCTATGGGTGATGTCAGAGCTGTGGGACAGGTCAATAGGTATCCGCTTTAGACATATATAAAAATACTGCATGAGTAAAACCAGAAGTGCATTTACACACGTTTTTAACCGTGTATGCACACCAACAGGCATGTTAATGTCTCACCATTGAGGAAGTTGCGCTGGTTTTCCAGTATCTGGCTGACCTGGTGGATCCACGCTTGACTGACGCCAGAGCTTGCTGAATGGAGGGTGTATTTCTCCACGTTACCACTAGATGATCTTGACGTCAGTGTGAACTTGCAGGGATCATCTGCGTTTTCTTCCAGACCCAACCAGCTCACCTGAAGAGAAGGGGAACAAACAAGAACGCACAGTGAGTGGACGTGAAATACAATCATAGTTATTCAAGTCATTAGTATTTGTGCAGGGAAGTTATGAAGATGTGCTCACCTTGATGCTGTTCTTGAAGAGGTAGCCCGGAGTAGAGAAGCCCTTCTTTTTGTCCAGAGGCTCGCTGAATATAACAATCTGCTCAAACAGAAAGACTCTCCTTTCTTTCATCCTGGAGAGAAGACCTCCATCTTGGTCTGAAACCATGAAGGTGTCTTGGAGGAGCAGTCTGCCCTGAGCCACAATTTTACCCTGAGGAATAAAAAAGAGAGAGAGAAGAAGGGCAGGGAGTCAGAGAAAGAGGAAACAGACGCCGGTCGAGAATATAAACGACATATAAAAGGGTAGATGGTGACATCTAGTGGCAGTTTACTCAAACTACAACTTATTTTTTATTTGTAAAGGATTCAATTTCTGTAATGTTTATATTCTTTCATAGAAAATTATAAATTTCACTTTGGGGATTAATAATGTATTGCTAAATTTAACTCAGTTAAAAAATACTTAACATTTTTATTTGATTTAATGCTGTGCAAACAACTGTGAATGCGTGAACATCAGACTTACATCAAAGCCTTGAAGGCGTCCAACATTCATCATGTCATTGCAGCGCTTGGGAACAACACACATCACTTCTACAGCTTTCTATGATGCAACACAAGAGTCAAACAAAGTATAAGAAGAAGCACTTGCATGTTCCATGATAAATGGGTAGGCGTGTCCAAACTTTTCATTTGCACTTTCGGTCAAATGAAAAGAGGCCATCCCCACTTTGGTTTGTGCCGAGACCACAACAGGTTGTTATACTGTACCTCCAGCTCTGTTGTATCCACTCCTGCCTTCTTGGAAACTTTGAGAAGATCCTATTAAAAGACAGTAACATTGAATGTGCTGTTCAGTTTTGTTTGTACAACATGTACAGTCCCTGAATGCAGCCTGCAGAGTTGCAAACAAGAATTTACCTTCAGCAGCAGCTGGTACTTCATAATGCGTTGGACTGGTTTGATTAGGAGATCAGTGATCTGCAACCTGTGTCCCAACCGCTGCTTAAGGTCCTGATGAAAGACAGAAATGCATTACCTACATGGAACAATGATGCTGGAAGTGGCAGTTACTGAATATTTAATAATCTTACTTCAAAGTAAGTGTCAATATACTCTGACACAATGTGCTCAGATTTAGGTTTGTTCTGGCAGTAGACGATGTACATGTGCAGCCTTCGCTCCTGTGAGTGGAACAACACCAGTTTTCAGAGGAGAACTGTTTGTTTTACTTTCTTTTTCACTTCATGATTAACTTACAACAATAACCATGCATGCAAAAGAAACACCAACAGTTCTTACTTGTTTGACAAATAATGGAGCCAGCCTTTCAGGATCCTCCAAACATTTTTCAAGCTCTCCCAGAAAGAAACTGCAGGCAGATAGAGAGGGAAAAAAAATTATATCACTTGCCAAGAATCATGATACCTTTACATATGTGTTGCATTTTATTCTGCTGTATATGCCTTCATGGCTGCATTTAATATACCTTAATGGTATGTTTAAAAAAAAAAAAAAAAAAGAAAAAGAACATGTCAGCTTACTCTTTGTGCCAGTCGTAGATCTGATGGATGTTTCCAAAGACGATCTTATCTTTTCCTCTCATGTCATCTGGAACTCCTTCTTCTTTCATCCTGCTCATGTAGCCCTGGGGATAGGACATTCATATCATATCGACAAATTATAAAAAAACATAAACAAACAAAGAAAAAGACGCCTGCGGCTTATGTATTTATCTCTCTCTCTCTCTTTTTCTACCTCCACCACAGATCCCAGGTCTCTGACATAGTCTCTCTCTGTCTCCACCAGCTCCAGGAGAACATAACTGAGAGACAGAAAGCAGAAATAGTCACTGTTTAATACAAATGGACTGGATGAACATCAGAAGTGCTCCATATAAGCACTCACATGAGGACAAACATTGATTTAAGAACACACAGGGCTGATAACTCACTGCCTTCTCTTGAGGAAGCCAGATTTACGCTCATCCACTTCATCGATGGGCGAGGAGGAGGAGAGGAGTGAGTTATCGGAGGGGTTGAGAGAGGGTGAACTGCTGTCTCCTTGCTCAACCGACAGAGAACTGGGACGGTCCTCCAGTGACTAAGAGACGGAACAATGGAGGAGAGGACAGAGCAAAGTGAGAAGGAAAAAAATCTTCATCAAAATGAAGGTTGTACTGCATGTAGGACAGTGGGCATGAGTGTGCAGGGGATATTTGCCAGAATGTAATGGCCATTTGTTGGAACAGAGGACAGCTGGCACAGTTAGTCAGAGTCCTGACAGATGACAAGTAGGCTAGGATGCCGTTCTCTGTCACCAACACTTTGTTCTTGTCCGTTGAACTATCAGAATTGTTTTGTATACGAGTGTGCTGCTTTTGTGAGTACTTGTGGGCGTTGTTTAGGACTTGTAACTCACCATCTTACTCTTCACCAACTCCTCGATGGCACTGACCAGTTCAGCTGCACTAGGTGTCTCTGAACTGCTCGGACGAGCAGACAGGCGAGAAGCAGACTGAAAGACAAAGCGAGAACCAAAGACATGAATACGCCTTAAGGTTACATTAAAAAAAAAAACCAGGAGGCTCATACAGAGGCAGGCAAAAGTCTGGGGCTCCTTGGTCAATTAATACGAGCCTAAGAGTCGTGACCTGAAGAAAAGACCTTAACTAACAAATGTCAGGAGAAACAAAAGAGTCTTTGCTGGCTACAGAAAGTATTTAAAAGCTATGATGCCCCCTTAAAGAGGAAACTTTCAAAAATAAAAGCGTCACCTATCACTCTTGCATGCGACTCTACATTGTCAATAAAAGCCAACGTGAATGTGATGAGGCTCACCATTGTTGGGTTTTGAGCCCCGATATCCCACATGTCCATAAAAAAAAGGACTTGGTGTGTGTAATCTCCCTAATGAAATGGTAAATTGAGGGCCAAGCTGGAGCCAATCACAGGCTGGTCTCAGGGAAACGGGGGATATGAGGTGGGTAGGAGTCGGAGGGAAAAGTCTGGGATCGGAGCGCTCCTAATTAAGCACACGCACTGTGATTGGTTGAACAGTTTATTTAGCCATCTGCGTTGCTCAATACTCCATTGGACGGAAAGTTCGGACTGCAGCAGAGCTCAGACTGAAGCGACATTGCAGGAAAAGGTTAAAAGGATACCACCTACTCCCACGAACACCTCACTACTGCAGAAACACGTGAATGGAGTATTCTCTTCAGCAACAGTACAACATTAACAGTCAGAGGGAAGGCGTTTAGTTAGTCAAAGAACGATGAGAGGGCGTTAAATAAAGAAGGATCCAAAGTGGATGGAGATGTTTGAGTGCATTTACATGGACAGATGGGGAAACTGGGACAGAAGAGAAGCAGAACAGAAATCAACATAATGCTGGTGGAGGAAACATGCAACAGTTAAGAAAATAAGAGAAAAACAGAAAGGTTATTAGAGCAAAATAAAGGTCGAGTTGAATTATTGTCAGATCTGAATTGTTCATTAGACAACTGGTAGACATTTGATTTAGAAACAAATGACACTGTTCATATGATCACACTTTTGAATGGGCAGCCAACACATCTGCATTTATGGGTCATCGCTCATGTGCCGCATGAGCATCCATGTGGTTCGACTGCACTCGGTGACCCACCTTGTCATCCTGGGAGTCGGGCTGCAGCAGACTATGCTGCTGGATCGCCATAGGAGGAGGCAAGGGGACAGCATCCGCCCCTTCCTCTCCTTCCTCCTCACCGCAGCTCTGCATGCCTGATGACGAAGACTTGGACAAAGTGCCGCTACTTAGTCCCTCGTTCCGCATACGCTGAAAAAAAAAAAAAAAAGGAGCAGTGATTGTGAAATTGTGGATCACGGTCACAGTGGAATATTTGTAGGTTTATCTGCTGATTTGCTTACTTCCTCCAAGGTCTCATCCTGTGGCGTGGCGGCGCTGTCGTCGGAGTCCTTCTGCGAGCCAGGTATGGTGTCCATGTTCTTCCTTGCGCCTTCTCTGTTCTTCTTGTGCTTGTGGGCAAGTTTCTTGACGTGTCCATCAGCTTTTCCGGAGCTGAGTCGGCGCACCGGGCTCGTCAGCCACTTCCTTAAAGTGTTCCCAGGACGTTTGGGGCCCGGCGAACTGTGCGGACCCAGGGTTTGGCTGGAGCCTGGCTGCAGGCCGTCGTTACCGGATACGGATAAGGTATCTAAACGCGATGAGGAAAGAGGAGAGAAGAGATAAATAATGATTTATAGAAAAGCACAGAGAAAAACGAAGGCAGGTTAGTATCACACCGAAACTAAAACAGCACACAAGATTGCAATGACTGACAAGTCGGCTTATTCAGGGACCGATTGTTGATCCATGTAATTACTGACAGAGCTGCGGAAATGTTTGCTCATATCGTAAATGCTCAAAAAAAGCAGTCCTGGAACGTGACGGTTTGTGCTCCATAATCTAACTTCAGTGTCAGGACCTCTGGTGTCACTGCAAACAGAAAAATGCCAATATATGATGCAGATCTGTGCGTGCCATCTTCAGTAGGCAGGCCTCCTCCACACAGTGACGACACGTCCTTTTGGGAATCTGTAGGAGGAAAACTCTACGACCAGAAATGCAGCTGAGGGAAAATAATACGGAGAAAATGGATGCTTGAGGCGTCGTCTGGGCACTGCACATATACGTCCACCCGCCTGCTTCAGGTGGCTCTGCTCTGTCACTGTCTCCTCCTCTTTTTCTTCTTCTTCTCCTACTTTTTTAATCTCCTCCAACATTCCCTGTTTAGTTTTATGATCTCTTTACAATCTGGTTTGACTCATCAAGCTATCGGAGCAAATGCTCTTTAGATGATGTGGTTTTGGGGCCTCTTTTTTTTTCCGGTGCCCTCACAGCGTGCAACAAGACCCTGAGTCTTACAACCAAGGATGTACAAAACCTTTTCACCTCAATTTCTTTTTTCTTGTTTGATCTTTAGGCAGAAGATGATGATGCTCTCATGGTGATATGAACTAATGTCTGTCTGGTGGCTGATTCAAGGACAAAGTCGTCTCTCCACGTGAGTGCTCTGAAGTGTTTTCAGTAACTTTTGAAGAAAAAAAAAAACCCCCAACAAAACAGACAAAACTGTGTACATATATTTTCAGATATTGCACAGCAGGATTGATCAAACAATCCAGGGTTTGAGAGGTTTAGGCTTTGGCATCTCCATTATTTAGCCGTTTCAAGCGTTAAACAGAAACAGCTGCCCAAGATTAAATCATGTGATTCAGCTGAAAGGCTCCTATAAATGGCAGGTGTGGAGATTGGAGATTCCTCCTCCGACAGGACACTTCCACACAAGCATCTGCATGTGAATGCTGTGCCAGTCATTCAGCTCTGGAGGATCTCTCTCTCTCTCTCTCTCTCTCTCTCTCTCTCTCTTTTTTTTTTTTTTTTTTTTTTGTTGGTGGCTCTGTTTATGTGAAGCATGTGTTCTCTTCTCATTGCACATGCAAGTGAAAAGATCAGTGCATTTTCTCAGAATAACAAGGACATCAGGCATGAAAATGACTAAAATCATCCCTGAGACTGCTCTCATCATCTGTCTTTCAATGGTTCTGCAACAGTTGGGATTTATTTCCCCATGATTTAGGACAACAAGATGAATATGTCCTGGAAGACCAGGATATGTTGTTTTTTTTTTTTTTTTTTAATATTCCCTTTTTATCCAACAATGATTTTCTTTTACCTAACAACAAAATCAAACAACACACTTCCATCTCACAGGGAGGAAGAAACATCGGCTGTTCTGTAAACTATATAACCCACCCAAACAATCTATTTAAGGATGAAAGGAGGCGTAGAAGGGTTTTTTTTAAATCTTGCTTCAGGGCAAATTGATGAAAGATTATCTCTTCTTTTGGCTGCAGTGTTTACATGTGACCTCAGTGTTTAGAATAGATTTCGGGGAAGCTGTATAATATACCTGCTTCTGACCTGACTCTCTTCCAAGATCTGTCTTTAATTATAAGGCAAGCTGCAGGGTTTTCCATCTGTGGTCAAAACAATAGTCTGAACCAATCAGTGTTGTATACTGGCAGCTCGGAGCTGGTTTAAAGGTGCGACGGTGGTCAACAGTGGTGGTTTCTACTCGCCGACGGGCTTTCTTGATCTGATTTATTAGAATTAAAAACATATTTTCATTTTGTTTAACTTGTCACATCTGTTTTGTCTGCTTTATAACATCAGTTTTCAACACATAGAGGAGGTTGGAGGGATGGGGGGGGGGGCAAAGTACTCATTAAAGGCATTAAAAGGTTAGGAGGACATCATTAATTGTTCTGTACCCCTCCTCCCAAAAAAACACTTTTCTTTTGGCTGTGACAAGCTTCTCAGACATTTTTCTACATTATGATGACAGGAAGCCACCAAGAAGAGCAGGAATGTTTATACGACTGCTATCGGAGCAGTCGTATAAACATTTTATTGATTTACATGATAAGTATATTTTTTTCTCCTTTAATTGCTACAAAACAAACCCAACAGATTCCCAGACTTACTTTGTGTAACAAACCTTCTGACAATCTGAGCTTACATCTCTCCTGGAAGCCAGAGTCACAACTGTTCCCGGGAATGTTTTAGACATACATGTAGGTGCAGGACGAGAAATGTTTCTCAAGATACCATTGATACGGACTTCTTTATATTTGGCATTATTAAAACTACAGTTGCTGACAAAGCCCATGATTTGGAGCATTACTGTCAGTAGTTGGTATAGGTGCATGAAAATACGTGACTGTCCTTTTTAAATATAAACGAGGCTCTTTTGTTTATTTATTTTCATCTGGTTTTAACTGAAAAAGTTCATAACTTAGAGCACATGCCTACTTTCTTGCATTGTGCAACCAGTTAGAACACTCGGTTAAAGGTGATTATAAAGTAAAATGCGGGGATTTTAAAACCATTTACACCTTAAATAAATCAAACATTAAATGTGAGTCTAAACATGATAAAGCAGATGTAAAGATGGATGCGTGAAATTTGTCTTTTTAAATTTAGAGTTAATCTCGCAATTGTTTCTTCATGTCAAAATTCATTTCAATTCAATTCTTTATTAATTCCTGATGGAATATCCTATGAAATATTAAAGTATGAAACAATATTAAACCATTTTGTTTAATATTACATTAAAATCAAATATTAATTAGAATAATGTATCTCAACATTACCGAGAGAACACAAACATCTGAATTTTATTCATATTTAACTATATAAAGGGTCTGAACTATTAAACATTTATTGCAACCCGTTTTAATTTAAATTTTGAAGCGTTCGTACCCTTTAGGAAACAAGGTTGTGGCCCCTCCAGTGCACACTTGTGCTGTTTAACAGAAGAAACCACAGAAGCGTGCAGCAGCCAGTACTCTTGTGGAACAAACCGAGCGTGCTTCCTGCAGACATGGCGGGGTCGCGGAGGAGCATGTGACCACACTGCTGGCAAATACATCTGAAGTGCTACTGCCCGTGGAGACCGCAGGGACAGTTGGAAGTCAATCATTGTGCACCTGAACAGCAGATTGTTTCTACTTGTAACTGAAACCCTGAATCTGAAACCACGTGCTACGGGACTAAACTGTAAAAGGAAGCAGGAAGGGCGCCAAAAGAAAGGAGAAAAAGGGAAGCATGCACATGTTTTGGCTGAAGAGACTGCTCTAACAAGGGGTATAACAGGGTGGAACATGGGGTCAGTTGATTATACAAGTGTCAGGACCAGGCCGCATGTTTTACTTAGGGTTAGTTTAGGGTTAGTCAGCCTAACAGAGTCTTCTATGTTGCCTGAAAGAGTAGACTTGAAAATATTACTTTACTTGTACTCTTACTTTGTACTCTTCTGATATACATTTAGGTTTCTACTATGCTGAACTAACATACAAATGCATGTCAACACACTCAAACTGCCCTTAATGTTGCAAAATCCTTGTCGGTATCCTCTGTGCATGTATTCCTCTTATCAGAATCATCTTTTGCACAAATATTTGATTACGCACATGCAGATTCTGGAGGCCGAATGGGCATTAAAGCATTTTTAATGCTTGTTAATCTCTCCTAAAATGATTGTCCCTTATTCCATCAGTAAAGTGGCGTCCCCGTCTCTGCAGTAATCCGATCAAAAATATGCTTCCTGGTTTTTTCATCAGCAGCTCATTTGACTACTGCACTGTTAAAATAAATGTGATGAATTTTACAGTCATATAGTATCCTTGTGTGCGTGCATGTAGCACAGGTGCTGTAAACTCTGTATTTACAGTAAATGCACGTACATGCATAAACCTGCATGAATTTACAACGTTGAGTGTGAAGGGTGTGTGTGTGTGTGTGTGTGTGTGTGTGTGTGTGTGTGTGTGATCTTATTTTCTCCAGGAAACACATACAGACTCAAAAACATGAGTACTTGTGATAAGACAACTTTTTTTAGCAGCAGAGGTGAAGCATGAGGTAAACCCTCTGGGGTTTGACGAGCTGATCTGTATGAATGAGGATGCGCTAGGGAGAGCTTCACATCGACAACCGCAGCCACAGACCAAGCACTGATACACAGAGCAAGTACCTACAGTCTCTGGGTAAATTCATATTTACTAATTGTTATGTCATTTTTTTTTTTTTTTTTAAAACTTGTGAGACCTGATTGAGAAGACTTCTGAGAAGCATCCGAAAATGGGGAGAATTGCAAAGTCTTCTTATTTTTTCACACCTGTCCTTACTTTTGTGGCAACCACCTGGCTGAGCAAACACCCAGACACGAAGATATAATCTTGTCAGTGACATTGCAGCAGATACTAATATCTCATCACATAATGACGGGTTCACCAAATTACTTTCAGTGGCACAAAGCCGCAACATAATCCACTGGTGAACTGGTTGTTTCATGCACAATGATGGCTTTTACTGTCAAATGTGAAACTTTGATTAGAGCAAAAATGCATTTTGAAACATTTTCGCAAGTAAAGTCCCATTCATGTTCGACAGCTTGGCTTTCTTTACTTTCTTTTAAAAAAACATCCTACAGTGAATTACGTCTCAAATGACAGGTATTTTTCTCTAAACTCCTAGCCGTCTTCTGTGAAAACAAGTACAATTCAAAAATGCAATTTCTAAATAACAGTAACGAAAGGATTTAAATTCAGAAGAGCAACAAATGTACATGCGTCCCACAGTTATGTTGGCACCTACCCAGATCCAGCAGCCAGAACTTGCAGTTTTCTGAGTGTTCACCTCCTAAATCCATTGAGAAAAATGGGCTTAATGACACTAATGACTCAATTCCACGAGCCATGATGTCCCACTAGGAATCCACTGAAATTCAGGAGTAAGATAATTCCTTAAAGCATTTCCCAGTGTACCGAAGCTGGACTTACAATCCTATGCTAATCAAAACAGCTTCGGAAGTGGTTCTGTGGTCAAAAACTACTCGTCAGCAACCACATTGCTACATTTCTGGGGAAAGAAAGTGTGAAGTCCAGTTTGAGGGGGAAAGAAACAGCCAAATGAAGCACCAGAGAGTAGGATGTTTTCTCTGTCTTTCTTTGCACCTCCTTCCCTCACTCATGAGTGGGCTGCTGTGAGGATATTGGGCAAACCTCCACTGTGCCTCTCCTGTTCCAAAGGGACGTCTGGAAACATGCAGCGCATCTACCGTATTACCCTTTGCAGAAGCACCCACTCAGTTTGTGTGGGCGGGTGAATATTTTACAGGCTTTAGGATGCATACAAGTTGTGCAGTATGCTTGGGACAAATATAGACTCGGTTATGAAATCAAACTGAAGTGAACGGCAAAAGGCTCACTGGCTGGTTATAAAGGAAATCACACAGAGCAATTTAGAGCAACTATGCGAACTAGATGCACAAAGATGGCTCTGTTTAACTGTGACTAAGTCCGTCTAAATGGACTTTCTTCTGCCCAGACCGATGCACGTAAACCAATCCTTAACTCACTCTGTTTATCGATGATGCTGTCATTAAGTGGGTTTAATTAGATGCAGGACTGAGCATAAAACTGGTTGGTTAGTGGGAGAATTCCAAGGAAGGAGTATGAAGATGAAAGCCAGATTTAAAAGGAATGTGAAGGTTTTCTGCAGATTCCAAAAAAGCAAACATGCTATACAGTGGATAAAAAAACAGAAATGATTGATTCTAATTGAAAAATAATTTAATCAGAGCAGAAAGACACTGGTTGCCGTGTATGTGCAGCAGTTTGAAGCGTAACTCCTCTGCATGAGAGTCATTCCGTTCTCCTTCATGCCGTGAGGAACAGCATAAAAAATGAGAGATTTCCTGGACAACACCCTAATCTCCTGAACCATCACAAACTCAGAACATTTGGACAAAAAGACCTCCATGGTTGGTCAGTAAAAATAAAAGGAAGACAAAATACCAAAGATGTTTTTTCTTGTCATCCCCCACATCTGCGGCAGCTTTTCTTTTTTTCTAGACTTGTTCAGCCTTTGCAGTGAGAGGCTCCTTTCCGCTGATCCCTTATGCCACACAAACAACACAAGTTGGCCAGTTAGGCGCAGTCAGGGAATCGAGGCAAAACACAAGCGAGATGAAAAACACCACAGCTGCATTTGAAAGTATGAAAAACCAAAAAGAAATGTCTTTTTTCTCCCTGGGCTGTTCTAGTAAATCATTCAACTAATGACAAAATTGTATGTTCATGCATCTGCGGACCAGACATCCTATAATTTAAAAACAAATGCACACCTCAACTACACAACTACAAAGAGGCTGCCAGCAAAATATTTGTATGCTTTATCTCCATAGAAACAAACAGCCCAACTTTCACTGTTTTCCTCCAGATTAGAAAGAGAAAAGAACGAGTTTCTGCAAGACGCAACAGAACATCATAACTCAAAGATACCTTTTATTTATTTTTTTTTCCAATTTGCTCACTCCTTTAAGGCGGGACTTTAATTGTTTAAGTGACAAGACAAATATAAATCAGTGATACTAGCAATTATACAGTACTATACATTATTGATAAATAAAGAGATACATAAGAGAAATAAAGAGTTATTGATTAAAAGATTTGATATGCAACCAACATGTAACTCATCAATGTGCAGGCTCTTCAGTCCTTTTAGAGAAACATTCACTCAACTCCAAGAACCTAAAACTGAACAGTCCTGGAGGGACAAATGTTTGAGAGTCTAGTCACCTGGTCTCAGTTCTTGGAGAATCAAATAGACGGGTTTACCAAAATAAACCAGGAAACCAGCCAATGTGGATTGTTCAACAGGACTATACGAGATTAAAACTGGGTAAATATTGGGTCAAATATGATTCACCTACTTGTAGTTCAAGAACTGTGAAGCACATGCCATTGTTTTCAAAGATGGAAAGCTATATTATATACCAACATCTTTTACCAAGAGTGTTTTCACGCTGACGAAAGGAACTCACTTGGGTCAGTGTGAACGCAGCAACCGCACTGTGGTGTGCACCAAAACAGCTGACCTCTTTGAAGGGGTGGTCTCCTAACCAAAAAAAAAAAAAAAAAAGACTGGCTCTGGGTCAAAATGCATAGTTGGTGTGTCACTATGCTTTCCAGCTCTTCGTTTAGGGCCAGTTGTCATGGAAACATGGCGCTCTGAAGCCTGATACTGTCCAATGACAACACTGACCATAGTCACATGGTTTGTGGTCCGGCACATTGGGAACTATAAGCCTCTCATACCGTACCATCTAATATTTTAGGAGCGTTACCGTATACTGCAGAGGCATGCTGTTGCATGTTTAAGTCAAAACCAGTGGTAACAATGCAAGAGCAAGGGGAGTTTTAAAGTTGAAATACTTGAAGATAATTCAAAGGCAGCTTTGCTTAAAGCGGGCTTTCCACAGTTGCATAGCAACACTTGGGAGAACATGTTTTTGTTTCCTGGAGCAGCTGCTTAATGAGAAGTGAAGGTTCTGCAGGTCACCAGTGATACGTTTCCAAACTCAAGTCAACTTAATTTATATTGCACTTTTCACACAGAAATTCAACCTCAAGTCTTTTGAGCAAAAGCAAAACTTCAAAAAGGGCATCCAAGCCGAGAAATGAAAAACAATATTGAAGACTAAAGAAACAGCAAGGCTTGATAAAAACAATTTGCTCTCAGCAGCAAACAGGAGAGCATTCCCGTTCACATGTTCATAGCTGTGTGACAGTGCCAGTTACTTGTACTGATACCAAACATGACAAATCTCTTCTTTTCATGAGTTCAGATGTGTCTACATCTCATATTCAAGCATAAAAGAAATGATTCAGCTCCTACCTTTGTGGTTGAAGAGCCCCTCCATTTCCATGGAGGACCGGGAGTGAGCGATACAGAGCATGGAGCATGGCACGATGCCCTCCTGGGCAGGAGAGCGATCCGTGGTCCGGACCAAGCACCAGTCCGGCTTGTCGTGGAGTCGCTCAAGAACCTCCACGGTCTGGCCTCGGCGTACCGTCAGCTCCCCGTTGCTGCCTCCGTTACTGGCCACAAAGTCATGGATCACCACTGTCAGCTCACAGCCGCCAGAGAGCTGGATGGGAAGCAACAACCGTCTGTGAAAAACTTCATTCATTTCCCAAAATGACAACCTGCATTCACTGGCACGAACGCAGGCAGCCAGAAGCCACAGTTAGAACTAAATAAGCACTAAATAAAAGCCACTCTGCCAGTGTTGCCTCAGCTCCACAACAGATCATATATTTGCAAGACAGACTTATCCTACATAAACAATTTTTTACTCTGTATTTTAAACATCTTACCAAAAATACTCACAAAGCAGAGCTTTTCTGTGTGGCTGACACTATAAACTGATTTCAGTGAGCGTGATCCTGCAGTGATGTTTTCTTTGCCAAAACATAGATTAAATGTGGAGAACACAACTTTCCAACACATTATCCTTTTCTGAGTGTAAATGTACACTATGCAATTAAATTTGACTTGCAATAATAATAATTGGTGAGTCATTCAAGCACAATGGAAATAAACGTCACAGTGACGTTGCGGCTCTAATCAGAGTGTTCATGAAGAGAAAGGAAAAATTAGAGGTGAAATTAGTCATTTTCTTTTACCGGTGATACATCTGAAAGGTATTTTGTTACAAATGTGACTGAAATCGCTGCTACTTGTCCCTGCAGTTCTGTAATGGTGTTAAAATTCTTACTGAAAAACACAAACATACATGCGCCTTCTGAAATGTTTTTGTCACAGGAAGTCATTTTCAGCTGATGTCATCTAAAAATATAACTCTATGCATAAAAAAAAAAAGAGGAAAAGTCTGAGTCGGAAACTTTAGGTGATTTCAAGTCTAAGAGATGGATACAGGCCATAACATTAATTTGATCTACACGCTGCAGTTTACAAACATGCACGTATGCTGTCATTGCTTTTATCCTTTTTAGTTACAGTGCTGGAAAAAACATAAATTACTGTTCGAAGCAAAGCCCAATTATTTACAACGTACCCTTTGGTAGTGTGGCAAAGCCAGAGAATTGAGGAGCTGAGTAACAGGATTTGAGATCCTCTCCTCCAGTTTGTCCATTGTCTTCCACTCCCTCATGGTGCAAGAGATAAGATCGCAAGAAAAACTCTACAATCCAGTCAGGTTTCTAAGATGCTGTCCTAAATCACACCAAGAAGAACCTGAAGAGATAAGCGTCTGCTTCCTGGACAATACTCATTTGTTCTGGTAAAAAGGTGCCAGGTGAGTTAAACAATATTTCTGATCCTTGAAAACTTCTCCGAGCTTGCAGAAAACTTGTCCACTGTCACAGTCAACGGCACTCCTCTGCAGATGCTTCCAAGCAGACCCCCAAATCTTAACCGATTCCTCCCTGTGGCAGAGCACTTAATTCCAAGATTCCAAGATGTGTCTAACTAATTTTTTCATCAAGGCACAAAAAAAATAAAAATAAAATAAAATAAACACACTAGAAAACTGGAGGATGACGATGACTTCCCAAATTTTGAAGCAAAGTGAAAGCTTGATAGCTGTGAGCAGTTAAAACTGTGTTCGTCTGTGCGCCACAGAGACGAGCATCCTCGGTGTGTGTGGGAGGCTGAAGCTGCTGACAGTCAGTCACATCAACAGAAACACACCGGAACAGGAGTGCACGCACACACACACACACACACGCGCGCGCAGTAACACAAACACACCACTGTCACCGGCTCTTAAATGAAATGTCTTATGCGAGGCCCCACACAGAGAGGCACATTCAAAAAGCCAGGATGAGCCGCACATTCAAATGTGCACGTGCTACTGTGTGTTTTGAATTTTTATGCGTGAGAGCGCGTCCTAAACTGAGGGGACGATTCTTAATTAATCAGAGTCAGTGTCGGGTTTGTCTCGACAGATGCAGCAGAACCCGAGGGCTCGCTTCACCTCCTAAACTTTGTATTTTCCATGAAATGACTGCAGAGTTTGACTTTGTGCTTCTGTAACAATTAGATAAACAGCGGAGCTGAACACAGTCCTGATTACAGCAGACGCCCGTGAGACTGAGCTGGGGAAAGTCCAAATCAAGTCTTAAAATAATGATCTAAGAGCCCACTACGGTGCTTTATAAATAATATCACATAAAGGCAATGGGAGATTTTATTTTTTTAATTCTGCGTGTTATCATACTGAGCGTGGGAGGAAAAGCCTTCTGTGGTGCTATTACCAGATATATCCAGATCCGACCATCCTTGTTCCCAGAAAGCGAAGATTTTCTCTTTTTCTCCCTCTCTCAGCATCACACCCAGGCACACACACACACACACACCCAGGCACACACACACACACACACACACACACACACACACACACACACACACACACACACACACACACACACACACACACACACACACACACACTAACACACATGCTGTTTCAAAGCTCTGTCAGATGGACTGACTCTTCCTCCCAACACAATCGAACACTTTCACAGGAAGCAACTTAAGAACAGCGGCCTACATCCAAGCGGTTTGCGGCTACTGATGATCGTGTGTTACAGCATTTTTCCGACCAGTAACAGAGCAGCCACATCCATTGTCTATAGTCACTTATTCCTGTTAGAGTCATGGGGGTCTGCTGGAGCCTATCCCAGCCCTCCTTGGTAAAAGGCAGCGGTACACTCTGCACAGGTTGCCTGTCCATCACAGGGATACATATAGGCAAACACCCATATATACACCCACACCCCCCACACCCCCCCCCACACACACACACACACACAACTCTTATGGGCCACTTAGAATCACCAATTAACAGACACCTCAGAAAACCCACACAAACACAAGGATAACATGCAAACCCCACACAGAAAGCCTTCTGCTGGAAGTTGAACCAGGAACCTTCTTGCTGTACTCTCACTGGTTTACTGAACAAATGATGTATTAAGAATTTAAAGTTAATGCTGAAGGACCGTCTTTATGTGCGTCCACTCCTACCTTGTCGCTGTCCAGTGTGTTCTGCGACGTCCGCGATGCTATCGAGATGGTATCCGGTTGGCTGCTGGCATCTCCCTGACTGTCCAGCTCCTCTCCATCCCTTCACACAAACATTATCATCACAGTTTTGCCATCACCTGTACTACTTCGACTAACAAATGTTGCATTAGCACTGTAAATTCTATTTTTTTTTTTCCTTTATGGTTATTATCATTTGAATTACTGACTGCTATAAAGCGACTGTCAATTTTAATCCAGATTTGGCTCACCGTCTGCCTTTATGTTTGGTGGTGGTAGCTTTAGGGATGTGGATGGGCTCCTTCAGCGCTCCTCGCAGGTGCACAGTTCGCTCCTGGATTACCTCCCTGATGTGTTTGATCCAGTCCTGCTTATTCTCGATACTTGAAGCCTGGAACAAAGCACACACACAAGTGAGTCAGCCGAACCTGCACAAGTCCGAGGCAATCTATTCTCTTCTTTTTCAAAACACATATAGATGCGGGACATCTGTGTCCCGCATGATCACGGCAAAAAGAAAACCACAGCAGCAGAAAAAACAAAACAAAAACAAAACTCTTTCAGTTTGAAAGAGAACAGTTGTAGTTCTCTCTGATCCCAAATAAGCCCTTTAATTTTTCTCGTGGTCTCACGTATTCCGACACAGTGTTAGACGTGACGACAGCAAGGTTTCCTAAGATGCTTTGAAGCGTCTGCAGACAGGCGATGGACATTTTACGTGTTTATTTATCCAGTTCTGAGTCTTCTCTTTTCTTTTCACTTAGCAACAGCAGCAATGTTGCTGTGGAGTTGAGTTATATAAGATATCGTTTAAGACAATCTTTAAACATTATATAATTAGAAACATGGCAACATACTGCACATGCACAAGTCTTAAATCACACACTGGCACCAAGGGGTCTTGCAATTTGAAAACGGCCCTGCTGTCTTGCTGTTGGAGCCCAGTTTGCTTGTTTTCCACATGGCGTCCTCTAGATTTTTGTTTTGTTTTTTTCTTAACACTGAGTCAGTCCTCATTAATCTGCATGCTGCAGCCCACGAGCCAGGTCGTAACACCTTCCCAAAACACGCACATATCTACACACGCCATGCAAAAAACATTTCCTCTGACTAAACGTGGAAGAGCTATCAACTTGCGTGTGAGTTTGAGTAATGACCAACCAGCTGCTGTGCAAATATTTCTGCACGAGGAGCGAATAAACAGCAGCAAAAAGCACTAAACCCCCTACAGGCACTGGACTTTCTTGGCTGAATAAAATGAACTATGTAGGTTTTAGTGGGGTTGGACAGAGACTCCTCTGTGCTGAATGCCTCGATTGTTTCTGTAGTAATAATTAATATCACTGTCACATAAAATCCACTTAATATGAATACCAATGCAATGACGAAGGCTTGTGTCTTGATACCTTGAGAACAATCTTATTGTCCGAGGTTGGGGTCCTGCCCACCCAGAGGGCAAACTTGCAAGGATCTCCCTCCACATGCTCCGTTACTCCAAGCTCTGATGTCTAAAGGGATGAGAGACATGTCAGCAAACATAAATGATGAACAGATCCAAGCATGGATTCAAGGTAAAACTGTACTTTTCTTACAAAGAGCTTGCTCTTGTAAAGGTATTTGCTTCGCCCATTGGAGTCTTTCACTTCCTTGCTGAAGACCAGGGACATCTCGAAGAGGAAGAGGTGTCTGTCACGGCCCTTACGTATCAAAGTCTTGGGATCCCACACCTGGAAGGACTCCTGGAGTATCAGTTCTCCTTGGGAGTCAATGTTGCCATCAAACCCTGAAGCAGTCAAGGACGAGGAGGATGAGAGCGATTCAGTACTTTAACAAACATGTTATTGAGAGAAAACTGAAGCAGGATGAATTATGTTATTTCTGACTCACAGCTGAGTACTTTGTGCTCCATAACGATTAAAAAGTGAATAACAATTGTTTAAAAAGAACAAACAAACTATTATACTGGAATCGGCCATGAGGAGGTGTGCATACAAAATTTAAACAAACAAATTCCTTGAAAAGAAGACGTGTGTGCACGCACCGTCCAGCATGGAGAGATGCATGGCATCATTGGCTTTCTTGGGGACACTGAGCATCACCTCAAGACCATCCTTGATCTCACCTTTTCCCTCTTCACAGCATGTCAACAACTCCTGTAATAGAAGAAGATGCACACATTTAACCACAGAGCCATTCAAGTCAAAATATAGTTTATATAACACGCATAGGATTTTGGAAGACCGTTTTCATTTTTTCCTTTCCCTTTTTAAAATGAATAATGCCAGACCATTTATTCTTACTTTAGGTACATTTAAAGTCAAACGTTACCTTGAGAAGCAGCTGGTATTTTGTGATTCGCTGGACTGGCTTAATCAGGTACGAGGAGATGGAGTTGGCAAGCCGATGTCTTTGTTGAATTTCCTGTCACGCAAAAAGGACAAAGCAACGCTTACGGAGACTATTGATTGGTGCTTTAGACCACGACTCGCGCATCTACAACTGTGGGAGTTAAAAACACATATTCTGAAGCGAGTGAATCTTAAAAGTGAAAATGAGGGTTTTGGCGCAGAGGGACGCATCCGTACTCTGAAATCCCAAGTTATTTTTTCATTAAAGACAACTCACATCAAAGTAGGGTCCGGCGTGTTCCAGGATGAGCTGAGTTGAGTCGGGCTTGTTCTTACAGTAGTTCACATACATCTGGAACTTATCAGCCTTGGAGGGACAAGTTACATAAGTGTGTTACTTCCATGATACAAAGAGTCAACATGGTAAACAAATGTAACATTCAATGGAAATGTAAAGGTGTATATAGTTTTGTTTTAACTGTCTTAGGAGAAAATAAATAAATAAAGCTAAATAGTTGTACAATATGCGGCTGATCTCGCACAGATGAGTGCTAATGCCAATACAGCAAATTAAAAGAAGACATAGAACACGTTGTAATTGCTCAAATGGAAAAGGAGAAGCAAAAATAAACAGTCATACGATGCAGTGAATGTCTTACCCAGGTCACAAAACAATGACCGACATCCTCTGGAAGCTGCTCGTACTTCTCTAACTCCTTCAGGAAGATGCTGTTCAGAGGCACAAAGAGTCACATAACCACATTTAACAAATCTTATAAATGATCGGATTTCTGACAAACAAACATCTAATGGAAATGTTTGAAGTTGATGGCATATTAGCCTCCTAATGAACGAATCACTGCGCCACTCACTTGTGATGAAACTCGTAGAGGTCCTGCATGTTCCCGAAGATTATGTGCTCTTTGTTGACAATACCATGAGGAATCTCCTCCACGCCGCTGGTCATTTCCCACAGGTAGGTCTGCGCAAATATATCAGTGAAGACTCAGTTAAGTACGTGTACATCTGTCTCAAATACCTTCCTGAAAAGCTGAGTAACTAACTGGTGAAATATGATCAATTTAAGGAAAAATGTGGCTACAAGTCCAAGTTTTTGTGCGTTTTATCTTGTACTGTACTTACATCCATACACTCTCGCAGGTCTCTGACATAAGCTTTCTCTGTTTGAATCAGCTCGGCCATTATAAATCTGAAATGACAGCGTTAAAAAAAAAAGAGCACAAAACAAAACAGTATGGTGCATTAATATAAAGGACATGAATCAAAAAAGTTCCTGCAAGATGTTAATAAACATTGCAAAGTGTCCCTGAGGGAAACGAAAGGCTAATATTAACAAAATATATCAAAAATTGCCCAAAAAAATTGCTCGTACCTTGATGCAGCACAGCATTGCGATAAATGGTAAGCAACAATTTATCCAAATAACTTTCAGGGAAACATGAAACAGCCTTAAAATGAGACGGTTTTAACGATTGAACTGTAGCTATAAACTGTCAGCATTTTCATGGTGACGGTTAAAAACTGAATGTATGTTTTTAACAGTCTGACTAACATCCAGTCACGTGGTCCTCAGGGGACGTAACATTTCATACTGCTGTAAATCCAAACGTAGCAACCGGGCTGCTGAAAAATGTTTCTGGAGGCGCAGCGGTAAAAGAAATATATCAGTGTCAACGAGGGTTGATGCAGTGCAAGTCGCCCCACGGGTTGTCGGTACACCTTCAGTAATTTACAGAGCGCTCACGGCCTCCCGCGTGTATTACCTTATAAACCTGTAAATAACTAACAATTACTCACCACGGAGATTTGACACAACATGGGGACAAGGACGATTTTGTCAAATGAGTACACAGATTTAACTATGCACTGTAAATCACACTTGTTTATGCACCGATGTTGCTCTTCTTTATGATCTGATGTGAGACTGATTCTGAATTAAACTTCACATTAAAGTAAGTTCTAGAAAGATAAACGTCCTCGGCAGCTGAAAAGAAGATGAGGCAGGATTTCATACATATGAAAATCAGCTGTGGTCACGGGAGCAGGGAACAGTGTCTTACTCTTTCCGTCTCGCTGATTTCCTCTTCTCCTCGTTGAGTTCGTGGGCAGCATCCCTCAACTTGACCTCTGACCCCGGAGCACTGGCAGGGATTATGTCCAGTTGCAACTCTTTGCTCTGAAAACACAGAACAGGCGCCGCGTTCATACAGCTGTCAGCACACCGGCGTGTTTGTTAAAAGGGTTTAAACAGGAACGTCAAGTGGGAAAAGATGAAATCTGACAGCGGAAAATATCTATTTGGACCACTGTGCTCCTAGTGGCGGGTAGCATGCTCGGATTAATCCTTAAACTGATTAAACCTTAAACTAAAATCCTTGAGACCTTTTTATGTTAATACGTCTGAGAGTCAACTGCTCAGTGGGGTAAACATATAACAGTTATAAGAGTTCTGTCCAAATATGCACTCACAGCCTTGTTTGAATCGGAAGAAATGCCAAGTGCCGTTTCCAGGCAGGTTCGGTATTTGTCCATGCGGAGAGAGAAGTCCCTGTAGCGCTTGTCCACCGAGGATACCCATTTCTTTATCTCCAGGGCATGGGCGTGGCCCTTGTCACAAAACCCATCCGCCAGCTGGATCAACAGCTTCACCCGCTCTTTGGTTTGCTGTCAATAGAGGGTCATTCGGGGTGGGGGCAGAGAGAGGAGAGAGACGGCCGCAGAGGGCCGTTGCCGACACAGAAGAGGTAGATGAGAGAAAGAAAGAGTTGGGAATCATGCGCTGCTTGACGGGCACAATGGCTCGCACTCAACACACAATAACAGTGACACATCAAAGAGGACAATACACCGACCAGGAAACGGGCCTCACAGCAGAGTTCAGGACGGAGCAAACACGAGCAGAGAGATGCACGCACTCAAACACTAGCCTGTAACTTTTTTTTTTTTCTATCATTATACATATACAAACGTAAAAAAATATATTCATATATTATATGTATATATACATTTACAAACATACCTTTGCTGTGATCTGGAAGTCTTCGTGCTCCTTCAGCAGCTCCTGTGTGTGGTGAATGCTGGAGCCGGTGGATGTGTGTGTGGACAGGTAAAACTCGCCGGTGTCATGGATCCACTCCAGGGCCTGAGGAAACGACCAATCACGTGTGAGAACTCAGACACTTCAGCTGCACGATTTTTCCATATTTTATCAACTATCCAAATCTGGAAATGTGGCTCACATTAGTTCACCTAGAGTTCTGTGGACCACAATAAAAGGATGTCAAAGGGCTTTTACGTAAAAATAAAGTTACAATAATCCACTTCATCCACTCCAATCCTAGTGGATGTTTCTCTAAATTCCACTTTATTCCCTTCTGTTAATTCTTCTCATCCCCATGGCTACATTCAGTGAAATTCACAATGAGATATATGGAGAGCCATATGAGTTAAGTAACAGCTGATTTACGCTGGATTTTTATTTTCATTATACTTATCAGCCAAATATATTAGCTGCTGACATTTCTTTTTTTTTTTTTTCTTTTTTTTTTTTTTTTTACATTTGTAGCTCTTATTTTCAGGATGTCCTACTTAGTGCCTCTTCTTCCTGTGGCCTGTGTACTCCAAAACTGGGCCTGGAGGTGATATGGCCCTGGCTTGCAATGGCAGAACTGGTCCACTCAAACTGTGAGACCAACAGGCATTTGGGCCCCGGGGACAAAACCTGGAAAGCCTTAGAATAGCCGTGTTCTAGAAACAAGCATGACGTCATCCGCTTTCACTGGCCAAGCCAGTTCTCTCATTGCAGTTGTTTTACTCAACAGCTACCAGGAGGGGGCGCCAAGTGGTTTCTTTTATTTCAAAGCTGCAGACGTCCTTAAAACACATTTGGAATGACTTTTGTGTTCATTCTGTGCAGCAAAGTTCTGTTTTGAATATCACAGTCCAAATGTCAGGTCCGTTTGGGCACCATGAAGACATCCAACGCAATCCAGGACAGTTTTGAACAAAAACTCATAACTCAAGACTTAAGGAAAAAAACAAAAATCAGCATCAACAGTCACGTAACAATAGTTGTCTATGACATTGTCATTAAAAAAAAAAAAAAAGGTCTATATATCAGCCTGGTTACATCCCTTCCTGAATAAATTTGATATAAATCTGTGTTGTTCAGAAGAAACACTGACTGTACGTTTCATGACAAAAGACAAAGGAAATGAACACGTCGGCCAAAAATGAGTAAATAAAAATGAACAAAAATGCAACAACCTGACGCACCAAAGCCTTTTATTAATGATTGATGAAGCTTATTGACACCTCCGGCGTTCAGCGAATCCAGCGCCACATTGGAGTCGTCAGCGTTATGTTGGTATTGTTCAATTTCATGACTGACGGATACGGATGCGGATGCGGATGCAGAACCTACTCACCTGTTTGGCACTTCTTTCAAACACGACGTATTGCTGACACTGGTCCAGCCTGCGCTTCCTCATGGTCCAGAAGTGGAGGACTCTGTTCTCTCTCTGCAGCAACTCGTTCAAGATATCTGATGAAACAACACCAGCTTTTATTGTTTATTACTAGATTTCTGATTTTGATAGAAAACAAAATGTGAGGCCTGAATTTACACTTAAGTGAATACGTTTAGAATAAGCCCTTTGTGATGATAGGAGACAAAGTGAGTTGTTCACTTACTCTTAACTTGAGTCTCCGGAGCTTTGACATGGGACAACATGCCGGGCATGTTGACGCTGTTTCTGTGCAGGTACTTCAAGAAAACGTCTGCGTTACGTCTGGCCAACGTACAGGCCTGGAATTGCGCAGAAAGAAGCGTCACTTACACAGTCCGCGGAGTCGGTGTGTGAAATCGTTTTTCCAACTAGAAACCATTTATCTCACCTTGAGGAAAGCCTCCTTCTGCTCCAGGTGTTTGCTGATCATGGGCGTGACGTGGTCGGTCTCACTGTTGGGACCCAGTTTATCCGCACCGCCACACCAGTCCTCCTCTCGCTTGTACTCCTGCTCAAGGCTTTCCAACACACTGCACACCTGAAACAGACACAGTGGAGCTCACAGTCCCATTTTCTCACCGTTTTCCAGCATCCGAGGTTTATCTTATCGCACCGTCTTCTGCTACACACAAGTGACTCATAAGTGGCAAATCTCAGCCACTAATTGTTTATCTCAAGTCACCCAATAAACACTGAACTGCTATGATTCAATGAACAACTGTTAACGTAATTAGAAATGGTTATGGATAAAGATAATGTGAATTGTTTATTTTGATTATTGATAATTCCTCTGCATATTCCCACTGTTGGATGAGTATATTAAAGTTGTAATTTTTGCCTTTTGCCTGATTTCCCCCTTGTGCAATTTCTGTTCACAAAGCCCAAAGGACATATGTAATTTAAAAAGAAAAACTAACTTTTATTCTTTTCTAAAACTCCCTCCAATAACGGTTTCTTCATTAACTGTAGCTTATCAATGACATTGAATCTTATGGGTCGTTATAAAAGTGACATCAAACCAAACTAAGGCAGTTAGGAAAAGTTAAGTCTTAAATCCAGGACAGAAAGTGTCATTTCCGTTTTTGTGAAGCTCTCGCTCTCTCAGCTTCTGAGTTCATATACGATCCAGGGCATAAAAGTGCAGCAGAGATGGAAGCACCTGCTCAGATGTTTTGTAGAAGGCCACAGAAGCATTAACCAGTTTAAGCCTGTCCTCCATCTTCAGCATCAGCTGCTGCCAGTGGTCTGCCACCTTCAAATCAGACATAAATTCATCAGGTTTCCACTCACAACTTTCAAAACGTCACTCTGCCGTCGACATCGACTTCATGTGTTTTAGTTTTTACTTTCCCCAGTAAAGATAAGTAAAACTGAGCGTCACCTTCTCCGCACAGTCTCTGATCATGTCCATGTCGTAGTGGTTGGCCTGGAGCAGGGCCTCTGCCTTCTGCTGCACCTGCAGCGCGCTCTGGTGGGTTTTCTGCATGCAGGGTGAGATAAAAACCAATTATGAATATTTACGATTTGGCCTCAGCTTCATGTTGGTCCCACAGGGCAGTTTGGTTGAAAACCGATGAGTAAAGAGCAACACAGGAGAGGCTAAACAGATAAAAGCACAGTCTGATTACAGCACTCACTGAGAAAGGACAGAGGAAAGCAGCTGGCTTGAGTACAGGGCTTTTACTCCTCATTAGCACTCAAAGGAAATTAACAAAAAGAGGAGACAAGGATTTCCTGTCTACTTTGATAACGGTGTAGTTTTTTTAATGTCTGTAACACCTGCAGGATACAGTCAGTTCTCACTCTTTTCTTGTCTTGCATGGTGGGTATCGAGGGCTGCAGTTACAGCATGATTGTTAAAACTCAAGTCTCGCCTAAGCAACAGTGATAAAAAGAAAGGTGAATGTGTTTCTTTTTTGATTATAAGGGATGTATAAAAAGTAGGCCAGACAAGGCCTGCATTAAAATGAGCCTTGACACAGTTCAAAGAAATGCACCCTGCATGATCAGTGGCAAAGAGGAAAAAGGAGGAAATAAAAGAGGAAAGGTTAGCAGGGAGAGAGGAAAAAGAGAGAGGCAGCGGTACCACTCATTCATAATGCTGTTTCATGTGTGATTTATGATGAGGAAAGCAGGAGCAGATAGATGAGAACCTCCACGGTTTCAGAAAGGCAAAGGGCTGAAAGATGAAGGGCGAACGGCAATGAAGAAACAGGGAAGAGGACGAGGAAATAAAGAAGACTAACAGACGTGTCAAAGCAAAGGCTGATGGGAGGGAAGAAGAAAACATGCAAAACATTTGGCTATTCATGAGAAATGAAAACAAGAAACCCAAAGTAATAATCATGTAAACATGAACATATTTTCCACGGATTCGTCGTTTCCGATGAGAAAAATAGAAAATCTTACCTCTATGGCATGTTGAAACTGTTCATGTTCCTTCTGCAGCTGCTCGGCTTCTTGTAAGGAGCTGGCGGTGATCAGTCCAGCGTTCAACATTGACTCGCCGTTACGGATCCAACCCAGAACCTGCAGAGCACAAACTCACACTTTTACTTTTGCTTCTTATTTGTAACAATTGCATTGAGAGGTGTAAATGCAGCTGTTAAACTATGAAAACCCTTTGAAAGTCAGCTTCATCGGTCTCGTCTCTTTATTTTATGTCACTCTCTTTCCTTAAAACCCTCACTGTTCCCATTGCAATCCCTCATGTCTACTCAAATCTCACTCTGCATGAGCTTCCAAGCTTTCCTCTTTATCCTTAACTTTTAACCCCCCCCCGTGTGTAATCTCATCGACTGTATCACAACCTCTGCCTCACACGCACACAAACAAACACACATGCTGCCAGACGCACTCGGCCTCACATTTGCTCAGCGTTATGCTGGCCTAGTTCTGGTCATGGGGTAGACTCCGCAGACACCTCCCTCCCTCCACCAGTCAGTGAGCACACCTGCTGTGTGGGTGACGGGCAGAACTGCAACTTAACGCTCAGCTATAAAAGTGATGATGCAACACAACCCCGACTGCTGCTTCTGAGCCATTTTAACAGGGCCAGTGTTTCTGTTACGTGTCTCGAGTCCCGAGGACGGACAGGCGACCCGATCTTCTTTTCTTCTTTCGGCACCAGTTTTTTTTTTTTTTTTTTTTTTTATTAGGTTGCATTTGAAGTTAAATGAATAAAGTATGTATATGAACACTTATTACCAGATGTGTCCAACCTCCATCCCAACAATGTAGTTACTTTTAGATTCAGCGTGTAACGTTAGTCCGTGTAAGTGTATAAATGTGCAGGTTCTTGGTCAAAAGTGTGTCAGTTACTGTAAAACTGCAAAGTATCCTATCCTGTGACTATCTTCCCTAAAAACAACACAGCATCAGGCCGATATCATTCTGGCACAACTCTCCAATCTCTGCGGTTCCACTGTTTTTGTTTCGTTGTCATTTCTGCTGCTATTTTTGTACAATTTTTCCAAGTAAAAGCATAAAAAAAGTGTTACTTGACTGCATCACTATGGTAAGATTATGTTGTTTTTTTTTCTATGTTTATATGTTGCTGGGCTCTGAAATATCAGCAGGGTGCAACTGTGACCTCAAGGACGCACCATGAAACGATTCAAATAACCTATTTTAGCTTCAACCGTCGGTACAGTGAGAGCGGTGTGGAAGATGTAGCCATTTACTGTCCAAAAACCATCAGTCTGAAGTCTTGGATCTTACGATGGACAAGTTTCTATCAGGATCCTGCGGGTCTCTTCCTCCCCGTGTCTAGTTTGAAAGCCTCAGAACAGCAGCCGACAGGTCAACAGGTGAAGCGACAGAGGCTGAATCCATCAGCACCATGTCTGACAAATGAGCTGGTTTACTTTATATCATGAGCTGCTTTTTTGCTAAAGCCTCTGTGTCATTTTCGCAGCTCTTTGAAACTCTGCTCTTGGACTTAGGCAGCTTATTTTACTTCATACTCCTCATACAGCCATACACTCCTGCTGTTGTTGTTATCTTAGGACTGTTACCTGGCTTAGGATAACTTATCTTAAGGCAGTTCCTCTGAAATTCTGCTCATGCAGGTTGTTTTGTCATTTTTTGTTGCCTTGCAGCTGTTTTGCCTCCCCCTTTCTTTGACATGTAAGTAAACTTTAATTTCATCAAACTAACAACTTTAGACATTTCTAAAACCTTCTTGTTTTTTTTTGTTTTGTTATGTTTTTTTAATACTTTAAATCACACGTGGCTTCTTTAAGTAAATCTGAATCCTTACAGTTTCGGTTACTTAGTTAAAAGCCTCGTCTTCTTCCCTGCTGTATCATCGTAATCCCATTTTCATGCAGTATCTATTATTGTACTTCAAATCGACTGTTTTTCAGCATTGAACACAGCGGCAGAAACACAGAGAAAGAGAAGCTTGAGCGAGACAGATTGTTGACACATGATGAGTCATGCATCCACCGTCATGTACAGGCACAAACATGTTACACACCAACAGACTCGGCTGTAACCTCGTGGAATGCTGCCGCAGTAAACAGTCAGAACAGCTTTCTATTATTCGATCTAACCTCAGTCTGAGGAGAACAAGTATCCCCGGCAGGTGTGGATTTGCAGTAAATGAGCATTTGCACGTGTGCTCACGTATGAGGTAAAAAGCTATTGAACTTTGTCATCGATCAGGGTTGTTGTTGTTTTGTTTTTTTTTCTTGATAAAAATGTCCCCCATATACTACTGCTTGCATGCTGTACAGTATCTTTGTCTCTGTCCCTGTTGTCCTCGTGCACCTTCAGGCATGTACCTGTTTGACTTCAGCTTGCAGATGCCTCAGCTGGACGCACTGCTCCAAGTGTCTCCTGTGCTGCTCTGCAGCCAAGTCCAGCTCCTGCTGCTTCTCATGGAGAAACTCTAGCAGGTCCTGCACTCGCGTGGCCATGTCCACGTCTCTGTCGCATAACAGCTCCACACCTGCAAAAACGTGGCCATGTCGTAATGATCCAATTATAACAAGTGCCAGAAAAGACTTTTGGCATAATCTGCACACATTATTTAGTCATGCTTCCTACAGCAACCTTGCTTGCACGTTGATATTCTAGCAGCAAGGGCCAGCCTGCTGCATAATTACTGTCCTGCTGGCTCTTGCAGAGAATATAATCTCATTAAGTCAACCGTCCGTTTCTCACACCTGGCCAGATGGGAGAATTTTGTGCAACCACAATCACATGTGCATTATCCTGCTGTTTTCCCACTTTTTCTCCCTCTTTTATTCACTCCAATTACTACAGAAGCAGAAAAAAGTGTATTTTCAACAGATTGACCTTACCAGAATATGTACGTTTTTGTTATCATTTGAACAAGAATTTACGGGGACATCTTTACATATGAGTGTTTACAACAGTTTCTATAGATTATGTTTTTTTTCCCCTGTGTATGGATCTGGATTATCTTGTTATACTGTGCAATAGATGATTTGAATTATGACTGTCTCCATGCCTACATATTTTTTGCAGCACCAAAGAACTACGTCTCTGTTTTGGAGTGCTTCTGCTCCCTCACTCACCGGATGCCTGGACCTCGGTGACATACTGCAGCAGCTCTTGACCCTGGTGTATGACATCAAAGGTGAGGTTGTTCATGGTAAGCGCTTTGTCAGCGTGATGCTGAAGCCTCTGCTCAGCCAGGGTCAGGTCCTCTGTATCGAAGTCATTCATCTGCTGGGACAGCTCCTCGTTCCAGGACTCCAGGTCTGAGATGATCTGCGGGGGGGGGGGGGGGGGGGACAGAAGAAGAGGGGTGACTCACAGATAAAATAAACATCTTCCTTCTTCACAGAAATGACAGACACTGCTACCACAAATACAAAGAAAATGTCAGTGTTTATTGTAATTTTAAATGTAAAAGATTCTTTTGACTGTTAAACTGATGTAATGTACAATTTGCTTCTCACGCAGTCATTATGCTTGCTGTTTCTCTTGATTTGACAGTGAAAGGCAAATTAATCCGCCGGTTCTGTTCTGTGCAAATATTACAACGAGGTACAGGAAGTCTGATAGAAATGATTTCCAGCCGCACAACTGTTAAAAGCAGTAAAAAGCACAGAGGAGCATCAGTTTTGCAGACTCCTGTAATAACAGATAACTTGATATGGTGGTAATGGACGGCAGGCAAGCAGATGCCCTGAGATGCGTGGGTCCGTCACTGAATCATGATATTGGGGGCAGCTGCATGCTGGCACCGTTCAGCGCTGCCCATCAGTGTTTTTGTTTTTGTTTTTGTGTTTTATTTTTAACAAGGATATTAATTCTTTAATTGTATTTTTTTTTGTTATTTTGTCTTTAGTTTGGGATGTTTGAGAGATCCTGTCCAGCAGTAAGAGTTTTACCCTATCAAATAACAGTTTTACAACTGTAACTGACACATGAGTCACATCGCAAAATCTTAAATTTCGACATCGATGCCCTCAGCTGCTTTAATTATGGGGATGAAAGTGAGATGTCTCTCCAAAGGTTTTTTCCCAGCTGTTCCTTAACCTATCAATTATAGATCAAAGCTAAGGAAGTACGATTCCTGAACCTGAATGTAGGAAAAGCCTCGTATAATTTCCTCTCTTTCTTGATATTATACCGTGACATTATGCCACCGATATTACCAAAATATATCCATGTTTCATAATGGGACAGTAGCTATCAGTATTTGATCTTACGGTTATTTCCAAACAGTATAACACTCAAAACGGCTGCTGTTTTTTTTTTTTTTTTTGTTTGTTTGTTTCTTGGAGGTGAAACTGACGGTAACAATAGCTTTGAACCTCCTCACAGTTTTCCACTGAACAGGGAACATTTCTTAACTCTCTGGGATGTTATTTTACATAAGCTTTCATATGTCCAGTCAAGTAATTACTTTATAATAAGGTCCAAAAGATTGTTTTCTTAACTTTACAGAACTTAATTTTTGTGTCGTAACATCAACAAGAGTTGAAACATTTATTAATTGATAAACTATCGCTGCATATTTTGCTGCAACTTATTTAGAAAAAGCAAAGTAATCCTTATTTTTATTTGAGAATTGTATCGTAAATGCATGAAAGTCGCATTTAAAAACTTTAAGACACTGATCAATGTACTTCTCTTACATGAAGATCCCAAGCGTGCCTCTACACTGATTAGGTTACAACTAAAGAAAGACAAACATCTTTTTAAATAAGGCTTAAACAAGTCTGTTTGCTGTACAACACACAGGTGTAGGATTTTGAATTTTCTGTGGTTTCCCCACAAAAGAAATCCCCTTTGCATGACGATAGTAGGTTTTTGGTTAGGCCACAAGTAAATCACAATTAATCCATTTTGCAGCCGAAGAATAATACGATCATTTGATCATCTTAACAACTTAGCAACAAGGATCAACGTGCTTACCGAGCATTCATTTGAACTCTGGCCTCTCCTCTTACAGTTGAGTAAAATTCCCTCTGCGTGCAACAAAACCATTTCTTTCATCTAAGGACTAAGAAAACTTTCCAATAGAGGAGATGATGCAAATCTCCCCTTTGCCTACTTTTTTCTTCTTTGAGCGCGGCGATACTTTCAACAAGGAAGATAGATGGGGGTATGTCTCACCTTAGCACATGCCCTCACCTTACAACAACCCCAAGTAAAGCCTGGAGGGAGTGTCACATTGTGAGTTCACGTGTGAGTGTGTGTGGGCACAGGCAATGGAAGACAATAAATGCCTCCTCCACCCATCTTCATACTCGAGCACTGCGTCATATTAATCCTGTCTGTGTGTTTGTGTGTGTGTGTTTGTGTGTGTGTATGCGGGGGAAGTCGAGGTGAAGCGTGAGATCAGCACATTCACTACCATTCCCTGACCTGACGCGCAGAAATAATCTGTTTCTCCAGTCAAGAAAAACACAACAACCTTCAAATCGTCCATGGGACTTCTATGAACGCAGAACAACTCCTTCGTGGACGAGGACAATACATCACTCTACACATTATAACCCATTTATGCCAATCATTTTCAAAACCTGTACGTAAGCCGTATCAGTCAATCAACGTGGTATATGTTGATGACTGATTAACATCACAAAAAACTGTACGAAAGCAGTAGTAACGAGCCTTTCCAAGCTCCACCTGTAAAGAAATATTTACTCAGAGAGTGGGATGCAGAAGAGTAAGCAGACAGTGAACTGCTGGTGGGAAAAAAGCCACGGAGGGGTGTAAGTGGATGAGACGGATCGAGTGTAACTAATGACTTTGATATTGTAGTGAAAGTGAAAGCGTCAAGCCAAGCTGTAACACAGCAGGACTCCTCGCTGCAGGACTGAATCTCCCCTCAGCTCCGAGTCATTTGGATTTACCAGTATGCCCATTTCCACACGCAACAGATCACTTTATGGAACTTAAAAGAGGCGGCAACAACGATAATAAAACAAAGAAGGGTCATTTAAGTGTGATGATATTTGTCCCTAAAAGGTGCCACGCTTTCCATCTGGTCAGGAAACATTTTGGTGCACCAGCTTTCCCCCTGTCAAATGCCACTGATACCACCCATCACTTTCAGTCAACTCTTTATTAAACATTCAAACGCCAAACCATAAGCAAACATGCATCACGCGCAAAGCATCGGTTTGCTGCCTACTCACGTCAATTGCATCCCTCTCAAAGATACGGAGCTGGAGGAAGAGCTCCAGCTTGATCTTCCTCTCCTGGAACAGCTCCTCCATCTGGCCCTGGGCCTCGTCCAGCTGCTGCAGCACGCTCTCGATGTGAGCCATGGAGCTGTTGTGGGGGGTCTTGTTGCTTGAGATAGCTGAGTCTCTGTGATCACAGGTCAAACAGAACTGATTTGAAAAAGTGTTGTCTGAAAATCTCTTTTATCCTTCTCCTTGGACGTAACACGTTTTACCTTTCCATCTCACTTTTAGATGATTGGAAAATAAAGACTTAAAACACTTCAACCTTCTACTCCTCACTGGTGTGTTTAGGTTTTCTGTGATGGCTGATACAAATTCAGTTTAGCTTTAGACTTGAGTCACCTGAGCTGCTGTATGAGGTCCTCTCCCTCCTTGATGACGTTGACAGTGGCCTGCAACGTGGTCTGCTGCTGCTGGCCAAACCGCTTGATCAGGTCCTGAACAGCTTCAACAGACTCTGCGTAGACATCATCTAGCAGCTCCTTCTGAAGCTCCTCCAACCATGTCCACAGCTAAAGAATGAAAAAACAAACCCATAAAGGTTTAATGTACATCTCAAAGAGAAAAGGAAAACACTCTTATTGCTAATCAGTAGACACAGGTAGGGCAGGACCATAAGGTGGCGTGGACTTAACACAGACGTAAGAGTCAAAAGACAAGCCGCAAACTGGACGGAGAGAACACAGGAGACGGAAATCAAATCCAACAAATGCTGCTCCGAGCTAGTGTGAATGGTCATCTTTGTAACAGATTAGCCATCTGGGTTAATTGGCTCAGGGTACTAAAGCCCTGGCATGCGTCCCGGTCCGCAGGTGAGAAACCCTGGGGCCCACCGTTCATGTAACGCGCATTGGCAAGCCCACTTCTGGTAACGTGTTCATCATCCTCTGGGTCACAGCGTCTAAGACACTACCTGGATGTACTATATAAACCCTGATGTCATTGGAAAATATTAAATTCATTCAACTGTTTTTCAGATTTAAAAAAACAGAGAAATGCTTGAGGGAGGAAATTTCGGGTTGGGTTTTATAAGACACCATCATCTAAAGCTTCATGAAAATGACTGCAGATAAATCTTCTCTTCTGCAAGTAAAGGGCTTGCCTTTCACGGTGTGCTGCAACCCGTGTGGGCAGACAGATGGGATGGAGGAGATTAGTCTTCGTGGACATTAAAGACTAGTTTTATTTAGAAAGCCACATCTTTGTAAGTCTACATGTACAAGCATGCAGAAGACACGCTTCGTCAGTTGCAACTCCACTTTGACAGTACTGGACTGCTTTCCTAGCTGCACACTGGTCTAATATTACTTAAGGGAAAAAAAGCAGCTGTAATCACCACAACCATGTAGCAGGCACAGCTTTTCCCTAAAAAAGTTAAATTACAGAAGAAAAAAAAAGAAAAGCATGCTTATAATCATGAAAGTTGAGGAGAAGGCAAAGTTGGACTACTTTAAATTTGGGTAACGAAAAATTGTGCTACGGAGGCAACGGTAAAGAGGAAATACACATTTAGACACAAAAAATATCACACAATATTTAGATATGTGGCCCATTTGATACGCACCTTTTGTGTAAATAAGGCAACTAAAACAGCTAAATTATCCTTTAAAACATCTTGTTGCATTTCTGGCACGACAAAGAACTGGCACCAGACGTTATTTTGATTTCGGTTTAGAAGGTGGAAAACAAACAACAAATGGAGTAGTAATGACTAGTCATCTATCTGGAAACCATAGGGTACAGCATGGACTTGATTAAACTTTTTCAGGTGTTTTTTTTCCCTTCTTCTTCTTAAATCTGCATTCAAACAATGACCAGCGAATGGAACAGCGGGTCTCGCCCCGGTTTATCCATTAACCGTTATCTCAATGGCAGTTACGCCCACGGATTTGCAATGCTGGTTGCAGTACCCAGAGGCAGAGTCGCTACGCTGCAGCCAGTGACTTCTTAGATCAACTCTCCTGTCCTTCACCTCATCAATAAGGTATGAAATACAACACCAAATAAATCAGTGATGAGTGACTTGATGTGAGTGAAGAAAGACATGATAGATGCTCATCCATTATATCTCCACCTATTCAAAATGCTGGTAATTAGCCTGGTCTGATTAGGATAAACGAATACCCATACCTCCTTGACATGCGTGTGAAAGGCAACAGACATATCCAGCAGGACTTTGCGCTGTTCGACACGTCGCACAAAGTCTTGGATGCGATCTTCTAGCTGGTGGGCAGCCTGGTATATTTCCTCTGGGTCACACTCTCCGGTTTGTGCCAGCTGCTCTGCTGCCTCTAGCAGCTTGTCAGCATTGGTGTAGGTGTTCTGAAATGTTATCATGAATCATATTTCAAAACCGGGTACAGCATCTCCAACACTGGAGCGTTATGACTTAAGAAGCTGACCAAATATCTTAGTAAACATCTAAGCTCTTTATCTACTTGAACATCTTGTATAATATTATGTGAATAACTACCTGAGAAATGCACATTTTTTTAATTATATTTATTTATTTGATCTTTTACAAACTTACTTGTGCAACCTCTTCAAAGTCTTCATGTCTCTTTTGAAGAGCCCTGGCTCTGTGCAACGACTTCCCAACACCAGTGTGCTTGCTGAGGAAGGCCTCACCATGGTTTTCTATCCAGTCCAACACCTAGAAACATGCAGGAAAATACAGCAACGCACATAAATTGAAAATTGGCGTAAGGGCTTACCGCTGCCATAGATGCAGTACGCATTTTCAGACAGTAGGGGGTGCAATTGATTAAATTGATTTCATTCAGATCACACAAGCGCCAACAGTTTAAGAGATATAAAATCTCCCATCCTGCTGAGTAGCCCCCTGAGTTCAACCATGATCTCTCTCCTCCATATTTTTTTAAAAATGTTTTTATTTTATGGATATGTAATCTAAAGCAGAGCAAAGAGTAAATGTTTCCACTCTGGTTGTGATATAAATCTCTGCACTGAATCATCTTGTTATCTCTTGAACAGATGGACACACTCTGTTTCTACGTGGGGTAATGAAAGCGACTTTCAAGGTCTCTCAGAGAATATTTTGATAGGACTAACACATACAAACCCATGCGCAATGCCCTCGACAGTAAATTGCATCACCATGGAAACCACTACCAAGAGAAAAGGGTGATGAAAGAACGGATGGAAGTGAGGGAAAGACAGAAGCAGAGACATACAGCCAGAGGGAGAGAGAGAGAGAGGGGGGGGGTATATAAAGGGGGTTAGAAGAGTGAGTGGGGCTCATGCCTGAAGGGTGGAAACACAGAGACGACACTATAAACCAAATCACTGGTTTTGATCATGGAGCTCTGCCACCCAGAGAGTCATACTGAGAGAGACAGAGCCTCTCGCTGGGAGATGATTACATCATGTCCTTAATAACACACCCTCCACAATATTCCAGAGAACAGTTGCAGAGTTTACCCCTCCACATAAACGTAGATTTACAGCATTATTGTGTTATTTAACATCGAAATGTAATAAAGCGCATGTGAAGAATACCTTTGCTTTGATGTTTGCTTGACATAGCAGTTTCTTAATAAGTATACATTAACCGTGAAAACAAACGACAAGTCACATGACGACTCTCTTTGTGAAATGCTGAATAAGCTTCTATTAGAAAGGATACATTTGTACTTTAATATGACAGCTACTCCCAGTTACAGCTGTTATATGCAGAGTGGGTTGCTACTGCGTCAGTGTGAATAGCTACCTGTGATAGAAAGAAAAGCCAAAAGTGCATTTACTTTTGCATGCGATTCTTACTTGCTGAACATCCTGCTGAAATACACAGAGCTGCAGACGCTGGTGCAGCCGCACTTTGCGATGCTGCCAGATGTTTTCCAGTTGCCTCTGGTGATGCAGAACCTCGTGGATGATGTCTAGGACATGGTGAACGGCCTTGGAGTAGTTAGCCGATGCCATTAATGAATCGGCGCTTCCTGGGGTCAGCGGTCTCTGCAGCTTGTCTAATAGAGACTTGCCGTCCTGGCTTACCTGTAAAGGTTGAAATTTAGTTTTACATACTGCAAAAGCTCAGCAATGATTGAATGGTTCTATATATAAAAGAGTTCTTTGTGAAAATCAAATTTAATAATTTTTTTAATATATAAATGTTTAGCTCATGTCAGGAAGACTGCTGACACAAGTAAAAGGTCTTTCTTTTTCTATGACCTTTAATCTCCATTGCAAGCCTTTTATTTGTTTGATTTAAAATTGTGGAACTCAATAAAACTTAGAGATAAATGACAGAGCAACTGAAAAAGTTCATATCGTGTCTCACGTGAGAATGTTTTCAATGCACGATCTGGTATCCGAAGAGCTGGCATTAATATTTGTATACACCTCTATGTTTTGCATGTGTGGGTAGATTTCTGCATGCGTGCACGCGTATATTTGTGTATTGACCTCTGAGTATGCAGTGGTGATGTGCTCATATAGCCCCTGGTGATGGTGAATTGTGTCTTCCAGATCCTGGAGTTCGGAGGGCAGCTCTCCTTCACCACATGCTTTGCACCATGGTTCCACTTTACTCATGTACTGCAAAGAGGGATAACAACACAAACACTGCATAACATACACCCAACATATGAATGCATTATAGTTAAGCCTGCAGCTGTACAGCCCCAAATCAGAGAAAAAAAAAAGTTGGACTGGATTGCAATGGAAGTAATTCTTGTGTTTACCTTGATTTTTTCTGATTTTTTGTTGCATTTTCATATCAACATAAAAAAACACTGAAATATATATATTACAAAAACAAACACAAAAAAAGTGAGACCGATAGCAAGTTAAATGACTAAAACTATTTACAGGTCTCGTCTGTGATTTGTTTTATATATGTATCCCCTTTGTCTAAGACTCTAAGACGAAGGTTCTATCTCACTTTTGCATAGTAGCTACCCATAGTATAAACGTTGGACTTCAACTTTTTAGATATGTGCTAGTGCTTAGAAACAATCCAAGATGTGTAATTTAGCCAAAAAAAATTGCATTCATGTATGCAGATACAGTAAAGCTTCAACTCAATGACCTGCTGACATCATCAGCGCCGTTCTTGCATTGCATGTCTGTACCTGATCCGCTTTCTGGTGGAAGCTGGCAGACATCTCCAGCAGGGTGCTGCGTTCATCCAGCGCTGCAGCGAAGGCTTTCCACTCTTGCTCCAATTGGCCTGAGATCTGCTGGATCTGCTGAGAGCCGTAGTGGCCCGACTCCAGCAGCCGGTTTCCTACCGACATGATCCGATTGATGTTCACGTACACATTCTGCGTTTTAACAGGGACAGAGAAGCAAGAGGGGACATGTAAACAAAACCAAAACAACAAAAAAAACAAAAGACAAATGTAGTTCTATTAGTAAATATTAAATGCATTCACTTATTTAAAGTGCTTGTGTGTTCTGTTACTGTTGAGGCAGACCTCCCCTCATACATGAGGATAATACTTTGCCTTCCAATGAGCAGGTTTGAGGGTTTTTCTAAAAAACAAATGCGATCGTTCATGCACATGCACTTTTGTTCTCTCAAACATTCACACACACACACACCCTTGTGGACATTACTTATTCACCTGGGAAGCATACCCTCATGTAAATAATAATAATAAAAAAAAAAGCCCATTTAGGTCTTAATCTTTAAGTCTTTGTTAATATGCTGGCTTCAAGCTGTTTTGTGCAGATAGGCACAGATCAGCAAACGCTAATTAAGAACTGTGTTAACAGTGTGTTATTATTCTATTCAATTACTGCTCCCGGAGCCCATCGTGGCTTTTAGTTCGCCTGCTTCGATCATGGCGAGAAGGTAATAACGAGTGCAGCCCTCAAACAGAAACGAGGGGTCTCGAGAGGAAACATCCTGAGACAAATAATGAAATCTCATCCCAGCTGCCGATGCTGGATTTTTTTGACCCAAATGGCTTCGAGGCTGACTCTCTTCTTTTCACATGAGGGTTCAAAAACATTTATTAACAGCTTTAGTTTTACGTGTATTACAGGAGAAAATCAACAACCAAATGCTCTGGATTAAGCTCTGGAAAACTTTCTTGAGGATAAAAAGACCGTAGTGTCAGTGTGGCTTAGATGAGAGCTCGAGGGAGTCCGACTGCTCTCACAACAATAGGTGAGCCGTTATACACAAATGAACATAAGTGTGGAGTTTACAAGAATAATCCTATTAGAGGTTTTACAAAAGGACCCATGAAATATCAGAGCTACAACAGGTTAAATGTAGATGTATGCCACAGGACACTGTGGTAATGCTTCCGAGGACAAAACAAGCTTTCCAAGACACACGCTCCCCCATGAGCACATGCGCACGTACGGGGGAGGAGGAGACTGGGGTGGAAAGGGAGGGGCGCCGGACTACTGGGCGGCAAAGCCTTAATCCAAAACGGATGCATGTAAGGAGGGGAGGAAAGAGGAGTTGGGCAGGGATAGAAAAATAGTATTCCTGATTTAAACCTGATGCCTGCATGAGATGAGAGAATGAATGTAGAGCGAAAACAGACAGAAATAGAGAGAAAAGAGTGCCAGTGCTTGAAAAAGAGTGCAAAACTGCCTGAGTAGAATGCCTTTATTTTGAAGACAAATTAGTGTAACAGTAGTATTGTTTTTGTTTTTTTGTTTTTAGATAATGAAGATAACGATGTTGAAGTCAGAGCTTTAACAAGTAAAAAAAAACATGTTGCTGCTGACATATAAGCTGGATTTTCCCTGAATGAACCTCAGATGACCACTGGGAATGTACCTACTGACACATAATGTGCTTGTGAAGTAGCCAAATCTGCAAAGATGTCAAGACGAGGACAAACCGGGAAAACATTGAAGACCACAGATTAGACTTTTATCAAAGCTCAGTTTCACACCAAAGCAGGAGTTTTCCTGTCCGTACTGAAACTGCTGCTAATCAGATAAAAGAAAATAAAGAAAATCAAGCCGGTATAAAAAACAGAAGCAAATCATCCCCACGCCTTTAGGGATCTTCCACTGTTGTCCCTTTTGCTTCCAGTAATCTATTACTGATCATTTACAAACTACAGCAAGATGCCTTTGATGGGAACAAAAGAAACCCAGCTAACTGCATTTCCACGACCGGATTTCCTGTCTACACACACACACACAAATACAAAATCAGCATGTTTTCAGTGTCACCTAGTACTAGTTGTTGAACAAGCGAGATTCATTTGAACTTAATCTACATGTCAAAACCCATGCAAACCAGTTTAAAGTTAACAATGAAATACTTCAATCAAACCGAACGGAGTGCATTAAGGTGTTTGTTGAAGTCCAGAAGATCCAAACCTGAATTTTAAATTTATGTCTTTTCATGTAATAGATTGTAAGATGTAGTAAGTAAAGCATTTAAACTGATCTACCTTTAACACTTGGTGTGGATTTTTATTTCATTTTATTTATTTTTATTAACAAACTAAAAAAACAGTTTACTTTTTCACAGTTACAACTCAATCAATACAATATATCAATATGTCTCTCTTATTGCCTTTATTATTATTACTGCATTTATAATAGTATAATGGCTATTATTACTATTTATTATAGCTTTGTTCCCTGGCAATGTTTTTTATAGATATATTTCTGTTCTTAATAATAAATATAAATAAAAAAAATAATAAGATCTAAAGTAATTCAATTTTCTGATCATACAAACATCTCTAAAACATGTCTTCCCAAAGAGATAAATAAATGAGTAAAGAATATGAAAATAGATCAAGAATTGGTTTCTCATCTTAATTATGGCACAAATATTCTCAGTAAATCTCATGTTTAACATGCTGGTTCATAACGAAGCAGACCCGACAACTGCATTTGTCAAGTACCTCCCGTAGGGGGCGCAACGGCAAAACAACTCCTTGGGGCACATAAAATATGATCTAATAGCTCAGTTCCTCTTTAGCATGTAGTCTGTATTTTCACTGACAACATTAAAATGTACTTCCTTTCCTACCAGCGACGGCTGCTGCAACATGCCAAAATTAATGAAGAAGCGCAAAATCCTTTTATCTGCAGCAGCCATGCCCATGTTTTTAATCACTGCGTGCTGCCAAACGTGTGACTGCATTGTATCAGCTCGTCTCCACTCTATAAATCTCACATTAATCGGGGAACGCACGCATGAAAAAGGCTGTCGCTCTACACGGGCAGGCATAAACATATAAACTGACACCATGTATTACCATTCTGCTGCACAGGCAACAGGAAGAGGAAACGCAGCATCCTGTGGAAGAATGGGTGGAGGGGGCGGTGGTCACTGCGAATAAACCTAACTGTGGTTCACTGTAGTCTGTGAAAATACGTTCACTGCAGCTCCATCTGTGTTTTCTGCTACTGTTGTCTCAGGAGTGATGGATTCATCTCAACCTGCATGCGGGTGGTGGTCTCTGGGAGATGTAAACCATCAGGCCTGCTCTCCTCTCACTATATTTTCATCTGCTATGGAAGAAGTACTTCTTTATCTTTTCACTTTAGTTATATCCAGTTACAATATCCAGTTACAAACCATTGGAATATGGGCAGAAGCGGATCTGCGGAGGATTGAACATTTAAGGGGCTTTAACATAACTGAAAACAGTAAATTAATGATATAGTTATCATCAGGGGGAGATTTACATTTTTTAGAATGGCATTATAAAAGGTTAAATGTTTTAATCAAAACTGGATGAGTTAAATCTTGGAAACTCCTTTTAACACTTAACCAAATCCAATAAATGCCACTAACACCAGGCGGTTGAGTGCAATAGGAAAGCAATTAATCAGCATACAGTTATATGTCAATTGACTTCGCGGCACTCGTGGGTATTTATCCGCTCCTGCTCTGGCAGTGATGGGAACACGCTAACTTTCAATTAAACTATTGACCAATAAATGCAAAAGTAGGTAAAGCTCACTTTCTCTTTACACAAACCCACTTTTACCGACAGCAACATCTCAAATGGGAGGTAACCGACAGCAGAAAGAGATCCCACTGATCAATTTTTCCGGTCTGAAAGACAGGCAGCAGCTTTCCTATCAGACCCGCTGTGTTGGCTGACTTCCGCAATGAAATTAAAAAAAAAAAAAAATGCCAGGGAGTCATTAGAAGAAGCTTTTGTTCAACACAGCCTTAAGGAAACACTGTAATAACATCCTTTCATGATTGGCACGAATGTTTGAGAGGATTAAGAGGTAGTTTGTGGACCTCGGAGCACTGAGGTAAACACATCACTTCTGTTGGTGACAAAGGATTTGTTTAGGTGGGGGGGGATCCACGTTAAGAAAATACTGAATACTCTGATTTTGGTTCAAATGCTGTAAGTTCAAAGCTGAAACTGTGCAGAAGAGTGGTTGCACAAAGATAGGCCATCCCCCGATACCCTGAACCAGAGCATTTATGATAACTTATACCTGCATTGGTTTTGTCTGATCATGTGCATGTCTGTGAACGTGGTAACACGGTCTTACCATGCAGTTCATAGCAAAGTGGTTGTGCTGCGTCTGCAGTTCAACAGCGTGCTGGTGGTTCCCGCCAATCTCTGTGTAACTTGTGAGGAAAAGCCCCTTGTTGTGCATGATCCAATCGAACATCTATGCACGGAAAAGAAGAAAAAAAACAAGGTGAGGGGGGGGGGTTATTTTTGCAGAATGCTTTTCAAATGAAAAGCCTTTTCCACGTCGTGTTGACTAATGAGACAGAATTAGCAACAAGAGTGCCTGTTGTTTGGGGTTTGTAATTACCTAAAACCTTTTATCTCTCATTGTAGCCCTGATTTCTAGAGGCAAGCCATCTTTAGCCTCCTTTGTTAAAAGCTGGAGCGCAATAACAAGCTGTGTTAGAGTGTGTATGCTCCTTGTTCAAAGTTGTTTTTTTTTTTACCATTCGTTTAGATGAGAATCTGCAAACTATAATGTAGAAATAAAAAAATTAATCTGACACAAAGCAGAACTGAATATTTTAGTTCCGGACAGTTCATATCTATTTGTTTCTTAGTCGTAAACACTTACACATTAATTTATATACTCCTAAAGTTTGCAGGTAGTCATAAACATGCATTTATAGCATTATAATATGAACAGTGGTGTTCATCCAGTTAAACATGGATTTAAAAATTTTTTTTATCACTACATACTTACTGAGCCTTAGTAATCTGGGATGACAGATGATCAAAAGATGTGAAGTGTTCTGTTTTTTTAATACCAAGACTGGTAAGTATGTTAACATGGCAAGTATTGTAAATGAAATGAGAGAACAGAAAAGCACTCTGACCTTCTCTGCATCTTGTTCAAACAGCCGCAGCTGGAAGCACTGGTCCAGCTTCAGCTTCCTCATGTGCCACAGCTGCTGCAGATTCTGGCGGGTCCCATGCAGCTTATCCAACAAAGCCGTCACTTTAGCTACTAGATTGTGCGCGTCAGCGTGAGTATGTCCATGATGGTGGTCATTAGAATCTCCACTTGCTCCGCCACCGCGGTTACCGTAGCTACTTTCAGCAGTGCTCCCACCCCCTGCAGTCTGAGACTGTAGCCTTTGGAGCAGCCTTCGTCCCTGCGCGTCAAGGTCTTCTATGGATGCCTTTGTGGCCCTTTTCTTTAACGCAGCATGCTCTTCCATGAGCCGCCGAGCCCCCTCCAAATCTCGAGGGAGGTCACGCTGGGACAAGGTTTCCTGGAGCTCCTCGAGGCGTGCCAAAGCTCGCGCCGCATCACTGGCGAAAGTCTCGAATGACAGCCGCACCTGCAAAGAAAATTGAATTTTTTGTAAATTGCAGCTTAATTCTCCAAAAGATAAGAGTTGCTCTTAAAATCTTAATCTGCTGTTTTTTAATTAAAGACATATAAATGTAGGGTTTAGAGCAACCCAGCAAAAAACTGAAGGTATCAAAACCTCAATCCAGTCATCATGGTTGTACTCTAAGCTGCCCTCGAAGTCGGCCGTCAGCTGGGATGGGTCCACGATCTTGGTTAAACCCTCTAAGGAGACCATCACCGTCTGGGGCAGGTAGGTGGGAGTGGAACAGGAACAGAATTACAAAAGCAAAGAAAAAGGAAATTAATATTAAACAAGGAAAGCAGTTTGGAGGAGGGCATTAATCATCCTTATCATCCTCCGCCTCTTTAAATGTTAACTTTTCAATTCATTAAACCAAGATTAGAAAAAGAATGTGGAAAATCAGCAGCTCTGTCAGCATGTCAACTGTTTAGATGTGAGGTGTGGTTACAAACATAAATGTTTTTATTAATAAGGTGAAAAATATAGCAATATAGACTCTTAGCAAGTGAAAACAGAAAGTGCTGAGAGTGAATGGATTATGGGAGATGTAACAAAAACAGAAAATAAACGGGCGGATTTTGGATTCTAGCTCATATCAGGTTTTGTTTTAAATGAAAATAGCAATAACCATGCAAATATCACTTTTACTAAATTGCAAAAAAGACAGATCTAATAGCTGTGAAATAATTATTCTTACTTTGGCATTAAATAGTTCTCGCTTGTGTAGATGCTTCAATAACAGAAGCTTGTGAACGTCAGCAGCAGCGAGTTGTGCAGCAAAAATATTGTCTTACTTCTGTAATGATTGGCAGTGGTGAAAACCTCACAGGCTTTGACACAGACGCGGAGACCACGTCTCAGACACACACCAGACCCCCGACTGCATTTTTGTAGTAAGAAAATTCAAGCTGGTGATGTCTCGGTCATCTACTCTCAAACATCAGATGCTGGAAATTAAGTGGCTCGTCCAAACCCGACTAACTACAGCTGAGATGAATTTTTTTTTTTTTTTGCAATGTCCTATATATCCTGTTTCCATAGTAACTGGGTCAGAACTAAATATACCAGCCACACATGCCCACATGGGACAGAATAGTCACTGCCACAAAGCTGCAGTCCAATTAGAGCTGATAAAGTTAGACTATTGGCTACACAAAACTAGCAAAAAGTCTCAGAGTTCACAATTTCTTTACTTTAAAATACAGGATGCTGCTAAAACGAGCACAACCAGCATCCCTAATTTTTGACTATACAAAATAAAAAAGGTAACACTCACAAATCACGAACAACGTCACAGTAACAGGAACAAAGCCCAAGCTTCAGTTGTTAAAGCAGTTTCTGTTTTGTACGAGACGTTGAGGATCACCAACCTCAAATTCAAACTTGGAACTGCCAAAGTTGGTCCTCTGCTTCTGCCAGAAGTTGTCTGGTTTTATGATGAGGGCAACGTGGATACAAGAAGGGAATGATTCCTGCAGGATTTTCAGCAGAGGCTTGATGCTGTCCCACTTAGAACCACGCATGTCCACAATGACTGTGAAGCCATGTCTGGCCACCTCCTCACTGCAGAAAACATGGCAAAGAAATCCGGGATAAATGGCGAATCGGATACGGTACTATGAAAATATTTTACAATCCTAACATGAAAAGAATATAAAATGAAGCTATAGCTGTAAAGGTTTAAGTTAAGCAGCTTTTCTTCACGGCAAAGAGAGTACAGAGAGTTCAAACATTCAAGCGTTAAAATTTCCACCGGTACTCACCAGGAGTCACGCTGCTGTACAAGTCCATAAAAGGTTGTTTCTCAGTATTAAGGGATTTAATCTGAATGTGTCTAGCTAGGACACAGAAACAGACGCAGGCCCTCCTGCTCCATCTCACTCTGACCTCACTTACTGAAAACAGATCGGCGACCAAATGGGTACAGAAAAGCAGAGTGGAGAGAGGAGGGAGAGGAGAGCGAGAGAGAGAGAGAGAGCGGACAGAGAGGAGGGGGTACAGAAATATTTACATGGGAAGAAAACGAATAGAGCTGATGAGAAGAAGCCGGCCGCCGTCTGACTTATGACACTTCTCAGGGTGAAACACAATAACTTAAACACTAATGACCTCAACTTTTTTTCTCTATTCTTAGTGATTATGGGTGTTTCTTGATAAATCATCTTTAAAAAGCCGTGAAATACAGTTTTAGCTGTCAGTTAAAGTTATTTATCTAACAGGAAAAAAAGATAATTTATTCCAAATCAGAAAAAAAGTTTTGTATTTAAATACGACACTCTGTCAGTCTTAGTTTTGCCTGATCTCAGTGCTGCATTTGATACAGTTACCACAAATATATTACTCAAACGACTGGAGAAATGAGCAGGTCTTTCTGGACCTGTACTAAACTGGCTCAAAACGCACTTAGAGAACAGGAAATACTTTGTGTCAATAGGTAACTTTACATCTGAGCAGGCAAGAATCACATGTGGAGTTCCCCAAGGTTCCATCCTGGGACCTCTTCTGTTTAATATCTACATGTTCCCACTTGCACATATTATAAAGAATAACCAACCAAAAACCAATCAATAACCATCAAGGATAAAAGATCTGTTTCTCAGCCGGACCTGGAAAAACTGGTCCATGCATTTATCTTTATTAGGCTTGTTTATTGTAGCAGCATCTTTACAGGTCCACCTAATAAAATCAGTTAGACAACTGCAGCTGCTCCAGTCCTCATTAAGATCAAAACAGTGGACCACATCAGTCCAGCTCTGAGGTCTTTATACTGGCTGCCTGTCTGTCAGGAGGGACAGACAGACAAGGACAGACTTATATATATACTGACTCTATAAAACTCTGAATGGTTTAGAATAAACATACATCAGTGACCTCCTGACCCAGTATGAACCCTTCAGACCTCTCAGGTCATCTGGGTCTGTTTTTTTTATCAGTTTCCAGAGTCAGAACCAGACATGGAGAAGCTTCCTTCAGCTACTCTGCTCCACATGTCAGGAACAAATTCCCAGAAAACCTCAGATCAGCTGTAACACTCAAACACTTAAATCCAGATTGAAGACTCACCTGTTCTCAACTGCAGGTGTATAAAGCTCAAATTCCACACTATTTTACTTAGTTAAGCTTAAGTTTCAAAACTTGATTACATTTTAACCACTGATTTTATTTATTGTTCTTTTTTTTTCTTTCTTTTGTTTACATTTTAAGTCACACTTTCTTTTATTTATGTGATGTTTTAATGTCTCTGTAAAGCACTTTGAATCACGTTGTTGTTGAAATGTGCTATATAAATAAACTTGCCTTGCCTTACCTAAGAACAGTTTAGTTTAAAATAAAAGTAATTGTATGTGTGTTGTTACACATGTGTTTGTGTATTTGCATGTTTTCATGCATAGTTCCTGTTTGTTTTTTTCTGTCTTTGTGAATGATAAGTGAGTTACCAGAAAATAGTAGTGTCATTCCTACTCAGATGTGTTTGTGTGTTCCACGTATTGTCATAAAGCAGAAGTGTTACATAAAAGTTCGTTAACACCACTCACTACAGATAAGCTCTTGACAAGCAACGCTCAGTCTGGCTAAGCTTGCTGAAGTTGTTATGGTGACATGACATGACCAGCAGTTTTTTTCCCTATCGAGGGTGGAGACGGGGCAGATTGAAAAACTGCCTCTGTGCACCTCACTAATCCTTCAGCCCCTCTGATCAAAAAGGTTTTGCCTTTGTTAAAAAAGCAGCAAGTCAATGAACGATTCTGTGTAGATTTTTGTTTTCCTGGACAAAAAAAACAAAACAAACAAACAAAAAAAAAGAAATAAAAAGTTGTTTCTCCTTTTTGTCTCTGAGGATATGATCCTAATTTTACATTGGACTCTATGGGATAATTAAGACGTATATTACCCCCGTCCTCCCAAAACTCACAGTTTATAGATAAAAGAATAAAAAAAAGCTTTAATGGTAGTTCTTGATGATTTGGTAAAAGCAAAAATTAGAATAAAAATGTGGTAGATTCATCTTTTGTTAATGTTTTACACAGGTAGGACATATGTCAGTTATACAACTGGAATATGTTCGAAGAGAAAAAAAACAAAAAACGTTCCCAGCACAAACCGCATATTTTTTCCTCTGACATCCAAGATCAACTGAAAAGAGCAGTGAACTTGGAGCCAGGTTTTTGCCGTCACTGATCTGGACCACATCTCACCTCAAGACAAGTCTCTGAACTCTGCTATGAAAAAGATTCACAAGCTCTGCACCTGCAAAGCAGCAGAAAGCGCAGATGAAAAGCTGCAGAAAAAGAGGAGCGCAAGCTGCTCTCCAAGCTAATCACAAGTGACTCCGAACCGGAGCGCCTGAGGCTGCAACATGTTAAAGCTACTTTCAGGGCTAAGATCGGCTAGGGGTCTTTACACAAAATTTAAACTAACACCAGCCCAGTTTTTTTTTTTTTTTCTAGCCTCGGGTGTTTGTTTAAATCCATGTAAGGTGGGGAAATTTGACATACAGAAAGCAGGATTAGAGGAGAGTTAAAGTTAAGTTCACATATCCACCTTATCCAATATACAGTAAAAGAAGATAGTGGAGGAGGATAGTTCAATATGTTTGAAGTGGAATTGTCTCATTTGCCCTTTATAAGTGTATAACAAAACAAATAGCAGTCAGGATGGCATCGGTTGGTAGAAGTGGACAGGAATATGTCAGGTTTTTACATTGCATCCTGGTAAATTTAAAATCAAACCAGGTTAGACCAAAAAAAAGGTTGCATGTTGCTAGTTTGTTGCTCCAATCGGAGATGGTTGGATATTTATGAGGTATAGCAGTGAATTTGTCATAAATTTAGCATACACTTTACATTTAAAATAGTCTTACCTTGAATAGTTGTCCCTTGGACATGTACGCTCATCAGCGCAACCTAACACTTCTGGATATTTTAATATTTTCCATTATCTTCAACAACTACATATCTGAACATAACTGATACCTGTATTTTCCTTGAAAATGTTTCAACAAAAGGGCTGGAAGACAAGACGATGCATCCCCAAATGCTGGGGATGGGCAAATTAATAGCAAATTAATGCAAACCAATAACAATCTGGTTAGACCAGAAAAAAGGTCGCGAGTTTAGTAGTTTATTAGTACAACACTGACTTTGTATTTAAAAGTGTAGGTTTGGGTCTCAATTATCAATTTAAAAACATGTAATTCATACACAACAAAAAATTGAGTTTTTTTGTCTGGTTGTGTAATAATAAGGTATAGCAGTGAATTTGCTATACATTTAACATACACTTTACATTTAAAAGGGTCTTACTTTTATAGTTGAAGCATGACAAGATACATAATACAACCCACTTCAAACAAAACTATCTGTTTAACCATGACTATGACGACTATGCATTTAAGAGCTTCACCATGCTTCACAGGATACAAGGAAACCTTTAGTCTGCCAAAGTGAACACATGTTTGTATGTAAGTGTGGGTGGGTCCCTGCCTTGGGATAGTAGCCAAGTATGCAACCAGCCTCCGCAGGTCCTCTGGTCGTATTCTGTCATGGTTGCTCCGTGCTGGAAATGTGAGAACTGGACCTCCACGTCTGTCTCTGCCACCTATGGACAGAAATTAAATTAAACAGGGATTGGTTGACGTAACCACTGTAACTTCTGAATCATCTTGCATATATATCAATGATAGAACCGACTCTTATGGACACTATAAGAACACAAAAAAAAACACAATTTGAAGTCCGTGGATGAGAGGAAGTTAAACTGTGATGGTGAACTTTTTTCAGTGCTTCTTAACTGATGCCGAGTATGATGAACACCAGCACAGTCCAGTATGAGTGTAACTGACCTGAGAGAAATGCAACTTTCTCCTTGAGGATGGGAAGCACATCGATAGCCTTCATATCCTCATTGTTGCGATGAAACCCTAAAACACAAGAAATAAAAAGAATGTATCATGTATCTTTTTATCTTTTGATCATCTGTCAATATATATCTACTTGATCATTTTTCAAGTGCCTTCTAGTGTGTAAGTGCAGAAAACATCTACTTAGCCAAAATAGAGAATGGAGACATAAAACAGCATTGGAAAGCTAAGTCATTTTGAAGAGTGGCCATCCTCTGCCAGCCCAATTATGTATTTCGCTGCACTGACAAAAGTGATCCTGATACACATCAAAACGTAATGAGGTCTTTCTTTCTGAAAGTGCTGTAAGGGACCAGAATTTCACATGACTGCATTAATTTTGAAGTAGAGCTTTGCTGCAACACTAAAGATTTTGCCTGAACTGGTACATTTTGGACTTTCCAGCCTGTTCTTGCTTCGTCTGTTGAAGTATGTTCTTCAAATGTCAACCCCTTTGTCTCACCTCCTCAACAGATGGCTCACTAGTTAATGCACACACACACACACACACACACACACCCACACACACACACATCTACTGGCTTATTTTTGGGTGGATCAGAGCAACCAGTCTGGAAGCAACCCTTTCAGATGTCCCTCGAAAATGCACGCTTATCAGTGCAACCTAAAACTTCTGGTTATTTTATTATTTTCCATTATCTTCAACAAATACATATCTGAACATTATTGATACCTGTATTATCTTTAAAATGTTTCAACAAAAGGGCTGGAAGACAAGACGATGCATCCCCCGAATGCTGGGGATGGGCAATTAATAGCAAATTAACGCAAACCAACAAGCATCTATAAGTAGCATAATCTTGCTTGTGTTAATTATTCATTTTATGTACTCCTGCATTAGAATTATACCCCACTTGTAATAGTTGATCATATTAACAGTAAAAACCCTGTCAGCAAACAATGATGGAAAATAAATTAATAAAACAAAACTAAAGCAATCACTCTAATTGTAATCGCGATAAAATGTTAAGTAAATTGTGACATTAAGCTGAGCTTATTGTCATAAGCTATAACGCCGGCATGAAACAATGATGATACTAAACACTCTGAGCAGTAAATAGTACCTTATGTCCCTTTTGGCAATCTTGTACAAAAAAAAAGAAAAAAAAAGAAAAAAGAAAACCTGTTGTAAATGCAAACATATATTCAACGGCTTTGCTTTGAAGCCCATATTGTATTTTTTTGTATACTGAAATAGGACGCTTTGAAATGCATCCCTTTTGCATCAAAATAGAAAAATACAAAAGGGATGTCTATTTTTGTAAGGTGCTATATAAGACAGGGAAAGTGTGTATGTGCGAGTGTGTGTTTGGAGGGGGGGGGGGGTGATGTCACCGTACATGTAAGATAAAAACTCTGTTCTTTTAAATCCGACCACACCACAACTAAAACGGCCGGAGTAGGTCTTGAGCCAGCTCACACTTAAGTGAAGGCGCAGACTGACGTGCAAAGAAAGCCACTTTAAAATGACACATGCTTACAGAATAAACCATGACGCCGTTTTAACTTGGCAGAGATTAGAGGCCAAAACAAAAAAAAAAAAAAAGAAAAAAGCAAAAAGGTTTTTTAAGACTTTGGAGGCAACATAACTACAAAAACACAGTGCAGTTTTAACAAATATTATATAAACATTTAAATATCACACACTTCGCAAAAAAAGCTACAGTAAGTGCCCTCCAGTGAGGGTCATCAACAACGCTCAAATTATTCAAAGCTGACGATTTGCTCTCAAAGTCTGAATATTTTATAGCCGACCGTTTGATACATGCACTGAGTTATATCTTGACGATATGAAGGGAAAAAAAATGATGGAGTACAAAAAAAAGATGCATAAATGGATAAAAAGACAGATAAAAAATAAATGACACAGTGAAGTGGAAAGGGCGGGACAGAAATGAAACGCAGACACACGGGTGGATAATGAGAGCATCGAGAGGAGATGGGGACAGGATGGAGACAGTTATACAGTGAATATGAGAACGGAGACTGCTGCTAAAAACAGCTGAATAACTCCTCCCGGTTTTAAAAGCTCCCCCTTTATTGATTTGCGCCACCACCTGACAGCGTTAAAAGCAGCGTTCAGGCCTGAGTGACAGCACAGCGGCTCACTGAAAGAAGAGCTGGACTGGTCATTACCTGCATAAATAATATCACAGTCAACTGGAGAAAGAGAGATGATGAACCTATGATGGCTTCATCTTATCTCCACGTCAAAACCTAAGGAGCTGGAGTGCTTCGCTCCCAGCTTCTGTGTCTTTGCAACCTGCTGCACCTGCTTCTAATCCAAGCTCCTCTCTTTATCTCACACAAGAAGTCACTTGGTGGAGGAGACTGAAAAAACAGTTAGAAAGATGTGTGTGAGTGTGTGTGTGTGTGTGTGTTAGTGAGGGGAACATCAAAACCACAGGCCACAAGCAGACATAAGCAGTACTGGCACTTTGTGTGTCAGCACATACGCGCGCATGTGTGTGTGTGTGTGTGTGTGTGTGTGTGTGTTTCCTGTGAAGTGTTCCCAGAAACATTCCTCAAGGTGGTGGTTTATGTAAGATACTGGCTCTGGCACACTGCCTGTGCACACCTCTGTTAAACCGCTGCTCTGCACCTTTCTGAACGCCACATCAGTGCCGAGTCCGGTCCAACGCTAGATGTGCGTGGGCACCACGGGTTCGTGCAAAGGAGAAACAGATGTGACTGTCATACAAGCTCTACATCTTACCCCTGGAGAGCATATTTTTAAAATCTGGCTAAAATATTCAATGCAGGCGTAAGAAAATGTAAATCAAAAGAGTGTAAATAGCAGCAGCTAAGGAGTATTTGTCTTGCAAAGTAATGATGGCAGATTACTTCGATGTCAACTTGATCAACTGACACAAGCACCTGTAAAGCCACAAAACATTTCCTGATCGTAGTTACGTTTACATGCAGCAATAAAGAACACAACATCCCGCAGAAACGTAGTACTACTACGCACATGGCGCTTCATGAATTCCCACCGTCGTCTCTCGCGTCACACGCTTGTCCACAGGCACACAAAACATTCTCTTCTCTTCATGACACACATGCCTTCATTTACAAGTCTGCCAAGCATAAAATAAAGCTTTTCAGTCACACACTGCTTGTTCATAACACAGTCATAATAGGCGCAATCCATTTAACTGTCAGCGCTAACTCAGCCCCCTGCCAAACGAGGTAAAAAGCAGAATATTAATTCAGAAAAAGGTTCTTTTAACATATTTTTAAAGTTAACAGAAGGAAATGAAGACAAAAGGCAGTGCGTAAAGCTACAAAGGCACGCATTTCCCTTAAGTCTAAACGCTATAAAATTACAAGACGATAACTACATACAGGGAAAGAATCAGCTGCACATAAACTGCGCCAGGTAGAGTATTTAGATTTATATATATGCCTGTTTTTTTATTTATGATACACATGCCTGCATGGGAGAGGTGAAAAAATATGGACGTTCGCATGCACACTTCCTATTGCCGTTTGTGCATTTCATTAATAGATGCTGATATGAATCAAAACAACATGATACTGCAGCATCTTGGAAAGTATCCACCTCAGGGCTGGTTATCATTTAACTAGAAAACAAGAGAAAAAAGGAGAAATTACTTATGTAAACTTATGAAAGTGAGATCTGTGGCCATGTCACCTTCAATCACAGGTTTGTTTAATACAACTGTACATCAAAATGTTCTCTCATCTGAGATGGCAGCAGTTTCGACAAAATAGTAGAGTCATTTAAAGACACAAAATGACTGTCCCTACTCCGTGCACAGAAGTGACCAGCTCTATGTTAGGTTTAATCTGTTTTTTTGGGTTGTTTTTTTTTTTTTTGTTTTTTTTAACTAAATTCCAAAATCACTGTGAAAATCTGCCGGCATGCAGCTAGTTTGGTGTGTACACGATGAGAGCAGCACTACACAGCTGTGCCTTGAGCCGATCAAATCACGTGGTCGTGTAGCAGAGGCATGCCAGTCCAATTCCCTTTGCCCTCCTGGTTCCTGGCTTGAAACGCTCACAGTCACTGATCTAAACACGCTACTACAGCACACGTCCAGCATTCTTTAAAATCTCAAGCTGGAGTCAGACTTGTTTCAAGATGAGTTTATATGTTTGCATAATGATAAGAACAATACATACTGTTTCAAAGAAACAGCCCAGCATGAGATATGCTGTGTACTTTATATTGTTTGTCCACATGGGTTTTAGTTCACAGGGCCAATCCCGTTGAGTCCAATCCTTTAGACCACAGGCTAGACTGTATATGGTGCATCTGTGCATCCTGGCAGGCCTCACGATGCCAGTTCTCTGGCTCATAACCTCGCAACCTCAAACTCAGACCAATTACAAGCTGGCTGTTGTGTAGTAGAACAGATCAGGCCTGCTGCATAATACTGAGAATTACTGTAGTACAATTTCCCTGGCCGCTGCCCAGACTGTCTCAGTCCAAACATGCAGCTTATAAAGGATAACTGTGGCAAGATGCAGAGATTCACAGCCTTAGTCCTCATGAAATGGATTTTATATGAATAGCGAGCATGCAGCACTTGATCAGTCAGCAATATTTATGCTGAAGTTTAAATGCAGCAAATGCACTCTCGTGATTTTTGTGCAATCAGAGCTGCATGATTGTATAGCCTAAAGTTAACTGTTTACTGTGTGAAGATTTTCAGTGAATTTGACTGTGATGGATTTCAGATGGTCCCTTCACTCTTCAGTTCTGTTCTGACCGCCGTTAACGTACTTAAGAGAATGTGTGAAATGGGAGAACTGGGATACAGTTGTCACATGTTTCAGCCTGGTTTAGCCTAGTTTGTCCCTGCTTGCATGGTTTGACACTATCGGGGAAGCTTTTGGAGAACAGCACAAAAACAGAGGAAATGCTGGGTTGGATAGATTCAAAAAGGCTATATACTCTATCTGAACTGCTGTGGTTCCCGCACCTCCCACCATCCTTTTTTGATTATTTGGTGACTGATTCCTATTTCACGAGGCCATTGCCTGATGTGTATGGTTTAATACCCAACACCGACATGTACACTTTCAGTATTTTTATATTTCTATGCCAACCTGGGTGTGTGTTCATGCATTCATGTTCTGACCAGCTTTTCTCTGGGCAGCAGTGTCACTGGCAACTTTTGCAAGGCTCTCAGAATAGCACTCCCTCAGACAGACAGATGTGCCACTTCAGAGGGTTTGTGGTTTAAACTTAAGAGAAGCCAAGCATACAGTAAAGCACAGGCCACCGGAGATCCTTGAGGGAATTCAGCTTGAAACAACACAAACTCAATATCTCACTCTGAGAAAAGAAACACTGGTGTCTTCCAGTAATCCAGCTGTAAACGTCTATCACCATGTTTTTGTAGGCAATGAGCGCTCTTTCCATTTGGTACTTTAAAAATGCAGCGCAGCATATACACTACTAGAATAGTGCATACTTTTTAAGATGAGAGTGTACTCTTAAATAAAATCGGGTAAACTTACTGGAAATGAGTGTCTTTGTAAACATCTGAAACCTCATGAGACATTTAATAGTAGTCAAAAGTGACGCGATCTCATACCACAAATCTTGCAATATAAAAAGAAACAATAGCTTTTTTTAAATCGCATGAAAAGCTGTATTGTGAACAAGCCTGTAGGAGATGAATTATATCCGTACTACTTCTATCCTGCCAGAGAACCACGTGAAGCAGGACCGCCTACACAGCAACTGCCAACCAGTTTCCAACTTAGCATCTTTGCTCCTATATTTAGTGAGTTTTTAGACCTCCCCAACGACTTTTTAGTCATTTGTCAACTAGTGACAAATGTAGCAACTTTGTTCAGCTATTATTGAAAACTTTTGTATACGCTAACAAAATAAGTACGCGCTGGTCTCTTCTCAGTGAGCAGCAGGTGCTGCTTTGGGCCCCTCCCCTGTACCAAATCACTCACAGGCAGCCCAATCCTTGTGACGCAGCCGTTCCCTGCTTCAGCTGTTCACCACCTTTCCTCATCCAGACTGCAAATGAATCGCGCATCTGCTAAGCCGCCGCTGACTGATCCTGTACTGGCCCCGTGCCACTGAATAATAATATCCATCCATTATCTGTACCCGCTTTATCCGTTTCCGGGTCACGGGGGTCTGTTGGAGCCTATCCCGACGCATATCAGGCGAAAGGCAGGGGTACACCCTGAACAGGTCGCCAGTCTATCCAGGGCCACATACAAACAACCAATCACACTCACATTCACACCTAGGGAGAATTTAGAAAGATCAATTTACCTACCCTGCATGTTTTTGGACTGTGGGAGGAAGCCGGAGTACCCGGAGAAAACCCACGCAAGCACGGGGAGAACATGCAAACTCCACACAGAAAGACCCACCGGGCCGGGAATTGAACCGGGAACCTTCTTGCTGTGAGGCAACAGTGCTAACCACTAAGCCACCGTGCTGCCGAATAATAATATATGATAACAAATGTTTATAATAAATCTAATTATTATAATAATTATTCATTTGGGCTGCACATCTGTTGGGATAAAGGAAGCTTGGAATTGTGGCATAAAGAAAATAAAATTGAGAAAAGAAAGTTCATTTGTAGTTCTAAACATATTTAGGATGTGTTTTTTATGCCTCCCATGACATTCCTCTCATCTACAGCATCCATTACAATTAGAAGCACATGGGAAATTGTGTTAATTCTGCATTGATGTTAATTGATGACTTCTAGGGCAGCCAATCCATTTTTTCCTTACTGAGGAATTGGCAACACAGTAGCCAACATGACCTTGAAGTCTTGACATTATTTTTCCCATTCTGTATTATCAGAGTTGTGCTTCATTTGTATTTTATACAAAAAAAACAATGTTTTAATAGTTTGTTCTTTTTTGTGGAAAAGAGGTACATTCTCAAAAGCCCATGCTAGTTCATGCATACTTCCTAATATATTTGCAGCTATAAAACATTTCTAATTAAACTTGCATTGTTTTGTAAGCCTGGCAAATAAAATGCTTTTTTGCCCATATTTCTTTCAACTCGGAGGTTTTCTTCAAAGTAATGAGAAAGTATTGCGAACCCGATACCGTGTGTCGTGTCGTCTCACGAGTTAAGTGTAGTGTCACACCTCTAATGGTCAAATAAAAATCTACATCCATTATACTGCATTTGGAGGCAACTCAGAATTAACAATCTTAGACGACTACAAAAAAGAAAGCAGTTGTAGAGACTAGTTGTCAGATTTGTTAGTGGGTAACAGATGTAATGTTTCTCAACACAGACTTCCAAATCTTGTTGTAATTTACAAAAATAGACATCTTATGTAATGGCAACTCTTTCCCCATTTATTAAATAAGGAAAATTGCAACCAGGCAACACTGTCACTGTCCTTTTTATACCATTTCAAGCTGTCATGAACTCACCCAATAAGAACTACACTTGGCACATGAGCTAAAGCTGTGAGGGAGACTGGGATTATGCCATAGTACATTGCAATTAACTATATCTGTCAAAGTGAACAAACTGACCCCCTCAGAATAGAAAATGTAAGATTGATATAATGAGCATCCACAGCCATCTGTATTTCAGAGCCAACTTAAAGTGAAAAGACACAGTAGTTCATTTTTTAGAGTTAGAGAAAATCTAAACTGTTGACATACCAGCTCATTACTGGCCTTTAACTGTAATTCTTTACCCAGGAGGTGTTCAAAAATGTTACTTTAGCTCGGTAACCCACATCTATAACAAGTAGCCCTTATTCATGACTTTTCTGCCGTGAGAGGACGCAGTGTTGTGCAATATTTTTGGTCACCCTCACTAGTGTGTAAAGATATCAAGCTGCCAATCACCTACATGTTGCAGACCGTATGAATGTTAAGCCTAAACTATTAAAACATTGTTTTCTTGTATAAAATACAAATGAAGCACAACTCTGATAATACAGAATGGGGAAAAAAAAAAGTCAGACTTCAAGGTCATGTTGGCTGACTAGTCTCTATGAAAGGCTGTTACAGGCAGAACACAAAAAAAACAAAACAAGTGTTTCATAAACCAGTGCAACAAGATGTTAAGACAACTCAAAGGTCTCTTTTCCCCCTCTATCTGTGTTTTATGTTCTAATGTAGTGTAGTTCCTTTCATTTATGGACTTTACTCTCTTGAACACAGAAGTCTTGCTTTCTCAGACACAAAAGCCACTCCCAGCCGTCTTGCTCCCCTCTTCTCTACTTCTGTGACCTTCATCCAGGGCTGGCAGGGGGCCTGGCGACTGTGGTGAGTTCAACTTTCATCACGTTTCTCATATTGATGTTGTTACAGTGTGGCTTACAGCAAAAATAACACTTTGCTCCCACCACAACCCCTCGACCTGGACTTAACCCCTTAGCACAGCAAAAAAAAAAAAAAAAAAAAAAAAAAAAAAGAGGCCATGAATAAGTCATAACAAATGAGAAGGGTGGAAACAAAACCGACGTCTTTGTGCAGCCGCAACACTACTCTTTAAAGTGGCCTGGAGCCTTGAATAAAAGTAATGCCCTCCATTTGTCATTTTTAACAAACAAGGTATAGTCCAAAAGAGGAAACCAGGAACAACTTGGCCGACTTAAAGTTGTTTTATGATTAATTTCCTGTTTATCAAGTAATCTTCTTATCAACATCTCATTTAAACGCCGGCAATGATCACTGGGCGAACTCAAATGATCTTTCAGCACATTGCTCCAAACAGTACAGCAGTCCAGACAAATGAGCTAAACGAAACCTTTGACCACAATGCGACATGTATTAATAATTCACAACGGCAGTATAACACAACAAAAGCTTGGGGATGACAGAATGAAATAATCATTGCTCCTTCTAAACATACCCTGCAGATTAACAGCTCTGCGAAGGAACAACACATCACCCTGATGAGCGCGGACCATCTCTGTATCCCATCTCTAAACCACGCGCTACGCCAGAGCGTGTAAGGGGTGCAGTTAGAGGCCAACCCAAGCTTTTAAGGATAAACAATAGTCAGGAGCCTTTTGCAAACCAGTGAATGTACATGTGAAGTTTGTATGTTAGATCAGAGAAGAGATCCGTCAACGTTTCAGTGCTGGACAACGAACTACTTTGTTAAACGCCCATGCTGTGGCAAAAGCACAATGTTACACATTAGCCTGGGGATGAACGCGAAATGTGCAAGGAAGTGAGGACTGCATGTGTGTGTGTGTGTGTGCATGCACGTGTAGTTGTTTAATGTCTAACCAGGTTAAACTTGGAAGACACCCAGAGATATTACAAGCACTTCATGTGCTTTTATTATGCTGCTACATCTGTTCCTGTATTCCTTCACACCTCACTCAGTCTCAATAACAACCTCGCCTCGCTGTGCACCATTTGCAAATCTCTTCTCTTCCTCCTTTTTCTCTTATTTGTTTCTCCTCTCATCTTCATTCTGGTCTCTCTCTCTCTGCGTAGACTCTATTCGCTGCTAACATGCTCAGAGTTTCTCCAGGGCTCACTAGTGGCAACGCGCTGCATCATCTGCCAGCATTTCTTTTGTCCTGAAAAAAAAAGAAAAAGTTCTGGCAAATCTTGAACTTGTTTGTTGTAACTTGTCCTGATTTAACAGCTAAACATTTGTGCTCCCAAAATGTGTTAAACTAAACTATATGGACCACAGAAGATTGAAAAAATGGGCATCAATGGACGAAGTCTTTTTTATGTCTTTTGACTTAAAACACTTGTCGTGTCATCATGAATGGTCCATCAGTGTTAAACCTCTGTGATGGGAGAAATCTAGCTGGAAATCAATCTGCTCGTACTTTGCACTGATTTGCATTGTACTGCATTGATGCAAAAGTGCAAAACAAAAGTTACAAAGTCAGATTTACCAAACCCAGTTAAACTAACGCTGCAGAAAACTCCAGATTGATCAAGTCATCACAGAAATTTTGAACTTGGCCCCATAACAAAACAAGAGTTTTGTCCACAGACTTAACATGCATTGTTAAACAATAAATCCAAGCGCCCTTATAAATTCACTTTCCGCTGGCTGAGTTGTGAGTTTATTCTGCAATGCTCTTCTCCTAACAAATAGCATCATTTCCCCTAATCGCCTCAGAGCAGAACATCTCCTCAGACGCCTGCATTCATTACTGCCGCAGAGACCAAGTTTTGAGATTGAGCAAAAGGGGGACATAAAAGAAGACTTTACAAAAATTAATCTCCTCTTGCTACCTTATCCGGGGAATAAACCCAGCTTGACGTTACAGACAGTACTTGGCTTCCAAGTTACCTTTCCTAACAGGCACTTCCAGCTCCCTATCGTGCTCAAGTCCCAGGCCAGCTGTCCTGTCACCGTCTCTGCAGCACCTGGCACTCATCTACCGACTAGCAGGCTGGAGCTGCAGGCTTCAAAACTGTTCAAGCATGATCAAGCATGATATTTCATTTCATAGTGAACCCTTGAACATGAAGTAACCAGATACTTTACAGTAGTCTTTAAATATATTTATAGGCTAATGTAGTTCAAACAGCGTTGAGGCAAAGTTGCACAACAAGAGCTTGAGAGGATGACCCAAATACTGGACAAAACTGAACAAAGACCGCATTAAGGAGACCAAAAGAAAAAAAAAATGTTTGCACAGGTAGAAGAATCATAAGACACAAAAGACATCTCCCACAGATACGCTTCAATTTACCATTTATTGCAGTGCAATCATATCTTAGTACAGTGAGAAAGCATAAATGAGCTGCAATCAAATCTGCTGGGGACATTGCACACATATAATTATAAGCCAGACTTGTTTAGGCAGACTGCAGTGGTACAGAAGGGCAGAGGTCACAGGACCACTGCCTGATAGAAAATCAACACAAATCTGCATAACACTGTCAGAAATTACACAAAGAGGGGCGGAAAAACAAAACAACACTACCACATCAATAAAGCCTCAACAATATAGTTGAAACAAGGACATTTTTGGTTTTCTTTAGGTGTACAAGGCATCCTCTTTGGATTTTATAAGTCTGATTGTACACGTTCTAAAAAAATTTTTTTAGGCTAGGAAATCATTTGAGAGGAATATAAGGTCCTAAATAGCTGAATTTGTGATTCCGTATCCAGAAGTCGAAGTTGGTGGAGTTAATAGTTCAGTCAAGCTGTGATTCACTTGTACTGTTCACTGTTCTTAGACAGAGGTTATTTCTACAGCTGTTAACTACAGGTCAAGTTTGCTTTCACAACATAGACTATTAATAACCCGCTAAAGAGCTCCTACACGAAAACTGTGGAAGTTTCAGTATTCACATTTACATAAGCAAGAATCCATTGGCGTTTTGTATATGGCTCTCTTGACTACAAATATGTAATAAAATATAACTTCCTTTCATACAAAACTGAGGACAACAACTTTGATCTAAACAATGCAAAAGATGAAATATGACTCAAAAATATACACATAATCCACAACCAAAAAAAACAGGAATATGCTCAAAATACTGAAGTCTTACAGGAGTCTTGATCTTTGTCATAATGTGAACCTACCCGACAATCTGATTAGGTTTTTCCCAGCCTGAGCGTACTGCCAGCTGTGGTTATCCAGCACTGCCATCTTAAAACAAAATCCATCAGCCAGGGCCCAGGCTACACCCTCCACAGGTGTACAGCTTTTGCTCAAGCAGTTCTAGCTTTTTCACCGTACCATTGTTGCGTGACAGTAAGGCAATCGGACAAACAACTGTGCCATATATTGGTCAACGCCCCACCACCCGCCGAGCTACAGAAGGGCAAAAGCGCTGCCAGCTCCTTTTTTGCTTTCACCAACCGGCTTTTCTTTGGCCCATTGATGTCACTAAACCCCTCCCCAAAACAAGATTCAGAAACAAACGCTGCTTTACATTCATCAGTTTCTCCCCTCCCAGTTACTTGGCCATCTACTCACTAGGAAAAAAAGTTAAGCCTTCCAAACATGTGTCGTTGGTGGATTTGCAGTTGAAATAGGCTTTAATAATGATTGGTTGTAATCTCCTCTCTGACTAATTCTCAGACTCCGTTGGTCCCTGTGAGCTTCTACACTGAAGCATCTAAAGGCTCCTAATGTAAATAATGCACTTCCTCACTTTTTAAGTGTATTTACTCACACTTTCAAATCCTGAATTGTCATCAACTGAAAAAGCATTTTTGGAGCTCTAAGAATAGACAGCTTTGACGCAAACCTAACATGAAACAATACATTTATTGTAGCAGTCATACACTAATAATGAGTTCATTCATTTTAAATCATGTGAAACGCTTTTATATTTGACCCTATGCATCATACTCATGACAAACCTTAAAAGCACAAAAACAACATATCAATCTGTGTAAAAATAAACTGAGAGCAACTGGCCTCCTTTATGCGTATAAATTGGAGATAAATACTCATATCCAATGCATTTCCATCCCAACAGAAGCCCAATAAGGAGCTGGAATCGTTCAGCTAATGAATAAAATAAAGAGCTCATTCACTGTTTTCCACAAAGGATGAGTTTATGCTTATTTATTCACTCGAAAAAGAAGCATTTAAATGGGGATTATCATGATCTTTTACAAATTCTGAAAATAAGCTCTCAAATAAGTTTGTGGGACAAAGAGCCCAAAATGAGGGTTAATGGGAGTCAGGGGCAGGCGCTAAAGCGGTCGTTAACATGCAGCCAAGATGCATTATGGAGAAAATATTTACATGAATAGTTAAAAGAATACAATTGTTTACTTTCAATCATTTGCATTTTTTTACCACACCACCTACCAGTTTTGTTAGCTGGTTCTGCTGTCAGCTGACCTTTCCTGTTCCTGAGAAACCCCATGTAGTGTAAACGAAACAACAGGGTCAGAGCGGCCATGGTCACAGCAGCTCACCGCTACCTGAAGACTGATGAACTTTCAGAAGTTGCAATCCTGATGATTTCATGCAAGAAAAATGTTAAACTTCCCGAAGCCTTTGACTACTTTCTGAGCTGCGCAAAATGCATTTCAATGATGTTCCTAGGTTTCATCTCAGTGCAGAGAAACTGACAGCCTCTTGACTCTGTGAGCTGAAAGAGCTATATGCGTATACGAGCAATCCAGGCCATAAATATCCATCTGATCCTGTTGGAATAAATATCTGAGAGGGATTGTCACCTCTCAGAAAGAGAGATGGGGGCGGTGACAGAGTCAGCTGTGACAAGCACACACTAACAAATACAATAGTGTGTAATAGGTCAGGTCTTTGGAGCTGGACATGAATAACATCATGACCATTATGACCTCTGAACATGAATTGGCCTCCTAAAAATCCAAAAATCTGAGATAAACTGTTGTAATCTTGACTTCATATATTAATTCATTAATCGAATTATATTCAGCAAGATGACTGTAATCTTCTTTCTTTGCTAAATCTCTGGGGTTTACTGTAATGTAAAAACAATGTTTCTATGTTATGTGTGCTTTTTCAGTAGAAGACAGACTGTGAATGTGACAAAGACCTCGACCATTAGGAGGAATAAAAGTTCTGTTGAGTAGAGAGCATCCATGGGCATCTGTCTACTCACAACAGCACACAGTTCAAACTCACTGGGCAGCCAGCTGGGCTGCAGCAACACATCAATGAAGCAGAGAGGAGGGCGCTTTGTACGGCTCCAGGAACACCATTCATCAGTTCACTTTGACCAAACTGCCCGATTGTCCCGCCGAACAACAAAACTGAGCCAATAAACCACAGAACCGAATAACACTTCACAGGCAGGGTAGAGAAGAAAGAAGAGGGTGCATGCTTCTACACTCCAATGTGTTACCAATAGTCTCAGGAGAAAAGGAGACAGAAGAAAGAAAAGGTGAAGGAGAGACAGGAAACATGCTTGAGGAGGCAACGGGTCGGCTGCCTTTCAATTTAATAGACAGTTGCAGCAAAAAGGAGATGAAACGTCAATAGAAGGCGGTAAACAGCGTGAGAAAGGGGACAATGGGAAAAGTTTGTTTCCTTTGACCTGTTTTGACCTGCACTTTTAAAAGGGGGGAAAAAAAATCGTATTACTAAATGAGTGCAAACATCATCAAAATACGTTTTTAAGTGTGGCTGAGGAGGTAAACAAAACAAAGTAAAAAAAGGAGAGAGCGAAAGAGAAAAAAACGGTAGGGTTGTGGTTAAATTCGGTCAGGGTATGGTATCATATCAGTTTTTTTTTTCGTGGACAAATTAATCACTTACACATCCAGTGTGACCAAAGAGCAAAACAGACTGCAATGCACAGAAGAGCAGACCACCGTGTCTCGATTTTCAACCACTGCTGCCTTTTCTTTAAAGTTTGCTGCAACTTTCAATTTCCTATATTATTATCTGTTAAAAATGGTTGTCCCTGTGTGGTGTGTGTGCAGCTGCTCTTTAAATGAGCAACCATAATCTAGTGCACTCGCTGGTCTCCACTGCCAAACTGTTAAAGGCTAAAGTCAAGCAAAATAGATGCACACGTGTGGCTTTTTTTTTTTTTTAATGGACTGCTTATCTAACCACGATAAATGAATTTGTTTTTAAGAACATTACAATATGCTTGTGACTGTAAGTGTGATTGATTGGGGGGTACTCCAGCTTCCTCCCACAGTCCAAAAATGCTGGGTTGATTGGTTATTTTAAATTGCCCGTAGGTGTGAGTGTGAGCGTGCATGGTTGTTTGTCTCTGTATGTGGCCCTGTGATAGGCTGGCGACCTGTCCAGGGTGGACCCCTGCCTCTTGCCTGTTTTGAGTCGGGATAGGCTCCGGCAGACCCCCGTGACCCTGCAAAGGCTGAAGCGTGTATAGAAAATGAATGAATAAACGGTATCAAATGCTGCGCTGAAGTCCAATAATACCAGCACTGTGGTTCTTCCACAGTCTGTATTTATGTCATTGAACATCTTGACAAGGGCAGTCTCAGTGGTGAGCACAAGAACTGGACTGGAGGACGTCAAAGTCAGCCTTAAGAAGGTATGTAACTGTTGAAACACAGCTATTTCAATAACCTTACTGATAAAACGGAAGATTTGAGACGAGTGTGTAATTTTGCATTAGAAACCTGTCCAGATTGTCCTTTTTTTAGCAGTGGTTTGATGACTGCCATCTTCACGTTCTGGGGGAAACCGAATGACAAAAGGAGTCAATGAGTTTACTATTTGAATCAGATCAGATGCCACGATGGGTAAAACTTTCTTGAAGAAAGCTGTAGGTAAAATATCGAGTAAACAGGAGGATGACTTTAGCTGATCCATAGTGGAAATTATTTAGATAATCCAGTTAGCAACAACATTGAAACGATGTTGTAAAACCCATCTTTTTGCAGTAGTTGTATCGCTGAGAAAACTACTCCTTAAAGTTGCAGGGATGCTACTTTGACACATGTGCCAGTAAAAGTCCTGTAGCAGCGGTTTTCCTCAACAGTGTGGCCGGGAGTTCTTCAAATCCACTTGCTCAACAAACGCGGGAAAGGGCATTAGAGGTTCACCTGGCCTTCAAACTCCCCAGACACACATCTGATGGGATCTGTTGGAAGCAAGCTCAACCCACAGTGTCCGCCTCCTACTATCAGAGGCCCTTTCTTTCAGCTGTTGAGAGCGCAATAAAACATGCTCACGAGCAAGTTATAAGATTCTTGCAGAAAAAAAAAGCCACCTGCAGTTTCTAACTAAGTTAACTTCAGTACGTGTGAGCGAAAACACATGGCGTCCATTTGAATCAGCCTCCCTTTTGACAGTTTGGGAGTAGAAACCAATAGGTGCAGTGATCATCTCATGATTTGTTGTGGATTTTCCTTCAAAAGTGCTGCAACTTTGCACTTCCTGTGATGTTATCTGTCAATGAAAGTCAACGTGGACGTTAAAATGACCTGTTAAGGTAAGCAGGGTAATTCTCTCATTGCTCTCCTTTTAGCAACATTTAGAAGGAATTTGCAAAAAAAAAAAAATGCAATGAGTTCATTCTTGAGCAAAAACATGAAAGCAAAACTTACATCAACATGCCATCAATTTAAGCTTAAAAATGTTGAAGCGAAACAGTGACTTTGAAACAAAAATAGTGTTTTTAATGTATGCAGTAAACAGAAAATCTTCTGTATCAACTCTGCATCAGTCAGCGAGTAAGCGAAACATTAAATTCATTTAGCTACAGGTTATACTATGACCAAACATCTATATATCTTTGCAAGAAACCCTAAAGGGCCATCATGCCATATTGCAGGAGAGCTATCAGCTATCAGCCACGCTGTGACGTCAGCTGACGGCAGCCGACACAGCAACTGCTGAGCTCTGATGAAAGGATTCATTTCTCCAACAACCTCACGGGCAAAACTAACAAAATGTGACTCACTTAAAAAGCAGTCAGTAACACAAACAGTGTGATGAAGTTGGAATTTGCACTTTAATTGTTTGCTTTTTTTAATCTCAATGACATAAGAAGCTGAAGTCTTTTGTTTTTATTTAAGCAAAGTGAACTGGAATTTGTAACGAACGCCTCAATGTGAATATAGAGTGATGAACGCGGAATCAACACCTGGCTCCTGATGCAGTTAATCCACCAAGAAAGCCAAAACTATCATATCAGGCTCCCGCTCCTTTAGTGTGACAGTATGTGCATTTGTGTGCACCTGCAGGGCTGCCAACTTGATAAAGGCAGAACAGTTCCTGTTTACAGCTCAGCAGCCAGAGCCAGGTCCCACACGGAGACATGCAGAGTGAACATCTTTCCATAACACCATAATAATAATAAAAATAATAAGTCCATGTATGTGTGACATGCATATGTTCTCTTCTGCCATCCTCTGTCTCTGTCCGGTCCTGTTCCTCACTCCATTCTCCGTTACCTTCTCCCGTCCATCACCTCATCCTCACCCACACCTTCCACTTGTTTGCTCTGTTTTTCTTTCCTGTCTCTCTTTGCCTTTTCCCACTCCCAAGCACTCTTCTCTGGTCATTTTCAATCCCGCCCTGCCTCTCATCATGTCTGCTCTCAGCTTGCTGTCCTTCCTGTCACTCCATTCCTCTGTGAATAGATTTTCACTAGACTTGTTTTCAACAAAGACCGATGTCCTGTTGAGTACGTACACAGACAGGGAACTACAGGCTTAGGAGCCACAGCCTATCTGCACGCCAGGAGTCGGCTACTAGATCCAATGGCTATCCACTGTTATTACAGGCCTCAAAACAACTGCTTTATAAAAACAGGGGGCCAGAAGACTATCTCATGGAATATCTGACTTATATGCGTGAATAACCACATGCATACGTGCACTAATCCTCTCAAGAGAGTGGCCAGTGGTCACTAACAGAAGCAGGGAGCATAGGAATGATGTGCATGGGCTCAAAATTATAATTCACAGTGCCAACAGAGCAAAATAAAAAAAATTAAATCAAATATAAAAAGTGCATAAGCTGGGCTGATGGAAGCATCTTACAACTGTCAGGTGATTTACAGCAGGATATCTAAAAAGGAAAATACTTCACACCAATTTCCAAATGTAGCACTTCCAAATCTAATCTTATCTGGTCAAGTTCACATTTTCTTCAGGCTCCTGGTCGTCTCAAGTTTCAGAAAAAGGAAGGTTGAGGGACAAGGGAAAAGAAAAGCGAAAAGGAGAGTGTAAAACAGCGAAACAACCATTACTTCTCAGATTTCTCTTCGTAACATTTAATTGTGGGTCTTTTATGACTTTGGGGTCTTAACTCTATCCAAACAAGACAGAGTTACATCTGTATTTAGACTCCACCCTGACTGCATATAGATGGCAAACCAAACACATCCATGTTGTACTGTCCATTTTCATTCTCAAGGTTCCGATTTCATTCGCAAAGATGAGTAACCTGGCCTGATAGATCAGACCCACACCTAGAAACATGTAGAGTACCTAAAAGTCTCATTTAAATTTGTGAGCGGTACACCTAGATTTCTAGACTACAAGTAACTACCAAAACACTTCAAATTAAAAACAGTTTCTTGCAAATGACAAAATCACAGCATTATTCTGACAGATAGATAAAGGTGTAGAGTATGTGAAGCACAGTAGAGGTCACACTTTTCTCCCAGCAATAAGTGAAAGGCACATTAAACAATATTCTGTGGAACAATCTGTCTTTGTGGGCCTGTAGAGCAATTCTTGAATATTCCTTTATAAACCCGTAATCAGGCCTTTTAAAGCACAGTCACCACAGCAAGATGCTTAACATCTTCATAAAAAATAATGGATGTAAGAAGAATTCATAAGAGGAAACATTCCCAACATTCCCGGCACTCATGTTCCTATCATCCAGCTGCAGAGAAGTCCGTATTGACGAGCTGCTTAAATATTAAATGCTTTCAGGTCACTAAACTTTTCTTCGCGGTCATCAGGCTTCTTACTTTCCATGCAGGGTCGTGGGATGTCAGAGGAAAAGTAGGAGTGAAATTCTCTCATTTATCGAGCATATTTAACTCGACTAGTTCAGGGATGAGTAATGATTAATGTTTGAAAACCGCAGATGGATATTTAACAAACTTGACTCCTGACTTGATGCCACAATAGTTCCGATAAAGTTACTCAGAAACTATTATCAACTGAATTCTCTGAAATACGTCTGCAATAAGAGTCAGCTCTTTGAAGTGAGGATCTGTGGCTCTGGATGGGGTTTCAGCTCAGGGATACAAGACATATTATGTCAGTTATTGGTCTTTTATTTTTGAAAACAGCTGGAATAATTATGGTAACCCAACCACTTGAATGGCAGCCTCTCAAGTGGTTTCCCCCCCTTTTATGCAAATACAAACCTATGCAGGAGGAGAGGTGAGACCACACGAGTCACATGCATTTATCAGTTAGACTGCAGAGCAAAAATAGTTTCCTTGTGACTGCTGTTGAGAAGTAGCTTTAAGTATAGAGCAGAGTTTAAAAGAAACCAGATGCCGTATTTCAGATTAACGCAACTCTGAATAGGCAGAGTGCTCTGCATCCAAACGCACCACTATAAAGAGAGAACAGCACAATTCTGTTGGTGTTTACTGTGGCACTTTGCTCTCCAACTACTTGTAAATAATTCAGAGCAGCCTTGCAGAATCATGTCATACTTACAAGACGATGCAGACAAGATCTGGATGGACATGACTCCGGCTTGTCTGTCCCCCCTCCGTCCTCAAACTAGGCAAATGTTCAACGAAGCAAGCAGCATGACTGCACAGGAGAGATGTCATCCAAAAGCGATCTTCCACAGGATGAGAGACGTATAATCTCGCTTTTGAAGAAAAAAAAACAAACTCTCCACTGTTTCAAGAATTGTAACCTGTCACTCCTCACATTTCTCTCCTATCAACTCTGCCACAAATAAACGCCTTAGTTCATTGTCAGCTTTTGCCAATCACTGTGCTATTATCAGCACAATGCAAACCACAACAGTTTAAGTCAATCAAAATTTTAAGAACCTGAGCAAGAACTGTCAATATAATTTCCACTCCATACAGATGCATTTCTAAACTGAACTTTGCAATCTCTACAGGAATCCAACAGCCACATTGCAGTTATGGATCAAACCCATACCTACAGCGCTCTCTGCATGCAAACGGTCTAAATCATAACTGTGTTATAGTCACAATGATTCTATCAAAACAATCCAAAAGAGTGCCCTGGTGCTCATTTGAATCAATGAATAAAAAGCAACCTGATTCTTCTAGCACATATTAGCACTTCATCCTGCAGCGACACAACCATCAAAACCTGCAAATACATCCGAGGATGAGGCTGGAGCTGGCATTACAGTGATATTCCCCTGTTCCCGGAGCAGCCAAGCATCCTTTTATATTCCCCGACTCAAGGAGTGAACAGCGGGCACACGTACACACCACATCCCCTGCCTCACCCATGATGTTCAGCCCCGCCTCCATAAGCCATCTACAGAGAGCGATTGGCTGATGCTCATGGGAGAGGTTGATGGTGATTGGACGGGCGATAGAGCGTAACCTTGCTTTTCTATGCATCGGCGTTCTGAAGGAAAGGACCAGGGTCTGAGAGGCAGAGGACAAAGATAATGACGTGGGAAAGAGGAGCAATACAAGGTTTTGAGGGGGGGTGGGGCAGCTGCTGTCTATACAACATCAGTAAGAGATAATTAGTCTTATTGACATAAAATTCTGCAGAGAGTCTGGTAAAGAGGGGAAATCTGATGTTGGCAGTGCAGGGGAGATCTTTGCTTTGACTTCAGGGGGGAAAAGCAGTATAGGACAGATGGTGCATATTAGCAGATGGTGGTGTATTTACATGTCATGTGTTTGATATAGATTGTGCAGTGAATAGCTATAAAAGGCAACAAGTTTACTGGTAAACCGGATCCATGACTTGATGCTGGTGTTGATTTGTGATTATATGATGTAAATAAGGTCTTATTACAAATCATGTGTGAAAGGTTTCCTTCACATCCTCTTTCTCCACCACACACCACAAGAGCTTGACTGAGCTGCATAATATGACATGCACCAATCATGAAATAGTAAAAAAAAAAAAAAGAACATGATAGGCACATATGCCAAAACATCCCATTCACAGTGCGCACAATCCTGAATAAGATATGATTACATCAGCACCTGCAGGGTTTGGAGAGCTGCAAAGAGATGATAGTGTTGATATCCTGTGACAAAAGGGTGCAAGCTACGCTCTTTTTATAAAACAAATACAGATAGTGTTCAGGCAGTATGATCCAATTAAGAGTCCATCACACTGCCATGACACTGCACAAACACAACAAGCAGCCAACAAAAGTGAGGATGCACAGGTCCACGCACGCTCTAGAAACCAAATGCCTTCAGATGGCACACAAAGCACCACAAAGGCACGGCACTGCTGGGAGTCCAAGTGCCTTTTCTTCACTTTCACATTTTCTGCATATTGGTGAATATAAGAAGAAAGCTTGTGTTTAAGAGGGTGAAACAAAGATTTCAAAATCGAAAGTATCAGTTGTTTTGGAATATATATATATATATATATATATATATATATATATATATATATATATATATATATATATATATATATATATATATATATATATATATATATATATATATATATATATATATATACATATATATACATGTATTGTAACATTCCAGTTCTGAAGTAACCAAAATATAATTAAGCCAGAAGGTTTACCTGCAAGGATAAACTTTGTAAACTGTATTTTAAATATTATATTTTAATCCGTAATGGCCATTGCAGGCAATGACACAAACTCTCCTTCTTCATAAAGTTCTAAAAACTGTTATCACACACTCCCTTGTAGACAATAGATGGCTGAACAGTGCTTTTACATAATGCATGTGTCCCTGCAAATTAGATGATAGCACCTCTTATTGTGGGCTTTTCCACCAGCCAAGTTCAGATCAAGTTCAGCCAAACGCTCAGCTTAACCACACACACAAACACACACCTTTGAGCAGTGGAGGTAAGGCATGTAACTGCTGCCGTCACGGTTTTATGTAGTGTTCAGGATATTTCTCAGCCCTCTGTCTGTATTTCAGGGATATTATAAGTAACATCCATCCATACATTATCTATTCCCGCTTACTCCGTCTCAGGGTCACGGGGGTCTGTTGGATAGTAGGTGAAAGGCAGGGGTCCACCCTGGACAGGCTGCCAGTCCATCGCAGGGCCACATACAAAGACAAACAACCAATCTCACATTCACACCTATGGGTAATTATCAATCAACCTACCCTGCATGTTTTTGGACTGTGGACTATGAAGCCGGAGTACCTGGAGGGAACCCACGTAGACACGGGGAGAACGTGCAATCTCCACACAGAAAGACCCAACAGAACGGGAATTGAACCAGGAACCTTCTTCCTGTGAGGCAACAGTGCTAACTACTAAGCCACCGTGCCGCCTGCATTATAAGTAACACTTTTTAAAAAATGATGTACTGTAAGTGATGATGAAAATGAGAATTGAAGTAAAGCAAGTGAAATCCAGAAGAAAATCTGAGTGACTAAATTAGACTGTTTTAGTCACACACACACCCACACACACACCCACACACACACACACACACACACACACACACACACACACACACACACACACACACACACACACACACACACACTTGAAAAAAAAAAAAATCAGATCTACAAATACACAGCAGCCATGTAGAGTTCAGTCTTCCCCATCCTGGCCTCCTGCAGGGAAAGAAACAAAAAAACAAAAACAAAAACAAAAAAAATCAAATGAACTCCAGAGAAAACCACTTCCTCTGCAGCTTGGGAGAGTGTGTGTATGTATGTGTGAGTGTGTGTCCATGATTGGGGGAGCATGGCTGGCTGCTTGTCTACCCGCGGTGCACATGGTTAGCATTCAAAGCCTGGTTCAATAGGACCCACACAGTGAACTCAGCATGGGCAGGGGAGTGAGGCTGGGTTCACTCATGAGTTAAACTGAACAGAAACATATGGAGGGGGGGGGGGGGGGGGGGGGGGGGGGAGGAGAGGAGAGGAGAGGAGAGGAGAGCCCCCTATATAATCTCCCCCACCTTGTTCAAACATTCATCTTCCTTTTCTCCCAGCCAGGGAAATCGTTGTCATCTAATTCACCATACTATGGGTGCTATGTCTTATTAATGCAGTAAGAAATCTAAATCATCCTGACTAAACAGTGGCTACTTCTGCAGATGATCTTGGCCGGAGAGACACAGCGTCGCTGGGAAACTGTTTTGAGACATTTGTGATGTTGCAGATGAGTGTCTTCCATAAAACAGGGTGCAAGTTAATTTCCCACTCTATCACAATACATGCTGTGTGAAAAGTACTTAAGTTTATGCAGCTCGAGTTGTTGTAAGGCTTGGGCAGCTAAAAAAAAGTTATCTCAATTTTTAGGTTGTAATTTGTAAGCAACACAAATATAATATAATTACAATGAATGTCTTGTTTTCATAACATATATATCTTTTGTCAGTAATTCGTATTTATACATGGACCGCCCCCCTAACATTAAACAGAAAACTGCATTGAAATAAAGTATGGACACTTTGCTGCAACCATAGAAAAAACAAGATAATTTATAAAAATGTTTTCCAATGTCTTGATTTTTGGATTATGCTCACCATAAAAACAAACTTCTGCTTAGTAAGAAATAACTGAAGTAGCTCCTGAAATCTATTGAAAAAGTTCAACAGACTCAAGTCAAATTCTGGGAAGTAAAGAAAAAAGTTGGGAGTATGAGTGTCACACACCATTGGAGATGGGTTCTCATAGGACTGAAAGAAGGTTCGACCGATGCACATGTGAACACAAACATATTTCGAGACAATACATAAATCTAGATGGTGAAAAGTGACAATGTAAGACAGTAATTAAACTTTCAGAGTGTGTGTGCAGTATGCGTCCAAGCCTCTGGGGATTTGAGGTGAATGCTGACACATTAGACAGAAGCGGGAGGTCGACGGTGGTAGAAAGGCTGAAGATGGCATGAGGAAAAGCCCACAGGCTACCAGAACTCTCTCAGAAAACTTTGCTGTAACTTTGGAGCCACTGATCATCGAGACTGAACTGTCTTCTCTTCTCTAAAACAACAAATCTCACAACGCCAGAGAGCGGCTCAGTGGTTATCCACAGAAATACTATGTTTACACAGTTTTTATCTCACTTCATCCATTTTCCAGTCAAACATAACAGCACACTTTGCCGTGCATTACAGCCAACTAAATTAACCAGACAAACCAAAAAAATTAAATAAATAAATAAATAAATAAATAATGCCCCCACTTTGCACAACAAAAAACAGCTCCACAAAAATGCCAACGCTTCTCAAATCATATTGGCTTAACGGGCCAACATTAGAAGAAAAAACAGGAAATGTCCAGTTGAGGTTACGTGAAGTGAAGTTAAAAGGAACAAACAAAACAATCTAAAAGTAGCACATCACATGAAGACCAAATTTCACGCTGATTTGTTCTCAGTGTTCTTTAAAAGACATGCAGTAAACAATGGTTAAGAGGGAAAGAAAAGATTTGAACAAGTTACACGGGGATCAACATAGCCAGAAAATGCTTTTAATATCTTATGCCTCATTAAGGAGTACACTCACACACTCTCAGGTAAAAGTGCGTGTCTTTCACAGCAAATGCAATAGATACGTGTGAATGATATATTCGACTTCGGCTGCTATCTGTGATTTCACGTTGCAGCGCAACAGAAAGCTTGACACAGTTTGCTGCACTGACACTTCATTTGACAGACGAGTTAATTGTGTTTGCAGCAACTGAAATTTAACAATGAACAATCAGCCATAAATGCACAATGCATCCTGATTACCTCAGATCTACTGTGAAGAGCTCATGAATTTCTGCCTCATTTCGAGACAAACGTTCAAAAACGCCAACGCAGCCCTAATTTGTGCGAGCCGGCCTTGGGAATGAAGTTTGGGGGTTTTTCAGGATTTTGCTGGCATGACCCAATCGTTTCACATTATCGCCCATTCACATCCTGGCAACTGGGAATAATAAGTCTAGCTGTCATTAGAAAACAGTCTTCCTTTTATCCTTTGATGACCCAGTTGGAAAACATCAGGTCAAAACTGTGTCTGACACACCAGACTCAGAGCTAAATGGAACACAATCCCCTGATGATGACACGTTCCTTTAGCTGAAGTCTTACACTGTAAATCCCACATGACATGCAAACTTGACAGAAGTGTTTACATGTTTACGTGCAGCATGACAGCTCCAATGCATTCCTGCCACTGTATGTCAGCTGTTGGAACGTGGCTTAGAGCAAGCCTTTTAATTTCAATCACACTCTCAGTGGAAAAGCTCTAAACACTTACAATACACTTTAGTCCAAAAGGAGATTAAATTCAGGAAAAAAAGCAAAAAAAAAAAGTCTATAGCCAGGGAATCAGACCCGCATTTATTTTGGATAATCTATCTGTACACCCTAATATGGGCCACTTAACTGACCGGTTTATGCCCACAAACAAGGCAGTGGCTTGGTGTATTTTTAGCATGTGTCCTGGGGGGCTTTCGGGGATGAGAACCCACAAGGTCATGGTTGCTAACTGATGCCACAGAGGAGCTTGAGTCTAATGGGATTCAACACTGCACTGCATTGTTTGAGCACAACATTTTACCTAAAGTGACCATCGTGTTCTCAGCGTTTCAAGTGCTCTTTTTACTGACATGGATTTCTTTAGTACTAATTGAGTGTAAGTCTTGGTTCTCTGCTTTGCACAAAGATGCAGTTAAGAGAACTCCGAAACCTTCCTGCGCATGAATATGCATAAACCCCATGCAATATGGACACACTCAACACTCAAACCTACCTGATGTTTGAGCAGGGCCATCCATTTTGGGTTCACATTTTGGAAGCGAGCAATCTAAAAAGAAACAAAGAAATTTATATTTAAATTAAATGCAGGACATACAGATTGGAGGGGGGAAAAAAATTGGCACAAGGCCAACTGGACCGGTGGCAGAGTCTTCAGTAGTAGGAATTACAGAGTACAAATGAGAGAGTGAGTGAGCCATTGTGGAGCAGCCCTTTGATCTGGATATCTGGATAGTCCCTCCCTGACATTAAACACCATCAGACATGTTGCACACAGATGCACATACCCTTTTAGTGTGCATCTGCACTCACATGCATCTAAATGCAGAAATAAAACAGTCCAAGCTGCAGCACAAAATGCTTAATGCACTTAGCACTACGTCACATTACCTACATATACAGTAGATGAAGACTACAGGTGGCATTTATCCTGAAAACACCATTATACAACTTTTCTTAAATTATAGTCCAAATTAGAATAATTAGAAAAAGAAAAAAATATGTATATATATATATATATATATATATATATGTATATATATATGTATGTATGTATTTGGACTGATGTATCTTCAGTACGTAGTGGAAGAAACGATTTTTGGGTCAGTCACCAGAGGAGGGGAATGAGGGGCAGGGGAAGCTTAGTTCTCTACTCTGACTCGTCCTGGCTGCCTTTCTGAAAAGAACAGACTGGCATATGCTGTCGCCTAGCGAGGATTACAGTAAGCACCTGCTCACATGCTGTATGCTTAATTTTATACAGTATGGATGGAGTGTTTGGTCCAGCATCAAATCCTAATAGGGTTTTCAAAGCTTTATCAGTGAAAAAAAAAACAACAAAAAAAATAACTGAGGCCACATCCGTTTAAATGGAAGGAAGAACTGACCCACTGGTCCAAAGGGGAGGCTAGGGGACTTTCACTGGTGGATGTGATCAGAATAAAACTGCTGGGAACACTGAAATGAAACAATTTCGTATTAGTCATCAATTAGAGAACTAGAGAAGGAACGTAAAGTTGTTGTTTTTTTTTTAAATAAATATCTGAGTGAGTGGCTTTAGTCTGCAAAACAAACAAAGTCTATTGGGTTACCAACAGCAAGTACCTCAGCTAGGACCAAAAATAGGATGGGATGTTGAGTTTTATCCTTGGCCTGTTTTATCCAAAGCTAGAGAGGCCAAGGTTAAGTCGGGGGGAGAGAATTGTTCACGCGGCAAACTTCAGGGCTTGACTCTGTCTTCAAAGCAAGTGGGAATGATGTGCTGTGACTCTGTTTGGGAGAGAAAGAGGCTACACAGTTCCTGTTGGAAAGACCGAGCACAGCTGTTCACAGAGGACAAGCAGTCAGAGGCAGCACACGAGTGCACGCGTATATGCAAACACACACTGCAAGCCGTGCTTTGAATTCAACAGAGCTAATTCCATGTTCTCCTTTATTCGTGTGTGTGTAGTCGTCCCCCCTCAACTAAAGTGGGACTATCAAAAGAATAAAACATGACATGACTATGGCAAAAAATGTTAAAGCGCACAGTTAAACCAGACATTCAGCTGAGCATGTCTAACTGTGATAATATGCATGACAAAAAAAAAAAAATAATTCAGAGTAATTGCAATTTAGAGAGTAATCGCTCCTGCGAAGCCACTGAGACTTATTTCTCGATCTACACAAAAACTTGTTCACCCACTAACCAAAATAGAAAACTCTACTACTACTGCTTTGCTTGATGGCAAAACTAAACAAGTTTCTAAAGGGAGTGCTTATAAAAAATGTCTCAAAGAGTCCACATCTCTTTTTTTCCAAGAGTTACTCTTGGAAAAAAAAAAAAAAAAGAAAAGACACAAAGCCTTGCGGGAGGCTTGTGACTTCAGATACCACATCCAGATGTTTCCTTGGTTTAAGATGAAGGGTGAAAGTCGGGGAGGCATAAGTAGAGAGTAGACAAACTGGTAAGGAAAGAATCACATTTTATGAATGGACACATGTTTATTTGATGTTCCTCAATCTTGGTCCAAAGGACACACTGCCCTGCGTGATTTAGATGTTTCTGTGTTTCAAAATGCCGAGCTCAGATGAATGGGTCATTAACAGACTTGTCCAGGGGCTGATGAGGTGATCCATTCATAATGTGAATAATGTGAATCAGGTGCTTGGGAGCTGGAAAACATCTAAAACATGCAGACAAAAGGTCCTTAGGACCAGGATTGAGAAACACTGTTCTGAAACACTACTGTAGCCTTATGCCTTTGCTGCTCCCTGCTTACTTTGTTAGATGATAAATGATCATTAATACAAAATAATAATAATAGCATTAATAAGGCTGACATAATGCTGTAAAAAAGATTTGCAACTTGTGTCTCAGTGGAAAATCCTAAGACACCTCTACACTGAACTATCTTGGATGTTGCATTTCCAAAGTAGCTGGGACAGGGAAGGTGTGTGTTTGAGTGGCACTCGCATACAGTAGACCAGATATTTCAGAACAAGATAATCGCCGCGATAAATGGCAGTCCTGAGCTGACGTAAGGCATTAAGCAATGATGGAGGGCTACGTGGGAGAGAAGTGGAGGGGCAATGAAAGGAGTGAAAAGTGACAGTCTGGGTGGGAGTCTGCTGTTGACAGATAGAGGTTTCTGTGTGTGTGTGCAGGAGACACACAGACCAACCCACAGCCTATTTTTATGACCCGCAATCTTTCTATGCCTCCATCCCTCCTTCAGTGATCCATCCCCCCTCTCCTCTTTGCTCTTCGGGCCTCTGGCAACATGGGTGGGAAGCAGTGATTTATACCTCTGTGCATCTGCCTGTATCATGTGCATGTGTGTGAGGTAATGATGGTTTCCCACAGGCTAAGGTTAGCCTGCTAGAAAACACATTACCTACTTATTGAATCCCTGGTCATCGACTTGAGGCTGCCTGCCAATATACCAATAGCCATGTATAAGGAAGAGGACTCAGCTGATCCCCTGTGCAACTTTGTACTCGTCACTTTACATTCATGTAAATGCTCACTATAAGCATATGGAAAAATCTGATGATGGTACCGTCTCACTGTCTATAGACTATATATATATACTATATAGGTAGACTATATTGCTACTTTTAAGAATTTTAGTCAAAAAGATTTCTTTTTTTTTTTACACCCCACCGGCAGATCAATTTGTGCTTAAAATAAGATGATTTGACCAGATTTAGGAATATTATGCTTATTTCTAGAGGTGCTGTTTTTCCAGTGTGGGAAATGTCTGTATGGTTCTTTAAAGTGATCTTACACACACAAACACTATTTTACAGAAATCAATAACTTGACAAGTGTATTATGTCCCCTTCAAAAAGATCAAGAGTTTTGATTGGATCGATCTGCATGGTTTGACTGTAAAATTGGTATTTTCTCACCATTCTACTGATTGACTTTGCCAAAAATTGATTATGGCAAACACAGAGAGGTCAGTTCGGTTATCAGTGCACTTCAATGGTATAACCACCTTTACTAGATCTCTTTTATATATATATATATATATATATATATATATATATATATATATATATATATATATATATATATACCGCAGATACATATTACACTGAATTGATCTTTTTGCAGGAATTTTATGGTTTTTAAATTTGACAGCACAAAGAAGAAAAACAATATGAAGCTATGAGACAGAACCATAAATGAGGCTAAATATGTGAATATATCTATCCATAGTCAATATTCGCTTTACCCTGTTAAAGACTGCAGGGGATGGAGCATACGCCAGCTGCCACTGACCGAGAACTTGGCGACACCTTGGACAGGTGGCCAATCCACGCACACGCCACACATGTGGCAAATATGGTATCATGAATTAACATTTATCTAGTTATAGTGTTGGCAGAATCTCAAGTAATCCTCCCCCACCTATGAACAAACAAACAAATAAATGAATAATAAATAAAAACACTTAAATAAACTCAACCAAGCCTAAAGCATATGCAAATTCGGCACAAAAAGACCCAGCTCACAAAAACAACAAACAACGCTTTGTTTCTCCTTTGTGTTGTCTAAAAAGAGACCGTTAAAGTGAACCCATGCAGTTCAACCATGCAGCCAGGCCAGTCTAAGCTTATGGTCTTTAACTCTGACCAACTGCCAATTAGGCTGCTTCAAGATCCAGCCGTAAGGTTTCAGCTTCACGAAGTGCACAGTAGTGTACATTTTGCAGAGTGTGCTCCACCCAAGTTTCAAATCTATAATTTGATGAGTGAAGGCTTGTTTGTCCCTCTAAGTATGTCATGTCCTCTCACTGTCAGTCCCTTTTATACCCTCCTAAGACCCGGTGCACTTCTACTTCTTGTTGCTTTGAGCTCCATTTAAGAAATTAAATGTTATGATGATAAAAACTTGTGATGTCCACATTAAGCGTACACCAGATCTTAGGAGGATATTAAAGTACATTATTGACTATATGCTTTGTACTTTTACTCAGTGCATACTCTTCTCGTGTCACATGTGTTTCTTCCTATTCATTAATTACATCTATCCATCCGATATGTTTTCCATGCATATGGTTTATGTTGCATAATGCACCAGCAGCCTCTTTCAGCAACAGGATTACAAAAGATTTATACGTGTATTTGCAAAATGAAGCTTCCATCAATAACAACTGTACTATAAGAAAATGAGGAATTGGTGTTAGATGATTTGGCTCTCATTCCAGCCTGCACTGGCACAGGTCATTGGGTTTGCTATGGGCACAGAGGGAAATGGCTCACTGCAATGTCAATACTGGCAATGCCATTATTGATGCTGACATCTTGCTTCTATTCTCAGTGCAAGAACCACTGAGTGCATGAATTATGAGTTGCAACTAACATAACTGGCGTTGATGGGTAAATCACCCCCCCCCCCCCTTTTTTTTTTTTTAATCCCATCATTCTCTTTGTAACTACTACTATGAGAAAAGATGATTCAACTTATCTGCCTGTATCAAGAAGTTTCCCGGACTGAGAGAAATGTTAATATTTTACAGTTTCAGACAAGGCAGCATCATTTTGACACACATATACTGTAAATGAAAGCATGTCTGTACTGGTAATGAATAGATACCAAATTCACACAGAAAACGGTTTAATTAAAACAAGTCCCACACACAACACTGGTGTTATGAGTAACCCCATCGTGTATTTATAACCCAGAATATGGCTCTTACAATAAATGCTTTGGTGGTTATTTTATCTTGGTCCAGCATGCATCTGGTTGCTTTCATGACAATTGAGTTTCACAGTGCAGTTCTGTAAAGTAATACGATTGCAGATCCAGTAACTTTATTAAAGCTCTCTCAAGAGGCTATGTATGAAATAATACCTCTTAAACACTATTGTGCAAATGCCATTTTTGATTACACTGGGAGGATCTCTTCATGTGTTGGTCTGGACCCTGATCAAAGTTTCTGCCTTTTATTGCAAACATTTGATCGCTTAATATTTTTGATGAACTCAACTGCTGAGTTCAAGCAAAGTGCACTATCGTTTGGATTTTAAGCCTTTTCTGAAACTGAAACAGGATACCAAAGGGCCGCGCCCTACAGGACAAAAATCAGAAAAGTTAATATTTGGTCAGTTGCAAGAATCAGGTGAGTATCCACATTGCAGTAGGCCCTCAGAGCTGAACTGGCTTACCGCACAATATAACTTAAACTCAGACAAACTGGGTGCTGTGTTTTGTAAAACTTAATCTAAAAAAAGATGTTGTCGTGTCCTTTAGTGGAAGAAATTTATAGTAAAAATACACAATGTTTAGAATAAGCGATTTCAGTTTTGTTGGCCAATTCTGATTTTTGTGAAATTCTGAGCAGCTAATTCTCATATTTGACCGACTTTTGAATTTCTTTCTAAGCAATAGCATGCAAAATATCATTTCAAATTCAGTTTAAATTTGAGAAATGAGAATTCAACTGTGTTTATACTAAAACACTGACTATAAAAAGATTTTCATTTTCTCCAAATCTGTAACATGTTCAATCGCCTCAAATAAAACATTATAGTTCCTTAATTCACTAACCAGAATTAATTATAAGAGAAAAAACAAAACAACCTCACATCGTATCCCTCTGTGTGTGCAAGCAAATAAAAGTAGATCTGTCACATGTTTTAACACTCCTCAGAGTTTAAAAGACCACCAACTTGCAAAAAACAATAAAAACTTTACTTTGAGTTTTCTGGTATGAAGTCTACTGAGGATCCTTCCATCTTTCTCTCAAAACAACTGCTCATGTGAGTTAGGTCATTTTTTTGTTTCATGTTCCATTGTTGACTCTACTTGCAGGACTCTAATTGATCCACAAATATTGAATCATTCAGACTCAGCATGTGTGGATGGGGCTGACAGAGACTTGTACATTTCTCTGTCGTCATGTGCATTGTTTTTGGATCGGATGCAAGCCATCCTAATTTTGCGCATGAAAAATTATAATATGACAATCCAGAATTCTGCATTTTATAAATTTGCTGGACTTGTACTTAAATGAGTTATCTGTTAAAGGCTTTAATAAGTTGTTTGTTTAGGGCCAAATCTCAACTTATACTGTTCATTTTGTGCTGTGTCTGGCAGAATGGTTAAACAAAAAAACAACATTCTTCTGAAAGTTAAACTACAAAACCAAGATCAATACATTCATACATCACACACTTAAGCACCTTTTCCAATATGCAGTTTTCAACTCAACTCGCCTCAACTCTGCTCACCTCAGTTTCGGTTGTTTTCCATTACAGTTCCTAAATGTGGGTGTGGCCTTCATGGCAAAGTGGCCCAAAACACACTGCCCCATCGAGCCCCCTCTGGATGTGGTCATTGACCACGAGGCACAGAAACACGTGGACCTCCGTGTTTGATCACAGAGTAGGTTTTGCTTGCCATTTTTTGCTGTACCAAAGTTTAGTTGTAAAGTAAATATTGCGGTTGTTGTTGCCGGGTTTTAAATATGGTGGGTGTGAAGAAGTTGCGAAATGTTACTTGACAATCAGTGGCCAGGAGCCTGGTGACGTTGCCTTTTCAGCCTGACTCAGCTCGGTTAGAACCCCAGCCGAGTATAGGTGAAAAAAAAGGAGGTACCAATCGGTACTATCACCTAGTGGAAAACCCTTAAAACAGAATAGAGTCAAGCAGAGCCGAGTGCAAGTAGGTACTAGCGGAAAAGCCCTATAACTCCATGGTAGAGATGTTTATTTGAAATATAGTTTAACTTCCAGGTTTCCGAGAGATCCTAAAAAAACACTATTTTGATTGCCTGAATTACAAATAACTCAAAATTTAATCTAACATACTATGACTTTTTTCCCTTAAAAATCCTCACAGATGTGACATTCTTCCGTGAAAATACCACACGGATACAGTACAACAGCTCCATTTTAAACCATGCCTTCATAGCAGCTCATTTTTGGGGGTGGAGTTAGAGGTTGACTCCAGCCCCTAAAAACAGATGCTCTTCTGGAGAGTGTGCCTAATTAGAAATTGGCGTTGCAGCATCGTACCACTCACTTCTTAGGTACAGCATGTAGATTACTGTGTGAGGCTGAGTGACGATAAAAATGGGTGAGGCAGGATAGTTCTACTTAGACCTGGCTCTGAGACGTCACAGTACCCTGGAATATCCCAAACAATAGCTGTGTTTCCATTACAGTTTTGACACAATACTTAAATTATATTTAGAAATGCTGATAAAACCCGACCTCAAAGCAAGGGTCTTTTTTTATGTACTCATTTTGTGACAAATTTCAGGTTTCTCCGCTTCTCCGCTAAGTCTTTTCAAAATGAATGGCAGTGGATGTACAAAAGCGCTCTAATTTCTGCAGGAAAATTTTGGTTTTGCCAGCACTTGAGCCATGTCTACAACAAATTTGGCACAAGCCCCTTACAGGGAGGTCATTGTCCATGATTTGATGACTTTTGAAACTTTTGATGACCCATAGAAAACAAATAAAAAAAGGTCTATCCATTGCAGTTTTGCTGAATATTCCTTTTTCCTCTCCGACTTGCCAAATTAACAACATAATATTGCACGATTTCAAGGGTAATGGAAATGCACTTAGTGTGATAGGGTTTCCTTACATTGACACATTTCAGGTGGTAATGACCTTAAAACACCTGAATATATGCCCTCAAGTACAGCAAACGTACTTATTTATCCACACTAATGTTCCCATAATCCCTGCCTCAATAATCTGCGATTTATCTTTGATAACTTGAAGCCGTTTTAAGATTGGACATTAAGTCATGGCATAAACAACCTGCTAGAGTGACTCAGCGGCTGAGCTGTGATCCACAGCAACAGTGTGGGACTCTGATATGGAGCACCATCTGCTCTCTGAAAATAATCAAGCGAAGAGGGACAGTAAGTATTTTCAAGGGCCGAAGATAATATCATCCTTTCAGGTGAAGCAATTTAATAATCAGTGCGAATTCAAAAACTAACCAGAAGTCCTTTCCTTCAAAACAACCAGTCTTGCAGCTACAACACATGAGCTAATATTTGCTTATGAAGCCAGTGAATAAGTTCCTCTTTATTTAACTCAACCTCTTAACCTGTGATCAGGCTGTTAAGGCACCTAGTCAGTCACAGTTCCAGTTCGGTAAAAAGAATCTGCCTCCTTTTTGCATTCACTGACTAAATAGGGCACCAAAGTGCACACAACGCTCCAGAAATAAAAGTGCTTGGGATCAGCTAGAGTGAGCAGCTGGGTGCCAAGATTTCAGCATGCAACAAGCTGGCACCTAATGGAAGGATTATTCTGGAGATGTTTCAGGGACCGGGAACCAAAACACATATGTATGAACCAATTAACCTATATATCAAACTATGTAAGTGCACATAATCATTGACGGAGAGTAAAGAGACAAAAAAAGATGGCAAGAACAAAAGGATACAGAGCTGATTACAGAATAAGGGAAATCATAACAGCCCATTCAGCACTAACGTTCCTTTCATTCGTTAATGAAGTGGTGATGGATACTAATACAGATGCCACGGATAAAATGCTTTCATTCTAAAACTAATAAACTGAATGAGAATCAATAAATCTCCATAGTGGGATCCACGTTTAGACTAAATTAATGGGATTGTCCAAACTCTCACTTCTAATCTCAGCTAAACACACACAACTATTAAACAGCGTTCACAAAGCATTTTGGACTATTCTCCCAGCAACGTTTTTTTCTGCACTTTCGCTTCATAATCGTCTCTCATAAAAGTTTCCTGAGGGCATAACCTATTTCTGTCTCCATCATGAATACTGTATGAGCTGCATTTGCTGCTATATAAACATCCACGCAGTCCAACTTCGCCATGAGCCAACTTTCCAGCCTGATACGACACAGCTATAGGAAAATACACTGGCAAGCATCCAGCAAACTGTAAGAAAGTATTTGAATACAATCCGTTTTCACAGCCTTCCCAACAGGGTGATTGGCAGAAGCAAAAAAAAAAAAAAAAAAAAAGAAATCGAGGAAAAAGTAGTTGGTTTTCGATCTGCTTTAAAAAAAAGTATATAAATATGTTCTCATTTGTATTTATAAAAAAAAATGGAAAGCAAATCCAGCACATATGTTGAAATGTTGTTTCTATATTGCTTTATAAGCTCAGCTTGTGGGGAAGATGAACAGCAGACCCCAAGGCACCAGGTGCCACAGAAAGAAACAGCTGAAAGAGAAAGAGACAGCTGCTTCTTCTTCTGTGTGGAGGTCCTGACACTGCACTGGACAGTAAAACCACCATCCTAAAACTTTGCCGTGGATTAAATACGCTTTAGAGTTTTGCTTTGAGGTTTTTTGTTTCTTGTTTTTACAACAAAATACAATTCAGCACCGTGCAAAAGTCTCAGGCACCCTAGTCTCCAGCATCTTTATTAAGACACAAACAGAAAATACATTGATAACCGCTTGACCAATTAATTGACAATGACAGATCGCTGGCTTGCTTTTTATTTTATTTTTTTAAAACAATCTACATCTCCACGAAAAACCCACATCAGTCAAACTCAAGCTAGTAAAACCACACAATGTTCAGGAAAAAAATACTCTCCTAGTAAAAGTCAGCATTTAGACTTCCCTCAGAACCACAGATTTGACTCATTTTATGGCGACTGCGCCGTACAGATGTTTGCAATGACATTAAAAAGGATTCCATTGTATGTAGGTGTAAGAGAGTCAGGTTCTCTGTTTGTATCTTAGAGACTGAAACGTAAATATGGATGTCATTAAAACTAGGCTTAGGGGTGTGCCTAACACAGTAGGCTGATGTATAATATCTATAGATCCCTGCTACTTGAATTAAAGTATTTTCACAAAGTATTAGATATGAAAATAAATAAATAGGAAAGCCATGTGCTGACTGAGAATTATCTTACATTATACATAAAATGATCACTTAAATGACTCATTACATCACAAATTATAGGACAGAGGATGCAAAGCACAGCCCAGGTCCCCTTGTGCTCTTATCAGTTACCACTGCATCTATGACAAAACGTGATCATGTTTTGGCTGCAGAATAAAGCAGGCTGTCCGACCCTTATTTGTTTTGATGATGCCATTATGTCAGAGAGGCCCGGTGCGTGCTGTGCAACCCATTGCCCGATCGTGCGGGCTCGGCCTGCGCCTTCCCTTCCCTTCCCTCCGATTCATTATTAGACCTCGGTTAGGAGTCATGCATGATGTCACGTAAACGTTTGCGTACAGGGCTGTTCATGTTGCGTACATCCGAAAACATGGAGATTAGGCAGAAAGACCGGGGTTCGTGATGGACGCCGCGTGTAACGTCAAAAAGCACACTCCCCTGGCCCGAACAAACTACTGTCAAGCTGTAACCATCCACATTTTGCAGCCTAATTTTGGACCGACCCCCAATCGAGACGCTGCAAAAACAACCCAAGCACCGAATTCGAGGGGGGGGGGGGGGGGGTGTCGTCTGTACTGTTGTCATAAAAGGATGCAGCGTGACAGGTCAGGGAGCGACTGGAATGTGGTACATAACTACAAACCGGGAGCATCCCCCTCAGTACGTCCCGAAGCGCAGTAACACCTTCGTCCGTAATAACGGTGTGGATTTTATTTTTCTTTACAAATATGACAGCAGAGGCAAGAGCCGACCATGGCTCACACTGACAGGTTCGCTTCAGCTCTCCCAGAGGCAGACTCGCCCCTTTACGACTTACCGGATTTGAAAAACGCCGCTATGTCTGCCGCGTCCTTCGCAGCCTCATCCAGTCCCTCTCCTGCGCTCATCGCTGCGGTCGCTCCGGCGGAAACAGCGATGCTGTCCTCAAAGGTTTTCTTCTCCCTGTTTTTGTTCCAGTAACTATTGATCACCTAAACGCGGCTCCTGGCACCTTTCATTCAAGCCGATCCGGTCATATAATCTCCGCTCCCCTCATTAAGCGACAAACCTCCTCCATTTTGGCTGAGAAGGGAAAATCCTGGCGACCGATCGGCGGCGCTCCCGAGTATAGGGACGTGAGGCAGAGGAGGAGGAGGATGAGGAGGAGGAGGAGGGAGGAAGGGGGGTGATAATGGGGGAGAAGGCGGAGGTAAAATAGGAGGAGAACTGCGGGAGGAGGGCTATTCCAATTCGAGGGGGTGGGTGAGGGTGGGATATCCTGGGATTCCTTTACGGGGAGGGGGGTTGGTGCAATGTGCGCCACCCATTTCTTTTTTCTTTTTTTTTACAACGTGCGCCAGAGCACACCAGCAGCCCCCCCAGCACCGCTCGCTGCAGTGTCGATGCGGGCTGCGTGGGTGTCCGGATCATATGCATGTAACTGCTACAGCCCAGCTGTTAGGACAGATGTAGTAGTATCTCTCCCTTTAACTACATGTGTTAAATCAAAATTCCATGCGAAAAAAAAAGAAAAAAAACCCAAACGATTTCCATGATATAATCAAGGAGCTACTTGGTGATGCATTTGCCCAATTCGTTTCTAAATGGTGCACATCATTTATTTCGTCAATAATGCCTGATTGTGATGTAGCTGGTAAGAGGGGCAAAATGATGGCGGACTAGAAGGATGAGTTCATCCTGTCTTCATCTCCCAGTGATGAAGATGATGCTACAACATGAGGTCATTTGCCCCACAAACCTAACCTAGTGCTCCCTGACAGCTGATGCGAGGAGCCCACGGTGCGCTGCTGCCATCTGCAGCTGATCTTTAGATTCATCAAGTGTGCAACATCTGCACATGCTTGTGCTTACGTATTTTGATACGCAATAATATACAACTACCGTTTCCCCATACGCTTTTCTAAAAAAATTTAAAAAAAATTATGCAATATGAAAGTTGTTGAATGTGATTCCGCGTAAACTTCAACCTGCCTTCCGCGCCTATTTATAGTCCTTTTTCTACTCCTTCGTTGCCTTGGAAACTAGTAACAACACACGTATTTGGCAGAGCGTCAAGGTTTCTGAAAATAGTAGGCTACGCCAAAATAACTGATAAAAACAACTCTGCTGCTGAAGACGGAGGATGTGGCCAAATCCCTGCGGAATTAAGTTTTCCTGAGAAGGAATGTTTCAGCCATGTCCTTCAGCTCTCGAGTCGCTAAAGTGAGCTACAAAAGCAGACCGACCCAGCCGGTCCTGCCTGCGGAGACACTCAAGGAGATGCAGGTTTGGGCCAAAAATCCTACACGTTACACTAAGATAGGAAATAACTATTAGGGGCTTTGAGGAAAATGTCATCAAAAGCCTCTCAACTTATGAGCATTATGTTTTCGGTTTAAAATGATACTTCTTACCTATAGGCATCTTTGTCATCTCGGACGTGCCACCCCCGGAATTGTAGATTTCCCAGGTCTTTTATGCCTATTTTAAAGCTGTCAAATGCACTAATTTAAGTACCAGCACATTCATTTTACATGTGTATAAAAAAAACAAACAAAAACATTTAATCTTTTTTTTAAACGTGTAACCTAAGACTTTATTGATCTTTTATTGTAACTGTTTTAAACTGCAATTAAATGTTGCATTTCTGACTGTAAAATATATATTAATTTATGGAAATGACACTATTTCACTATATATTACTATCAAAATCAGATGTGTAATGCGTTGAATCTGTGAAAAAATATTCAGAATCAAAACTAAAAAGTCACAATATTCAAACTGCAAACATAATTTTTTTATCACTTGTTATGAGCTGATATTGTATATATGAAGTAGAAATAATAATAACAACAACAACAACAACAATAATAATAATAATAATAATAATAATAATAATAATAATAATAATAATAATAATAATAATAATAATAATAATAATAATACAAAACATGTTGAGCTAATTTGAATATTTTGACAGTTATAACTTACTGAATGGCAGTTTAGTGACCAGTGGCCTATCTGGTGCTCTATAAAGTTGAGCTTTTGGGGTTCCCCCCTTATAGAAAAGCATTCACTTCAGCTTTTGTTTACATATTTTACAAAACCACTTGAACTCCCATGAACATACTTACACTCACACCTACGGATAATTTACAATGATCAGTCAACGTAACATGCACGTCTTTGGACTGTGGGAGGAACCTTGTAAAGGTAACACATTTAAAGGCTTGTATCATACTAAATTGATGAAGAAATGGTTGATATTTTTCACATATTTCAGCTGCTGGCTGAAGCATGGTCTTTAAAGGGCTGCATCCAGCTCTTTAGAGTCATCCTGCCCGACTTCTTCATCTTTTTGTCTTTCTGCTCTTTTTGAGAAGATAGCCTGTAAGCACCCCAACTTTAAATTAAATCAAATCATGCTTGAAACTACATTTTACCGGTTTGAACATTCATTGACTTAGGCATTCTCTTGAACTGTTTAAAATAGCATATGGTGTGTATTATTTTTTTTCTAACACCTTGTATTAAGTTAAAATTTGTCTCATATTGAAACAATATTAAAATGAAAAAATATTAAGATGTAAAAATATGTATTTTAATATATAAATTATAATGTGCTCTTATTCACATTATATATATTTGGCTTAAGGTTTTTCTCCCATTAGAGAAGTTTTTGCCTGCCTACCTTGTTTATGTAATAATTGCTCGGGGGTCATGTTCTGGGTCTCTGGAAAACGCAGAGAGACAACTTGTGTTGTAATAGATGCTATATAAATAAAATTGAAAGTTGAAAATATACTGAAAACCAGCAAATGTTTGCACAGGTGAGGTAAAGAGTTTTTCGAAGTTTGAGACAGTAAGCTTTCCTTCAGAAAAAGAAAATACAAATAAATTGTAGCTTAGTTTTTCTAAATAACCGAATCCCTGTAATATCCTGACCATGTTCCCAAATCCCATTCACATTTAACAAGTTAGCCAGGATAATCACTTCTGTTTGACATTTCCCGACTATGCTAAATCCAGAGAGTCTCTGACCTAAAGGTTTTTAATTCATTTTAATGTCTAACTTAATATCTTACATTGAAGCTAATGGAAGGCCTACTTGTGATAGGCAGGCGTGCTTTTTTATAATAATTGCACATCAAATTTAAAGGAAGGGTTTACATTTTACAGCCCTTTATGATGTATAGTTGAACAATTTGTTCAGGGTTTCATAGGAAAAATGATCAAACCCATGAATAAGATGTTTTTTTGTTTTGTGTGTTTTTTGTTAGTGATGATCTCAACTAGCCTTTATTTCTTTAGAGGGTTATGCTTGTCACCTGAAGTTAAACATTCTTCAGTTTTCACGTTTTCTGAACTTGATTATAACAGAGTTTTTTTTCCTCTTCAGAATAAACTTGACCTAATGTTGTGCTTTTACAGCAACATCTTCCAAATACATATGCAACCCTCAGAACCCCTTCAGACTTTTTACTTTTTACCGTTAATTGAAGGTAAAATCACACCTGTCCATGAAAGAGCATTAAAATCAATTGAACAATTTACATATGAATACCTGAAAGAGAGGATTCTACATATGTATGAGCTGTAATTCCTAAATCCTTCTTCCAAAATGGATTTAAATGTCATCAAATTAAAGTTGAGCATCTTTTTTGTAAAACATATTTTTTTATATAACTTTTATCCTTAAAGTAAATGGTTAAAATAAAAAATAAAACAAACAATGTGAAAAATATGGTGCCTTACATACCACACTTTCTTTCTTTTTCTTTCTTTCTTTCTTTCTTTCTTTCTTTCTTTCTTTCTTTCTTTCTTTCTTTCTTTCTTTCTTTCTTTCTTTCTTTCTTTCTTTCTTTCTTTCTTTCTTTCTTTCTTTCTTTCTTTCTTTCTTTCTTTCTTTCTTTCTTTCTTTCTTTGATTGCTGTGGATGCAGTGAAGTGTTCAACACTAAGCAGAGTTTCATCTTTCTGACACTGAAGATCCCAACTGAAGAAACTCTGTGAAAAGTGTTAGTTGTATACTGGCATGAAGGAAATGGTACTGATAGTCTTGGTTTGGTTCATTAGTAAGTTCTCTACTCAGTAGTGCATTAGTTTGTCTACTTCGACTGTGGTGATGGAAAATTAAGAGACAGTAAATCCATGTGTGGCTGGTTTTCGCTTGCCCATTTGCTTTACAGGCCAGAGAGCAGCGCGATGCTGCAGTGAAGCAAAGCCGGGCTGCTTTGTCCTGGGAAGCAGATCTTTATTTACTGCCTACATGCATGTCAGTTTAGCAACGGCTGCACACACAGCCAGCTCAACACAACTTTCCCACAATGCAACATCTTTCTTTCTTTCTTTCTTTCTTTCTTTCTTTCTTTCTTTCTTTCTTTCTTTCTTTCTTTCTTTCTTTCTTTCTTTCTTTCTTTCTTTCTTTCTTTCTTTCTTTCTTTCTTTCTTTCTTTCTTTCTTTCTTTGATTGCAACCTGTAGTTGACATTTATGTTTTGCAATTTTAAAGGAACTTTTATAAAACAGCCCAAGTGGGTGAAGCTATATTGGAAAAAAAAAGTTTCAAAACTTTTTAGAAACATCAAAAGTAAAAGTAGTGCATAGTTGGAGGATAAAAGCTTCGCAAAATAATTCCCATCTGTCTCATGTGAGGACACACTCCAGTGGAATAAATCTGCACTTCATTTTCAGCTTTCAGCTCCCTAAGCCCTTTTGATAATTGCTCTGAGAACCACTTCAGTATTAGATTCTCCCGTGTAGCAGGAGTAGTCAAAAATAGCTGTTGCACTCCGTACTTTGTGCAGCCTGCATTGTGAGTGTCAGTCCACTAGATGGCGGAGCGTTCCTTGTATAATTGGGGTTTGATGGTAAACATCCTGTTTTCTTATTGCTAAAGTCTGTCAATATTGAAATAAATGGATGCTTTTCTTTTACTCTGCCAGGCTTATTCATTCAAAAACCATTAACCTTTTACTTGTAGGTCTTTTTACAAGGTAATCAGTTCCAGTATGATAAAGGTTATGATTAATGAACCTGAGTTTTAATTGTTTTAAGAGTTGTGTTTTCGTACATCGTCTGTGTTATTGAGGTGCTTTATATTGGAACTTATTAACCTTCACACAGGCTTTGATAGAACTATTATTTTATTAAATTGCTTTTATACATTATTGCTAGAGATGGAGTTTTGAGTTTTGCACTGTGCAGATTCTATACAGTTAATCCCAATATGCTGAGGCATTTATGTGTTGTAATGTCATTGTAATTGATAGGAGTCTGCTCCATCAGTTGCATACAAACAAATTCAATTTTACACTGATTTTTTTTTTTTTTTTTTTGCACTGTTGACCAAAACAACACTGATGATTAGCGTAGCTATTTCTGTACTGTCGTGTCTGATAAATATATAGACAACGACTAAGGTCTGTTTCCCTCTCCCCATGTTTTAACCGTACTGAAACACTTCAGCTAAAATAATCTTACTTCAGACTGTTACAGAACAACGGTATTGCTTTTGCTTAACTGAATCAACAAGTGGTTAGAACTAAGGGATGCATACAAAATGAAAGAATGCAAGTTAAAAGACAGAGTCCTGAGATTTTTATTGACACTTTGAGCTACATCCGTTTTAAATTCCTTTTTTTAAAGAAATCTATCTACATGTATGTCAATGTGAGTATTCTATTTTGAAGACATGAGCCGTTCTGTCTTCTGTGTATTCTGTTTGAGATCCCACCACCTCCTCATTTATAATTTACAACGAGCCTCCTGTTTCACGGCAGCACACAGCTACTCAATTCAAAGTAGAGAAATCAGTCATGGCATTGTGAAAAATTGATGGGGAAACCGCTTTTGAATGTAAAGCTCTGCAATAACTTTTCCAGTATAAAATATAATAGATACATAAATTAGAATTGCTCCTATATATACATGGCACCACAGTAAAATGTAACACAGTTTGATATTAATTTCTGAAGCTGTGTTTATGTGTCATCCACAATATTAAAAATGCCTACAAGGTCTTAACTGCTACCACGTGTGGTCAGGACCCCTTGGTATCGCATTTCATCACGCGGAGTCATCTTATCCTATTGCATAATTTGTGCTTGACCTGCTTAAATATACTGGTGAATGAGGACGTTGTAAAGGTGGGCCCTGAGCCCTGCAACACAGCAGAATTTGATTAGGAACATGGCAAAGTGCCCAGGAGTTGCTTTAAAAGCCCCTATTCTAACTACGGGAGCAAGGGATCCATGTTGGAGATAGTTTGGATCAGCATAAGGGACTTTTGGCTGTGACTGGTGGCATCTTTGAAAACTTCCAAATACTTTCATCCTTGTAAACTAAATCTGGTTAATCATTTCTCAAAACTAGAAGTCCTGCCTCTATAAGCATAAACCTCCTACTTATATTTTACCCTTTTTTCTGCCTGTTGCTATAGTCGAAATTTACTTGAAACAACTTATAAAAAAAGTAAACTCTGAATTGCTTGTTCTTGAACAGTTTGGAATCACAGGGGATTGAAGTCTGAGCCTTTTGCTTTATAAACACACAACCTACAACTCACACCACATTTGCAAAGATGCCATATTTAATGTTGTCAATTCATGGTTAAGCCTGGAGTATTATCTGCTGCGTGACTTTTTGGAACATGCAGAGCGGCAATAAAATCACAGCCACAGAGTAGAACAAGCCACTTACACCAGCATATCACAGCAGATGATGCACCTGAAAAAAAATGCTGTCCTGTGTTCATGCAACATTGCACCATAGCTGTTTTATATTTGCGTGATATCATGGAATGTGGCTTATAGATGTGTGTTTTCTACCACCCAAAAAAAAAAACAAAAGTTCTAATGTGTTAGTCACAGCTTTGTACTGTAATATTGAGCTGACCTTGCAGCTTTTGCATTGTTTATGATTCTTTTGGACTACAAGTTAAGATGCTGAAATGCAAAGGAAAAAAATGCCAAAAGTTATAAAAGAAAAGAAAAAAAAAAAGCAAGCTTGTGCATAATAAAAGAACAGAAATCTGTTAAAACTCACCATTGTATTCCAGCAAGTTTCAGTCAGCATACAATAGTAATGCATAAAATGTCAAAAGGATGTTAATTGAGCATCTTTTGTTATTTGGGAAGGTGGATTTTTTGTCTCTAAAGAACCGTTTTACCTCCTCTTCAGTAGTGGCCTGTATTCTCTTGTCTTTACTTTAAATCTCCTCTCTGACACATTCGATGTGAGCAGGTTTCCCACCTTAGCTCTATTTCAAAACACATTTCAACAGCCTTTCTTCCTCCGTCCCATTGTTGTAATAGACTTGTAAGGTGAGAGCAAGACCTTGATAATTACTTTGTTGACAGGACGTCATCCAACACCACATTATCTAGTTAGCACTACCCTTTTAGGATCAAAGCTCTCGTAATATCAGAGCAGTAACCTTTCTCACATGGCAAATAAGAAGACTGATTGCTCGCATAGTGTTGCAAAGCCACTTGTTCTCTGTCTTGTCTTCTTTGTTGGAAGCTGTTATTCTCTAATGTCATGAAAAGCAAAGCCAATTTAGGAGGTGGAATGACTTGAAAAGAAGTGTCAGTCTGAAAGGCCACTGATGACTATGCTGACTTTTAAGCCAGGCTATCAAAACAAGGTAAGGTGACCCAAGAGTTCTGATGTTACAGACAACTTGGTTACTTCATTATCTACCTTGGCGAAATGTAATTCACCATTAATTAACTGTTGTGTATTTGTTTTGTGCCGGGTAGCAAATCAAATGACATAAAAGAGGTTTTAGTTAAAGATTTTTTGTTTTCTTTTTTTTTTTTTTATAAAATCACTGATTTTATCTGCCAGCAGCTCTGCTCTTGCATATTGGTTGGACAAAAGATCAAATCTGAGCTTTAAAAAAAAATAAAAAATCACAGCTCCATCTGCTACAATTTTTTAAAATGTCATTTAATTAAGATTTAGGTTTTTATATATTAAGCATATCTGAACTTAACACCTTTTTCCAAAGGTTTATCAGCCAAAAGTGACTGTGCAATTATAGATAAGATCATTTGTACATAAAAATAAATATGACAAGCTAGGGTCAGATGACATTTTGTCAGGTTCTTCTAAATATTTATGGGGTTTTTTCATACTACTAATTGCAATGTTTAGTTATTAGTTTACAGTCTCTGATGAACACCTACATAGTGCTTAACACAACTCCTCTAATGCATTTCTCATAAGTAGTTTGCATCTGCTACCGTTACACAATGGTGGAAACTAAAAACCTAATTACTACTCATTAACCAGTAACCCCCAAAGAGTGCTCACCACGTAAACCATAGCTATAAGCAAACACGTATGAGTATTATTGCATAATTAGGCTCAGGGATTTTTTTTTTCATTTGTTAATTTATGTAAAAATATAATTTGCATAATTTTGCGTAAACACAAATTCTAAGTTTTAAATCAGCTCAAGGTCAAAACTTTACATCCAGGCTGTAAAGTAACCAGTGTAGTTGAGTACAATAGGTAGCTCCTCCAACCCAGCATAAAAAGTTTTATTTTAATAGCACTTATTGGACTGACAGCCACACACTGCTATGGGGAATCTCTATAGGTTCTATGCCAGGCAACTAACGCATGTAAAAGAGGACTTTTATTATTTCCAAAACCTGCGGTGGCCACCACCCATCTTTTGCCTGGTGATTGCTGCGGTAGACCTGTTTGCCCCCCTAATAAGCTTTAATCAGATACTGAAGATAGATGCATGGCTGGATGGATGGATGTCTCTGACAAGAAGAGTGGTCAAATACCTGTGGTCAAAAATATGTATGCTTGATAGTGATGGGAAAAAGTATGTAAATTAAAGTGAAAACATGTATTTCTAAATATGTTTATGTACTTTTAAGGCAATTTTAAGATGGATAAGACTCTAAAGAAGTTAAATTATTTTCCCAAAAAATTATACTATACTGAAAGCCCAGTTTCTACACAAAATTCAGATGAATTACGAGTGCATATAAATACTTGAGAATCGTGTCTCCCGTGATCTCACTTTGCTGAAAACCCCTTCTTCTGATTGGCATGGCCATTTAACATAGAACAGATACAGTTTCAGTTCAGCTGGCTGGGTGGTCACTGCTGACAACTTGATAGGCTCTATTTGTCCAGGATGAGTGTCCACATAAGAAAGGATAGCAGGTTGTAGAGAAGATTTAGTAGAGGTGAGTATGAGAGGGAAGGAACTGTCATGTCGCTGGTGTTTAGCAAGCAGCTCTGGAGACAAATAGTCTCCAAGGTCATTCGGGTAAGAATTCATGCAGCACTGCTCTTTTTTTTTTTCTTTTTTTGTGGTGTCATTTTAAGATATTTGACTATTTTAGTTAATTTGTCCACATACATCTAGTGAATTATGCCAATTACTGCCTCGGATGACATCTTTCATTTGCCACTGATCCATTTAAAATGAAGCAAAAGAAGCTGCAAAGCATTGGCCACATGCTTCTTTGTTGAATTTGACAGCATGTGTTGTTTCTATTCTCTAGATGATTTGCATTAAACATGCATGGTTTTATCACATATGCCAAACAATCCTGTTGCATATTTTTTGTTTGTCACAATATTTCAGTGTCAGTCTGTTTTATTATAGGGGTTTTCTGCCTCGCCACAGCTTATCGCTGGAAGGGGCTTTTGTTTGCCTCTTGAAAGCATGTCATGTTTAAGCTCTTATTACATGGGTTTGTCACTGCTGGCTTCTGTGTCTTTGAAGCAAATCATTAAATGTGGATGTGTGTGTTGGTCGTTCTTGGAGGCTTCTGTTAATGACTGATGTGCATGTGTGTGGTATTCAGTTACAACTTGCTCGTTTAAGTAATCTACAGTGCATTGTGCCTGCATTCTTTATGTTTGTATTTTGGACTGTGTTGGCTGTTCATACACTTTGAAACAAAGACAGGGTGTAGGTGTGGAATTGTTGCACAGAAACTGTGGCCTTGGCATGATTTAAAAATGTTTTCTTTTTTTTTATAGTCGACCTATGATGAGCATGTGTGTGTGCGTAATGTTAGACTTTGAAAAGGTTAGTGTGATAATTTGAAGCAAGTTTCTGTGACTTTGACAAAATAATAAAACAGATTTGTCCAATTACACTCTCTGAAATAGTATAAATATTTCTCCATTTGCGAGACCGATATAAAGTACGTTTTCACATATTTGTGCATGCTGACACACAACAATGTCAGCAGAGATGCCTACCATTAGGGGCTATTTTGAATTGTCTTGTTGAGGGATATAACAACATATAGAAGGACAGGCGACAAAAACACAGACCTTGAAATTAGGGGACAACCCATTTAGTCATGTCACTTATTTGTTACTTTTCAACAGTCTCCTATTATAAGTGTAAGAATCTATATGGAAACTGTTGCCGTATTTTGGAGAAACTGTATTACTCTGCTGGTGCACTGCAGGTGGAACAAATGTGGATTTTAGACAAAAAAAATAACCTTGTTGCGCTGTATAAATTTGCACAGTGACCTGGGAATTTACTGATTGTTTTTATAGCTGCTAATGGGCCAACATTTTGCTCTTTCGACTGCTAAAGCAACAGTAAGATTGTTAGCATCTGCATCTGTTATTCATCTACTTTTCCCCTTCAGCTCCTCAAAGTCAGCCCTCAAGGGTCAAATAAAGAGGAACCAGAGTTCCTGGCATTGGGGACAGCTGTTTTACATGAGCTGCTGTTGTTTCCACAGCATATCACATACCTTTTATTAAGACACCAGGAAACTGTGTCAACTTGTGAGAAAAGAGGGATATAATATCTCTCCTTTAACAGTTCAGTCTTGGGATTTATGTAGTATTTGTTCTTCTTCCATATAACTCCAGTACTTAAATCTTTACACTGGTTTCCTCTCTGTCACAGAATAGATGTTAAAATCTGCTGCTGTTGGTTTTTACACCTCTGAATGGTCTCGGGCCAAAATACATCTCTGATCTCCTGGTCCATTATGAACCAACCAGAACCCCCGGGTCATCAGGGTCACGCCTACTTCTGTACCAGGAGTTAGACCCAAACACGTTGAGGGAAGCGTTCAGCTTTCATGCTCCTCACCTGTGGAACAAACTCCCAAAATGCACCAGGGCTGCTGAAACTTTCATTTGCTTTATGTCAAGGTTAAAAACCTTTTTATTTACTGCTGCATTTCAGTAATCCACCACAAAGCACTACAACCTTTATGTATTGCATCTCATTTGTTTAATTCTTTTTAATGTATGTCTGTCTGTCTTTAATTTCTGCTTTTAAATTGTTTTACTTTTTAATGCATTAAAAAATTATTTTTTTGGTAAAGCACTATAAATTGTCTCATACATGAAATGTGCTATACAGATAAACTGGCCTTGCCTTCTTTTATTCATGCCCAAGTACATACGATCGACTGCTCTCCTTCTTTGTATTTAGAAACCAATCTTCCGTTTGGCCTTTTCCCTCGCCCTGCAAATCTTGTCTTGTTTTTCCCATTTGTCTGCTGCATTATCCGTGTTTTTTCAGCTTACCTAATTTTCTGGGTACTGAGTTGATTCTCAGCTCTTGTTTTCTCAAGTTGCATCCCGTGTATCTAATTTCCATTTCCTTTATTTTTCCTTCATTGCCTCACATTGATTTGCTTTATTCATTCCCATTTTATAGTTTCTTTTTCGTTTCTTCAAATTAAATTTTAATGTTATTCTCTTGAACAGGATTCTATCAGGTTGGTTTTCCAATACCTTTAACATCTGGTATTTCCACTGTGGTTCTCATTTAAATTGATTTCGACTAAGTCTTAGCATTTTGCTTAAACTAGAATAGTAAAAACACACAAGTATAAGTCAGGAGGACAAATAAATGGCTCTTACAACAACATAAATGTATTCACAACTCACAGGAACATTATTCATTGTTGAATTGAGGGTTTATATTATTTAAAAATGAAAATGATATAACATTTTAGGCAGTTGAAGAGTCTAAGTAATCTGTCACTGTGAAAAGGCTCAGTGCTGCACATGAAGCATGTAAAATATAGTGTATTGGCTTTATGACCTGGTCATGTGATCACTTCTATCAATTCTGTGTGGCTTTTTTTTTAATTTTTTTTTTTATTAAACATTTTGGCTGATTTTAATCAATCACCATGAAATGAATATGTTCATTTTTAGTTATCTCAGATAGCCTACAATTTAACTTAATTTTGACATTTGTGCATTCACTTTGCTTAGCAAAAACTGAAGGAGGAGCGTGAGGCAAAGCGTGCCCAGCTGGATGGAAGACATGACTATATCCTCAGTATTGTGGCCTCATGCCTGGGACTGGAGAAGGCTGATGTGGAAGATGCCATACTGGAGGGTAGTCAGGTACTTTACACTCCAATTTTTACGCAGATTTTCTTTTTTTTTTTTTGTAGAAAAACTGCTGGAGCCCTATCTCAGAAAGAGATTAAGTTCTGAAAAAGGCACACAATATTTACATTTTCCTCAAATCTTTAACAGATTGACCGCATGGAGCAGTTCTTCGCTGCAAATGGTCTTCCACATCTCATGTTGTTCTATCAAGGCACTGAACCAGCTGAGAAAGGAGGTAACATAAGAAAGTTATTGTTTAGTGTGTCTAATATTAAAAAAAAAAGATCAAATGTATTTGTAGATTCGCATTGCAGTAAATCAAACTGAGATTCGGTCTTCTATGACATTATCTCTCGCAGGTGTTATGTGACAGTATGACACACGGGTCTAAAGATATGTTTTTTTAATATGAAGATGCGCTTTGAATGCTTTATTTTGTTTGTGTTTATTCTTTGTTTCAGCAGTTGCAGCCCTTGCACCCACTCAGCTTGGTTCTCTGCCACATGGTCACAGAGGAAGGTGGAAGGTGTTTGTAACGGACGGGAGGGATGTGGGATTGACAGGAGTGTGTGTCTTTTTCACCAGAAGCAACACTTTAAAAGCAATAACCTCTGAGAATATACACAGAGTGAGTCACTGAAAGTGCGCACACACATATATATATATATATATATATATATATATATATATATATATATATATATATAGATAGTTATATATTTCTTCAGGGCTTTAAACTTTGCCTTTTGGTTATCAAACAAGATATCAAAATATTCAAATAAGTTACATCCATACGGCCTCTGAACACTTCACAGGAGCAGTGACATTTGCTCTTGCTCCCAGGGCTGGGAGAAAAATACCACAAGCAGCTTTACTCATTGATTTGAGCTGGTGACCTGCTATCTGCACAGAGGCTAATCACCATTAACAATGACAGGTTTTCTCCTAGAATGTCCTGTAGTTGTGATTTAAAAAAAAAAAAAAAAAAAAATTACAAACAGAAAACAGATGGATTAAATCTGAAGTTATTTAAGGAATTATCACTCTCTAGCCAGTTGTGAATAGCCACTGGCTGTGCCCACTTCCCCTGGACCAGGTCTTATTCCTTAAATGCACTCACAAAAAGACTTTTTTTTGGGGGGGGGGGGGGGCACGAGAGAGTTAAAAGTGATATCTAACAACAGCCGTCACCAACAATCCAGGAATTAATAAATCTCACAAACTGCATTGAAAAACTAGTTATTTAACCACGATTGAAGAGTCATCAGGCAAAGTAGACACAGGTGTGCTAATTGAGAGCAGCAAGCTGCAGGTGTGTGACAGGTTTGGGACAAGAGAACGCAACACTAGGTAACAGGAAAAACATGGAAATAAATGAGTAAATGATCATCTAAAATTAGCTGATTATAGTTAAAAACTGAGGCAGGTGTTCAAAAATTGTCCTTTCTCTGAGCTAATTCATTAATTCACACTTGCATTTCCAACTAGGTCATTGCTTCTGATTTATAGCCATTTTAAATCATATTAAAAACAGTTATCATAATTCTCATAAAGTCTATTCGTGCAGTATTGCATATTTGTTTAGTATGAATAGCAGCATATTCACAATATTATTTTTAAAGGTCAAACTACACAATTTAACTGTGAGAGGGTGTAAAACACTGAAAACGCAACTTACAAGGCAATGTTTGTAGCTTATGAGTCATACAGGATTTTTTCCTACAAACATTGCTTCCACTGGTAGAAAGAACTTTAGACATGTTGCTGATTTCAAATATGCCTGTGTTGAATTAAATTTCATCAGTCAGCTATTTCAGTAATACCTAAGTAATACCTTTTTGTTTTGATTTGTAAATAAAGGTTTGTGCTTTTCTCACTTTGTAGGATGTGAATTTCAATATGTTGGACACGACGGAGGTAGGTCTGTTAAAAAGTGTTGAGCAGTTGGTCTCTGAGATCTTTATCCCCACAATAAAGAAGATGAACCATGGTTGGGGAGAACTGGCCAGTCCCCAGGCCCAGGCTGTAAAACTGGAGTTCATATGCTCACTTGAAAACTTTGGGTCTGTTCTGACTGGAGCTCAGGAGAGTCTACAAGAAAAGGTAACAGACACAACTGGACCAGTGAATTAAGACAACACATGAATGTGCTCTGAAACATTCAGTCAGACAAAAAAAAACCCATTATAGTTCAAATTACAGATTTCAAAGAAAAAAAATAAATAAACAAAACAAAAAAAAGATATCTCATATCTTGCTTCCAGGTTACCTTGAAAGAGTGTGATACTTTTGACTTGCGGGTGCTGAAAAGCCCAGCGGACTACTTGGCAGCAGCCAACAGCACAGAAACAACAGAAAAGATAGAGGCCTGTATGAATGTCTGGCTCAAACAGATAGAACAGGTAAGCACTGTATTCTGAAGTTTATTTTATTCAAGCTCAAGCTTGCTTTAATCTTGTGTACTGTATACTTACTGCCAAATTCCCACGAAGAAATGATCAGTTCCATGTTTGCTGGATCTGTCTTTAACTGAAGTTGAATAGGTCAAGTGGGGGACAAAAATGTGACAGAATGTGTATAAAATCATTAACATTTTGGGAGACAAAAACGCAGTACTGAAACAGAAAATGCTTGAAATATGTTCATCGAAGCTGACAGTCATGTACAATTGTGTGAAAATATACAGCTCTATTTCCACTGTATTACATTTCAAAACATAATTCACTCATCTGCCTTCTAATTGGTTCCAAAATTAAGTAAATGTGACCTCAGATGAACAAGAACATGTGATATATCCCATGATATTATGTTTTAACAAAAGCTAAACAAAGCTACATAAACATTGCTTAAAAACAAAGTCTTACTGTTTCCAGTTGGATTCAGTTTAGTTGTAAAGGATCAGTTCAAGCCAAATGTCATATCAAGGCACTTTGCAGTAAAGGTAAAGTTCAATTAAATCTATTTTAATTAAATAACATCATTTCAATCGAATTATAATCCAAATCAATACTGCCCAGTTCACTATAACTGTATTTATGCAGCGCTTAAGGCCAAAGTGCCAAATCTTGTCTTGTTCAGGAAACCAATGCATCTTATCTTTAATTGGATTCAGTCTCCTGTCCTGAGCATGCAGAGGCTGGCAGGCAATAGTGAAGAAAACTTCCTTTAAAAGGAAGAGACCTTCAGCTAAACCAGGCTCAGAAACAGAAACCATCCTGCTCGACTTGTTTGGGGTAAGAAGGCAGGACAGAGAAACAAATACCAAAACACAAGACCACAGATTCCAGCTGTGGAAGAAGAAAAATTAAGATGTAGGCAAGGATAAAGACAGATTATTTCTTAACAAAGGCATTAAAATGAGTAGAACAAAAAAATATATATAATGAAATAAATACAGCATAACAATGCAAATTAAAATGTAATAACAGACATACACATACAAACTCTCAAAGGTTTTTGTGACTTTGCACTGTTCGATCCCATAATCATGGTACGCCCTTGTTCTAGATCTTTTTTATTTGCAATCATCAAAATCTAGGTTTGTTTAAAAGTAAAATTATTGCTCAAACCAAATATCCTGCTGGAACACCATGTCTAACTCGTGTGAAGAAGACTATTGTTCACATGAGAGAACTGGAATATATCACATATCCAAATCCAAAGTAGTATGTTGATCTGATCCGCATAATATATTCAAAGCTTTGTATAGAAGTCTACAAGTCTAACAAATGCAGCATCAGCAGTTACACGGATAGGTAAGACATCTATCGCACCAAGCAAAGATGCACAACTAGCAGAGCTGTATGAGTCAAAAGAAGAATCAAAAAAATGAGTTGATGCTGCAGAAAACAATATGTTACAGTGTTAGAGAGCAAAGAGAAGTTCATAGTTTAACAGATTACATGTAACTCAAACTAAAGTAAATACATTACACCTAACTGCAGCTGCCAGCATGCAGTCTGGGGCTATTAAATGGTAAGAAGCAGCCAAGTGCAGCGAATAAAGGCACTTGATTAATTTATCATCATTAGGTGTAACCATACACCCTTATAAAAGCAGATGTTTCATCAGCTTGCTGCACTGGAGCATTCAGGTGTTAACACAGTGATAATTAGGAAATACATAAATAATGATGTAGACAAGTAGACGTTGTTGTTAAAAGTAAGTGTTCACAAGTGGGAAAACATTGAAGATGGTTGTCAGCATTCCAGCATTCCCAAAAGTAAGACTTTGCAATGCTCAGTGAATTTACTATAAAAGTCAAACTGCATATCTCAGCCTTCACAGGCCTTACTTATCATGTTAAATATTAAATGCCATAGTTTTAGGAATGTTAATTTCTATTCTATAAATTGACCAAATACAGTTCTACATTTGTTGGGCAGTCATGTTAGACTACCAGAATACAATTACCTGATGAAATGCAATAAATCCAGACTCCAGATGATACACAGAACAAGCAACTGTGTTCTTCAGGTTCTAGCTGAGAGTGACCAGCTTAGAAAGGAGGCAGATGACCTTGGTCCTCGTGCTGAGCTGGATCACTGGAAGAAACGCATGTGCCGCTTCAACTACCTTGTTGATCAGCTCAAAAACCCTGATGTGAGGGCTGTACTGGGTGTGCTTTTGATGGCCAAATCTAAGATCATTAAGGTAAGTTACCTGGGCTCCTGGCCGCCCTCCATGTACCCGATATGTACTTTTTCTTTTAGCTTCTCTGTTGGAGACTAATCTAATTCTGACAAATCATTCAAATAAAATGTTTAAAAATGTATTGTTCAGCATGATACTTTCTTACATTGCAATAAAAGCATGTGTGGTTTAGCGTTGGCGTGAACTAGACGCAAGGATCACAGATGCAGCCAATGAGGCCAAAGACAATGTCAAGTACCTCTACAGCATGGAGAAATTCTGTGACCCTCTCTACAACAGTGACCCTGTAAGAAAAAATAAATAAATCTTCGTACGTTAAATGGCATTAAAAATAAACCAAATCTAATGCATCTTTGTATGTAAACGGTGTATAAATTTGTCTAAGTATAAACAAGATGTACTTTTATTTCAGGTGTCAATGGTGGCTGCAATCCCCGGTTTGATCAGTGCCATCAGGATGATTCTCACGATTTCTCGCTATTATAACACATCAGAAAAAATAACATCACTTTTTGTTAAGGTACTGTAGGGACAGCTGCAAATCAACAACATGAGTCATTGTTAAATGCAACAGATTGTGATACAAATTGTAAAGGAATACAAATAGTCTCACAATGTATGGGTGTCTTTGCTCACCAGTCTGTCCATATCTCTAGGTGACAAACCAGATGATCACTGCTTGCAAGGCCTACATCACTAATAATGGCACAGATACAATATGGGATCAGCCTCAGCATGTTGTCATTGACAAAATTAAAGCCTCCATTCACCTAAATCAGGTATTGGACACTGTCAACTGGATGAATATGCAATTTATAATGTAAATAATATATCATTTGTCTTCTTTAATTTATTTATTTTTGGCAGCAATTGTGGATTATTTCAAGACAAATGTAGTTATACCCTTTGTCATTAAAGTAAAATATGTTTTAACAACATTTTAAAGATATTTTTCAAAATTTACAATAGATTTTATAATGTGTTGGAATTGGATGTTGTACTTGAGGTGATTACATTCTGGACAACTGCGTTTTCCAGGAGTACCAGCGGTGTTTCCATAAAACCAAAGAGAAGCTGGAACAAAGTCCCGCAGAGCGACAGTTTGACTTCAGTGAGGTGTACATTTTTGGGAAGTTTGATGCATTTCAGCGACGACTCAATAAGATTCTGGAACTGTTTGGTACCATTTCCACATACTCCGCGCTGCAAGACTCAAAGATTGAAGGACTGGAAACCATGGCTACCAGGTTTCAAGTAAGTAGATTATTCAACTGTTTCAAAAAAATCAGGTTTAAAAAAAACTAGATATGTGTGACACTAACTGATTAAGTGCCATTGCTAGCCAACTAAACATAGAATTTATTTATGTCATTTACTTATTTCAAATGTTTTGTTGGTGTCTGGCTAATAGAGAGCTTCTACACCAGTTAAGTAAAGTTTTACATCTCCTATATATACAATACATACATGATTTTGTTATCAAAAACAATAAAAGGTGAGTAGATTAAAAAAAATTAATAGTAAAAATGCCATCAAAGTAACATCTGTTTTTACTGATGACTCATACATATTAATTACAATACCGAGCAGTTCAATTTATGGGATATAGTGAATCGGAACAAAACGTTTTCAAGAGGTATTTCATATTTTGGTTTATCCAGAACATTATTTGGATAAGTACAATCGTCATGCCCCAGGACTGACTGTCAGTGCATCTCAGTAGAACAGTAAGTGGTTTTGTTGGACTGCAGGCTCCTCTGCATCAGTTGCATCAGTGGTAGATTACTGTTCTCGCTGTATTTTTCTGCGGGTGTATTCCCTTAGGGGTATATTGATGTTCTCTCTGTTTGTTTCTGCTTTCTTGGTTGTACAGACTGCAGAGATGCAAGCAAAATGGGAGGTAATGTCTCAGACTTCAACTTAAGCATTGCTTGGCCCACTTTTCTTTTCTGTAGCTGGCAGCATGCAGTGGTACATTTCGTGACCTATACAGTACTAACTGCATGAAACATGAACAGAGTACCAATCGTTTTTGACCATCATACTTTGCTCTTGTCTGTTCTTCCCTTTGCTTTTTAATGTTAACTCCACTCCTATATACCTGGATAACTATACACAACTCATTTTTGTTCTGGTGCTACTGTCATGTCTGTCATCAGCACCAGAGTCCTAATTTAATTCTAAACCTCTAAAAGAGCTGCTATTGATGTTTCCAGCACTATCCATGTTGTCTATGATTTAATTGACAGTCCAGTTCCACTCAATTCATTTTTGTGGATAGCTGTCATGTTCACTCACTTCTGTGAGATGGATGAAGGGACTGGCTGATAGTCATAGGCATATTTTACATCTTTAGTTCAGAGCCAGCCTTACCTCTCACCTATAATGAGCTGGGATAGGCTCCGGCAGACCCCCCTGACCCTGCAGAGGATTATAATGGGTATATAAGATGGATGGATGGATAGTTCAGAGCTTTTGTTTTTTTGTTTTTTTTTTTTTTTTTTATTTTTTTCCTAGACCCGTTAATGATATAATGTACACCAAAACTGGGAATGAATTGCATTACAGTTTAATATGACAAACAATTGTTCTTGTGGAGGACTTATTTGGCTCCACCAGTAAACATTTACTATTGAAAAATGATTTAAATTGCTTTAGTTGTGTGTTTGTGCGTGCACAATGTCTGTTTATTAACTTACTAAATGTTCTGCATGCTGTTCGTTTTTACCTTCTGTAACGCCTATAAGTCTTTCATGGTCTATACAACCAATTAGAGATGAATTAAGACACTCTAGACCTCTCACTCTGTATAAAGTGACAGTTTTGTAGCATATATCTATCAAGATTATTAATTTATCTATCTATCATATCTATCAAGAGTGTCTTGACATAAAATCCCAAGGCACATTTGGAATAATTGTGAATTTTTGGTTAATGAGTAATTCATTTTCAGGTTTTGCTTGTACTTGTTGTACTTGAGAAGAACAGGGGGAATTGTGAATTGTGCAATTAAAAAATAACTTGAATTCATGTGGTTCAGTCAAAATGTTTGTCTCTGATAGGCTGTTGTGCAGAACATGAAACTAAAACCCTACAGTTTCCTAGCCCACAAAAGAACTGACTTTGATGTTGACTATGAGGAGTTCTGCAAAAGCACCTCTGAGATCCATGTAAGTCATAATATTTTTTGGGAGTTTATTGTACAAAAGGTTATTCTGTGGGTCAATGACATACTAATCTATACAAGAACAGTCTATGCAGGTCCAGAACATGCTTGCAAGGCACAAACATTTCAGGGTAGTCCACATGTTCGCTAATCAACTGGCCAATCATTTTTGAACATGCTTCAGATGCATTCTTACTTTGATCTAGGAGAGCAGAAGTAGTGAACACATTTGCTTTATAGCAACACCTTTAACTTTTTATTATCTTTACTAAATTTAATTGTATTGAAGTCATGACCAGGGCATGGAAAGAACCTTATTTGAATACAGGAAACATTTTTTGCTTCCCAAAGAGATAAAATCATTACCATTGCTGATGGGTTCTCAGATTGATGCAGAAATGGATTAAATGGTTTTGTAACATGCATGAGCATGTCTTTTTATGATAATCAGAAAGTTACAAGACACAATTAAGAGATCTGAGCTAATTATATGTAAATTTATACTCGATGTGCTGGACAGCATCTTTATTCTCTGATGAGGTGGAGTTTGGGTTCATTGCAAAGTTTTATTTCACTTTTTGTACTACTACTGTTCATCTTTGTATTTTCAGAAGCAGCTGAAGAATTTTATGGAACGAACGTTTGAGACAATTCAAGATACAGAAAGAGCTTTAAATGTGCTAAAGAAATTTGAAAGGTAAAACATTGTTTGCCACTTGACATAATTTTAAAACATACTCTTTACAACATCTTGAATTTCTGTCTTATGTAGTTCACTAGCTTTATTTAACTTCACAATCTAGTATTTGTTTGTTAAACTAGTACAAATAAATAACTGGAGAATATAACAAAAACAGGTGTAACCATCAGTATAATCTTTTGCGTGTTTTTGGACTGGTATTTTATAGGATTCCTTTGTGTTACGTCCTTACTTACATGATTTATTTATTACTCATCTGTTACTGTCAATAGTTATAGTTCTGTTCAGAACTTGAAACCAACTGTTTTTGTCTTTTTTTTCTCAATAAAAACAGACTTGGCATCCCTGGTCTTGGCACTGATGCCAAGTATCAGCACATTCTACAGAATTATGACCGGGACATTGAAATGATTTCCCAAATCTACATGAAGCAGAAATTAGACCCCCCCACTGGGAAGAACATGCCTCCAGTGGCAGGTCGGATCATGTGGGCCCGGCAGCTGTATAACCGTATCCAGGGTCCCATGGATCGCTTTCAACAGGTACAATTGAATTTCTGACTTTCAACAATATGTTTGTTTTGGGATAGATGTTGTTTAAGTCACAGATAAATAATTTTTGGCCTTACATGTTACAAAGTGCCTCTCTATGTTTGTTTAGCAACCAGGTGTTCTTTCAGCACCAGAAGCCAAGGGGATAATCAAAAACTTTAACAGGACAGCAAGGGTCCTGTTGGAATATGAGATTCTCCACCATCAGAACTGGATGACAAAGGTATAGGGAGACAAGGATGTGAATTATAAAATAATTATAACGCTTTCTAATTTCTTGTATAAACAGTTTTTTCTTAAGCAGGTGGACAGTGTTGGTGGTGCCATCATACACATGCAAATGTTACATTCTCACTCTTCTGTCTTTTACAACTTCTTTTTTTGTCCCTTTAACTCTCTTTTCCGTTTTTATGTTTCTGGGAAAACTGACCAAACTCTCTAATCTACCCTGATATGTCCCATACAGATGGAGCATGCCAGGGTGGGGCTGCAGTCCTCTCTGTTGGTCAGGTCTACAAAGACGGGAGAGCTCTATGTGAACTTTGACCCAGAGATCCTGACCCAGATCAGGGAGGTCAACTGCATGACAATGATGAATTTGGAAATTCCGCCTTTTGCCGCTATGTTGCAGCAGAAACAGCACACCCTTAAGGAAAACTACAACAAATTACAGGTGAATATTATAAAAAAGTTGTATGTATCTAGAAATATATACAACTATTGGATTCTATATTATAAATCAAAGCTAATTGTGCATTCAAGGAGAATAAAATAAATTGTGCTTGATCTTTGTATGTGTTAGAAAATAATAAAAATAGAAAATCAAAACAGCAGAACAATAATAGGAAAAAAATCCTGCATTAAAAATAATATATAATTGTGTATGTTTGGTTTCAGTATTGTTCACTGAAGAATTCAGTTCCCCACTTCTTTTTTTTTTTAGTTCATTTTTAAAATATAATGAAATCTTTACTGTTTCACAGCTGATATTGAGCGAAAACTCAAGAGTACGAGCCAAGATTCAGACTGCTTTTCAACAGCTGCTTATCCCACATGTTGCTAAGGTAAGAACTGCTGAAATTCAAACCTAGACACTGTTGGTAACACATTAAAATAACCCCCAACATGTATAATAATACAAAGAAATGGGCTGAAACAGGCAGGTGGTAATGCCTGCTCCACCAGTGTCCTCTAAGCTAGATGCAGTGACCACCATTCATGGGTGCCTGCATCTACCTATGAACATCTCCTGGTGTCATGGCAGTGAACATGGCAGTGTTTTCCAGTCATCCTTTACAGCAACCCTTCCTCAGGAGATGCTGGTTCCCCATGCCTTGTCCCACCTCCTCAACCGCAGTCTAAAGTTTGCCCTCACTGGTAGCTTCTTGCCTCTCAACCGTAGCTCTTTCAGTATGGAAGTAGGTGAGCCTCCCACAATTCCCCCTTTGCCAACTTGCACTGACAAGAGTCTTGTACTCGATCCAGAGTACTTCCTTTTGTGGGCTTCCTTCATCCCATGACAGAGTCCGCTCCATTAGCAGATCTTCCGGCCGTGGCCCATGGCACCACACCTGGCTGCAGTGGGGTGTTTCAGATCTCTCCTAGGAAGTGAAGCTGCCTGCAAAGTCCACCCCCAACCTCCAATCCACAGCAGGCAAAGGAAGTGTGGGTGCTGATCTCCTGCTGCCAGAGTCCCCAGCTTCTCCTTCCCTAAATTATTGTTAAAAATAATTTTGCCAAACATGTTTTTTGCCAAACATTTTTCTGTCTTGCCTGTTTTATGTAGTAGTTAAAGCTTCCGAACCTTGACTTCATACCTTCCTGTAGATAAAAAACATTTAAAAACTGAACCAGTTTAACCTCACATTTACATTATAGTTTTTTTCAGTTTTACTTAATTATTTTCAGTTTAATTAAGAACCTAATTGCCTAATGCATATACCATTAGTTTTTGTCAACTTGAGTTATTAGGTTCCCATTTAATATTGAAAGAGACAAGAAGTAAAGTGATGAAAAAAAGTAGACTTATTTAAACGTTAAAACCGTCTACACCAACGCCTAACATAGAAGATTATGAAATTTTAATATAACTGAATTTTGGGGAAAAAATTAATGTAGTCCTCACCATGTTGCGAAGTTAGTTAAATATAGCTTAAACTGTATAAAAGCACATATACAAAGACTAAATGCAGGACCAGAGTGTGAACCACAACACCTCATGCTTCAGTAGCTTGTAGAGCAGTCTCAAGCAGCAGTAAATTCAAGTCTGCATGATGTTACCAGTCTTTTACGTCACTGTGGGGGGATTTCTGACCTCTCCTCTTTACACTCTTCTTCTGGCTTGAATTCAATCAAGGTTTAAGGGCATTTTTATGCATAGCTCTCTCTGAAGGTCCTGCCCAACAATTTTAATTAGATTGAGGTCTAGGATTTGATATGGTCATTGTAAGACCTTAACTTATTTCTTCCTTTATTAAATTTCATCACTGCAAATGGGAATCGGCTATTAATTGGAAAGCAAAAAAGCAAGAGCAAAAGAGCTTCGACTTTGCTCTTAGCAGGTTCACCAAATGTTATTTAAAGTAGAACTTGGGCTGATATGATATATAAGAAGTTATTAGCTGAGCTGCATCTATGACGGACCAATACCTCGCAAATTCAAATAGCTCACTGAATGGCATATTTCAGAGTCGTGTGGTCTCATATGACAGGGCGGTGTCTTCGCCTTTGCAAGAGTGCGTATTTTGATAACTGAATTAAGCTTGTGAGGCTGTTGAGACAAATGTAAAAAGTGACTATTTTACCGTGTAGCGCTAGGATACACAGAAAATAAAATGCACAATCATAACATATGTCAATTACTTTACAGGTGGATGAGGTGATTCAACCAGGGTTGACCTCCCTCAGCTGGACATCTCTGAATATAGACAAGTATTTCAGCCGCATTGAGAAAGCATTGGGTAAGCAAAAAATCCAACCTGATCAATGCTTCATGTGCTTACACGAGACATCCAGTAAGACAGCACCGTCAGCATGTGTTCACGAGCATATGCATTTTTTCCATCTCTGTATTTCACACTTTCAACCTCTTTATTTAGCTCGCAATTTGTGAATTTGGTCTTTATTCACCCCTTCCCTCCTTCTCCAATCCTCTCCCTTTTATTCCCACCATTTCTGCTGTGTCCCTCTTGTTCTTTCTGTGTCTCCAGTTGATCTAGAGCTGCTGATTGACAGAGTGAATGACTTGGTGGAGTTTAGGATAGATGCAGTGCTGCAGGAGATGAGTGCATCCACACTGTGTGTTCTGGCAGAGGACGAACCAGTCACCTGTGAGGAGTTTATTCAAACCACAAGAGTAAATACCTACGAAAGCATTTGTTTCAAACAAAATATTGTTTTTGTCAACTCACCTTTATCAAACATTAGTATTCTCTAAACAGCTGTCATATGCTATTTATGTGTGTGTGTGTGTGTGTGTGTGTGTAGGACCTGTGTATAAAGCAAGCACAGAGTCTGAATATGAAGAGTTCACTCGTGGAGGAGGCTGCCAATGAACTGATCAACATGCTGATGGATTTTGACCACAATCAGAAAGAGGAAGAGGAGAAAGTGGTGGAAAAACGCAACGCTTCGAGCAAGGCCACACACCATCTTGAAAGCGAAGGTATAAAATAGGATAGCGCGAAAAGCAATATGTTCTAAGAGTTTATATCAAAGGCAAAGGGCCTAACCTGCGTGTGTGTGTGTGTGTGCGTGCGTGTGTGCATTTATTTTTCCACAGCAAATGTTTCCTTGGGTGAAGACGTTCCCCGTTCAGAAGGCTCTCTCTTCTTTAAAGACACATTGCTCCCTCCTTCTAGTGTTGGTACTTCCTCTCCCTTGGTGAGAAGGAAAAAGAAGAGGGATCTGCTAGAAGTGATGAAGGAGGAAGCCCAGGAGCTGCTCTCCTACTTTAACCATCGCAATGTGGATGCTTTGCTCAGAGTGACACGCAACACCCTAGAGATGCTGCGCAAGCGCATAAGTACTTCCTCGCTCATCCACTTCTCAGGTGGTGTAGCATGGCTCGTTCGTTGCTCTAAAACTGAAACATAAAAAACAATCATTTTAAATAAAATCCAAAAAACTATACTTTAGTTGTATACTTTTTGAAGGGAAGAAACGTATGAAACTGTAATGATTCTACAGTCTGTAGTGAATCAGCTGTATTTATCCGAGTTTCTCTATTGTGCACCAGATAACAGCGGTTCATCCAGCAGTGGGAAAAGCAGCGGTCAGCAGGCAATCTTCAGAGTCAGTGTGACTCTCTCTATACCTAACATTGAGATGGTTCCATCTGTAGAGGAGGTCCAGCAGGCTCTAAACCAGGTTGTGGAGTTTGTGGTTAGTGTCAGCAAAGGAGTGAGCCAGTGGAGCAAAGAGAGGATCTCTAAGGTGTGTTCAATGGGGGATAAAAAAAACAAAAAAACGAGCAGCATTAAACTGTGACGAGTCACCGTGACTAAATGATTACAGCTCTAACTGCCATTTAAAATTGTTATTGACTAATTCCGGACTGATTATGTTCTGGCCCGGTAGCTGCCAAATAAGGCCTGATATATTTTCTTTCTTTTGATTTTTGTGTTAAAGAGAAAAATGAATGAAAGGCGGATGGCAGCTCTGAAAAAAGACAGTTCTGAAAGTGAATCAGAGGATGGAGCAACAACACACAGGAGCTTGGCTGGTATACACAAGACCTTACTTAACCCAAAACAGTTCAGAAACTCAGCAATTAATCTCATTTGACATTTATTCATGTTATCTTCTTTTAAAGAATTATACTTTTCTAACTTTCAATCAGATCCTCTTTATTTCACAGCTCAGCGGACCAAAACCTCATGACTATGGGTAGACGGTGACATTTTGATGGCAGTGATGTGATTTGTCAGAGGAGCTTTTGATTTTATTCAGATTTTATTCAGATGAAACAGTCCTTTCAGTCCCAGCTAAATCTCTTAATTCTACACAGCATGTTCATGACAAACCACAAGTTTGCAAAGAATCCCAGGATTTAAAACAATAGAATTTCAAGCAAAAGCCCTTAAGTTTCTAATGTTTACATGTATATCCACTGTGAACTTGATTCAGACGTCCCTATCTTTACAGAAGGCAGCACCTCAGACACTGCAGCATCTGTGATCCAAGCCATCTCTTTCCAACCAAGGAATTACCACAAGAGTGTGTCTGAGAACAAGGAGATAGTCAAGTTGGTATCTGTTCTCAGCAATGCCATCGCCTCTTCCAAAAAGGTAGATAGACATATGTCATGTATTCAGATATTCATGTTTTTGAGGAAAGGAGAAAAACATGTTGTGCCCTCCCTACCATTCAGTACATATCTTGGTTTTACGTTATTGTGCAGGAGGTGTTAACTGCTCTAGATCGTTTTAGCCGCTACCATCACATCTGGAGGAATGACCGTGAAGACACAATGCAGAGGTATGTAAAATGAATAATTAATATTCACGGTTGGCTGTTAAAGCAATTACAACAGTCCTTTTCTTTAATTTTTTATTTTATTTTACAGATTCATCCAGGGAAACCACCTGCTATCAGAGTTTGAAAGCCAGATTCTTTTTTACCGAGACCTGGAGATGGAAATAAACTCTGAACCAGAGTACATTACTGTTGGCGCCCTGGCTCTGTTCACAAGTTAGATTAAGTTGTAAACTTAACAGTAATAACACTAATCATGCAGTTACTAATTTCAGCACAATCATGTATATTTGTTTTTTTTTGTTTTTTTTTTAACCAGCATGCCTAAAGATGTCCCTTACTGCTGAAACTAAGAATTGGATGGTGGAGTATGGACTGTGCTGTAACAAGAAATACTGTTCAGAGATGGAGCAGATATTTGCCTTTGTTGATGAAGCAGGAAAGAAACTGAATCGACAGATCAAAGACCTGGATGACATTCGCATTGCCATGGCCGCAGTCAAGGAGATCAGAGAGCACCAGATATCTATTGATTTTCAAGTTGGACCGTTGGAGGTAATCCACAGTATTAAGTCTGTCATTGCAATAACCTAGTTTCTAATGCCCTTTAACATAAATATTGAGATGCACAAGACATTGCGATCAGATGTTACTAGTTGGGTCCATAAAATAATCTCATCACGGTTTGAACATTTCCGCAATGACAGTGGTAAAAATATTAAGTAAGTGTGTACAAAGTGATTACACACATTACATTTGTGTTTATGAAAGTGTTTAGGCATTTTGTGAAAGTTGTGAAATGCGATAACCACTTAGATATGTAATTTATTAATTCAGTTAAATCTTTTTTTTTAACAGACGTAAGTTCAAAGTAAATCATTTTTCAGTGTTATTTCTGACCAGTTGCATAGTATTTATAGAATTTAAACAAATCTATATAATCCTTGCAACAGTCAATAAAAAAAAAGAAAGAAAAGAACATTAGCAAGAGGCAAAGAAACTCCCAAAGGATTTGCAAGTAACGGTGATGTTGAAAATATTACATTAGTAATATTCATTGCTAGAGGGTGACAGTGTCTAAATATGGGTCTAAAAAGGCTTTATTGTTCCAGCAAAGGGTCTTGATTCATCACTTTGTTTCAAACTTGGAGAATTTTTGAAAAAATATATACCTAATGTAGAAGTGTAAAGGACTTGCACCATCCACTCCACAATAATGAGAACATATCTAGAAAGTTTATTTAGAACGTGTGAAGTACAAATGCAGAAAACATTGTTTAAAAGCACACTAAGGGTCATTATGACACTGTGAGGGTTTAAAAACATCCCGTCATTGACATCATCCAGGTTGTGCGTGTTACTCAAAAACAAAGAAAAGTTATTCTACATTACCAATTAGTCTTTAGAAAAATAATATTATTCCAGTTATTACTTATGCTATATATAATAAAAACATATTTTTGCCAAATAATATAAATAATTGTTGATGCTGATTGCATGTTAAATTACTCTTGGCTGCATCTGATAAAAATTATTTATTGTGTAATTTCTTCTCAAAATTCAGACTTGGGAGTTCCTGTAAAAGCACAGCTAGGTTATAGTAATCACATTTGCATAGCATTAGTTTATTCTGAGAAAATCCATAACTTGAGAACAGCGCTTCGCAATTACATTTATAGTTCTTTCTACAATAGAGGTCCTGAGGTACTAAGCTTAAAACTACCCAAAGTGTTTGCAGCCCACAGCAACTTTCTTGCAGCAAAAAACAAATTAGTTTCAAAACTCTTACTGGGAAAAGTAATACAATTTTATGATAGGAACTTGTTCCTAGTGCCACATTACTGCCTGATCCTGGTGATCAGTGTTACCATTTCCTGGAAGGTCTGTGGTTATTCCAGTAGGGAAATGTCAAACTGTTTTTGCACAGCTTAAAACATCTCGGCTTCATAGATACAGGATGTGTGTGTGCAGATTTTAGTCTTGTTTAATTATACAGTGGATCATGAAGAGGGTAAAGTTCCACTCAGCAAAAACTGACACAGATTCATCTTCAAAACGGTAAATTCCCTGACCTCACAAATCATTAAAACTGTAATTATAAGCAAACATGATAAAACAGAATGATAAACATGCCTCTCCACCAACTTTTTCTTTAGTTTGTTGCTGGCATAAGATTGTATTTTAATGATACATTGGAGTTGACAAGCAAAGACACAAAAATGATTTCTTGTGTAGTTTTTTTTAAATGATAATTTAAAAAAAGAAAGTTGTTGTATTCTACAAAGTATCTCAACTCTTTTGAAAATGGAGAGTTTTATTAAATTAAATACATGTCAGGTGGAAGACTTTCTTCTTTTTCCACACAGGAATCCTACGCTATGCTTCATAAATATGAGCTTCCAGTGCCCAAAGAAGAAGTCGATAAGGTGGATACTCTGCGTTACACTTGGGAAAAGCTCCTGTCTCGGACTACTGAAGTACAGAACGAGTTGGTCTCCTTGCAGCTGAAATTCAGAGAAGATCTGGTTAACAATGTGGAGACCTTCCAGGAGGACTGCCAACACTTTTACCAGGATTATGAGACGGTAGAAAAGAAAATGACGAAATATTAAAACTTATTAGATTTTTTTCTCACATGAATTAAAAAAAAATCTAATTGATAGAACAGTATGCCGTGATTAAGACTTGAGTATATGTTTACCTGTTGTTCCATTTGTCCTTCAGGATGGGCCTATGGCAGTGGGTCTTCCTCCTCAAGATGCCAGTGACCGATTAATCATGTTCCAGGTTATTTACTCTTTATATGAACTCAGCACAAAAAAGTATTTAGCCGTTACATTTGTGAATCGAATTCAAAAGCTGATCTGGTTCCACACAAAGACATTTGAAAAACATTTTTCAAACCAGAGTGTTGTGTGTTGAAATATTTTGTCATTCATTAAAAATGACATCTGTGAATCAAATGTATTGTTGGAGAGTTGCACACATTTTTTGATCTCTTTCATTATGTAGAAGATATCAGTGTTTCAATGTTGTTTCTGTTACTCCCTGCAGAATCGATTTGACAACCTGTTCAGGAAGTACATCACTTTCACTGGTGGAGAAGATCTGTTTGGGCTACCTGTTACCCAGCATCCTCAGCTGTTGGACATTCGGAAGCAACTGACGCTGCTGCAGAAGTTGTATGGCCTTTACAACAATGTCATTGAAACCGTCAACGGCTACTATGACGTGCCCTGGGCAGACATCCACATTGAGAAGATCAATAATGAGCTGCTTGACTTCCAGACAAGGTTAGAAATTTGTTTAATTTGTAGCAAACCCTTGTGCAAGTAGCTTCCCGGTATTTTCTTCAGTGTTTCTCAGTTCCAGTCCTCAAGTATCGCTGCCCTGCATGTTTTAGGTATTTCCCAGCTCCAACAATGTAGAGCCATGTAGCCTTAGTTTTTAGTTGGGACAGAGCTGTTTCAGTCTAAAACTATTAAAAGAAAAGAAAAAAAAAGAGAGATACTTACGCTCTCTTGGCTGAGAAAGAATAATCAATTTGTTCCAAAAAAAAAAATGACAGGCTTAGAAAACAAGTGTTGTCTTTAAGTTTGCTGACCATTACACTCTACTAGATGCCGCAAGCTGCCTCGTGCTCTAAAGGAGTGGCAGGCCTTCCTGGACCTGAAGAAAACTGTCGACGAATTCAGTGAATGTGTCCCCCTGTTGGAACTCATGACCAACAAAGCCATGATGACCAGACACTGGAAAAGAATCACTGAGGTCAGTAAAACATTAAGGGCCAGCCAACATGTGACTACAGCTGCCTGTTTTCCCCCACTCACATCTATGTTTGAACTTATTCAGGATAATGTTGGTCATAATTGAACTAATTTTGTCTCCAGATGACTGGACATACTTTTGACGTGGAGTCTGATACATTCAAGCTACGCAACATTATGGAGGCTCCACTTCTTAAGTATAAAGAAGAGATTGAGGTAAGCATAGAGCAGGCGTCATATGCATGCTATAAACATATTAATGTATAGAAAAAGTACGTATTCGTTGGCTAAAAACAGTAGACAGACACATTGGTAATGCAGTTTCTATACTTTCATAAATCACTTCATGCAAAACGTAAAGATAAACCACACATGTACTTAGTTAATGGACATGCTGGCGATTTTCACAGTAAGATTAAATGCTATTAAGTGTTATTGCATCATCAATATGGTTAGTCCCCACGCTTCACAAAGGTCTTTGAACACTGCTGCGTAAAAAGGGACTGGTTGATTAGCACAGCTGAAGTGCATTTCTTAATCAACTTCCCTGCTCTATCTGCCCTACGTCTCCGTCAGCAGCAGAGAATAGAAGTACAATCTGCAGTATAAAATTTAAATGCTCTTATTAAAATGCTCTTTTTGAGTAATTAATTTTTTGTTTTAAGAGTTTCTGGAATAAATTTGCTTATTTATACTTTTCAGCATTTAATGCAAAACCAAGCCAGTATTGTGCACTTTCATATTTAACGAATGTCAACTCCAAGTCAGTAAATATTACAGCCAAATCCAAATAAAAACTTAGATGTGAAGGAAACAAATGAATAAAAAAAAATCTCTGCAGCTAATGATTAAGCTCTACATGAAATTTGCAGCTGTTAGATGAAGGCATTGTTTTAAGATGAGTTCTTGTTTTATTAAGCCACTGGCAGATACTTGCTATGGTTTGCAAGATACCTGACACTGATGTGTCATTTTTTAATTCAATGTGTAGTTGACATTTCAAGCTCTTTTCACTCGGTACTCATTTTTAGTAAAAATATTACATTTTTCCATTAGTGCAGCTACAGAGATATGGACTCTATCTGAGTTCTTACTTAAAACAGTGGTCCTGAAAAGCTGAATTGATGTTCACAAGGCACAGTGTTCACTCACCAGTATCTTTTCAGTGTCCTGAAAGTATCTCTTGGGACACTGAAAGGATGTACTGACTTTTGCATTATTTAGCTGAAAAGGTACTCTTGCAGTGCACCATTCACTAAGACCATAAATCCAAATCAGATTATGTCAATACCACGTAAATGTTTTTTGGGTTGTGTTTGAAGACATTTATGAGATGAAAATGCACTTTACTCACCATTTTCACTGTGTAGTTACCATTAGGCTTGGAATTTGTATTGATTTTTGTCCAAAATCTGTCTTTTTGTCTTTAGAGATGCATACTGATAAAGATTTTATCTTATGTAGAATTTAGTAGATGTCTTCAAGAAAAACAATGTATCCTCTTCTATTTTAGTGTGTATTCTAAATTTCTTTGTGAATGACTTTTTTTTTTTTTTTTTAACTGCTAATGTTTTTAAAAAATTGTGTGGTCTTTTTTACAGGATATCTGCATCAGTGCCGTCAAAGAACGAGATATTGAGCAGAAGCTGAAGCAAGTGATCGCTGAGTGGGATAACAAGACTTTTACATTTGCCAGCTTCAAGAATCGAGGAGAGCTGCTGCTGCGAGGGGACAGCACATCGGAGGTCATCGCCAGCATGGAGGATAGCCTGATGATTCTAGGGTCCCTCATGAGCAACAGGTTTGTTGATGCTGATTCTCCAAGTTGAGTATCAGGAGTTTGTTGTGGAGAGTAAAATCAGTGTTTTGTGTGTTCTGGCCTTACAGACACGAGATCTCTAACTAGACTTCTTGCAGAGTTTAGAAACCACACGATTCTGCATCACACTGTATCACTTACATGCACATTTGACTTCTTTTTCAGGTACAACACGCCATTCAAAGCCCAGATTCAAAAATGGGTTCAGCACCTGTCCAACACTACTGACATTGTTGAACACTGGATGACTGTCCAGAACCTCTGGATTTATCTGGAGGCGGTGTTTGTGGGTGGAGACATTGCCAAACAGCTGCCCAAGGTAAGTGAATTAATTACGCTTATCTAAAAATTATGGTTAATAATAGATTTAATGTTGTGTTTTATTAACTGCATTAGTGTCTAATCAATATTTTTTTTTCACAGTCAGTGAATTTTGACCTCAGTTTCCAGAACACAAGAAATTCCTGATAAGTGGGTTGAGTTTTAGCAAGTACAAATGATAATGAATTTAATGACTCAATGTCTTTAGGAAGCAAAGCGTTTCTCAAACATCGATAAATCCTGGGTGAAGATCATGATGCGTGCTCACGAAATGCCCAATGTGGTACAGTCATGCGTGGGAGATGAGACCATGGGACAGCTGCTTCCTCACCTACTTGAACAGCTGGAGATCTGTCAAAAGTCCCTAACAGGGTAAGCAAGGAGAGCTCACCCCAGAACAACATTGTTTGACAGTTTGACCCATGATCGTTCCAAATAATAAAAATAGTGTCTTGTTGTGTTGCAAACTCCCAGGTTTCCAGGTTGTAATCGACTAACACATACATTTTTGTCATGTGTTCAAACAGCTATTTGGAGAAGAAGCGTTTGCTTTTTCCACGTTTTTTCTTTGTCTCTGACCCTGCTCTGCTGGAGATCCTGGGCCAGGCCTCAGACTCTCACACCATCCAGGCGCACCTTCTCAATGTCTTTGATAACATCAAATGTGTTCGATTCCATGAGAAGGTGATGTTTTTTTATTCCTTATTTTATTTGTTTGATACTGGGGAGGTGTTTCAGGCAAGTTCAGCCAGGAGTAGTCTCTGAGGCAGGACCAGGACATGCTGGAGTGAGTATATCTCTCAGCTGGCCTGGGAATACTGTGGTATTCCCCTGGAAGAGCTGGGAGTACGTGGTCAGGGACAGGGAGGTCTGGGCCTCTTGCTTAGGCTCCTGCCCCTGCAACCTGGATTTGGACAAGATAAAGTAATGGATGAATTGATGGATATTTAGAGATGAAATCATTTTTTTTTTTGTGTTGCTTTAGTTAGTTTTTTTTGTTTTTTTGTTACATGTCTTCTTTAGAAAAATGCAGTACATCTGCAAAGTAAATAGAAATGGAATAAAAAACAGCACACCAAAATGATATTTATTTATCTGCGTTGTGCAGACAAGAATAAAAAACAGAAAACATGTCATTGGTAGAGAAGTACAATAATGTCAATGAACAAGTGTCAATACTCTGCATTATCCTAATAAATATGTCACCTGTTTCAGGTGTATGATCGTATTCTGGCTGTTTCATCACGGGAAGGAGAGACTGTGGAGCTGGAGCGTCATGTCACAGCAGAAGGGAATGTGGAGGTGTGGCTGAATGCACTGCTGAAAGAGTCACAGCGATCTTTGCATATGGTGATCCGACAGGCGGCTCTGGCCATACAGGAGCCCAGCTTCCACATCATTGATTTTATCAACTCCTACCCTTCTCAAGTAAGCTACAACATTTCTTCTTCACTTCTCCAACAAAACGACATGTCAACACACCCTCTTATTTTTTTTTTTTTTTGACAACTGCTCAAAAAAATAAAACGTGTAACACTACGCAATAGAGGAACACAAATCTGATCATAATAAATCTATCTAGTCATTGGCTGTTAGTTGCTTTTGTTTTCTACCTTCAAGTATAACAGAGAACACAAACAAACCAAGGCTTCTCAGTTGTTAACTGATGTTTATGTTTAGTATGGCTTGCTTTTGTAAAGACTAACTTATGGATTATAAAAATCCACATTTAATTGTGTGGTTGAGGGTAGTGTTATTGAGGAATTGGAATAAAAAAGCCACAAAAATGTCAGTGACAGTGTTATCATGCCAAACATCCTATTGGTATTCAGTATGAGGTGAGCAAGTAATCCTAATGTAGTAATTTAATGCAAGACTGTATCTGTAAAGTAAATTGTAGTTGTTAGTAATCAATGCGCTGCTACTAATTTTTTGCTCTTTTGCATCATTAAAGTCTCTCACCTGGATTGGAGGAGCAGCACTAAATTACAGAAACAGTGCTTTTACAAAACCATGGTCATACTTCAAAGGTCTTTGGTGATAGGATTTCCAAATATACTTGTTTTGTTTTATTTTTTTATTTTATTTAGGTGGGCTTGCTTGGTATCCAGATGATATGGACAAGGGACTCTGAGGAAGCCCTTACAAATGCCCGACATGATCGCCGCATCATGACTAAAACCAATCAGCACTTCCTAGATTTACTCAACACACTGATTGATATGACCACGAAAGATCTAGAGGCTGTGGAGAGGACCAAATACGAGACGCTCATCACGATCCATGTCCACCAGAGGGATATATTTGATGATCTGGTCAGTATTTTGCTCTTTTCAGTTTATCCTCCCAACACAATCCATGTACACTAAGTGTTGAAAAACAATATATTTTTTATAGTTTCTGCTAATATTTTTGAAAAATTTGAATTTTCTGATGATAGCCAAAGTTTTATAAAGTCATATTTTATATGTAGACTCCTTAACACTGTGGTATTAGCATACAAAATACTGTTCATGGCAGAAGTAAATTTTTTATCTAAAGGCTTCAAAGAATTTTAAGTGGCAGCAGAGAAATGTTTAGACACAAAGAAGCAGCTGCCTTTGCATTTGTTCCAAAGGTTTACTCAGTGTTGAAAATAAATTTACATTACTTATGCGTGGTTAACAATAAGCACTGGCTTATTTGTAGAAAATATAATAACATTGCATGATTAATAGCCACCTGCCTATTGATAGAGAATATAATGACATTTAGTAACCAACTGATTATTTCTTCATTAGCAGAATTAAAGAACATCATACTATGTGTTGTAACTGTGAGTGAAATTTGATGTTATGGGTAACTATCTGGTGTGGGAAATGACACTGAATGTTCAAGGACATAAGAATGTTCAAAATCTTATGGAAAGGTGTGATGGTATGGTAAAAAAAAAGAAGGAGAGCGCCAGCAAGTGTCGGATCTCATCTGTACGCTGGCCTTTAAACATGCGTTGAGATCTCCAGATATATCTGCACATGGTTTGAGAATAAACCTGATGTTTAACAAGTGTGTCTCTTTCCTATCAAAGAATCAGTCACTGCTGGTCTTCACAGTAAACTGACATTATTGTACTTAACTCCTTCATTAATTTATTGCTTCATAAATTTATTGGATTAATTATTCAATCTTGTTTCCTTTCTTGCGCTTTCCTTTTTTTTTTTTTTTTTGCTGACCTGTTTCTTCAATTCAACATTTTCTTACTACTTCCTTTCTTATATGCTATTATTATTATTATTATTATTATTATTAGTAGTAGTAGTAGTAGTAGTAGTAGTAGTAGTAGTAGTAGTAGTAGTAGTAGTAGTAGTAGTATTTCCTTGCCCATTTGAAATCTTTATTTACCGTAATTTTGTCCTTCATCACACTCCTCCTGCTGTCATCTTTTGTTTTTGTCTCTTTTTCGGCTCATGTTGCTTCATGTTGCAAATCTTTCTCCCCTCTGCTTTACCATTCATCCAAGATATTTAACCTCATGGTCACATACTTCTTTTCTGTTTTCCCTTTACTTCTTTCACCACATGTTAATGTGACATTCCTGTCACCCAATGCTTTGTCATGCATATTGCCCTTATACCTCTCCTCTGATCTGTTTTCCTGCTTTTCTGGCTCCACTTGCATCATTCGCTGAGTGGTACCCATCAATTTCTGATCTTTCACCTGCCATCGCCTTTCTCCCCTTATCTTCATTGCTCAATCCTTGCTCACTGTGTCATTGCTAATTACTTCCATTCTGTGTTTTTACTCTTTCTTCTCTCAGTGCCGGCTGCATGTCAAAAGCCCCAGTGACTTTGAGTGGCTGAAGCAGTGCCGTTTCTACTTCAATGAGGACTTGGACAAGATGATCATCAACATCACAGATGTGGGCTTTGTCTACCAGAATGAATTCTTGGGCTGCACAGAAAGACTTGTCATTACACCTTTGACTGACAGGTAAAGTGTCATCCATGAAGGCATTCACACATAGTAAGAAGGTATACTTTTTTTTATATATTTAAAATGGTCACCTTTAGATGCACTGCTCATTAAGCATTTTCAACCAATATATAGACAAATACAGATTATTATAAAAATATATTAAATGAACCTAACCAATAGACCACAATACTGTCAAAAAGCTACAGGGCCCTTCACAATTTGTGTTTTAAATCTTTAACAGTGACTAAACAACCTGGCAATATTTATGCATAAACAAAATTACTTTACCTCTGTACCTAATTTGATCATTTCTGTAATTTATTAAATGTTTACCTGCTATACATCATACACTGAAAAAAAAAAGACTTTACACCCTCTTTCATTTTAAAGGCTTTAGCTACAGAGGCATTAAATTGAATGATCATCATTAAGTGTAATTGCCAGGAATGATTTAGGTATGACCCAAAATGTAGGTGGTTGAGAGGCAGGCATAAACAAGCAACGTTGTTTATTTTAACAGAAAGTGCTGCCAAGGCAGGATAATCAAAAAGAAACACCAAGGCGTGTAGGCAAGCAGCACCAGGGAAACACGAGGGGAAGGATGACAAAGAGCTCACAGCAAAGAGATGACAGACTAGCAATGGAAGGAAGAAAGACAGAACAAGATGTACACACTCGCTGACAAGATGACAAGACACAGGTGGAGATACGAAGGAAAGCAAAGGCCAGAAAAAGAGATGAAACAAGATACCATGCAAAATAAAGTAGGTGGTTAGGCAAAGAGTCTATGCTAACTGAATAACAGAGGCCTCGTGAGTAGAATGGTGGAAAGATCAAGACCAAAACCCTGAAACTATAGCACTGAAGCAGCACAAACAACAAAACAGAGCAGATGCTTTCAGGAAAACGCAGGCAAAGCAACACCAACAGAAGCCTCAGTTTTATGACAGGACAGAGTAATCACATTTAAAAAAAAGTGACGTCCTGACAGCTTGCTGCTCTGAAGAATTCAGGTTTCTGTTAGTACAATGTCAAGAAATTAAAGCATCAACAGGGATCTTGGAGAAGCAGGTGTTGCTGCCTGTCATTCTGGGAAGGCTTTTATAGTCAGGAGCTGGGCAGCTCGCAGTCACATGAACTCTGTATTCTAGAGTCATATCGGAAGCCATCTATTCAACACATAAAGCTTTATTCAGATTGGGTCATGCAGCAGGACAATGATTCAGCACATTAGCACATTTACAACAGAATAGCTGAAATAGAAAATAATCTTGTTCCTGTCAAAGTTAAGCCCTCAGCCTGATTGAAATGCTGTGATGGGAGCGTTTCCCAAACCTCACGGGAACTGTGAATACCTGCAAACCATAATGAAGCAGCATCGTAAATATGAGTTTTTCTGGACTCGGAGAGACTGACATCATGGCTAGCAAATAAAAGAAAAAAAGAAAATTAAATGTTTTGCAATTTTTTAAATCATATAATGCACTTAGTTTTAAACACAATGTTCCTGCATTTGAAAATAATTTTAAGCTTTTTAAATATCTCCTGATAGGTAAAACCTTTGAATGGAAAGAGGGTTATTTTATCATGACTGTAAAAGACTGTAGCATCCCCTTCGAATGACCGACAGTAAGTTTATCACATGACCCCTGTAGCAGTGCTGGAAACATTATTTGAAAAATGTATGGATCAGAAGAAAATAGATGAGTTTCAAAAGCAACAAGGTCTTTTATGAGACTGCCATAGCTTTGGCAACTGTACACTCAAAATGCTCACAAATGTATATAATGACTGTTTGCATTGAATTGCTTATAGGTTGTCAGGTGGACTAATTGATGGTTTTTAGGTGTAGAACTGCAGTTTAGCCCTGAAGTTTGAAGAAGATGAAAGTTTAGAGGAGGAGGAAACACTTGCATTGTGATCAACAGCTCTAAGAGACAGTGTGACCTTAGAGAGGGGAAGGGGAATCAGGCAAAGGGAGGGAGGCAGAAATACATCAAAAACCAGGGTCAGACCCCCACCACAGACATCTATGAAGAGGCAAAGAGAGGGAGATATGAATGGACAGCACCAGAAAGGGAATTACTAGCAGACATCTGAAAGCAGCTCTCCAAATAAGTGGTATGAAGGACTAAACTCTGCACCAAGGCATCCTTGATGTTCCTTGATGTTCACTTTTGCCTGATACATTTTCTGATTTATTTTCTATAATTAGTATATGCTCTTGTGTTTGGCTCTCCGTCATTCGCTGTCCCTTTTCTTTTATCATCTCTGTCTTATGTTCTCTGTGTAAAAGCTGAAGGAAAACATGAGCACACAATCTGATTTTGAGATTGTTTTTAAACTTAGAAGTCTCGTTTGTTGTATGTTTTATGAATGACACAAAATATGTTGCAAATATTGAGTCAGATGGAACAGCATTAAGTCCTCCTGTAAGTCACTGTCCTCATTACAATATATTTTAAACAAGTTACTGAATTCCATTCGCTGCAGGACCAGTGTCCTTTACCTGTGCCTGACCTCGGAACGTTGAATTATATTCCACTATATTCCACTTATATTCCACTATATTCCACATTTCGCTACTTGGTGAGAATGAAAAAACATATAATTGCCAAATAAATGAATTTATCTGTTTTGTGTGTTCCTCCTTTTGCTCAGATGCTACATCACCTTGGCTCAGGCTCTTGGTATGAGTATGGGTGGAGCCCCTGCTGGTCCTGCAGGGACAGGTAACAAATTTACGTTTTACGACATGGTGTTGGTAGTGTACAGTTAAAAGAATTATCAGAACAAACACTTATCTCACATGAACATGTCCACTATGTGGTAGCTGTGTGGAATGAACCACTTCTATGTTTTACTTGTATAAAATTGAGAAATAGAATGCCTTTAAGCACTTAAAGTTTCTATCTTTATTAGAGTGATTTTGTCACATGTATGATTTACGTTTTGTCATTAGGAAAGACTGAGACAATAAAGGACATGGGTCGCTGTCTGGGAAAGTATGTTGTGGTTTTCAATTGCTCTGACCAGATGGACTTCAGAGGCTTGGGAAGAATATTCAAAGGTAAAAATCATGACGCTCCAGGCAAATGAATAGACATACAGAGATGAGACAATATCTTCATCACATACAGTATGTGACATTGTAATTGGTAAGTCTGCAATACAGTGACAATGAAGCTGTGCGTGATTTCCAGGTCTGGCTCAGTCTGGTTCGTGGGGCTGTTTTGATGAGTTCAACCGCATCAACCTCCCAGTTCTGTCCGTGGCAGCCCAACAAATTTCAATAGTCCTTACCTGCAAGAAGGAACGTCGTAAAAACTTTGTGTTCACCGATGGGGAAAATGTTGAGATGAATCCAGAGTTTGGCATCTTCCTTACAATGGTCAGTGGTGTGACAATGACAATCACACGCCTATCTATATATACGTACCTATACACATGCACGCACATAGCAATACACATAACACACAGATCCTGTTGAAGATGTCTGAAAAGGGGTAGACCCACCTCAAAACCAGCTCCTTATTTTTAAACCACACCTTGCTCTATCAGTGACAAACATGACGGTGATGAAGCAAGACTTAGTTAAAATAAAATAAAATAAAATAAGCTGCTCTGCATGGCTCTTTGTTGCTATTTTCCTTGCAATCCTTCTGTGTTTGTTCATGGAAGGACAGGTGTGTCCCAGAAGAGAGGCACATGGCTAAACAACTGCTTCTATAACTACAGATGGTTGAAAGTGTCTTTGTAGAGAAAAAAGGCTGATGACTGAATTAGGATGGAAACCATGATTACTATTCATAGTGATTTGTTGGGAAAAATAGGACAGTCCCAGAGTCTTTAGCTTTAACAGATGCATTTATATCAGGAAAACATGAAGATACATTTTGCAGGCAGAAACTTTGGTCTTTCAATAAATATCAAAAGATCAGAAATTGTTTTATATGAATGTATGAATGTCCCAAATCTAGTTGATGCTTTACAAAGCAGATTTTTCAAGTTTAATTTAAGTATCTGACTATTTTCATAGTACTCCCCCTTTCATTACCATGCTTTATAGAAATCCTTTGATATTGTCATCTCCTCAGTGTCCTCAGCCGTTCAAAGACGGCTCAATAAAAAGAAGAGAACTGAGTAAATTTCCCTTTGGTTGCAAGGTTCAGAGATCAGTGACAATGACAAAAATACACAGCGATCAGCTATAGCATTACGACCACTTCCAGTTAATGTGAGTAAACAGTGGTTATGTCTTTACAATCCAATGTAATGGTTTTCTTTAGGAAGTGCTTAAAGACAGTAAAAAAAAGAGTATAAGGTGTTTAAACTCCCCAGATACCAATCTGATGGGACCTGATGGCATCTATGGGAAGTAATGACAATCCACAGATGCACCACCACCACAAACATTGCACCAAAAGATGTATTGCTAACATTTTACTACATCCTGGACACTCCAAAACACTCTTAGGTGTTGTTTGTCTGGACCCTGACTGGTCACATCTCTTTTAGGAGCACAAAGAAGACTTGTTAAATATTAAATGTAGCTATAATGTTCTAGCCAATTGATTGAAAACACAGTGTTTATAGAAAATAAAAAAAGGTCTAAGACATGGTTATAGGGATTCAACTGACAGAAAATGTGTCTTACCTTTTTTTTTTTTTTTTTTTTTTTTTTTTTGTCACCCATGATTATCAGCAGTACAAACAAATGGACTTTGCATGAGTGTATTAAACATGTATAAGCACTGTAGTATACTATACTTTTCCTAACTTAATGCATTTGGCAATAATTTGTTATAGTATTTGTCGCCAAAGGTTTTGAGGTCTAAATGGTTTTGTTCAAGTAAGATTTAATCATGAAGTTTCTCTGTTACATCTTATTGTTCATGTCATGAATCATCAGAACCCGGGTTATGCAGGCCGCCAGGAACTTCCTGAAAACCTGAAGATCAACTTCCGCTCAGTAGCCATGATGGTTCCTGATCGTCAGATAATTATTAGAGTAAAACTGGCCAGCTGTGGCTTCATAGACAACATGGAGTTGGCCCGCAAATTCTTCACTCTGTATAAGCTGTGTGAGGAGCAACTCTCTAAACAGGTAAAAAAAAACAGAAGCTTCAATCACCCAACTTTTACCTGCATAAAAAAAACTTGATTTGATGCAATTCTGGAGCTCTGGAGATGTCTCCAGTTTATCTGCCAATTTGGTCTTAACTAGCAGCAGCATAATGTACAAAAAGGTTGGAATGTGATACAACAGCCTCATGATGTAGAAATGTACTGAGTTAATCTGCAGCACAGTCTGTTATTCACATGGTATTTAATATAATGTAATATATGTCTTTGCAGTGTGACACTGCACTACACTATGGAAATGAATTCAAATGTGGATGCTATTGTTGAACGTGACAAGGTTTTTCACTGTTGCCTACAACCTTAAATGAATCTGTGATTGTCTAGGTTCACTATGACTTTGGCTTGCGCAACATCCTGTCAGTTCTACGAACTCTGGGGGCGGCCAAGCGAGCCAACCCCACTGATACAGAGTCCACCATTGTCATGAGAGTTCTGAGGGACATGAATCTTTCCAAACTGGTCAGTCTCTGAAGTAAACAGTAGATAATCTTTTTTTGTCTTCACTCTTTTACATGAGGAGAAAAATGGTGTCATTTGTAATAATTCGTTCATTTAACGTGCAAAAGTGTAAAATTGAATCGCAGTATGAAGAACATAACATGAAAATTGGGGTTACGACAAATATGTCTTGGCTGTTTCGTGTGGGTTTTAGCAAGTTTGTTCATAAATGCATGTGTTTCTAAGATCGATGAGGATGAGCCGCTCTTTTTGAGCTTGATCGAGGACCTCTTCCCAGGGATCCAGCTTGACAAAGAGGGTTACCCTGAACTTGAGGCTGCCATCGACAAACAGGTGGGGGGTAGTGAGGGATGTGTTTATCTGTGTTTTCAAGAAAAAAAGGGAAACTTCAGAAGAATAGAGTGGTATTGTTGCATGGAAGATAAAAGAGAGAGTGGGTGAACAAAGACTGTGAAAAAGGTAAACAAAGGGTGAGGGAGAAGTGAAGACGCTAAGTAAACTTGACAAAAGCCTAATGGACTGTGAGACTGCTGTGTTTTTCATGTCATTCTTAAGTGCCTCAGGATATAGCACCCAAAGGGCCAGTGCCATTTATTGCTTGTCAAGGACCTGTCCCAAGCATTTGTTAAAAAAAAAACAAACCTAAAATTAAAAAACGGTGTAGCAGAAACTGTAAGAATGAGAGTAAAATGTCAAATCTAATCAAAACTCTTTCCTTTTATGTTTTATTTTGACTATATAAGGCTTCACTTCACATGGTTTGGTAAAATCAAATGTTTTGACGATGTCATCTAAAACAGGTCATTATACACAGCGTACTAAGCTTTGTTGTGTCTAAATATAGTTGTATTGAAAATGCTTTATTCTCTGGTTGTTCAGGTGGAGGAAGCAGGTCTGATCAGCCACCCTCCCTGGAAACTAAAGATCATCCAGTTATTTGAGACTCAGATGGTGCGACACGGCATGATGGCTCTGGGGCCCAGTGGAGCAGGAAAGACAACATGCATCCATACACTGATGAGGGCTATGACAGGTAGGATTTTGTCGATGACACAAAGGAATTGTTTTCGGAACATTTTGTTTATGTTTGACACAATCAACAGGAGGGTAGAAATTATCTATTTTCAAATCAACAAAATAGCTTTTTGTCTCCATCATATCATCGTGCCAGGATCATGCAGTCAATAAATGTGTTGATCCACGCTGCTTAATATGCAGCAGCTGTGCTGTTAGACTTTGGAGCACCTCTCTGAAAACATTTGCATATTAATTAGGAAACACAGTTTTTACAAACAAATTCCAAATGTCACATGTAGTTTTTGGCCACACGCAGACACAACCAGGGTAGATATAATTGTTGAAACTAAAGCTTTCAAAACTTCTCAATTACTTTGTGTAATAAGGGGAAGCTGTTTTTTTCTTTTTTTACACGATAACCAAAAAATATATGAAACTTTATGCATACTGTACAGTAACCTATATGTAACTAAAGCTTGATTTTATTTTGCTTGGCTTTGTTATATAAATTGCATTGAAACCTACACCAGTAGTGATTATTACCACTAAGCGGGTCATCCGTTTTCCCTCAAAAGAGTTCCGTCAGGGTCTGGACAAAGAACATTTTAGGGTGTCCTGATATGTCTGGTACAGGAACATTGGCAATAGATACTTTGGGCCCTATGGGTAGTAGGGTAGGGTCTCCCACCGATGCCAGCAGGTCAGATTCAAATAGGTAAGATGCAGGTATTCCCAGCAACATATGGCGTTCTAGCAAGATGAGCAGTGCTTGCTCATGCTGGCTGTCAATGTGCATAACGTTAAAGCTGATTAGTGTGTTTTTCTGTTAAAATGTTTGGTATGTAAAATACTTTATCCCTTGTAAATGCAGAATATGACTCAGTGTGTGTGTTTTTCTCCCAGAGTGTGGTCATCCCCACAGAGAGATGCGCATGAACCCCAAAGCCATCACAGCACCCCAGATGTTTGGTCGATTGGATGTAGCCACAAACGACTGGACTGATGGCATCTTCTCTACACTTTGGAGGAAAACACTTAAAGCAAAAAAAGGTCAGAAAGCCTTCTCCCTCAACATCTTTCCACTTAGACATTAGTAAATCTTAAAATCAGTGGTGAGCATTGCTGACGAAGGTCATCAAGATTCTCCTGAGACTTAAGGTATGAGTTGTGAATGAAATGTGCCCTGAGAGACTTCAATAATGTTGAATTATCTTTTTCTTTTTTCTTTTTTTTTAAAGCCCCCATTTAGAAAGCAAACAAACAATAAAAGACAAAACAATGTATACATCTCAGAGAGTAGGCCCATGATTGATATCACTTGACACATAAAAACTGTAGTAAATAGGACCTGACCAACCAGTGAATTAAATGCGGTTGTGTGTACAAGAACTAGAAGGTGATGATAAAACATTTCTACAAGGGATATCTCTTCTGTATCAGAATTAAAAACAAAGAAAACAAGAAATGCCTCTTGCAAGCAAAAGGTGGACACATTATCTGACTCAGTAGTGGTGATTTGGTTTATTTTGTAATCAAATATATTTTCTGTTGTATAGCGTGCATATACAGAGTACTATAAGAAATAATCATTGTAATTCCAAATTCATAGTTGTTAATCATTTATTTTAACTATAATTGTTCATGACATGATTTTTATATCATTATTATTATTATTATTATTATTATTATTATTATTATTATTATAAAGCAAAATAAAAAATTTCACTAGTCCAAAAACCCTCATGTGCCAGCCACAGCCATTAATGACCATAGTTATACTATATAACTGTATGTTCCCCTGACATCAAACGAAGGCTTTAGACTTTAATTTACATTTTTGTCTTTATCTGTTTTTGCAAGAGGGAGTAGTTTTTAATGTTTTAATTACTGCCAACAATGTCCTGATAAGACTGTGGTCGTAATTCCTGCCCCATACAATTTAATGCTAAAGATTAAAGAAGCCATTAGGTCACTTTCTGCAGACACATCTATTTACTATAACATATAATATACATAAGTCGTCTTGGCTGTATTGCTATGCTTTGCTGTATTTTGTGTAATGTGTTTTAGGTTTCTTCTGTTTTTTCTTGCCCTGTGAAGCACTTTGTGACATTTGTCTGTGAAATGTGCTATACAAATATGTTTTACTTGCTGACTTTACATGAGAAAAGAACTCTAATTTCATTTGACTTGCTAAAAGATAATTAATTGTTTTTGGCTGGGCATGCATAAAATGCATATTCATAAGTGTATCTCATTCATGCTGTGGCTTAGAGCACCAATTAATTCCAATATAACAACATGCACTGTTTTCTCTCTCAGGAGAGCACATCTGGATAGTCCTGGATGGACCTGTTGATGCCATCTGGATTGAAAATCTGAACTCTGTTTTGGACGACAACAGAACCCTGACGTTGGCAAATGGAGACCGTATACCAATGGCTCCCAACTGTAAGGTGGTTTTTGAGCCACATAATATTGACAATGCTTCTCCTGCGACAGTGTCACGTAATGGCATGGTGTTTATGAGCTCCTCGGTGCTCAGCTGGAGCCCTATACTGGAGGTAAATAAAAACTGAACCTTTGAATTTGTGCTGTTCATAGCACTGTGTCTATATTTTTTTTTAAATATTGTTATTAATACTTGCAATAAAGTCATTTATGTAATCATAGCAAACCAAAGAGATGTGCTTGTTCTTCTCAGGGCTGGTTAATGAAACGTAGCCCTCAGGAGGCAGAGGTACTGAGGCAGCTCTTCTCCTCCTCCTTCTCTGCACTATATCGCTTCAGTATGCAGTCCTTGGAGTTCAAGATGGACACGTTGGAGGCCTTTGTCATCATGCAGTGCATAAACATGCTCCAGGGACTCATTCCACCAAAGGTAGGATTGCAGCTGTTCTGAATCTCCTTCCATGAAAACGGTCTTCACGCAAACAGCATTTACTGTATGTTTGATTTACTGCATATTAGTCATATCACCAGGAGACAATGGCTGCACATGTAAATATAGAAATATCAATGGAATTTGTTTTTTTTGGGGGGGCTTTGTTTTGTAAATTCACAGTTGAACATACAAGCTGATGAACTTAAGTAGCACAGTAAATGTGGATCAAATGCATCCTCTCAGCACAAAGACAACATTCTTTAGTCAGTAAAAGACATAAAAAGGCAAGGAAATCCTGCTTCTTGATAGGGTCAGGTGGTGGTGCAGAGCCATCGCCAGTGGTTGTCTTTCATAGTGTTCGTTTCATGTCTCACTATGGGGAACGTCTCCTATGTGACGTCATCAAAAGCTCAAATACCATTAAGCCAGCTAGGAATGGCTGGCACTGAAATAAACAGTACATATTCCCCTCGTTGGGAGGGATTACATCTTTTTCCTTGGATGGATTATGCCGTGAACCGACAGCAAGTACAGGTGATTGACATTTGGGCGAGAACCCATGTATATAAATATTATGACGCTGCTTCATAATTTAGGACCCTAACTTGTTTGTAATTCAGACTAAACAGATAACTGAGCGTTAATAGTTTGAGGCCTAACCCTTCTTTATACTGACAGATGGTTTTTGGGTCCTGCTCTTCTTTAGAGCCGACTGCTTTTTATCCTCTGTTTTTTGTCTCAGACGAGCACTGGCATTTGCATTTTCCATGTCCAATCCATGCATTGCAGATATATGTGGACAGAACCCAGTGTTTTAGGAGAAGTGACCATGGGCAAACCATAAATTCCAGCATGGAAGTGTGATAGAAAGTCACCTGTGCAACAAATCCAGTCGTAAAATTTTCTTCACTCCTAAATATTCCACAGTCAACTGACAGCTGTATTATAAGAACATGGAAGTGTTTGGGAACGACAGCAACTCAGCCACAAAGTGGTAGGCCACGTAAACTGACGGAGCGGGGTCAGCGGATACTGAGGCGCATAGTGTGAAGAGGTTGCCAACTTTCTGCAGAGTCAATCACTAGAGACCTCCAAAGTTCATGTGGCCTTCAGATTAGCTCAAAAACAGTGCTCAGAGAGCTTCATGGATGGGTTTCCATGGCCGAGCACCTGGATCCAAGCCACACATCACCAAGTGGATGCAGTTGTGTAAAGCACGCCACCACTGGACTCTAGAGTGGTACTTGTCTGGCTGCATTGTGCCAAGTGTAAAGTTTGGTGGAGGGGGGATTATGGCGTGGGGTTGTTTTTCAGGAATTGGGCTTGGCTCCTTAGTTCCAGTGAAAGGAACTCTGAACACACAGAAAGCTGTGTGTAAACTGGTTAAATTTTTGTATATGAGTCCGAAACATAGCAAAATGAGGAAAACGTCACAGGAACTAAAAACCTATGTACTGTCTATGCTGCATAGATGTATAGACACCAACTACTGCTTTAAAAAAAAAAAAAAAAAAAAAAATATTCTGTGTTTATTTGCATTCAAGATAATGGTGGGAGAGATTTTTCTTTTTAAATTGTTATTATTTCTTACTACCTGCAGGAGCAGAGCGGTGAATTATCCAGAGAGCACCTGGAGCGACTGTATGTCTTTGCCCTCATGTGGAGTGCTGGTGCCTTAATTGAACTGGATGACCGGAAGAAAATGGAATTCTGGTTCAGAGGAAATGAAAACATCTCCCTGAATTTGCCAGCTATTCCTCCCGATAGTGAGGGCACCATGTTTGACTACTACGTCACAGCAGATGGTAATCATGCATTTATGAACAGATGTCATGTGATCATCAAGTGCCATTTAAAAAAAAAAAAAAAAAATTCTTTCAATGCAATGTGAAAATATTATACTTTTGGAAGATTACATGAAAGCATCACTGTCATGTTTTGTGCATGTAGCTACTTCATACATTATCTTTTAAATGTATGCAAATACCTTTTCTTCCAGGTTGTTGGGCCCACTGGAGCACTAGAGTTGAGGAATATGTCTATCCATCTGATGTCGCCCCAGAGTACAGCTCAATCTTGGTTCCCAATGTAGACAATGTTAGAACAGACTTCTTAATTCAGACAATTGCGAAACAGGGCAAGGTAAATTTAACAACTTTAGTGTATATTTAAGTGTTAACTAAAGGTTTTAGCTAAGAATTTTAAACATATAAAAACAATCACAGTTGTATGTATATTGTGATTTTTTTTTTTGACTGACTTTAAGTGTTGACTTGCACATTTTTCTATTGTCAATAAAAGGTTCCTAGTTGGTATACTGTTTTCTGTTGATAAAATATTTATTTTATCAACAGAAAAATGAATACCTATGTTTTTCCCTTTTTTCTCCCTCAAGAACCTGTTAGAAATCTGTTTCTTTCTTACAGGCTGTTTTGCTGATTGGAGAGCAAGGAACAGCCAAGACTGTTATCATCAAGGGCTACATGTCAAAGTATGATCCTGAGACGCAACAGGGCAAGAGTCTCAACTTTTCATCTGCTACTACACCACTCATGTTCCAGGTAAAGCATCACAATCTCCTTATTTTTCCTCTGATTCATTTAAATACATATAAATATATATACAGCTATATACAGCCTATTATTTTTTATATTCTACCTGCATTGTTCTAAACTTGTGTAAGGTCATTGAGCACTAAGAGGTTCCAGGTTGGAGAAAATACCACTTTCTTTTGCTGGAACATTGTTTAGCTGCACCATGGTTAAGCTATCACAATGAATTATGTCTGATGTAGAACCATTATTTATCTTTCTCCACCCAATGTTTTATTATTTTTCTCTCTCTATTTGCTTATTTTCCTGTGCCAACCCTGGTTTTATTTTAGAGGACAGTAGAAAGCTATGTGGATAAAAGGATGGGGACTACCTATGGCCCCCCTGCTGGGAAGAAAATGTCAATTTTTATTGATGATATCAACATGCCTGTCATCAATGAGTGGGGAGACCAGGTTTGAGATCAGTGTATAATTTCTAGTTGTATTCTGTTAATTGTATTTCCACAAAAACGTTTTAAAAAGTAATTTTAATTTAATGTTTTTTTTTTTTTTATTATTATTTTGTTGGATAAACATGATGTGGATATAAAGGCCACTTTGTGCCCTCCATCATAGGTAACTAATGAAATTGTAAGGCAGCTGATGGAGCAGAATGGCTTCTTCAACCTGGAGAAACCCGGAGAGTTCACCAATATAGTTGATGTTCAGTTCCTGGCAGCCATGATTCATCCAGGAGGAGGGCGTAATGACATTCCACAAAGACTGAAAAGGCAGTTTTCCATCTTTAACTGCACCCTACCTTCCAATGCCTCGATAGATAAGATATTTGGTGAGTAAAATAGTGTAAGAATTATTGATGTATACTGTGTACTGTAGCAGTGCCAATTTGGTTTTGTCCCATAGGAATACTACAAACACAGACGTGATACTAGGACACTAATAATGAAAAGCAGTTTATAACCAATATAACCTTTATAACCACTTCATAACCAATCTAACCATGGATATTGTCACCCAGGTGTTATCGGTGAGGGCTACTTCTGTGCATACCGTGGTTTCACTGAGGACGTTCAGAACACCATACCTCGCTTGGTGTCTCTGACTCGCCGGCTTTGGCAGCTGACCAAGCTCAAGATGCTTCCAACACCTGCAAAGTTCCACTATGTCTTCAATTTGAGGGATCTGTCCAGGGTCTGGCAAGGCATGCTCAGCACAACTGCAGAGGTGGTCGTCTCTGTCCAAGTAAGAAGAGGTTCACTTTGTTTTTACATTCTGCAACCTTTCAATTCCTATTGGAAATGCAACGGTATTTTATTTTTTATTTTTTATTCACTATATTTATTTTATGAGTATATTTGTATGACATGGAACTCGAAAAAGGTATAGTAGTGCCAATTTAAGGTAAACTTCCTTGGATTCAGAATAAAAGGAAACACCTTGAAGATCCAAAAACTGTGGTTATTTTACAATGACAATGTATTAAATGGATTATAAGTGTAACTTGTCACTATGTCATTGGTTTTAATGCAAAGAAAAGTCTTAGTTAAGAGCCTGACAGCTAGATGAGAATTTTTACTTGTACTGTAGTCACACAGTGGCACTACAACATATGAGTCATTATGATATTAAATATTTATTGTATCAGGCAGCTCTCCAAATCTTTGTGTTGGCAGGGAACAATAAAGCAGAGAAAACGAGAATTTAAAATTTGGCATTGCAGTCTAAGTTCATGACCTGATGTCTTAATAATTGGATAAAAATATAAACTTTTCCACTTTGAGTTATTTAGCCAAATGTGCTTAACATTCTTGTAAGGTTTCCAACTCAGTCCACATCCCTGAACAGCTGTCAACAACTGAACAACTTTCTGCTTTGCCATTGTAGTGTTGTATAAAATGGAGCAGAATTCGAACCCTTACCTTCATTTCTTTGTAGAATAAGAACATTAACGCAGAAACATGATTTTCCAGGTTTTGCTGACGCTGTGGAAGCATGAGTGCAAACGTGTGATAGCTGATAGATTTACAATGCCTGATGATGTGGAGTGGTTTGACCAGACTCTGGCAATGCTGGTGGAAGAGGAGCTCGGTGAAAAGCACAAGAATATAGTGGACTGTGGAACGGAAGGATATTTTGTTGACTTCTTACGAGATGCGCCTGAAGCGACAGGTACTCGTGAGTGGGAAAAAAAAAAAAAAAAAAAAAAAAAAAAAACTCACAGCTGTGGAAAATTTTCTCACTGTTTCGATTTTTCTCAGACTTTTATTGTGAATATTTTAATGGAAAATACGTTTCCTCAGGAGAAGAGCCAGAGGACTCGGACTTTGATATGCCCAAAGTGTATGAACCTATAGAATCATTTGAGAGCTTAAAGGACCATCTGAACATGTTCCTGTGCCACTACAACGAGAGCATCAGGGGAACTGGTATGGACATGGTCTTCTTTCAGGATGCAATGATCCATCTGATTAAGGTAATTCACAGATTTCTGTAAAGGTAAAGTAATAATGAGATTTTAAATTTGTTTTACACTATGTACATTAAGATCTTGTTTTGTGGAAAGAATTGGATAGTGGAGATGTATGTCATTCTAAATACAGTGTAGAAAAGGTTGGTTATATAAGAAACTGTACAGTCTATTCTTTTGTTAAATGGTGAAGTGTTGTTGAAATTCAAGTACACATACTGAAGTTATTTAAACAGTCTTCAGACCGATACATATGTAAGCCAGTTATACTATCATCATCTTAGCTTGCTCATGGGCACTTACACCATCGCCTACATTATATCTTTTATTGTTGCTCATCCTCATTTTGTTTAAACAATTTGTCAAGAATACATAGCTGCTTATCGGATCCTAATCCTGCATGTGCATGTTTGCTTTTATGTGTTGTCAAGGTGTCAAGAATAATCCGGACACCTGGAGGTAATGCCTTGTTGGTGGGTGTCGGGGGATCTGGAAAACAGAGCTTGACCAGACTGGCTTCATTCATAGCTGGATACAAGATCTTCCAAATTACTCTAACACGGTAATGCTCACATGGAGTATAAGAATTTAAACATTTAAGGAAGATAAATTCTCCAGCTCTCGGCTGCAGGATAAATGAGCTTATAGCTCTTGTTGGAATCTTAAAGAAATCGAAGAAGATATTTATTCACAATACCAGGTTCTGGCTCGGGTTATCGCAATATAAGGACCCTATATTTTAATTTATATGTCCACTCTATCTATCAGCATGTAACACAGTTTTTCATAGGAGGAAATCTTTGCCATTTCATCAAACCCACCCAATCGAAACATGTCCTTTAGTCTTCCAGTGTTGTAACACTATCCTGTAACCAGTGATAAGTGGCGTCCTGCACCCTGACATCTGGTGGACATTAAGCCCATTTTCCTTTGGTAGCACACCCAGTAGACACATCAGCAGATGCTGTACTACAGCAGAGGACAGTACTAAAAAAAAAGAAGATAATCTGAGACCATAAAGAATCAATCATGGAGCACAAGAAAAGCGTATGTAGGACAGTGCCAGCTGCAGTATCACATCTCTAACAAAACTCAGTTTCTAAGACCTAGCTATGCCATTTTACATGGGGTCCAGTAGATCATATTAATAATTAATAGTTATTCAAACTTATCTGCATATCCTTTGATACTTTGAACCATGTTACAATAATTTGCCCATAAATTTCATCTGAAATTTCTTCCCCTAAGTCCATTTCCGAGCATTTCTTAAGGCATTCAAAGGTGGTAAATCTCCTCAGAAGATCATAAAAGCATGAGGTCTTCGTCTTGTGCTCAGCCTTTCTAGTTTAGTCTGTATTTCAGTTCTACATATGTTGTCTGAGGCATGCCAGGATACAGCCACGCAACTGCGTGTATTTCCAAGAGCTGGAAGCTCGTATTATTCAAATGGGGATAGTTTTTTGTTTTTTTTTCTTTTGCTCTCCCTGACTGTCAAATGTTTACCCTCTCGGTTGCTGTGTATATTTGCAGTAGGCCCAAAAAATATTTAGTCAGCCACTGATTGTGCAAGTTCTCCTACTCACAAAGGTGAGAGAGGTCTGTAATTGTTATCATAGGTGCACTTCAACTACAAGGGAAAAAAAACTACAAAATCATATTGTAGGATTCTTAAAGAATTTATTTGTAAATTATGGTGGAAAATAAGTTTGGTCAATAACAAAAAAAGCAATATTTCTGGCTCTCACAGATCTGAAACTTCCTCTTTAAGAAGCACGTCTGTCGTCCACTCGTTACCTGTATTAATGGCTCCTGTTTGAACTTGTTATCTATATAAAAGACACCTGTCCACAGCCTCAAACAGTCAGACTCCAAACTCAACCATGGTCAAGACAAAAGAGCTATTGAAGGACACCAGGAAGAAAACTGTAGACCTGCACCAGGCTGGGAAGAGTGAATCTACAATAGGCAAGCAGGTTGGTGCGAATAAATCAACTGTGGGAGCAACTGTAAGAAAATGGAAGACATACAAGATTATTGATAATCTCCCTCCATCTGGGACCCACGCAAGATCTCATCCCATGGGGTCAAAATAGTAATGAAACGGTGAGCAAAAATCCCAGAACTACACGGAGGGACCTGATGAGTGACCTGCATGGAGCTGGGACCAAATTAACCAAGGCTACCATCAGTAATCCACTATGCTGAGAGGGACTCAAACCCTGCAGTGCCAGGCAGGAAGAGGTGGAAGTTGGAACGTGGCTGGGTCTTCCAGCAAGACGATGATCCCAAACACACCGCTCGGGCAACAAAGGAGTGGCTCAGTTAAAAAGCATTTCAAGGTCCTGGAGTGGCCTAGCCAGTCTCCAGACCTCAACCCCGTAGAAAATGTGTGGAGGGAGTTGAAAGTCCGTGTTGCCCAGTGACAGCCCCAAAACATCACTGCTCTAGACGAGATCTGACTGGAGGAACGGGGCAAAATACCAGCTGCAGTGTCTGCAGACCTGCAGAAGACGTACAGGAAACGTTTGACCTCTGTCATTGCCAACAAAGGTTATGTCACAAAGTATTGAGTTGAACTTTGGTGGGTGACCAAATGGTTATTTTCCACCATCATTTACATTTTTAAAGAAATCCTGTGTGATTTCCTGGATATTGGTATTATTATTATTATTGTTATTATTATCCATCCATTATCTATACCAGCTTACTCCGTCTCCGGGTCACAGGGTTCTGTCGGAGCCTATCCCGGTGCATGGTAGTAATGCATAAACTGCTTTTTTTAAAAAGTTGTTGAATCAAAAATGTAGAGCTGACAAATTTGCATCCATCCTTGTAATCTGTAGAAATATATAGACACACACACACACACACACACACACACACACAATAAAGCAATAAAGAGTGATGAATTAGAACAGAGGAATAAAATAATAATAATAATAATTCTCTTTAATTACATACTACAAAAAACAAACATAGTCAGGCAAAAGTCTAGGTCCCGGATGTCCAGTTTCCAGAACACTGTGAATAATTCTAGTAGCAATCTTTACAACAGCCCCAAAGTGTATGGCAATAATTCTCCGCCTTAGGGAAATCCAACTACGGTCATTATGATGTTGGAGTGTTCGCAATTTATCAGGACGCACATATAGTTTGTTGTGGTTGTAAATTAAGAGACAATTAAGAGCTCTTTCTTTGTATCAGAACCAATAAGCAACTGAAATTGTGGAGGCTTCCAGGTGCATCAGATTATATCTATATCTTTGCCTGTCCGTCCACATGCAAACTCGTGTCTGTATATGCATGTGTGAATGAATGTAGACTCACCACTTTAGTGGCAGGTGAGTGTATTATTATTGTGTATTATGTGCTTTTGCTTTAGCCAGAATATTTGTTTCCCTAATTCAAACATGTTTAGTATTAACACTTCCTGTCATCTCACTTCATACCTTTCTTCATAGCTATTTCTGTATAAGTAATATTTTGAATATTTAGACTGGATTGAGGTTTAAAATAAGATGTAGCAAGCTCTTTGTAATACACAGTTGGAGTACCAATGATCAGTATAGAAAAATGTTGACTGAAAAAGGTGACAATAATGTTATTCAGAAAGACAAAAGATGCAGTGATCCACTGGTGTTGCGATTCTTTCTCTGCTATGAGGGGATGAAATTGACCTAAATATGTGAACAAGTGACCCTTTGCAGTGTTGGCTCATAGATAAATGCATGAAAACAGCTTTGTCAGGCCGTTAGAATATCTTCTTCTAAGATTACTGTACAAAACAGTTTAAATAAATACATTTTGAGGTCTTTTAAAATAATCACACTCGGACTCTTTCATTAAAAAAAGAAAATCACTTTTATTAAATGGAGGAAAACAATAATGTTCTGTTCTTTTCCAGCTCATACAATACAACCAACCTGATGGATGACCTAAAAGGCTTGTACAGAACAGCCGGCCAGCAGGGAAAAGGCGTCACCTTCATCTTTACTGACAATGAAATCAGAGACGAGTCCTTCCTAGAGTATATGAACAACGTCCTGTCGTCAGGAGAGGTCAAGAACACAAACATGGAAAATACATGTTTCACTTCATCTCCAAACAGTTCTCCCCACCTTAAAAATGTGTTTAAATCAGGTTTCCCTCCTTTCCCATCTTCTTTCGTGCAGCCATGTGCTCCTGAGTCTTTTTATCTTTGACGTATCCACCCTCTCTCCCTCCTCCTCTTGCCTGTCTTGTTTGTCACCTTTTTTCTGCCTCCCTCTCTGGATTACAATTTTAGCAGCTGTTGCTTCACCAGGGGAGTTAAATTGAAGTGGTGATCATGGATGAGCAGATACTGTGTTTGGGTGCTATTTCTGGGTTGCTGAGCGGTTTGAGTTTCATGTCTGTGTATACTAGAGGTTTGGGCTGCAGCAGTGCTGGGATAAAAGTGAAGAAGAGACAGTGATGGAGGTGACAGAGAGAGGGGAAGCAAAATGGAAGAGCAAGCTGATATTTTTGTGAGAGCGACCTAGCAGATTAGGCACGTTGTTGCTCAGTGCAGCTCCTCAAACACTCCACTCTCCTTTCAGTTAAATGTCCTTTTTTCCCAGGGATTTCATAAACTAAAGGAAAAAAAATTCTGAAAGAATATTATACTATGATTAATCATGCAGACAGCGGGTGTGTCGTAACAAATTCAGAGTTTGTGATCAGCAACCCTTTTAAAAAAGTTGGTTTAAATCTAACTAGCCAAAGCTAAGTGAATTATATCCACCTTTTCTAAATCGGCATGTCACCAAGCACACACGGTTATGTGCAAGAACAGTACACTTGATTGAACATTATATGCAATCTAGACATTAAAGTACTAAAGAAGGATTAGGGGCATACATTTAAAGCTAGAGACAAGGAGGAGTTATCGTAGATATGTATATTAATGCAAAACGTGTAATTATTCTGCTTTGCCATATTTATGTATCACAAGGGCTTTATTTCACAGATCTGTTGCTTTGTTTCTTCATCTTTTATCTTTTGTTACTTATGTTCATATCAAATCTATATTTTGTTCATAAAGTCTAGAGAATCTAAATTGTGTTTGAATACTTTTTCATAATAAAAAGGTCCGTTAAGAGGAAAAAATCTTGTACACACTAACGCATAAAACGTTTTTTCTAGGATTTTGTTCTATTAAGCTTTAAATTACAAATGTGCACACTTGAAGATCTTAGATATTGATATGATTATCAGTAACAGATGAATGTGTTTCTATCTTCAGGTGTCCAACCTATTTGCTCGGGATGAGATGGACGAGATCCTCAGTGATCTCACCCCAGTAATGAGGCGCGACTTTCCCAGGCGACCACCGACCAATGAAAACCTCTATGAATACTTCATGTCTCGGGTTAGACACAATCTCCATGTTGTCCTGTGCTTTTCTCCAGTTGGGGAAAAGTTCCGCAACCGTGCGCTGAAGTTTCCAGCGCTGATATCTGGTTGCACAATGGACTGGTTCAGTCGCTGGCCAAAAGATGCACTTGTTGCAGGTACATCTCACAGACGGTATTGGTACGGTTTATCTTGTCTCATGGGAGCAATTGTTTTCCAACATAAACAACATGTATCGCTTTACTTGAATATTTTAAAGTGGCTACTATTGTTTTTCTCAGTACAACAAAATCATGGATATGGGTTAAACCTAGGATACCATAACACTGAATTATCACTCAGTTATGAATGAGGTAGAACTGAATTTTCTAATTGGCCTTGGAGCAGTAAATCCTACCTGCAAGAGGACAGCGGTCTCCTGTATATGTTAAATGCCACACAAATGTTTGGACAATCATGTAACATTTTGGCTTGAATAAGTAGAGGTTGACCAGATCTTTGAAAGGCTTGGGAATAACAATTAAGGTGAATTTGAATATGGCCACCAGAGAACTACTAAGATATGTTTGCAAAAAATGTCTTCGACCATCATTGGTTTATTGGGGATTTGATTTATATCGCCATCGTTGGAAAGACCAAGTGCAACAGTTCTCAAAGCTTTGCAAATATCCATAATCTTCAGACAATGTCCTTAATATCATGTGTTCCAATAAACAGCTGCCCTACAGATGTTCATTGCAATATACAGGGATCACATTCAATGCCTTGGGGTTTTTGGTTTTTAGCCTGTAAAGCAAAGGAAATTAAATCGCATGCGACGTGAGGAGGTAGCACAGGTGAACCCTTTTTGATGGGCAGTATGGATTGAAAATCATAATCCAAATAATGTCCGACATTCCTAGACCTTCACAATAACATGTCGAGGATTAGCTCATTTTTGTTACTTGGCAATTTGTTAACAATCAGCTCTCTGAAATTCTCACAGAGAGATGCTAAACTCCCAAATGTATTCCTGCAGACACGTCACAGGGCAACACATGAATTCCTATTTTGCCTTCATCAGTGGTCCCTGTTACAACAAATGTGAAATGTGACTGAATTATTAGACGTCCCTTAAGAAGCACAACATCCAAATCAGACTAAAACCATGTTTCACAAATCTGTTTTAAATGAAAGTAAAAGCTAAGGGGACATTTTTGAAGATGAAAGTAAGGCACCATAAGGCACAGAGCCACTAGGGCAGCACTAATCTAGAGCTCTGTTAAGTAAACCTTAAATGCAATGAAAAACCAAAAGTAACTGGACAACAAAAAGCACATAGCAATTGTAGATAATATGTAGGCAAAGTGCATACAAGATGAAAATAAACCCAAATTAACAAAATCTAAAGAACACAGAGATGAAGAGTGGAGGAGAACACAGGGCAAATGGGTAGCATAAGTGGAGATCTGGCCATGGGAACAGATGAAACGCTTACAAACATCTCCAAAATATCTACTTTTGAATAATTTATTTTGTCGATTTTACTTACTGCATTGAGCAGATGTAATTTATTTCTGCTGGGAAACAACCATTTAGAATGCTAGTGGCCAAGTTGAGCTTAAAGTTGCCACTATAGTTTATCTCCACTCTGTGTTTTAATTCAACGTACTGTGTGTTTTTATTCTTCCTTTCCTTTAGTTTCGGAGCACTTTCTGTCTGTTTATGACATAGACTGCTCACCTCAGGTCAAAAGAGAGGTGGTCCAGTGCATGGGATCCTTCCAGGATGGTGTGGCAGAAAAGTCTGTTGACTACTTCCAAAGGTGCAGTGGGCCATGTTTATGACTTTCTAAATAGGAACTACAATTATGTAGTTAGGTATGCTTAATGAAATGGAATCTTGCAGCACTAGCCAAAATTGTATTTTAAAGTGTATTCTTCTCAATTTTAAACATTTTGATTTAAATTTAAAAAAATATATATTTTTATAAATATTACATTTTTCACTTTATAAATCCCTAAAGAGAAATTATTTCAAAAGTTTAATATTTTTGTCCTACTTTTTAATATATCATGCAATTAATTTTTTGTGCAAACTATATTGAATTTAGATACCGGCGCTCCACCCATGTCACGCCCAAGTCCTACCTGTCCTTCATTCAGGGCTACAAGACCATCTATAAGGAGAAGAGGTCTGAAGTCCAAACACTGGCCAACAGGTAAACACTTTCACGATTTTCTTCAGTATTTGTTGCCGTAAGCTTTAACACGTATCACTCTGCACAGGTTTTAAGGCTTTCTTTTGACCTTAGTTTAAAGTTCTTTGTTTTCTTTATTTTTATTATCTGTAATGTAGATTTGCAGAGCCAACGAATAAAATCGGCATGGATTCAACAAGTTATAAACTCCCTATGGTTGTGACTGTGATGGTCAGTCCTGATGCAGTCTTTTGAAATCAGCTGTCTAAAAGGTCTGTCCAGAACCATCAGCCATTTAGAGAGTTTAGATTAACTACAGCATCAAAAGCTATCCCAGATCCGAGAGCAGCATTTAATTGTTTTTTCTTTGTTATGACTTTGATCCCATTAAGTCATGATATTTATCGACAGCTGCTGAAGATGAGAAGCCTATGATGAGCAAGTATTTTCACCAGCAGAACTGAAGAGAGAAGCCATTCAGGCTCAGCGTAAAGTAGTTTATCTCAAAAGCTGTGTGGTTGCCTGTAACAGCAGGAGCCTGGGTGCTGATATTCTTCCAGATAGCCCAGCAAATGCATTTAGTAATCACATGTGGCTATACTGACTGTTGCATACTTGTCCTGTCTAGGATGAACACGGGTTTACAGAAGCTGAAAGAGGCATCCGAGTCTGTAGCAACTCTCAGCAAAGAGCTGGAGATCAAGGAGAAGGAGCTACAGGTTGCCAATGACAAAGCAGACATGGTAGGATAAGATTTATTCACTTATGATTATGATTACTTTTTAATATTAAAACAAAAAGTGAATTAAGTATTATGCTATGACATTATTATTGTTGCTTTACTTTAATGATTAAATAAATATGATTTATTTCAGTCAGTTCTGCAGTGTTTCACGTAGTAAAAATACATTTACATGAGAATAAGTTTCCCAGTCAGTGCTTTATTATGTTGTATTTATATGTACCAACATGTCTTCGTTGCTATCAGTGAAATGACAAATCCATGTATAATGGGATTAATTTATGACAGCTTTATTGGGGTGCATGTGCAGTAGTTTGATCCCAGGTTTCCTGACTGTTATAGTTTGTTGCTTTCATGGCAGCATTCCCATCGTACAGTATGTCTTAATTTGATATGTTTCAACAATAGTTAATATTTAAAAAAACGTTGCAGTATTTTTATGCCGTAGTGAAAGTGAGGTGAAAGTCAAGATTTTCCTGCTTCATGACCTTGTTTAATGTTCTTTGTAGGTGCTGAAGGAGGTGACAGTCAAAGCCCACGCCGCAGAGGGGGTGAAGATAGAGGTGCAGAAAGTGAAAGACAAGGCCCAGGCTATAGTAGACAGCATTTCAGCTGACAAAGCCATCGCTGAGGAAAAGCTTGAAGCTGCCCGGCCAGCTCTTGCAGAGGCAGAAGCTGCACTGCAGGTACGGCACCCAAAGTCAGTGATATCACAGGTTTACCCTCAGCTTTATTTTCCTCAGATGATTAGATTTGAGTCTAAACTTGTTTTGTATGTAACCAAGACAAACAGTCCTCAGCACTAAATACGAATACAGCTGTCACAAGCAGATGTTTCTTAATCAGAAAACTGTCTCTCCAAATACAGAAGTTGGCATTGCACCTCCAATATGCCAATTGTGTGATTGTAAAGACTTTTTATGACTTTAAAATGACTGCAATATTTGCGCAATTTATTCTTTTTTTTAATATCCATTTTATTCTACCTATAAAAAAAGCCTGGACCTTTTAGAAATTGGTTATTTGCTCATTTGTATGCCTATGCTCTGCTGATTTTAATGACTATAGGCTAGAGCTTGATTTTGAGTTTTGTCCAGCACTGAATGCAGCACAGTATAATACACACTGTATAATTTGTTTCATGGGTTTATAAGTTCATACATGGATTTAAAAAAAATCCAGTTTTAGGTTTCTGTTGACAGCATTGTGTTTTCACATTGATAAGCCTCTGTCCATCTTTTTTTTTTAATAGGCAGACTCTTAGGCAGACTCTTATAACTCTATAAAAGAATTGTTTTGATATAAGCATAAAGCACTAGGACTCAGTGAAAATGATTTTTTAAAATCTGCTAATTAAAGGATAAAGTTGTGGTTACCTCACAAAACACTTTTTTGGGGCATAACTGAGGATTATGTTTATTAATTCACACAAATGTCTAATATGACAAAATAATTGGTCAAGTATCAAGTCTTGATTTACCAAAAAAGCATCCGGACCAATAAACAAAGATTGTCAGCCAGAACTCTGTATGAAATATAGCCCTTTAAATATATAATGTTTAAGTTTCATTCAGCCCGCCTAAAGATACCAAGCTCATTTTATTTCAGTGTGATTTATATGATCATCATACCATCTTTAAGCAGAAACTAACTTTTCCACAACTTTATTTTTCTATGATTATTAATTAATTTCTGTACATTGTGTGAATACGATAGGTTCATGGTTATTTTTTCTTGTTAACAATCTAACATGACCAGTGTTATTCAAGTGTAAATGAACTGCCAGTCTTCATGCAGTGTTTTCTATTCATATATGCTGTTTGTGCCAGTGCAGTTTTGCTCTATAAGATAGTCTGGAAACTGTTTGTTACAGCACCTTAACATGCTATGCTGTGTGGTTTCTAACTATGTGTGCTTCAGGGTGCCAATTAGAGCCTTTTCTGACTCTCTGTGCTAAAAAGTTTTTTTTCCTCAGCCTCCTTGCCCTGATGTGTCTAAAGTTAGCATGATGGTCTGGGGCCTGGAGCTGAATTGTAATTAAAGCTGTCCTCCTGGGTAAATGGTCCCCTACCAATCTCCTGCGGCAGGTCCCTGATTAGAATTTTATCTTGGCATTGCACACTGAAGCTTGGATTTCCAAACAGACAGCCCTGGGCATATTGTTCTTATTGTTGACCGAGGGGCAGACTTACTAAACCAGGAAAATAAACAGCAAACCATAAATGGCACTTATGTGAGTGTTCTGTTGTGTACTAACATCTGAAAATTAGGCTGATCTACATGCACAACCAGGTCATTTCAGTTATGCCCAAAACATCACCAGGGCCAGTGAATATTAGCATTGAGTCACAAACGAGCAGATCTGTTGATAATCAAGAGCAGTTAATATATTTGGGATTTGTCCTTTGACTCAGATTAAAAAAAAGAAAAGAAAAAAGAATAAGATCTTTTGTCTATTGTTTGTCTCTATGGCTGCATATAGGACTTAAACATCTGTATACCTTTGCTTTAATTCTAATCAAGACATTAATAGTTACTTTTTTATTGGGGGGAAACGTCAACATCAGTGTGCCTACTGGCTTGTTGGACGGGCCATAATTGTTTGAATTTTTTTCATTTTTCTCAAAGTCTTATATTGATTATTATTATTATTATTATTATTATTATTATTATTATTATTATTATTATTATTATTATTATTATTATTATTATTATTATTATTATTATTATTATTATTATTATTATTATTATTATTAGCCCTGTTCTTATTATTATGCATGCGGCAGCCATCTAACCTCCGGATTCAGTCTCATGCAGAACTAAGATTGTTAAAGTTCCTGAACTGACCAATAGAGGGTGGCTCCAAATGTGAGTCAATCTCGGTTCAAAAAACATTTTGGTCTCAATCATTTGATTTCACACCCCTGACAACTCTAAGGGGCGCGCATTTTTTATTTACCACACCAGGGGAGTTTCTATCAGGCAACAAATGTAATTTTAATATGATTGACAGTCTGTCCAGCCAATGGTTGGGTGTTATCACTTCCTCATCTGTAATGTCATCCTACTGGGCTTGGAGAAGCAACCAGTTGTTTGTATTAACCCAGGATTAACAATATGAAGAAATCCGCAGAGGTCATGTTTTTGGAGTGCCTCCACTGAGACACTTCTCACAAGAGGCATAGAAGGAGAAAAGAGGAGATGTGAAAGAGCATGAGAAACCAGGCTTAACTCTTAGCAAACTTTGCACTGGTGCTGAATGAAAATTAAGCAGGGAGGAGAGAGCAGAAAAGACAAACAATTTAAAGGTAGAAACGATTTGTGAGTAGGAAGTCTGGTGAAGAAGCCAAACAACTTCTCTCAAGCTAATTTATATCCTGAGAAAAGTCTCCTCTGTGCCTTCTTTAAGCCTTCGTTAAGCCCTCTAATTGTATTTCTTCTGTTTTTATATTCTAAATTTGCATGCTGGTGTCTCATATTTATGACTACATATGAAAGAGTACTTGAAATATCGGGGTCGTATTACAATACAACTAATTATCTCAAACTCTCCTTTTAAAACTGGCATCCAAAGTTGGCCTCTACATCTGAATGATGACCATACACGGAGGCATCATCACACACTGCGGATACCAGTCTTGATGTCCTACCCAATATTAAGCAAAACTAAGTCAAACTATGTGAGATTTAATAATACGACTGCAGAAATAGTGCAGTGAATAGTCACCTTTAAACTGCAAACATTGGAAAGAAAACTGTCAAGTGTGACTGTTTGTCCTCTTGTATAGAAAATGCTATTTCTAAAGGTGCATTGTATAGATTTCTAAAGTTAACCCACATTTTTTTACTTCCAATACAACTAGTATTGCCAGATAATGAAACATTCTGGTTTGGTATACTTATTATTCCATCTGTTTGCTCTGTTTTTGCCCTAATAGACAATCAAGCCATCGGACATTGCCACAGTGCGAACGCTTGGCCGACCTCCCCACCTCATCATGCGCATCATGGACTGTGTGCTGCTGCTCTTTCAGAGGCGGGTCAACCCTGTGAAGATTGATCCAGAGAAAAACTGCATCATTCCATCCTGGCAGGAGTCCCTAAAACTCATGACGGCTGGAAACTTCCTAGGCAGCTTGCAGGTGCATTTTCCAATATAGATAGATAGAAAGAGAGCGCTATAGCGATAGATATGAATTATATAGTTGGATATAATGTATGGTCCTGACACGCCTAAGCAGCAGCCATGGCTGTGGCACGCTGACGATGACAATGCGTTTGTCTGGTTGTCCTCTGACAAATCATGAATGACATACATCCCTCACCTGCTGGAACTCAAAGGGCTTCCAATGATCTCTGTTACATCTCCTTGATGTATTCCATGTGGTCAGCCCAGCAATGAGCAGGGACTTTGCCCACCTGCAAGGAGAAACTTTGACCAAATGTCTCTCCTCTTATGAGTAAAACAAAGCCAGGTCCCTCTCCTTCTAGAGTAAAGCTAAAGTTCTGCAGGGCATGGAACTGCCATGAAATGGAAGTGGTGTGAATTGCCAGCGACTGTGAATTCTGGGCATTCTAGTCCAGGAGAGTGGTCTCACAGAAGGACCCCGGAGCAGTTTAGAAGCATCCCAGAAGCAATCATTTGCTCTGCTCTACTAAGGACATGTGCATGTCTCTTTTGGCACTGGACCACGGCGAAGTCAAATCAGTTTATATATAGAAGAGTGAGCTGGCGGAGAGTCAGACATGAATATGGTGTAGAGAATCTGTTGAATTTTCAATATTAAAAATATCATGTGCGTTGACTCGTATATTGACAATATGGTAACCTGCGGTGGTTGTAGACAAGCAAGTCAGAGGGTTTTTAGCAAAAAACGGAAGTTTGCGTATAATTCCCAAAATCAAAATGATATAGTGAGATGTACATTTTTAAGCAAACAGACCACTGTGCAATTCTCCCTCGATCTCAAAACCTTGTGCTTAGAAGTGCTCCACTTTTGAAAGGCTCCTAGTAAGAACAGAGCACAATCTCTGCAAAACTGGACCATGGCAGTTTCGAACCCTGTGGGACTCAAGCTAAAGGGGTCAAAAGGGGCAAAAACCCTGCACTTTCTCTGCAAACTTGGCCTGCCTTTCCAAAGCTGTAACACTGAAGACGGGGTGAATAGAAGACTTATGCCTCACTTGGGTTAGCTTGCTGCTTATGTTTAAACACATGCTAAGACTTGAAGAAAATTTGAAAAAGGGTGCTTGCTGGTCAGTCACACTAACAGGTCAGCAGTGAACAACACAGGTGGCTTTATTTTGGAAAAAAAACAACAAAAAAACAGTTGTAACTGAGCAGCACCTACTCGGCCAGACTTGGTGATGGTGTCTCTGTGAGGTGAAGAGTGTAAGAACTGAAGCATGACTGCAATGACACATGTATTTAAGTGTGGGCAGAGTCTGATTTGTCATTTGCCCAAAGGTGTGATTATAGATGTCTGTAGTCATGACACGCAAGGTTGTGATATCCCATACTACACGTTTTGTACGGAGTAATTCAACTTCTAGTTCTCTTTATATGTTTGCATGTATACGTTTGCGTATATGCATGCATGGCATGCCATGTTGGTAAACAGTAGCAGTTTACAGATCGGCAATATGAGCTCTTTTTCCATACATGGCAAATAGTCAGAGTGAAGTCACAATTTAAACCACCCCTTCTCTCATTTTTGTCCTCCTTTCTTTTGAAGCAATTCCCTAAAGATACCATTAATGAAGAAATGGTGGAGCTGCTGCTGCCTTATTTTAAAATGCCTGACTACAACATCGAAACAGCCAAAAGGGTGTGTGGGAATGTGGCTGGCCTTGCATCTTGGACCAAAGCAATGGCTTCCTTTTTCTCCATCAACAAGGAAGTCCTACCATTGAAGGTAACATACAGAGTTCCAGATGTAACACAGTGGTTCCCTTAGTGCAACAGGAATTAGAAACAGATCTGCAGAGACAGAATATGACTAAGAAATAGGATTTAAGAGAAATGCATCAATTGTGTTCTTGATGTGGAAATACCTCTCATCAGCCAGCTAAATTCCCTCTTTAAAATAGATAATTTCCTCAAAAAACACAAAGCAATAGGGTATGCAATCCCTGGGCACTGTCTAAGACCTCCAACTCTTCTAACCTGATGAATAAAAAATTCTTACAGTGAAGTATAATGGTTTATTTCCACAGAAAAAAAACCCAGGCTACAGAAGTAGTGTAGACTTTCTTTCATAAGAGAGATTTATTTAAGCTGCTGTTTTTTGCAGCAATAATTGACTAGAAGAGTTCCAAAATGTATTAATTTTATCCAAAGATTCTGATCATACAAACATGAACTTTATCATCTGATCTCATTCCTGTTATCTTTTTAGGATCTACTTAGTTTAATTGTGTTATAGAGACCTCATTAATAGAGTTGTTTCAGGCAGGCAGCTTGATGATGAAAGTCAATACACTCATCAATATCATAAGTCCTAAGACCTCAGTCGGACGTTGAAAAATTACATATTATTAATCAGTATTCTGTAATTTGACAATTGACCCTATACTGTTTACTTAAAATAACCAGCTTACTTAACCTAGTGATTTGCTACACAACCCACCAGAGGAGTAGGATCAGACCACTCAATAACCCAGCCACAGTGATCACTTTACTTATTTTTTTAGCATCAGCAGTAATGCTTCCTCCCCTTTAGTTGTGTATAGTACAAGGCAGCATTCCAGAAAAATACACGAAGAAGATTCTTCCTAACATGAAACGATCTAAGTTTCTCCATGAAAAGCAACCTTGATTGGTTTGATTTACACATTAGATAGATATGTATTTCTAGGACTTTTTTTTTCTGATGGGCCTAAATTATTGCCTGAGAAACTTCTTTATTTTCTAAAGTCTAAAGTAAACTAAAAACTATTTGCCTCGACCAGATATTAACTTTAAAAAAATATGATTGTTCAGCAAAAATAAACACACAAGCTCATTGCCATCTTAAAGTTTTTGATATGACATGACATGCTGTGAAGCATGCAAAACGGTGCATAATCTGCTCCCACACCATTCCTATATTAAAATTTCAGGGGGTCTTGAAAGCCTGATGCAGTATCTGTCTGCTCGGGTGACTCGCTCAGTACAGCCATCTGAAAGTTTTTCATTATGTGCACACTTAAAATCACTGGACTATTAAGTGTCATGTATTAGTTTTCTGGGTAATTGGGCAAGACAGAAATATTGATAAGAAGTTTAGAAAAATTGAAGAAAAAACTGACCTTGTCAGCATAGTTTCTCGCTCCATCGCTGACCTCTGTCGGAGCCTATGGCATTAATAGCCTTGAGGCACCTTAACTCCTGTCAGATTTCATCAACATTAATAATAGTAACCTAGCTGCAGACTTCAAAGCTGTTCCATGGAAGAAATGACAGAGTTCATTTTAGCCTAGTGGAAAAAAATATTCTTTCACTAATCTTTGAAAGTTTTTATTTACCTCAACGTTTTTTATTCCTGAACCAATGAGACCAGTGCCCCTGATCCAAAGGGCCTTTTACTTATATTCATGTTTACTCTGATTGATTATTGCTTGGAGCCCTTACTTTTTTTATCTTGTCTTTGACCTCCTTTGCCATCCGTGGATTTACCCATCCAATTAGTTGATTAAATCAATCTGTTAACCAGGTGACCTTTGCAGAGATGTTGTCCAGATCATTATTATGCTTAAAAAAAAAAAAACTCCAAATGGTGCACTTTTTCAATGTTAACTTCTTGCAAACATTTCCTGTCACACATGCAGTCTTATTGCAACTGCTTTCCATTTCCCGTGAGGGAAGCACTGTTGCCTCACAGCAAGAAGGTTCCTGGTTCGAGTCCCGGGCCCGGCGGGAGTCTTTTTGTGGAGTTTGCATGTTCTCCCGGTGCTTGCGTGGGTTCCCTCCGGGTACTCCGGCTTCCTCCCACAGTCCAAAAACATGCATGTTAGGTTGATTGGTTATTCTAAATTGCTCGTAGGTGTGAGTGTGAGTGTGCATGGCTGTTTGTGTCTATATGTGACTCTGTGATAAACTGGAGACCTGTCCAGGGTGTACCCTGCATCTCGCCTGTAATGAGCCGAGATCTCCGGCAGACCCCCGTGACCCTGCAAAGGAAAAAGCGGGTATAGAAAATGAATGGATTGTTCTCATTAGCTTGGCTGTCACACTTTATCTTCTGGTATCTTCCTTTTTCTTCCAGTACAATCATTTAAGTCTTGTAAAATAACACGCATTCTGTTTCTATCATGTTATCTACAACCTTCACGAGAACTCCTTGCTTCTCATCCTGACCTTTTGCTTTTACACGCAACACAGTTTTGCAAACTGATTACATGGTTTCCAACTCAGTGGTGGCTTCTTTTTAAGCTGGTCAGTCGGCCTGCCAGGTGACAGACATGAGGAAAGACGAGCATGGACGGTCCTCTTACATGTCAATGAATAATGACTAGCAGTGCCAGACTCCGTCTTGCCCGTACCACCCAAACACACTCAGATGTACACACCCTGAGACAACCTCACTACTTTCCTCTAAATCTCTGTCTCTAATCCAATTTCCTAAAATCAATGCTTTCTACACAGTTCCAGCATTACTGAGAAGAAAAAACACAATTTGTTTACTTCTGTCATCTTTAAACTCTTGCATTGTTGGCAGCCTTCTTTTTCTTGCCATTTATTTCCAGTTTTTCCTTCACATTTAGATTTCTAAAACGTGTGGAGAGATCACTTCCACACTTGGATTTCTACCCTTTCATTTCTTCATTACTACACCTGAAAATGTAAATGCATTAAATTTGTTGCACTTGAAAATGACAATTAAATCAGTTAAATTCAGTTCACTAAATACAAATGACGTATCATTTATAATAATTTTTCCTTCAACATAATAGTAAAACAGTGTTTGCTTGCACCATTATGGCAGACCTAGTAACTGGTGGGTATTGCCCCCTTTCTATTTCTTAGTAAAACCTTGACTCCTGGAAGCTCTTTTTCCATCTCCTCTGTCTATTTACTTTCTTAGCCTTTTCCATATAGGTGTCCTTATGATTAACAAACATTTTATGTGCAAAAAGTTCATTATAGATCTCTTTTCTTTCTAATATTTTTTTTTATTTTTTTATAGGCAAATCTGGCTGTGCAGGAAAATCGTTTGGCCATAGCTAATGTAGACCTTCAGAAAGCCCAGGCTGAACTGGATGCCAAACAGGCAGAGCTGGATGTGGTTCAGGCTGAGTATGAGAAGGCCATGATGGAGAAACAGGTACACAATCGACTTAACTCCTGTCAAAGCGCATTATAAACTGGTCAATCACACACACAGTTGTATGAACCACTCAGATTTTTGAAAGCCCAAGTGGATGTCCTGTAAAGCATGTGACAAATTTATATTGCTGAATTTAAGCTGAAATATCATTATCTCTATTTGAAAGGTGGTCAATACAGCACAGGGGATAAATCTTAGGTACCCTTAGTCTTGTTGTTTTATCAATAGATTTAGTGATATGCATGTTTTGTTTTTCAGTTCTTGAATATGCAAAAAGAAAATACAGGAACTAGGCTTTATTAAACCTAAAACGAATGAAAATCCTATTATGATTGCAACCATATACATGGGACAATCTCCTTTAAAAAAGAGTTAAATCTGTCCTTGTTTATGAGGGAGGCCACACTAAATACTGCCTTTTTTGCTTGTAAAGTCATTCTGGTCATTGTCCTTTTTTCAATTTTTGTTGATATAATCTACAAGTCCACCGGCAGGGGTTTTCATATGCCGTTTATTTTAAAAAATGGCCAATAATTGGCCAACTAAGTCCATTAATCGGTGGCCTAGTAGTTATACAGTATCATTGTATTTGCTCTATTCATAAAGAGACTATATGATAAATATGGATGGTCATTATAACTTTAATAAAGCAACAAGAGCAACTTTTTATTGAATTACTTTCTTTGGCTAAATAAAGTCTATACTTTTTTAGTTTTACCTGTTTAGCATGTCATGTGTTGCAGGACTTCTAGTTCTCGAGGATAAAGAGAGCTTGTTATAATGCAGACTAATTTGTTTTAACAAAATGTAAAATAAACATGGTTTTAGTTACTGCTGCCTGTTTAATATGGTAATAGCAGAATGTATAATAAAGTTGGCAGCCATGAACTGACATGTTCAGAGATTTTTTACTTTTTTTGCAAATGCTGCTTAGGGGTTGTGATAAGCTTAATAAAAATGGTGAATGACTCAATCTGACTTAACCATTATTAGATATTTAAAATAGAGCAATCCATATAAATGATATACTGTGATATGTATGATCAAGTTTTTTAAATTGTACTGTGTTTTTTCTTTTTTTCACCACCAGTACTCTGTGTCTTTGTGATGCATAGCATATTTTAATTGAAACAGCACGTGCATCAGGATCTCCTGATTAGGAAATCTGGGCAGAGATGGAGATGACTCCAGTCAATTTCTGACTATGACATGAAGGCGTCCATCTAAGGGGCAGCAGTAAGATTAGTGGCCTCACTGTAAAGGTGTTTTAGGATTCAGACAATGATGATCAAATCCTAAATGCTCCTAAGTCAGTCTTTATTTTTGAAATAAATGTTTTTTTGCTGTAAACAAACCCATCAGTTCATGTGAGCAGCATATAAGATGATAATTGTGTTTTGATGGTTTAAAGATAATCCCATAAAAATGACATTATTTTTAGAACATAAAGCTATTATTGGCATTTATATGGAATAAACAGGCTTACAGAAAATGCAGTCTCATCACCTACATGCTGCACGTGTTTAAGGCAATTGGAAAGATACTCCAACGTGCACTACTTGGAATATATTCACCCAGTGGCAGGCATCTGTCATGTAAATAGATGTCTGTCACTGGGTTTAAAATTGGTTTAAATTAATATAGCCTGCATGTCTTTGGGCTAAAAGACTAGATGGAAACCACCTCTGTGGTTAAGACAACATTAAATCATTTATGGTATGGGTCTTTTCTGTACTGTATTCAGCACAAATGAATAAACTGGGACAATCATGGTAATAGTAAAGAAGCAGTGCAACATTATTTTTAAATATAAAATTAAATCTAAACAGATTAAAACTGTGAAGTAAAAAACATAGTAAAAGAATTGATTAACTCTCCAATGTGCAAAGGACCCTCCTGCACTACAAAAAACCCCCAAAAAAACATAAAAATGGCTACATTAGAAATGATAAGCCACAAAGTACACCAGCTTTTACAAGGACGCCATCAAGGCTAAAGCCGACCAGAAGACCACCCTATAAAATCTAAATCAAAGCGTGAGTCCACTATCATCTTGCTCAAGTAAAATGTATTAGAAAAAGGGAACCTTCTGTTTCCATACAGTCATTCTCAAGGCTGTTTTGGAACATACTGCTGTGCCAACAGTAATTTGTTAATACAAATTGGTTGGATGCAGACACACTAAGATAGAGAGGCAACATTGATTCCTCAACATAGTGAGCTGATTGTTTGCCCATTTATCTTCAGACACTGCTAGAAGATGCAGAGCGCTGCAGACGCAAGATGCAGACAGCTTCCAGTCTTATCAGTGGCCTCGCTGGTGAAAAGGAGAGATGGACAGAACAGAGCAAAGAGTTTGCTGTCCAAACCAAACGTCTAGTTGGTGAGTTTCATGAATCTCTTTCAGACTGTTGATAAAAGAGGGATGTCTCTGTAATGTACTAATCAATGTTAAGTTAGAAATGTTTTCACTGCATTCTAATACTTTTTGAGCTTGTTTGACTTTACATTTAAGTACTAATCAAGTGAAAAGGCCCCTTCACACATTTTCAAGTATTTTCACTCTTCACCTTAACACAGTCTATAATAACATATCTGACAATACTAAGACCTTTTTTTTTTCTTTTACTTAAAAACACAGTTTTTAGTATTTCCTCATCTAATAACACCTTGTAAATCTTGTTTCAGGAGATGTTCTCTTGGCCACGGCATTTCTCTCCTACTCTGGCCCCTTCAATCAGGAGTTTCGTAATCTCTTACTAAACGACTGGCAACGAGACTTGAAGCAGCGCTGCATCCCATTCGGCAATAACCTCAATCTGACTGAGCTGCTCATTGACGGACCCACTGTTAGTGAGTGGAACCTCCAGGTCAGTGATTGATCTTGCCAATTATGACCAGAGAGACCTTTTTAGTGCGTTTTGGTTCAGCATTTAGTGATAATACTTGACTGTAAGATGCTGAACTAGTTTGTCCACATTAAAGTCTGTAATCAAAGAAAGGGGAAATGGTGTCTATTTTTGAGATAACATCATACTGCCTGAAAGTTTTTTCATGTATCTAAAGAATATTGTATTAATTATGTCAAATACTAGACAATGGAGGCTGACTTAATTCAGAAACTTAATTAAAGCTGTTTTGCATGTGTAATAATTAACAGGTGGTAAATGCTGACTCTCGCCAATCTCCATTTTGCAGGGGCTTCCCAATGATGACCTGTCTATTCACAATGGCATCATTGTGACCAAAGCAGCCCGCTTCCCTCTCCTCATTGACCCACAGACACAGGGAAAAATCTGGATCAAGAACAAAGAGGCTCGGAATGAGTTGCAGGTTTGGGGTTTATGTCTTCTTCATCTTTGCTTTGATCCATTTTAACTGGATGAATACATACTATACAATTCAGTTTAATTCAGTTGAGGTCAAGTAAAGTCAAGACAGATACTGCATATTACTTTAGTTGTATAAACATATTTGTTTCATTTTATTTAATATTTGGATTTATTTCATACCATTGCCACTTGTATACAATTAAATTACATTAAAACAAATTGTGTGTCAGAATACAAATGATATGTTTACTTAATTCAAGGTCTCTGTTTTTAATGCTTCCTTTTAGATTTTAAATTTACAAGATAAGTCATTCAGTGACTCTCCTTGATTTCATTTGTCATCTTTGTTCTTTTGTAGATGTTTAAAATCTTCACATAACATGGATAAAATAGTATTAGGCCTAGATCCTCTGTTTCTACAGCAGTCCGTTTGTTTTTCACTTTTTCAATTATCAAGCATGACGGCATACTAGAAAAAAAGAATTACGTTGACAGACATTATAAGGTCAACCAAGATCAATGCACTAATTAGCATAACTCTCCAAGCTGTGGCTATGCATTCTGCATTCGTTATTATGAGTGCTCTGAAGAGAGAGAATCAAGGCAGTGGTTTTTAGTCCCTTGTCAGGTTGAACGATCCAGTCATAAAAGCAAGAAAGGACCAGACTTTTTTTTTTTTTTTTTTTTTTTTTCCCAATATGTGCTATACAGAAAATGTAAGAAGTGAAGGAGGGTAAACTTTCTTTGTCACACAACTGTGAAATATTAGATTGATAATTGAACACATGGAATTTGCTTACCATGCAGCTTCCACATGTCGGACACGTTACCCAAGGCCAAGCAAGGTGGCAGTCATGTTGTAGACATTTTAGTAATAGAGTAATAGGTCATCGCATTTTATGTGTATCTCATAGATGATGTATAAGATTTTCTCCCATTTACACACCAAGTTACGGCATATTAAATGGCACATGTGTTTAAATAATAATTTGAGTGAAACTTTTCTTTTCTTTATCTCAGATCACCTCACTTAACCATAAGTACTTCAAGAACCACCTCGAAGACAGTTTGTCTCTTGGTCGCCCCTTACTAATTGAAGATGTAGGGGAGGAGTTGGACCCTGCACTTGACAACATCCTTGAGAAAAACTTTATCAAAACTGGCTCCACTTACAAGGTAAAATGGCAGCTCTAACCCTGTGAATATCCCAATGCACCACATTCCTTGCTTTTGCAGTGACAGTGTGTTTTGAGTGTTGATGGGAAGGGGGATAGGACTCTGCCAGGTCCCACTTCCCATGTCAACGACCAGACCTCCACAATCAGAGGTCTTTTTTTTTTTCATCCAGTGGGAAAGCTTGCTGACTGAAACTGCAAGAAGGATCAAAACTGCCTGGTGTAGTACTGTCTTTGCTGTTGTTCCAACCAGCTACAGGCAGATCATATATGCAGATGTTGATTAATTATGCTGCTCTTACTTTTATTTTTAGGTGTTTTGTTTTATTTTAATATAAAAATTGTGGCCTTTTATGGGCTTCAGACATCCAGACATCTCTGCATAACTGCTTTTGTTGTATCTTAAACCCCACTAGGAGCCTACAAAAGACATCTAGTTCTCTCAGCCACTGCAACGCCTTTATTCTGACTCGCTGCGTAAAGGCAAAAAGTGTAACAATTACTGTAGATCTGCTCCTGGTATGACTCCTTTCCACCTTGGGAGGTTAGCAACAGAGTTGAAACAGAGGGGCTGGCATTATGGGAGTCTTGTTAATGATGCTCCTGTCACTCAAATTATTTCACTGTGCAAACCATGTAGTGTAATTTGACACTGATGCAGCACTGTGCCACTTCTGGTCTGTATGAATTACCAAACAAGAACAATGGTTTATTATGGATGAGCTTCTTGGGGCCAATACAACACAGTCACTGTGATTAAAAAGGCTGAACATGCATCACAATTTGCACGCAGGTCAAATGTCTGGAAAAAAAAAAAAACCAAAGATAAAAGATTACCAATATTGTTTTATTTTATTCTACCTGTCTAACATGAATTCAATTGATGCATGTGACATACCTATAGGGCTGGACCATGAAAAACAGATGTAATGTTGGAAGTTTTAATTTAGAAAATCGCATGTTATGATTCAGATATTGTTGTTGTTTTATGTGTCATCATTTGCTGACATGGCAGCTTTATATCAAGTCTTGAAAATGGATTCAGTGCCTGGCAGGATATATTAAATCTTTGATTTAAAAACACGAAATTAATGTCTCTGCAAGTAAACTGCTCTTTTTAATCTTTTTAAAAAGGCTTTTATCGCACACATACATGTTTTCACAAATTAATTATTGCTCATAAATAATTGTAGCAATAATTCCAGTTCAGTGGTCAGTTAAATTAATTTTTTTTTTTTTTCCCCACCATAGAAATGTTTAAATTTGTCATCAAGGTCATCTGCTTGGATATAAACTTGGCACAAAAAGTAAAGAAATGTGTGTTTGGTAGATTATTTCTTTGTTGTAACAATGCTTTTTGGCATTACATTTTATACTGTTGGAAATCCTGTTTATTTCCTTTTTAAAAATGGAAGCAGCATGTATTTGTAGGATGAGCAGTAGAGCTGAGTATTTGGGTTGTGCTCATATAACTTAGCCAAGTCTTCTCTGCCAAACCAATGGGGGATGTCAGAGACAGCCCGTGAAGTAGGCGCCCCAAGAAGATGACACCCCAAGAAGGCTGTTTCCCCCCACCCTGTCCGCATTTGGGTACCATAGTTTGTCTGGGATGAGCTTGGGCGTGGCCTGTGGTCCATACATGAATCTAACAAACAGCAATCCTCTCAAACAGGCATAAAACAAAACGCGTATCTGTTGGGATACATGCACACCTCAATAAGCATGTGCAGCACAGAAAACACTGTAAACTTAAGGTTCCTCAGCTTGAAAACGTGGTGCCCTATTACAAGTTTGCATGTGTCCTCTTTATCTTTTTACTTTCTCTGAAAAGCTTTCACTTCTATTACTACTTTGGCGTGTGGAGGAAGAGATCATTTCTGCAGACGACACCCCTAGTGACAGGCAATGGATGAATAATAGTTAAGCTGTCACAAGTAATTAAATACCTCTTAGAGCATACGCAGTCACACCTGCAGATTCATATGGACAACTGCACCAATGAAATGTTTTTGAGCGGCTCTTTTAATGATGTCTGTTCACTGACCCCTTGATACCTGTGTTCAGTTTGTCAATATGGCCTATTCTTGGATTTTCATGTGTTTTCTTTATTTAATGGCATATCTTTGTGATCAACTGTAATGTGGTGTTGTTTTCTAGATTGTCTTGTGAATTTGTATAAAACATAATCAAAAGGTGTAATGCTAACTTTCCCTTCCATATGTTGTCATAAAGATGGTACATTAGTAAATATTTTACATTGACTTTGACCCCCCCACCCGTATGTTTTTTTTTAAAGGTGAAAGTTGGTGACAAAGAAGTCGATGTGATGAGGGGCTTTAGGCTTTACATGACCACCAAGCTCCCAAACCCAGCTTACACTCCCGAAATCAGCGCTCGCACCTCCATCATAGACTTTACTGTCACAATGAAAGGACTTGAGGACCAACTTCTTGGAAGAGTCATTCTCATCGAAAAACGGGTATAATTTAAATATGGTTCTGCACTTTTGTTCATTCTTTCAAATCAAATCTTTAGCAGTTAAAGTTTGAGTAGATTTCCACAGAGAGGTTTTGCCTCCATCACAGATCGTCATAAGCTTGCAACACCTCTCCCTAGTGTGTTCCTCATTTTCTCTTTTCTAAAATGCTGTGACATTATTATTCAGAGGTTATAATCACCTTTTACAGAGCACAGCAATCATTATGCCCTTAAACACAATGTGAAAAACCTATTCCTCACCTAGAAATGGTGTTCACATGCATCAGTACCAAATATACGCATAAAGATGCTCACATCTAGTGTATGAAGTACTTAGGCCATTCATTCTAGGGAAAAAATAGGGCATTGTAAATGCCCCGCTGCAAAAGACTCGTCGATTGTCGCTCTGAAAAGACTGGTGCTTCTCCAGAGAAGCAATTTTCTCTCTTGTAATGGATGTCCATGAAATTAAAGATTGATGCAAGATGAGAAGAATAGCTTGTTATCTCCACTGCGTGCTAAACGTGGATAATCATAATAAAAGAGCTAAAGTTACTATTTTAGCTACAAAACATGCTTTTTTTTCTCTTTGGAAGTGATAATCCTTTAGAAAACCAACATCATACGTTTTATCATTTAAAAGCTCTCCTTCAGTCTTTCCCTTGTTCAAAAAAAGATCCCAAATGGCAGCCCTCTGTTCCATGTGTCCATTAAACCAACCAGCATGGTTTCCTCATACCCCATCTTTACCATTTACCTCTTCTTATAAATCTGAAGGTTAAGTATTTCTCCCCTGTCGGAGACAGAGTCATTTACTCAGCTACGATCTAAACCATTGTAATAAACTAAATGTAATTTTTTTTTAAATGCAGTGATACACTCCTACAGTCCTTTTAGTTTGAAATCAGTTTTTTTTTTCTCACCAAATTAGCCCTGTCTGTAAAGATTTACTAAAGAGTTATAACCCAAAACACCCTCTCACACATGCATTTTTTTATGGATTAACTCTGCATGACTGAGGTTTATTGCATCTGTCAGAGTTCAACCTAGGAGTGTTGCAAGAAGTGTTAGTTTGACATTTTAGGTGTGGAATGTGATGCACATTTTCCTGTGAAGTTTTACATGCCATCTGTTAGCGGAAAGACTGGTAATAGGAGACATATAATGCACTTTCTGTCATTACTTCACTCATGGTCTCATGGTGAGTTTTAATGCAACCTGAAAAGCTAAAGTTTTCTCTTTTGGGAAAAAAAGCAAACAAGCAATAACATGAGAAACATCTACCGTCAAGCTCAGACAAACCTGCCAAATGAGATTCAGTCATCTTGGTTTTTAGGAAAGAATTTTCCTTTTTGTGTTTATTTGTTCCACAATAATAGAAACAATGTAATAGGTTCAAAGCACACCTCACCCCGATGGCAACTTGCAAAAGTTTTTCTACCCTGTGAAAGGCAGCGTTTTTAATCTGATGTAGCAGCCTGTCCATTAATAACCACACTGCCGTGAAATTTGGTTTGGATAACAAGATGAAACTCCAGAGTGGTTCACTTTGATCTTACCCACTCTCAGCCCAAAATACCAGCTTACAGTATTTCTAGAAAGCCTTTCATTATCTGGTCGAATTCATGCTCCTCAGGTGACAACGTTCTTTGATTTTAATAACCCAGTTATTTTTTTCTCTCTCACCCCATCCAACAGCTCTGTAACCTGTATGTATATGTGTTTTGTTTTATGTGTTATGTGTTTATGACACCAGGAAATGGAGAAAGAGAGGACAGATCTCTTAGAAGATGTGACATATAACAAGAGAAAGATGAAGGAACTGGAGGACAACCTCCTGTATAGACTGTCCAGCACACAGGCAAGTAAACACATTAAATTCTGGCACATCGGAAAACAACTCCGAAAAGATAAACAACGCGGCTTCAACCTCAATTAAGGATGTGGGCATGTGAACTTTGTTGGTGTGGCAACTTTAGTAATGTGAATGTGTGTTAAGGTTCTAATACCAGTTTATTTCTTCATTTTACTCTCTTTATTTGTGAATTTTCAACATGCAGTATTAAATTGATGATATACTGTAGCAAATACCATATTACTATACCCCATCATGTAAGGTGTTTTGTGATTGTTCTGTGATTTGTTCAGAACACAACTGAAAAAAGATATCTTGCAGTCTAAAAGTGCCTACAAATGGGACCACCCAGTGCAAGTGCCATAAACTATTTCAAACTGTCTGTCGTGTGTTTTGGTAGGGCTCACTGGTGGATGATGAGAGTTTAATTCTCGTCCTTAATAACACGAAGCGCACCGCTGAGGAGGTCACTCAGAAACTACAGATCGCTGCAGAGACTGAGGTCCAGATCAATGCTGCCAGAGAGGAATATCGACCCGGTAGGTCATAACAGGCCTGGAAATCAGTCAGCACCTACTGCCTTCAGTTTTAAGTCTGTTTGTTTTGCTAGTGCCAATTATCAACAAAAGTCATCTCAGTTTACACAGAAAGTAAACAAATTAACATTCTACCAGTTCATTTACGGAAGAAAAAAAAGAGACATCTGCCTACACAGGCTGAAATGAGATTAGAAAAATGGAAAGAAATGCCAAAAAACACAGAACGGTTAGTCCATGGATGTTTGCCATGAGGCTAAAAAAGCCAAAGTGAAGGTTAATATTAGTAATGATGTCATTTGCATAGATGAAGAGTAGAGAGCACAGGGAGGACGGTACTAAATGCATCATGGGAGGCCTCTCCGCAATCATGGCCTTTAGCAGCATAACCAAGCAGGTTGGCTCAGGGTCATTCAGGCCAGCCCTGATATAATGCTCTGCAAAAAGGAAAATTGTATATAATTTCTTAAATGCAGAGAAGGTTTTTTTTTTTTTTTTTTTTTTTTTTTGTTTTTTTTTGTGTTTTTTGTGTTTTTTTTTTTTGACAATTGAAAACTCAGCTTCTCATTTTGAAACTCTAGGAGCAACGTGTAATCCTGTAGTCTGAGTCTAAAGTACCCTCTTGGAAAGAAATAGAATGGTCTTTAAGATAAGAAGTAGCTTGGCCTTTGATGATTTTCACGTGTGTCGAGCAGAATTTTAAACTATCTCCCATATTTCACAGGGAAGACTATAAAACTAAGATTTGAGAAATATGGTCTATCGCTGCTAATCCTCATCAGAATCTCTTGACATATAATTTTGAATCAATTGGAAACTTTTCAAACTCATTTTGCGACAGCCCTCTGTCTAATTAACAAATGCAACTTTCTAGTTTAGTAAATGAAAGTTCAAACAGTTTATGCCTGACGCACTGAGGTCCAGAGACAAAAAAACTGGCCTCATCCAAGTCTAGTAACAGCAAACTAGAAGTCATCCAGGCCTTTTATGTGTTCAAGACACGCTTGTAGCTCGGCTAACTGACTTCCCTCATCTGGTTTGGTGGGTAGCTGAGTTTCATCTGCATACCAATTAAAATGTATGCTTTGCTACCTACTAATAATGTTTAATAGAAGCATATATAAAAGTGAAAAGTCTCAGTTATTATGACAGGTGTACAAGGAAGACTCCTCGTTCACAGAAGAAATTGGACTATCAGATCCTCATGTAACTATTTGACAGACCTTTGGGTAAAGGAGCATCTTATATTTCATGAATATTAGCCTCACCACTTCTACAATGGCTATGCTTGTCTGTGTGCGTGTGTGTTCTCAGTGGCGACCAGGGGAAGCATCCTGTACTTCTTGATCACTGAGATGAGTATGGTCAACATCATGTATCAAACCTCTCTCAGGCAGTTCCTGGGACGTTTCGACCTTTCTCTGGCTAGGTGAGTAAATTCAATACCTGCAAATGAAATGCATTTCAGTTGACACTTGTGCACAACAAAATATTTGTATGCTGATGGCAAGTAATCATTTGCAGATCCATGTCAGCCATGAATGATGCTCTTTATAGTTTGTGTTTTACACAATTGCAGTGGGGAGCTTTTTGACACCACTGTTTGCACTTTCTATTGCAATGCTTGGAATGCATAAAGCCATCATTATACTTGTTTTACAAAATAATTAGAGAAAAAAAAAATTGTATACTGCATTATCCAAGAAGTCGTAAAGCAGGACAGCTGCTATCTGTGACCCAAGACCTACTTTAGCTATTTTCTACTTGGCACTCATTTTCACACTGTAGCTGCTGTAAGAAAGAGATATTATGTGATGTATGTACATTTGCCCTAAATGTTCATGGAGTTTATTTTTGCAGCACAATGAGCATGTAAAAAAAAAAAAATCAAATTAAATGCAATTAAAAAGATGTGGTATATCAGGGTTTTTTCTTTTCCGGTGCTAAATTAGAATCATGGTACAGAACAATTTATAGAAATTCCTCCTTAAAGGAAAGAAATAAACCTTGTAAGAAAGGTACCTTTTTTCCCTGACATTCATTATCTGCAAGTGTCAGGGTGATAGGTCTCTCCTGCATGAGCAGAGCTTTGTAGTAATAAGGAACATAATGAGGTAACTACGTACTTCATTAAAGCCTTTTGAATTCCTAAAATAACAAATGACGAACAAGAGGCTGCACTTCCTAGAGAGTCCCAATGGAGTTGTATAAACAACGGTATTTTTTATTGGAGGACAGTTGATTTATTGCCTTTAAATTTCATCAGAAGCAACAAATATACAAAAGCCTTATAGTAATAAAAATCTGTTTGCTAAATGTATCAGTAGTTGTTCTGGATAGAGATTAATTGTTGCCTTCTGATTATTTCTACACAGACCGGTGAAGATTAACTGGAAACATTCTTGTCTTGTTGCTGAAAAGTCCCCATTAAAACTGCGGTTAGAATATTGAAATTTAAATTCTGTTTACCCGGTTCTCTGTCATGCGTCAAACAAAGTGTGCATTTAAACCAGCTAGCCAGAGATTTGTAAGCTGAGACTGTTTGTGTCAAACGTGCCTCAGACATCTCCAAACTTCAGAGTCTGCTCCAACCCTGCTGTGGACTCTTAACTCAGTTTGATTCTTCACAGGTGGTTTCTCTTCACAATTTTTGAATTTCATTTTGTGACTTGGTATGAGGAGGTGAAACAAGACCAAAGTTGAACTTTTTTTAATGATAATCTGGCATTAACAGGTCCTCCAAGAGCCCCATCACCAGCAAACGGATAGCCAGCATCATCGAGTTCATGACCTTTGAGGTGTATAAGTATGCAGCACGAGGTCTGTATGAAGAGCACAAGTTCCTGTTCACTTTCCTGCTGACACTGAAGATTGATATGCAGAGCAGCAAAGTAAAACACGAGGAGTTTCACACCCTCATTAAAGGTAAGATACAGATGTGAGCACTGAGAGCTTTGTAATATTCTGTCTGAAATGATGCATTGGTTTTTATTTAGAAAATTGAAGCCACTTATAGTGTTCAATTTGGATTTGGACTCCTTTTTTTTTGCACTATTAATTATTTATTTTGCTAAGTGTGTTTCCTTGAAAATGCATGAGTTTACACAAATTTTAAAAGGTATTCACACTTTAGCAGTTTACTGAATCACAGATATAGAGTGCTTCTCCCTGCAGGGATAAAAGCCAGCAAAAATGTGACTGGCAAAACCCAAAGTCAGTCTGCTACATGCATGCTGCTTTACCATCTGTCCGCGCTGACCTGCTAAACACAAAATCACAACCCCCTAGATTGTACACATTTGCTTCATATAGAAATCCTAATTACACGTTTAAAAATTCGTTTTAAAGGTTTCATCTTTCATGGCTAATGAGCTCAAACCTTTTAAACTATTTTTAGCTGGAAAGAAATGTTTTATTCCTTTGGATCATACTGGGCATGCGTATACCAACACATGGGCGTGTTTTTATGTGTGTTTGCGCCAACCAGGGGGTGCATCTCTGGACCTAAAGACCTGCCCTCAGAAACCAGCTAAGTGGATTCTGGACATGACCTGGCTCAACCTCGTGGCTCTCAGCAAGCTGTGGCAGTTTTCTGATATTCTGAATCAGGTGCAGCACACACATACACTGACACCTCCACAAACGTGCATCCACAGCTTAAACAGTTCAGTTGTGTTTTAAAAGATGAACCACGTGAATTTTTTTTTTTTTTTACCCACACAGGTTTTGTATGTAGTAAGCTGGCCTCATCTGTTGCACAAACACATTTTCACACATACTTGGATAGAGCCGTAGTCTCTAGGTGTTTATTAAATATTTTTTATAGCTCTTCTTTGCTCTGCTAAGCATTTCAATGTCTTATCACGGCTCACTTCTTACACTTCCATACACAGACACTCAAAGACTCATGGACTGTCACTCACACACAAATGCACACACTCTTGTGGGCTAAACATGAAGAGCCTAAACTATTCCCTGTGAAAGTAGCTCATGATGGAGGAACGTAGTCAACTACTTTTGGCTGAGCAAGTGCTCATGCAAAAATACACACAATATGTGCATGTGTAGGCGCGTATGCTTGTGTGTTTTTGTGTGTGGATTTGCATTTGTGCCAGTATTTTGTTGTGCATTATTAACGGGGATTGGTGGAATGTCAATTCAAATCAGTCTTCCAAGAACAACTAAACAAGACTGTGGTGACTTTGCTGCAGGCTGTGAAAATTAAACACGCTTTTCTCGACAAAACAGCTGATGCGAATTTAGTAACTATAGAAAAGCTTAAGTACTTAAGGTAAATAAACAAAATGGAACCGCTCCCACTTGAAAAAGTTTTATGTTCCTTTGAACAGACCTTTAAGAAATTCATTCCTAGAATCAATATCCCATTTAAAATGTTTTAACATGTTTGTTCTTTGTTTTTTTTTTCTGTATATGTACATTTCAAGTTTAACTGATTTTAAAATTGTTGTTTTCTAACTTCACTTATAATTCATAGTAACCTTTATTTTTCTTTGAACTCAAGGTGGTCCACAATGTACTTAGATCTATTCTATTCTATTCTATTCTATTCTATTCTATTCTATTCTATTCTATTCTATTCTATTCTATTCTATTCTATTCTATTCTATTCAAAAGTACTTTAAATGTCCCTTTGAGGATTAATACTCATTGCAGTAGCCATGATATAAGTCTTTTCGAGGAGTCTTGAAGACTCTTCGAGGTTTATCGCTGTGGGCAGGAAGGATCTCCTGTAGCGGTCTGTGTTGCAGCAGATCTGAAGAAACCTCTGACTGCAGACACTCCAATGCTGAATCACTGTGTTGTGAAGAGGATGCTCAGGGTTGTCAATGATCTTCATCATTTTATGAAGTATCCTCCAATGCACAATCAGCTCCAGAAGCTCCAAAACAGTCCCCAGAACAGAGCCAGCCTCCTTTATCAGTTTGTTTAGTTTCACTGGCTCTGATGCTGCTCCTCCAACAGATTACTGCAGACGTGATTGCCTGTCCCACAACACACTTATGGAAGACATTCAATATCTTGCTGCAAATGCTGACAGACCTAAGCTTGTGAGATATTTATACTCCTCCACCATCTCCACTTCTCCCATGATGGAAAAACTTCAGACCTAATCCTGGCCCTTCTAAAACCCACAATCATCCTCTTTGTCTTGTTCACATTCAAGATGAGGTCATCGTTTACACACAATGCCACAAAACAGTCCACCAGTTATCTGTACTCAGTCTCCTGTCCATCACTGATTCACCCCACAACTGCAGAGTCATCTGAGTGTTTCTGCAGATGACAAGGACGTCTGAGGGGTACAGCATAAAAAGGAGTGGTGAGAGTACAGTCCCCTGTGATGCTCCTGTGCTGCTGACCACCTGGTCAGACACACAAATATTCATCCTTGGTCTGTTTGCTGGATGCCTCCAGTAATCAAATCACTTGGATTACTGACTACCAGACATTGTCTTGAGTTTCTTACGTAGTAATGCAGGCTGGATGGTGTTGAATGCACTGGAGAAATCAGTGGACATGATTCTCACAGTAGCGACTATGGGTTTGTTGAACCAGATGTATGATGGCATCTTCCGCTCCAACCCCTTGACAATAATAAAACTCCAGTGGGTCCTGATAGATGCTTGTTTGCTTATTCAGGTTGGCGAATATAAGTCTCTCCAGAACGTTCATGTTTGGAGATGTTTGGGCTACAAGTTTATAGTCTGGAGAAGATGAATGAGAACACTTTGGTACTGGAACAAAGCAGGATCTCTTTAGATGTCTTTCCACAGCACTGAAATCTTCTCCTGGCTCAAGCTGATGTTAAAAGGGTGCCGCAGAATCCCACATAACTGATCCGCACAGGTTTTCAGGTCTCTGTGGCTGACGCCATCCAGGGCGACAGCCTTGTTCTATTTCAGTCTCCCCAGTTTCCTCTACACCTGACTGCTAGAGACAGACAGGTGGAGGGGCGGAAGGTGGAGGGGGGCCCAGCATCTGCTGATGTGGTAGGATATGACAATGGAGCAGCAGCAAGGTCCATGATTGAGGTGGGAGATGAGACAGCTGAGGTGTGACGGGGAAGCTGTGGATCAAGGGAGAATAGGAGGTTTGGCTAAAAGAGAGGAGAGAAAGAAAAAGATTTGAATTGCTAACAATAAAACAAAGGTATTGCAACAAGTGTTGCCAGCTTGTTGCAGTACAAAGGTAGTGCAACAAGCTGGCAACTTGTATCTCTGTTTCACTGTTCTTGAATGCTGGCAGAATGCTTAAAGAGCTGTGTGCAGGTCCTAGAACAATGTTCCTGCTCAGCATACTGGCATATGTTGTGTGCTTACTCTAAACTTCTGCATGTTGTACCTAAAACAGTCTGTTATAAGTAAAGCATACGGATTTGTGCATAACGATATTGACTTCTTTTTTTTTTATTTGAAATGCAACAAGACATGCGTCAATCTGTGCTTATTGTTAAAACACAGAATTGATGGTCCATATTTCAGACCAATGCTGTCTTGTGCCTGAACATAGAGAAAATTAGTTTTGTTTTCTTTTGGTGAAAATGGAATTGCTACTAAAATCAGTTTTACATACTTTTGTCTTTAAAAAAAGAGAAGAGACCAAACAATACTTATAAGAACCCAAGCTGGTTTTCTTCACAATGGTCCTTGAATAGTTTGTTGTTTGCATCTACAATAGTGAGGCGTTAATACATTTTCATTGTTAATACAAGCAAATAAAATTAATTCTTGTTTCATTTTTTTTTTTTCATATTCATGAATCCTTGTCAACCATTTACATGTGATGGGGTGTTTGCTTGTGGCATGCACTTGAACTTACCTGTGCTTTCTTCCTCTCCCGTCCAGATTTGATTTAATTTGATGCAGTACACGGTTTCCACATATTCATCAGTGTTCCTGTATCAGAGCTACATATTCATGTCTTTTAGATAAGTCGTAATGAGAAGCAGTGGAAATCCTGGTTCGATAAAGAAGCTCCAGAGGAGGAGGTGCTCGTGAACGCCTATGACCAGGGTCTTGACTGTTTTCGGCGATTGCTCCTCATACGCTGCTGGTGTCCTGACAGGACCATTGCACAGGTTAAAATCAAACATCTCCTTATACTTATATGCATTTAATGACTTGACAGCATCTTTACTTCCCATATTTATTATGTTGTGTGTATTATTATGTATGTTGTGCATGTTCAAATCAAAGTGTAGACATAACTCTAAGAAGCCTACCAAGGGTCAGCTAAATAGAAAACTAATTCATCTTCAGAATTGGTATTTTGAAGGTCGGTTGTTATGGTGCTTAAATTCAGTTCATTACAGCTTTCAATTTTAGCCTACATATTTACAGTGGCTAATCAGCACGCACTGTTTCACTGATCGGTATCTTTTTAGTTTAGTCTTTTTGTTTTTGTCCACTGCAGATGGTCCTGAGGAGGAATTCATTTTAATGTACTTACAGTCCAGCTGCTGTCCCTTTTTGACCCTATTATTTACTGTTGACTGGAAAGGCTAAAAGCTTAACTTTTTTTTAAATACTTTAAAAATCATCACTCAGCTCTTAACCCTTCAGAAAGTAAATTTATTCCAGTCTTTTCTTTTACCAGGCAAGCAATACTGAACGGATATTCCCTCGTGTGCATTACTATTTTGCATATACGGCGGTGCAAAAACACATCCACGATACTTTGCCCTGTTTGATCCTTTTTTTTTTTTTCCCCTCCCCTCTAGGCTCGTAAATACATAACAGATGCAATGGGGGAAAAGTACACCGAAGGGGTGATTCTTGACTTGGAGAAGATGTGGGAAGAATCAGACCCAAGAACACCTCTTATCTGCTTCTTGTCAATGGGCTCTGATCCTACTGACTCTATTATTGCTCTGGGGAAGAAGTTGAAGCTTGAAACTCGATATGTATCCATGGGACAAGGACAAGAGGTCCACGCTCGCAAGCTTCTGCAGCAGACTATGGCTAATGTGAGTCAGTTCTGTGAGGTTTCTTCATTATTTGATACTTCAGCTAAAACATTGGTTTTAGAAAGGATGTTGAATTCGAAAGTAATGTTCTCTGTCTCTGAAAATGTAAAATCTAAAATTAACAGATTCTTCCGAGCTACTGACCTCATTATGTCACAGGCTTTGATGATAGATTACTGCTGTCATTGTCCCCAGGGTGGGTGGGCCCTACTCCAGAACTGTCACCTCGGACTGGACTTCATGGATGAACTGATGGACACAGTGACAGAAACAGATTTTGTTAACAACACCTTTCGTCTGTGGATGACCACAGAGGTCCACAGACACTTCCCAATCACGCTTCTGCAGATGTCCATCAAGTTCACCAATGAACCACCACAGGGCCTCAAAGCAGGGCTTAAACAGACTTATGGAGGTAAGGTGTAGTCAAGTTCTGTGCGTGCGTGCGTGCGTGCGTGCGTGCGTGCGTGCGTGCGTGCGTGCGTGCGTGCGTGCGTGCGTGCGTGCGTGCGTGCGTGCGTGCGTGCGTGCGTGCGTGCGTGCGTGCGAGGAATTAAGATGCACTCTCTGTCAAATCATGTCAAAACCATGTTCTAGCCTGAAAACACTGCCATGCATAAATACTTTGAGTGAAATAGATTTTTTACTGACATATAACAGCATGTATTGGTCCATTTACCCCTCACCAGGTATAAACCAGGACCTTTTGGATGTTAGCAACATGGTCCAGTGGAAGCCTATGCTGTACGCTGTTGCATTTCTCCACAGCACAGTACAAGAGAGAAGGAAATATGGCCCTCTGGGCTGGAACATCCCTTATGAGTTTAACCAGGCCGACTTCAATGCCACTGTCCAGTTTGTTCAGAACCACCTCGACGACACTGACATGAAAAAGGTAGATGAAGTGTACCGAAGATGCACGTAAAACATAAGCAGCTCAGACCAGGGAGTTTGAAAGGGACTCTCTTTGGTGCATGATTGCCTTCAAACGCTGCAGGGAATGCACAGCAGGTTCTGCACGTTGTCTTGCCATTTTATTGTTGTTTCTCCTCAACAGGAAAGAAAACTATAGTCTTAACATAGCAAATAAAGCATAATTTATTAAAAGGGCTTCTGTAATCTTTCAAGAAATGCCCTTATTGCGCACCTTTACATTGAATAACTAGGTTATGCATTTAGCATATGATAAATACAATGTAATGTATTTTCTATTTCTTGTCTCTGAGGGTTTGTCATTGACATGCTGAACCACAAACATGCAACCCTTACAAATGTTACTCTTAGTAACCATATTATTATTTTATTATTAGTATAAGATAAGCATTTAGTGTTTGGCAGCAGAAGAGCTCACGTAGAAGAGAGGATTTCGGTCTCTGTGTAGAGAGGGCCCAGCAGCTTCTCCAGCTTCCTTTCTCACCTGCTAATCACAGGTTTTCCTGCTCGCCAAGTCTCTTAATAGTCTTTGAAAAATTCTCAATTTTTTTTTTTCTGATGAAAGGTTATCTGTGTTCTCATTGTTTTTGATGTTTTTTTTTTCTCACTGTTTGGACATCTGATCAATGCATCAACAAAACAAACCTTTTTATGGATTGGAAGTGGCCTTTCAGAGTGATCAGAACAGCATCCATAGCAATAGACGGTTGCGTTAAATTTAGCTTAAGGAACCTGATCAGAATTTACTTTTCAGTGAATCCTTAAATAGATTCATTAAATAGTTATTTATGGGTATAACATTTTAAAATAAGTGCAAAAAATACATAGTCTATTTGCAATATATGTACAATCCAAATTACACACCTTTCAGCACGTTCTCACAATACTTTTGTGAATTTCTGGTGTCCGGTGTTCTCAGGGCGTCTCATGGAACACCGTGCGATACATGATCGGAGAGATTCAGTACGGTGGCCGTGTCACTGATGACTATGACAAGCGCCTGCTCAACACCTTTGCCCAGGTGTGGTTCAGTGAGAACATGTTTGAAGCCACCTTTAACTTCTACAAGGGCTACAGCATCCCGAAGTGCTCCACCATGGACCAGTATCTTACTTACATCCAGGTAAGTCTCTCCTCAGTGGGTAAAGATGGAGATTTATTATTTAACATATGGCAGCAAAATTTAACTTCTCCTTTGCCTGGGTTGGTAGTAGTTCAACTGTTTTTAACAGTCAGCTCATTAGTGACATTATAAACAATGAAAACGGCAGTAAAGAAAAACAAGTGAACTTGTGAAGGACACCGATGCACTTTGTTCTTGAATCTGAATGTAGACTGCCACCTGTTGTTCCAAATAAAATGCATGTGTGCTCATTTTATTATAGATTATTTGTGATTTATTATAGTGGCTGTGTGCTTGAGTAGTTAGTTTATGTGAGTGTGTGGCTGCGTGAGTGTTTATGTCTGCAGGCAGTCCCTCAGCTTCTTTCACTGAAGCTAGTTTTATTATGATGGATGCTCTGGGCCGCCAGACTCACTGAGCTTATTTCTCTGTGCTACCTCTCAAGTAGAGAATCACAAGCACAGACAGATATACTCGCACAAAACTACAATACTTGAGAATAAACATTTAAAACCTGCTAACAAATGGGTGTGTGTTTGTGTGTGTGTGTTTTAGAGTACAAACTTCACCTGTGGGCGTGTACGTGGGTACGCGTGTGCAAATGAAACGCAGGCTGATGGGAACAAAGTTGAAACTCTCTTTAAGGAAATGCTGCATGTGACCTATATGTGTGACCTTTTTGTTGTTGTTTATTTTTTTCCGCACCAGTTCTCAGTTGTCTTGCCATCTTGACCAGTCTCTCGTGCAGTTTGACTCTCTTAAATTTACAGTCTGATGCATGTTTGTGGGACATAAATGGCAACGATTCCACCAGAAATGAAAACACTACGAGGCATTTATCATAAAGAAATTACATGCAATCTTTTTTTTTTTAAATTGTGTTCAGTTTGCTGACTGTTTACAGATGGACTGCATTTTGCTTGAGATCAACAAAAAAAAAAAAATGAACCCAAGGACAGTCAGATGAGATATAACGGTCTGTTTTCAGCAAAGCAGAACTGAAATTATTTGCTAAAACGACAAAGTGAGTTGTAGCTTCCTCTAATCGATACCAACGTACACAATTTATACATTAGTTTTGTTTTTTTTACTTCATCGCTTGACATTGATTGTAATGCAGCTTAGTTCAGGAGTTACAGATAAATCTTCTTTGTCTTCATCATCACTGTGAAAAATTAACTCTGCACACGTTTTTAAACCTGTATAATCATAAGTCTTTTTTTAAAATTATTTTTGTCATTGCATCTAATATGAACAAATGTTTTTATGCCATTTATACGTCAGCAGTTATAGTCGTGTTACCTCCCATCGGATCAGCAGTCGTGCAGTAAGACAAAGCCTGTTGGTGTGCCACTATTTTTCAAGAGACTTGTTTAAGCCACCTGATTAATCGCTAGATCAGCAAGGGCATACCTCCGCATTGTTGACTTATTTATCCTATGAGACCAGTTGGAAAATTGGTATTGATTGCTACAGAGCTCCTGTCAGAGTGCAGTCGGTTCAACTTTTCAGCTCTGAAGAGAAAGCCTTTATAATAACATAATTTTAGTGTAGTGGAGAAAAAATGGGTGGTTAAAAAAGCAGCATGTGTTGTAGATAAATGGTTCAAGCAGCACAGATTCAGATGAAAAAATAATTGACTTATCTCAGTTTTAGTATTCTCTTTTTCACCTCACATTGCACAGTAGCCTGTCATGACAGAGATGGAACTTGGTTGGGTGCCAATTTAACACTTGGCTGTGCTTGTAGGAAACCTGGGAGTGGTCTTTTCAATTCACCAGGACGTTGCACCTCTTTGTGAGTGCTGGGTGATTTTTTTTTTTTTTTTTTTTTTTTTTTTTTAAGTAGCCAGTGACACCATCTGCATCTGAGGACATGCTGAGTTTCTACATCTCCCAACACCCAACACTGGGCAGGGAAATGGGTATTTATACCCTGGTCAAAAAGAAGAGGGAGCAGATGACCACCAAAAGTAAAAAGGGGAAAAGGAACTAAAAATAGGGAGCACATGAAAATCTATTTCACACTTGTGGAGACTTCTGAAAGGCCCTCACTCTCCGAGTAAAGAGACTGCATTATGGTCATCTTTGTAAAAAAGTTTTTCCCAATTTTTTTGTGATCCGAATAAGTGACAGTTGTAACACAAGCTGTTGCTGTTCCTCTTTTCCAGAGTCTTCCAGCCTACGACACCCCAGAGGTGTTTGGTCTACACCCGAATGCAGACATAACCTTCCAGAGTAAACTGGCTAAAGATGTACTGGACACCATCCTCAGTATTCAGCCAAAAGACAGCTCATCAGGACAAGGGGAGACCAGAGAGGCTGCAGTGTCCAGGCTGGCAGATGACATGCTCAATAAACTGCCTCCTGACTACGTACCATTTGAAGTAATTTGTGTGTGCGCATGTGTGTGCACCCTGCATAACCTTCTAATTTGCAGATGCAATATTTATCAAATGCCTCAAAAAACCTTTAATTGAAGATGATAACTAGTGCATAAATAATCTTTAATGATTCTTTTTTTGTTTTTTTAATGGACTTTTCTGCGTGTTCATGCTTGTGCACCCAATGTCTTCAGTGGATATATTTATGTTTATCTCATTTGATCTAATGAAACCAGGTGAAAGAGCATCTGCAGAAGATGGGACCTTTCCACCCCATGAACATCTTCCTTCGTCAGGAGATTGATAGGATGCAGAAGGTCATCGTTTTGGTCCGAAACACTTTGATAGATCTCAAGTTGGCTATCAATGGAACTATAATCATGAGTGAGAACCTGCGGGACGCTCTGGACTCCATGTACGATGCTCGTATTCCAGCACGCTGGAAGAAGGTTTGTCATCTTGACTCAGACCCTAAGTCACTGTCTCATGAACCATTACTCACAGTAAATCACAGTATTTTACTGGCAGTAAAGCATTGTCCCACAGGATGTATTTGCACGTAATATGCATGATTAAATATTCATAATTGAGTTTCAGATGTGCACTCCTCATCACAGCATTACAAAAAAAACTCATCCCATTTTTTCTTTCCTGTGTGGATGTTTTTGGCACTTGCAGCATAAGATGTAAGTGATTTTGTTCCTGCTTCACAAACAGCAACTACAAAAAGCTACAACTAATGGGAAAAGTCATCATTTAACTTCTACTGAAAGCTGCAAATTGCTTTTTCCAAAGCAAATTAACTAGTCATTTTCAGGAGTCCATAAGACACAAATTATCTCATATATCTTTAGCATTGCAGCAGGTATAATTTCTGTTATTTATTGTCCTTCCAATAATGTTAGATAATTCATAGTCTTGAGGAACAGGCTTATTATCAATCAGACTCTGTTGTTGAGCTAATTTTGGTAGTCCTCCATTTATATTGTAGCTGCAACTCACAAACCTATTTCTGTGATGAATGGAAATGAGAAGAATTGCTCTAACAAACGTAACGTTTGGACATTACAGTATTAGAAAACGGCATGACCTTTTTTTTTTTTTTTTTTGACTCGTTCCTGTGGCATTCAAGCTGTGCTGTAACAGAGGCTTTTAAAGTATTTCTGACTGTAATGGTTTCCTGACTGAGTTTCAGTTCTTTCTGTCTGGAATTGCAACCTCTTATTTGAGCCATTGTTGTTCACCGTCTGTTTTTTATCATCTTATTTTGCTATTGTCACCTTTTTCTTTTTCACAGCAGTGATTTACTGTCAAGGTTTTGCCTCATTGTTTTTCTTGTCCTCTGATCCTCCTGGCTGACGGTTTCGGTTTGTCATCAAAATGTTTTGATAACGTTATCGACTTTTCCTTGTCTTCCTGTCTTTTCCAAGGCCTCATGGGCATCCAGCACCCTGGGTTTCTGGTTTACAGAGTTGCTTGAGCGGAACCGGCAGTTCCAGGCTTGGATATTTGACGGGAGACCCAACTGCTTCTGGATAACGGGCTTCTTCAACCCTCAGGGCTTCCTGACAGCCATGAGACAGGTACATATGACATCAGGCTGCCCACCTGTTTATCAACTGCCGGGGAGGAGACCAGATGGCACAGAGGAGGAGGAGCAAGCACATGGCCACATTAACACACAATCAAACATGAATACATGCGTACGCATACGAAACGACAGATATTCAGAAAGCTCTTTTACTTTCATATGCTGTGAATTCCCATTTATATTGATGTCGATCAAATAGAACTAAAAATGTTAACCAAATTGAAACGTAACACAGGATGTATTTATAATACCCAGTTTCTAGTCAAACAGTTTCTGTGTTTCTGTTGCTTGTCAGTTGCTGTGTTAAACAGAGAAGCTGTTTACTTTTTAACCTGTTAGTTTGTTGGAAGTTTTCAGCTCAAAACAAAAATTGATTTCCATCACGGTTGCTGACTGAAATCTGTTTATCATGTTCCATAATTTAGAAATGAACTAAAGTGGAGACCTTATGGCAGTAATGTTTTCAGGTCCAACAAATCAATTTGTTTTGCAGCTTAAGTAATGCAGTGGTAGGAGGAGGGAATAATTTAGCATTCATATCAGGTTTCTACATCTGCCTGACTTCCAGTTATTTATTCTGCACTGAAGAAAAAATCCCTGCTCCTCAGAGACAGAAAATCGTGAGGATGCAGATGTCTTTAGCAAGGATTTGTGGGACTAATGTGTATTCCCAAAATAGCCACCCCTGAGTTTGTGTACTGGCTTCTTAGGAGATAGACTCAGCTTTCATGAGGCCACAGGCATCACAACCTACCTGAAAAACTGTTGATTCTGATACTGCTTGAAGTAGCCGGATACTTTTGCTAAGACCGGTTGTCTGTCTAGCCTTGTCGTTCATCTTCACGACCTTTCTGTCAGCTTTTGTCCAACATTTATTTCTCCTTTTAAGTTAAATAGTTAAACGTATCCAGTACTCATTTTGAATTTCTTTATTTCACTTTCCTTATTTTATCATAATGGATTAACTGTCTATGGGCATAGAAACTCTACTTTTCTTCATGTAGCTTTATCACAGACCTTTTATCAGTTGATTTTTTTTTTTTTTTTGCAAGAAAAGAGTTGGTTGTAAACTCTTTCACCTGTGTGTAGCTAGAGTGTCTTAATGGCTTCGTCATTACCTTAACCTGCAGACTTGTACATGCACTAACAGGAGATCACTCGAGCCAACAAGGGCTGGGCCCTGGACCGCATGGTGCTTTGTAACGAGGTGACCAGGTGGATGAAGGACGACATCACCCAACCCCCGACAGAGGGCGTGTATGTCTACGGCCTCTACCTGGAGGGGGCTGGATGGGACCGCCGCAGCTGCAAACTCATTGATTCCAAGCCCAAAGTCCTCTTTGAGATGATGCCTGTCATCAGGATGTACGCTGAGAACAATGGTGAGTTTGTTGTTGGAGCTTTTATTCGGTCTGTCTTGAGATGATCTCCTCATCGAGGCTCCCTCCTCGCACAGTCACTGAATTTAAATGTCAAGCAGACTAAAGGCAGTTTATTATGTTGAGGAATCAATTTCCAGGATAATGTGGACCAGTGTTTTTTTTTCTGGATAAGGCCACCGTACACTGATCAGGTGAAACATTAAAACCGCTGATGGGTGAAGAGAATAACACCTCCAACACAATATATCAAAATAAGGAAGCTCTCAGTGAGTTAGATTGTCAAGAGAAGTGTGGATCAACTGGGATTTGAACACTGATTTTTGGGTATATTTTACAATTGTTTTAGTCATCTAAAATGTGCATTGAATTGATAATTTGTTTGGTTGTAGATTGATAAATGCTACCACTCAGTCATTGTGTTTACTTAATTTTGTCTACAGATTCAAAAAAAGACTACAAACTAATTAAATTAAGAATTAAATTAAGGTTTAAGGTTTAAACTAAAGTAAAAAAAATGCATTTTGAGAGAGAGCCAAATAAAACTTTAATTTAATAAATATTTAAGTAAGTAAAATTACGTTTTTCACTATCTGAAGTATGGGATGTCACTTAAGTTCATATGCGTATCAAGGCAGGTGAGCAGATACTTTTGCCCGTATAGTGTACGCTTCAGTGATGCGTGTAATTAGTTTGTTTAAAACTTGCTACTACATGCTGAACCTGTATAGTCAGTTGTAGAGATGTTTCCGTTCACAAGTGGTTTGAAGAGGATCTGTTTGTGCAACATACATGTGCGTAGTAGAAATGAGTAGAACGAGAGTTCCTTAAACCGTACTCTCTTTAATTGCCTCCCTCTTCAAAGAGATTTATTTCAACATCTGGAAAGACTGATTCAACTAGGGGTGTTTGCTTGAGAAAATAAATGTTTGGTTTCTGTGCTGTTGAGGGCCTCTCGAGGGAAACCACAGCAATTCACGGTGTTATGACTGACAGGGTAACAGCTAAGAAAGCAAGCTATGTGACTTATAGACCCAAAGTGAAGAAGTGCTCGGAGAATTGTCGGCAGTAAATACATTAGGAGAAAATAAATTCTCCTAATGTCAGTTGTTTGGCTGATTTGTGGCAGATTTGACTTTTCAAAACAGATATTTTTTTGAACAAAACTGGAAGTCTCAGCTGCATCAAGCTGATTTGAATATTTTATAGATTCCACGTACTTTTGTATATGAAGATTTTTAAATGAAACATCTGCTGCTCCATTTTTTAGGATACTTTTTATTTTTAGATTTTCTCTTTCTGCTTTGTGTAGTAATGGGCATTTTAATTTTAAATAGTCTTTGTAATATTTTAAATGTTGCAGGTGTGAAGGATTCCCGCTTCTATTCCTGTCCGATCTACAAGAAGCCAGTTAGGATGGATGTGAATTACATCGCAGCAGTAGACCTGAAAACTTCCCAACCTCCAGAACATTGGATCCTCCGGGGTGTGGCTCTCCTTTGTGATGTGAAATGATTTTCATGTTGACATACTGACATATACAGCCATCATACACTTCTTTAAGCATGCACCATCAACAGTTGTTCAGCTATTCTTCCAATATGTACACCTATCAGGATCACAAGGATCACAAAGCCTATCCCAAGTGTCAGCGTGTGTATACACCCTGGACAGGTCATTAGTCAATTTCAGGGCATCTCAGAAAGAAACAAGGGGACTTGCACACAGTCCTGGGATTAATTCAGCAGAACTCATCAGTTAGGTTGGCATGCAGGGTTTTGGACTGTAGGAGGAAACTGGAGTACCCGGGGAGATCATGTAAACTCCACACAGAAAATCTCCTGCTGGAATTCGAAGCAGGACCTTCTAGCTTGAGGCAGTACTGGCTATGGTGCTCGCTGTTCCGTTATGAATCCTGGAAAAAAAAATACATTTTACATGGAGAGAAAATGAGGAGACAGCAGGTGGAACACACAGTAAACCTACCACATTAAAACAAAAAAATGTGAACAAAACTTAGTTGTAGAAAGATGGCTTGAAAAACAACCACAAATCATGTATATGTTACATTTCTGGAGTTCGTATATTCGTTATATTATAAATTTAGTGCAGTCAACCCAAAGTTTAAACTCAATATGGCAAATGTGAAAACAAGTCTGTGTTCTCTTCATTTGGTCGAAGCAGGAAAAGACACATGAAAGCTGAATTAGGCAAATTATCAACATTTGTCATTTAAATTTAGAGCTGACAAAACTAAAGTGGAAACATAACAGTCACAAGCTGTACTGCTTCAACAGATGATTCACTTTTGAACTTGATGAGTTGAGGCATATTGCATCTGTCCATTAGCTGACCAGAACCCATGTCCAATGTCATATTCTGACACAATCAGCTGATGTAATACCTCCCACAGCACACTACAAGTACATAAAAATATCAGAGAGTTCTTTTTTTGGTCCCTCCATCACTCTGCATTAATGTAAATGCATTAAAACGCCTCTAGTTTATGGAAGATGAGCATAACATTTGAAAAGAACGCTGCAGAAAAATAAGAGCACTCCAAACTTAAATACAAACACGTTTTTATTCTTTATTTTCTTACAAAAACAATGAAGTCATCAAAACACTTTTTTGGTAGCATTTTCTTCTGTTTTACTTTTTTTTTCTTTCTTTTTTTTATTTTTTTTTATCAAAATCATTGTACCATACACACTCTGACGCTACCCTGTACCTGCACACAGATTTGCCTTCACAAAATAAAACCTTTACACTAAAATCATCTTCAACCCTGTGTACTGAGTACTTTTAAACATGTCATTTAAAACGTGCATGGGTCAGATCTGAGCAACAAACACTGAAGCGGTTTTCGTATAGCCCACTCGTCCTCTCACTCACTATATAGCGTTTTCTATATATGCGAGTCTTTAGAGACAGGCGATGATGAATTTCTGACACTACTTGAGTGTAGCAGTGCTTTATAATTATGTACCAGATGTTCAATAATGTGTCACAAAAACAAATGCCAGATAGATACATGCTTAATCTGAGGTGATAACACAAATTTGTTGGTTTTTGGTTGAGAATACATTGTAAATGACATCTCTATCTAAACACTAACAAAATTGTTTATCATAAACCACTGGACACCTGTAAATCTTTTTTTTTTTTTTTTTTTGATTTATCCACATGCACAAGAATAGACCGCTGCTGGAACCAAACACACATAAGCCATAAAATCAACAGGTACCATGAAATGTTTTGTTTAGTGAAACTGCATCCTGGTATTCAAGTGAATGTTACGTGGACACCTGCCACCTACTTTAACTCTTATACAAACCAGGCACACCCTCCTCCTCCCTACAGCATCGTCCCTCCTCAGGACCGCAGTGAGATCACCACGCTACTTAATGTCATATTTAATGTCATAACCCACTACGGAGCAGGTAACGTTCAGATTTTCAGTTGTTTTTTTTTTTTCAATATGTGTAAAATCCTTTATAGATTATTTTCATGATAATATCTAAGATCCAGTTTTGCACGAATATTAAAATACCATCAAGCAGAAATACTGCACGCTGATTGGTTCACGTTTGAACCCTTACCAGGATGAGTGACCATATTTTAAAAACTTTGTTAGCCTTACATAATATGAAAATTAAAATCAAAAGGTTAAAAAAAAAGGGTTGTTTAATACTCTCTAATAACCCTCTAAATTCTATGTGTTTTATTGACTGCGTTGTAGACAGTTAACCAAGTTGATAGCTCTCAAGGTTGGCTGAACAGACATTTGAACGACTGACAGAAATTCAATAATTCAACTAGTGCATTCACATGCTTATCCGACTAATTTAATCATAATACAATTTGGAGTCATTCTTTTAGCATTTGACTCTATCAGATATTTTGGTCCTGCAGGTGTTTTAACTTAAACCAGATATCCCTCCTTTTGCACAGAATTTGATGTGGAATGAGTCACTCATAATGTAAACATATTGGATATCAGTGAATTTTGTCCAGAAATAATAAATTACATGTGTCACGCCCCTTTCTATGCGCACACCACCTGAGCCAGGGCGCCAGCTTTGCTAAACAAGTTTATAATCGCCGTCGTAGTCCCAATGCTCTGATCCCAGCTTTACCATTTCTATAGCAGGCTTTCTTTTATAGAATTACTGATTGGTGGTTAACCCCCCCAGGACACCCACAGATGTTTGTCTACACCCTTCTGGTCAGAGCTGTTCAGGTGAGATGAGGAGGACCACCTGAATATTGGATAGGTGTCATAATGTTTTGGATGATTGGTGAAGATAAATTGTCACTAATGCATTAATTATAAATTATTATAACCCACCCCCTCTTGAGACATGGTTGCCCCTTTGCTGTAGCGTGCATGCAAATACTTTAAAATTGGTCAACATAAACAACGTATTCCCATCACGTTTAGTTCATCTCAAACAAATTTCCAAATATAGTTTCACTGCATATTTTACTAGTTATTTCTCAAATTCTAAAGCTCAAGCAAAAGAGAAAACTAGACATTTCTTGGTGGACATGGTTGAGGAGTTATGTGCTCAAACATTCTTAGATGGTTAAAAAAAAAAAAAAAAAAAAAAAAAAATCAAAGAGCTGTGGAGACTTGGTGTTGGCATGCTCCATTAACTAAACCGCTGCTGGCTCCAGGCAGGAATGCATGATGGTCTTGTTCAACTGAGATAGTATACACTACTTTCAGTACATTTCATGACAAGTTTGTAGCGTACCATGTAGTAAAAAAAAAGTTACAGCTGACGTTTCAAACAACACAAAAGAAATTGTCACCTCACTACATAGTGGACTATAAGTTGAGCGAGTAGACAACCCAAGGGCCAGATGCACAAAATGAATTTGCACTGTTTTTTTTCTTAGATTACTGAAGCCACATTTATGTCTGGTTATTTCATAAATCAGGAACAGGAATCAGATATTACAATGATGATTAAAGTGCAGACAAAGCTCAATTAAAGCTATGACATTGCAATGTAGATTTGCTGTGTATATTTATAAAACTACCAGAAAAAAATGAACAGCTTTCCACCAAAAAGCATTTTGTCCAAGATTTAGAATATACATCATAAAACAATTGTGCATAAAAACCTGTGTACATCTGGGTCTCAAACGTACAAATTTCAACACATTATTTTCTAAATTAACAGAGAATGCATGTTTTCTACACATTCCTGCGTATGCATCTGGCCCCAGATTTTCTGTTTTTAAGCAGAAAATAATAAAATCTGATGTACAACAAACTTCAAATAATGCAGATGATGGAAGTGCAAAGGCAACTTTGGAAAACTTGGCCTTGTGTGAATATAACCCAGTCACACTCCATTTCAGTTTGTTTTCCTTCTTATAGTCCCAGTAGAAAAACATGACTTGGTGCTTCTAGCACGGTTTATTCAGTTATGTACACGTCCTACATGTGCAGGCTGCCTGTGTTTTTTTTGTTTTTGTTTTAAACAATGCGAGCTTCATCCGTGCAGTAGTGGTCTGATAGGTTTGCCCTTTGAGTTTAATATCAGATAATTTGTGTTACCTCCATAACCTGCGAGGGGAACACAAACTTTTTTTACATTCATAACACCATCATGTCTACGGGGACTCTGTGCTTGTTCCCTGTCAAAGTTAGTTTTTTTTTTAAGACGAGCTGCTGAAATTTGCCGCCATATACTTTGATACTTGACTTTCTCTTGTGCATTATTCTGCAGTGTACTTTGTCCCACAGAGAGATCTGCTTTTATACCGTGACTGAAAGAGGGCTTTCTGTGGTTCGAGACTGCCACAAGCCTCCCAGAGCTGAAAACTGATTTAGACCATTTCAGAGTTTTCTCTCTCACTAAACTTGAACATGGTTACTTCTGACTGACTTATGCAACTGTAGATTTTCTGGCTCCAACATTCATATTACAGTGTATTTTTTTAGGGGTAACTGCATACTTGCTGTCCGTGCTACACTCTGTTACATCAGTGAATAAATGTACTCTGCAGCTGTGGCGAAGATATTTTGCAGTGTCACTGTAAAATTTGATTTTCTCCTCCTAGCTGTCAGGATCCAATTCCCTCCTGGCTCACAGTTGCTTCTTGTTACAATGTTCTTGACCCAATTAAAACTCCTCAATAGGAGATCAATGCCCATTCGTTGTGCCTGTTCAAAGCAGAACTTTCAGAACCAGTATTATGGCATAACATTGCCTTGGGACAGCGAGCGAGTCATTTCTGTGTGTACAAAGAAAGTCTTGAGTTCTCCTTTGCCCTTGACGTTGATGATGCCTCGACAAGAGCACATGTAGCCCAGAGTCTGAAGGATGCGACATGTCTCCTCCGTGACCTACGGGGAGAACCACATGGGTAATGTCCATGGCACTTATCTTACATGACTAGATTACATTTCTACAGGCAGAAACATACAGCTCTCCACAGGAAAAGTCTGCTGAACACTAGCTTGTAAGTAATGAACTTTCCTGTGCACGTTGTTCTGTGTCACCAGACCTCCAGTGTATTTTGCAGAGCATATCAAGATTTCAGCTGGGTAAGGATCGTCTAAACCCAAACGCATACATTAAAGCCTGAGAAATAGAAGTAAAATAGAGCAGAAAACACAGCGAAAACCACTGCCTTCCCTATCATTTCTCCTCCTCCCCTCCTCCTACATTAGTCGTCACAGATTATACACAAAGTAGATGTTACACTGAAAGCATTTAAAGGCCTAATCCAGTTTTCAGAGAACAAAATGAGATAAATGGAAAAACTAAAAATCAAACAGTATTTACAAAAAAAAAAAAACCCCAGAGTGAACGTCTAATGTTTTATATCTGTGTACCAAATTGTAAAATTACCCGAGTATGGGAGGCATGTGTGGTTTTTGGGAAAACATTTCTTTCTCTTTCTCAAATCTGAAAACACTTTATCAACAGGCAATTTTGGAATGTAATCAAGAGCGCTGCAGTTGTGCAGCACTGCACGGCCGATGGCTCTATCAAACGTCTGAAAGCTGTGAAGCAGGAGCTCTCTGAAGACCGAATGATTGCCACAGCCACATGCAATGCAAGAGGAAAACTATTATATCTTATCAGAGCTCAGACAGGATGCCAATATGAGATTTGAAGATGTCATATCATGTGGAGATGATGAGATGCCCTTGCTGCCGTAAGTGTCACAGGCAGGGGGAAGAAGAGTTTTATCTTTTATGCATCTGTGCTGCCATTTAAAATGTCAACGTTAGAAGAATGTGGCATGCGGGTCCTCAGAGGAAATTTCAAAATCAGCTAGATTTTAAACACATCACAGACTATTGACAATGCTGGATTTATTATTTATTTTTGTTATGGTCTGTGAGAAAAAAAAAATCTTCCTTTGGCTGAATCTTTTAAATTATTTGAGTCACCGAACTTTTTCACACGTTATGGAAAAGCTTGGGTGTATTCAAGAGATTAGCAATTACTCTACTGTACATTATTCTGGTATTTTCTTTAAGTAATAACATCACTAGTAAACCGTTTTTTATCTGCTTACTATTATTTTATTTGGTGTTCTGGTAAGTGCTTTGCGAGCAGGATGGACTACATGCAGTGAAATGATGCCACTCATGCTCAGGTGTGTCTCAGAGATGTGTGTGAGTGTACGATATTAGATGAGGTTGAAGATGCCTCTTGAGATTTGGTAAAAGCAAAGGAAACCGTCCGTCTTCCCTCACCTGGATTTTCCCCAGGATTCCAGTGCTGTCCATTCTGCTGGCAACATTCACCGTGTTCCCCCAGATATCATACTGTGGTTTCTGGGCCCCGATGACTCCAGCTATCACTGGACCATGGTTGATACCTGACAATGACAGCAAGGTCATGAGTGACGTTTGTCATATTTATTCATAATAATTATATTTTCTGAGCATCAGTATTTTGATTGATATCCATTAAATATGATACAGAATACAGAAAACTCAAAAAGGACTTTCATAAGTAAACTACGTTCAGAGTATGAAAAGCTTTTTAAAACATTTAATTACAACATAAAAGGAGGTGGACGCTACAGCACCTCTGCTAAGAATAGATCCCACTGGACCTCTCTTTACTTGAATTTGCTGCAGTCTCCAGATTACAGGAAGATATTTGCACTAGTGTTAACCGTATTCGTGCACTCCCAGTATTCCTGCCTGCTGGAGCATATTAAACCCCGTATGGAAGCAGCAGGGATGTACAGACACACAAGCTCACTGCTGAGTTAATGGAGCGTCACATGCTGAGATGTGCACAGACGGGTTCTAGGTATTGAACTTCGTCTCTTACTGTACACAGTGTCTGCCTCCCATTCACAGTGTCTTTTTGTTAAACGTGAGTCAATGTTTCCCACAAGATCAGATTGTATGTAGGCAATCTATGTGAGGTCAGAGGGGTGCTGGACGCGGTGGAGTATTTTTACTTACGTGCCATGTATGTATTTTTTTTTTAAAACAGAAATTGCTATACATTCTTAAAAATATAGAAAACCTGGTTGGCAGTGTGGGCCAGTCAGCGTTCCTCCCATGAATGATGGTGTATTGATGCTGTTTGTGGGGTGTGCGTGGGACAGAGCGACTGAAGCTTTGCACACAACCTTTCAGTTGATTTCATAATTTTGGAAAACAATTATACTGGTTGTTGGTAAATATTTGGGTGGCCATTCATATACCTGAACACCCTCCTCAAGTATTAACATTATGTTGAAATACTGTTTATTTTAGACATTGCTGTATTTCTGTCTCTCTCTGTGCACACAATGTATTGACCTCTAAAGAAAAGAGAGAAAGAAAAAAAAAACTGATTTACTGAGCTGCATAAGTGATGTGCAACACTGGCAAGAGAAAAGATTGCATAAAGAAAGAGATTTTCTGTTGTTTTACATTTATTTAGGAAACAAAGGAAAAAATGCTGTTTGTTGCACCAGAAATTGTTCTAGCTCTCCATATTTTGTCATTGTTTTTACCTGTGTATTTCTCTTGTTTTTAATGTATGCACTATACCATCTATAATTTGAGTGTAATGTTCCCCATGTTCACTGACATGATCCTCTCTGCTTGAGGAAAATAACTCCACCAAAATAACGAAGATGCCGTGACACAAATAGCCGTTTATAAGATCCCTGGAGTGGGCTGTAGACTTGAAGTTTCTCTAAGTTTGTATTTGACACCAATTCTTTAATGACCCTACCGTACGTGTGTGCTTTCCAGTGGTAAACGGTGAAAAACAAAAGTAAACTGAAGAGTAAAGTCTTTACATGATAAATGGCAGTGGGATAGAAAAATGTATGTATGTGTTGTATACATTAAATCAATTCAATTCATTTAGCACTTTTAATAGAAGATTTTCAGGGTAACTCACCAACTCTGAGTTTGAAGTCATTGAAAGAGTGTTTATTAATGACATCCAACTTTCCCACCAAGGCAAACGCAAACTCTACCATGGTTCCTATGTGCATGTACTGCCGGTCATGCTCCTGAGTGAAGGCCATAAGCAATAACACATTGAGTTTGGTTAAAATATGCATGATCAAACATATATTGATTGTCCTTTTTTTTTTGGGGGGGGGGGGTGTATTTGTGTGCATGTCTTGCACTTACCTGGGCTGAATACTCTGGTCCAGGTGATGCATTCAGCCCAGTAGCAGCCATGTAAGTACTACCAATTGTCTTGATCTTCTCAACTCCACTGAATTTAGGTTTGGAAAGCAACTAGACAGAAATACAAACACAACTCAAATAAAAGACACCTTTTGATGGTACAATTCCGATACTTGCACATTCATAACTACTTCTTATTGTAGGAATCTAGCAGAGGCTCCCGTCAGTAAAAGCTTTTTGGCATTCTGATTTAATAACAAGCAGAGAAGCTCGATAAAAAGTTATCGTGGTGTACGTATACTATCCTGGTGTGCAGTGCTGGGATGGTTGCAATGTTAATGGTTGTTTACCTCATCAAAGTCCGCAATGATTTCATTGAGGAGCCTGAGGCACTCTAATCCCTCCTTATTGACATCTGATTCAGTGTAGAACTCTTTAAAGTCAGGGATAGAGGCGAACATGACACACACCAAGTCATAAGACTGGTGGTATAGATCCTGCATTAAAAAAAGAAGCAGGAGACACATTTCTGGCGTTAACTTGACATCTGCAAAATAACATTTCTTTTAAATCTGATAAGACACTGCTTTAATATGCAGCAACTGTGAGTGTTAAAGGTCTTGCAAAAGTTGGAGCTAAATGACATGATTTACATCTGTGTATATTCAAGCTTAGAAACACACCGGCAACTTTGATCCATTTCAGGAACGGGCAATTATTTGCTGACTCGTCATACAGAAGTTGTGCGGCAGCATGACCTCCAGAGTACGTTGCTACCTCAACCTCCTTACACACCTGACACTTCAGTTTTCACAGCTGACAGTGTGAAAAGTATAAGAATGATTAATGACACGGATGGGTCACCCGGGTAGGCTGACACATTCTCCTCAACTGCCAGGTCGTCACTTATCTTTGGAATAATAACAAGTTCTAGTTTTGACGGTGTGTCTTTGTCTCTCTTCTCTCTTTACTTATGTTCTACCCGGGTGGTCTTCGGCAGGAGGGTCCCCCCTTATGAGCCAGGTCCTGCTCAAGGTTTCTTCCCTCTTAAAGGGGAGTTTTTCCATGCCACTGTTTGGCTTAAGGTTTTTCTCCCACTAGGGAAGTTTTTACCTGCCGCTGTTTATGTAATAATTGCTCGGGGGTCGTGTTCTGGGTCTCTGGAAAGATCCTAGAGACAACTTGTGTTGTAATAGACGATACATATATAAATGAAATTGAATTGAATTCTAGTTCCATTCAAAACTTTGATTTCCAACTAATTCTAAAGTTGAATATACAGTGGTGCTGAGGCTTCTGTTTAGCCACAAATACATTAGTTCAAAACCAGATTTGGATTACTTCACATACAAATGGCATGCTGTAATACAGTGGTTCCCAAACTTTTTTTCTGGTGGGTCCCCCCCAACATATTTGCTATAACTTGGCGTGCTTAGCTGGACAGTTAAGTTTAACTGGACTCGCTCTCATCAGGTGTGTTTACTAAGACAGTGCGAGAGGTTGAGGCCAACCACTGTCATTGTAAATTCTCCTTTAAATTACAAATTGTTGCGATTCCAATTTGGTTGGACCTCGGAGGTTCCCTTCTGGCTAGGGGCCCCAAGCATTTACCTGATATGCCAGTTGGCGAGCAGCTCCTCTGATTATGCTGGCAGTGGCAAGCATTTTTTTTTTTTTTTTTCATTCATTCATACCGCACCCTCCACTTTGGGAACCACTGCAGTAATGGAAACAAAGCCACAGTGTATACCTCATTTTTCCAGTTGCGCGCCAAGAAGTGCTCTGCAACATGTGCAGGCAGGACATTCTCCAGCAAAACCCGGTTGAGGTTCTCCATTGTTTCAATCTCTTCACACTCTTTCTTGAACTTGTTCTTCCACAGAAAGTCTAACCTACAGTAATATTCATTCTGTTACAAGAGGACACAGAGGTGAAGAGACTGAAGATACAGCTGTACAGCTTGCTTCCATCAAGTTACACCCCCCCCCCCCCCCCTCCCCCCACAAACATTAATAAATGTGCACTCCGCTAAAGGCTAAATATAGAAAAGATTTTACACGGAAAAAAGCAGCTACAGTTTTGCTAATAGGAAAAAGTCCAAAGTAAGACTTTGTCTTTAAAAAAGATGGGCTCAGACTCAGTTATTAACACAGCATTGTTTACCTGGAATATTACTGTACAGCGTTAAGTCTTTTGAAAGGATGAAGAAAAATAAAGCACAAAAGCTTCGACACAGAGCGTGACATTGTTTGCGGGAATGAGGTGGATACAATTGATAATGTGACATTTGGTTTATTTTTTTCTTCCTACACGTAATTGGCTCAAACTTCAGGTTCTCTATGATGACAGCTCTATTTAATCCTGCACATGTGAACTTGTTTGCTAAAAAGGATGTACCAACACAGGAGAAAAAATGTTTGAGATGAAAGAAGAAAATATCAAGCAATGCAAGAGATACAGTTGGATATTGGTAATATTACTTTTTTGCAGTTGGAGACAAAAAAAGAAAGGGGAGCAAAAGTGAACTGTGATGAATGCAGATCAAAACAGCGTATGAAACCAAGGTGGTATTTGCTGTAAATATAGTCAAACTTGGTGTATGTCAGAGAGAAAGGAGGCATACATCTGCTCCAGCAGAACAATGTACAACATGTCTGGTTAGGGATGGAAACTTGCTGGCTTCAAGCTGAATGAGGATCAGAACTGATGACCACCAGGTTAAAGCAAAGGAATTGAACATGCTTTTAAATGGGTTCAGCTCAAGAGGAAGTGGTCTACACTTCTCTCCTGTCCCCAATCGACCATACCTAACATCAGTCCTGAACCCACAGCGTCTTGTCACACCTGTACAGAATCATCTTACACCTCAGTCATGGGTCTTAATATAGCCCCAATATCATCTCCAAACACATCAAGAAATGCTGAAAACCCCTCTGCCTTCCAAGCAACGGCTTGCGGAGTCAAACAGGGACGCAAGCCGTTGCTTGCGTCCCTGTTTGACTCCGCAAGCAACAGCTTGCGAGGCTGAACTCATTATTTAAACCAAAAGCTTGGCTGTAATGTAACATATCAAAAAGACGCTGTCCAAAGTTGCTTCAGCTCTTTCAAAGTAACCATTGACGTGGGTGGGATATATGAACCACAACTCTACCCAAGGGGTACTTTTATGTGGCACTTCTGTCAGGCCTGATAGAAGTGCGACTGCAGGAACAGCAGAAGCAAAATCAGTGAGTTCTTTCTGTGTGGATGGTGCATCTGCTGCAGCATAGCTGTGACCCATGTGACCCATGTCGAGTTCTGTCATATAACTTGTGTGGAGTTCACCTTGGACAGAGTGTTATAGAGAAGTTCTGGAAAAATGCTTACATCCTGTTTAAACAGGAAACATTTCTAGCTCAGCGAGATATAGATCAACTTAATTTTGTCACTGCTGGTTTTCATGAGTCTGGGGAATGGACTACAGATATAAGACATCTGACGAAAATGAGGATGACTATAAATAAGCTTTCACTTATTGTTTTGTTAGAGTGCATATGCATGTATAATTATTGTGGGTGATATGAATGCTGATGTCCCTGTTTGGTCAAGATCTAATTCAGTTTTGTCAAGACAACAGGCTTTAATATTTCTAGTAAATTGCTGCGGTACCGGAGAACCATGGCATACATCATCTTGGTTGGATCACCGTACATGTGCAACTGATGCACATGCTCGTTTTGAGAAGGTTTGGCTCTTACATGATCCCATACCTACCTGAGTCTGCCTAAATATATCAGCCATCAGCTTAAGGTACCAAGGTGGACAGGTGCATGTGCTAAAAAAAATTAAATGATATTGGTTTTAGAGGATATGATAGAAAGTGGCCCTGTATACTCTTAGATCTCTGTATATATTTCGGTTGTTGGTAGCTTAGCTGCAGCCTCTATGATTGCTGAGGCAGCAACCTAGGTATGGGGCAAGTTTAATGAGGCTATAGAAAGTTGATTTTCAATCAGTCCAGAGAGCATCCTAGTAAACTGTCAGGCCAGTCAGGCAGGCAAAGCAGTGCTTCAAAATCACCATGTATAGTTAGAGTGGAAGGAATACTTTGAGGATCTTCTTAATCCCACCAACAAAGGAAGTTGAGTTTGTGGACTCTGAGGTGGACATGCCCGTTACTGGGGAGGTATTCACAAAACCCTTTGGAAGCAGGGTTCCAGGGGTGGATGAGGTTCACCCTGAGTACCTCAACGTTCCTCAGCCTCCCTGGTAAGGTCTTTCCAGGTATGCTGGAGAGGAGAGTCTAAGAGATAGCGGGACATCAGATTTAGGAGGATAAATGCAGTTTCCATTATGGCTGTGAAACACTGGGCCAAGCCACGTTTGGGCTACATGGATGGTAAAAAGTGAGATTTGTTTCCAGTTAAGCGCGGTGCTCTGTCAAAGCTTTCGCTTGTCCCTGATTCTGTTCACATCTTTTATGGAAAGAATTTCTAAGCATAACCAAGGAGTGGAGGGGATCCTTTAGGTTGTATTGGAGCAGGAGCCATGAGAATCAGTCAGAAAAAGGTTTTTGGGATGAGGCGCTGCCTCGAGTGGAGGAGTTTGAGAATCTCAGGGTCTCCATTCCCCAGGAGGATCTTGAGGAGGTGGCTGTGGAGAGGGAGAGCTTGGCCTCTTTGCTTTGGCTGTTGCTCCCATGACCCAAACTTGGATACTGCACAAGCTCAACATATTAACTACAAAAACAAGTGCCTTCTTTCAGAGACTTTGTCAGGTTTGCTGAAATACAGACTGGTACAGGAGATCACGTCTGTCCATAACCTATAACCTTCAGCGACTCTTATTATTGCTGAAGTTAACTGAATGGAAAAACACAGATGTGATGTCTTCTTAGGTTGTTTCTTTTCTACAAATAATGTTTTTTTTCCCCACTAAAATTCCATCTGCTTAACACACAGGTCTACATTTCTACATCTAGTTTGAAAATCTACATCAAAATCTACTACTCTTGTCGTCAGGCCTTGAGCAACCAAAACCCTTCAATCGATGACAGATTACAATAAAGATGATTCACAGAGGACAATATGCCAGATTCACTCATTTGTAACTTGCTCACAACTAACCAAGCAGCTCTTAACTTTTAGAGATTTCACTACAGCACAGAGGTTTGGCCATTTCACTAAGTATGACCAAAGACTATAAGCAAAGTGAAAATGCAGGAGCTGGCTAAGAAAGTAAAATTCAGAAGAAAATGCTGTATAGCTGAATTGGCTAAAAAGAGTGCAAAAACTGATGTTAAAGGCAACTGGCAGAAAACAGCTTGTGAACATCGATGATCAACACAAGACTCAATTAAAAAAGAGATGTTGCTTTTCAGTTACACGATAAAAAAAAAAGACATATACACTGAGGTGAAATGTGCAGCATCAAAACTTAAGTCCTGCCTGCATTTATATTAAAAATGTAAGGCTCTAGTGGCAAAGAGACTCCATTATCCAACTGACCCACATTAAATTTTCACAGCACTGCTTCCAGCACAGCCAGGCACCACATCATAAAATTCACAAGTAGTTCATGGACTGAGGAGCATTAAAGGTTAAAAGAGACAACAGCATTCAAGAGAAGATCTGGAAAAAGATGAAAACTTCAGCTTCAGAAAATGCTGTCAACATGTCCCACAGGCCAAAGTATGACAAAGGTTATACCACGCGGAAATCGACCTTTGCAAGCTGAATATAAATGGGGGAGGTCGGGGTCAGTCTAAAATATACAAAAAAAAAAAAAAAAAAAAAAGCTTCATAAAGCAGCAAGCACATGTTGAAAACTGTAACCGTGATGTTCTAATGTCACACAGCTGAAATCGACCTCTTGCTGAAAAAGCGTGAGATGAAATGTGCAACAGAAATCAGATCAGATCATGTCACTCAAACTAGTGCAGTGAAAACTTACCTGTCTAGCAAGCACTAGCAGCGTGATGAAAAAGATGAAGAGGGAGATAGAGCCCATGGACTTCAGGTCTTTGAGAACTCCCGGTCTTGATGGGCAGATGAGAAAGAAAAAACGAATCTATTATGTGTGTAAGATAAATCATATATATATATATATAAACACAGGCAAAGAGTTAAAAAGAAAACAGTAAAAAAAAAAAGAGGAAGGTGAGATTATCATTGATTAAAAATTCAGATCACACACTGCACAGCTGCATGTCATATGGATGTTTAGACTATTTCATTCCAAGCTGTCACTCAGTTCAGACTGTCACTTTTGCTTTGCAGTGACAAGAGCTTGTTTACCTTTTGCACTGCGGTAGAGCGTTCTTGTCATGGTGCATTGACGTGAAACACTTCTCATGCAGCAATGAAAAAGTGTTCATTCTACAATCTACAAAGACTCGGCACTGAAACTGTGAAAACTCTGCTCCTCCTGCTACTCACCTTAACTGTAAAAAGGAGACGTTTGTATAGCAGACTGCTGCTATAGAAAATGTGAATGTATTGTTTCTGGATATGGTCACACACCCAAACCCTGGAACATTTTGGAGAAGAGCTGATAGTAAGAAAAAAAAACCTAAAATGTGGCAATTGCATCATTTAAAACCATAAAACAGATTTTTCTGTATTGCAGTGAAACACAGCCTTCACTAATAAAGTTCTTTGTCCATGATAAGACTCATCCAGGACTGCTGCATCCTAATTAAAGCCAGCACATTTTGCATATTAATGAACTCTTCGTCTTATCTAGGGCAGAGTTCTGCACTTAAAAAAAAAAAAAAAAAAAACAGCCTGCCAATTCTGAACTTGCCTTATTATGTGCAATTTGATCATTATTAAGAAAATCCAAATGGCCTTTTAGAAGCTCAGGAATGTATATTATTCATTTTTAGTTGACTAAGGATAACTTTTCTTAGTAGACTTTTTTACTAAATTAAAAAATGGCCTGGGTATTCTCCGCTTTAAAAAAAAAAACTATCTAGCAAGGATCATTAACAAATTGTAAAGCTGTGTTTTATGGGCACATGTACTACTTTTTGTGATATAAAAAAAATAAAATCAAATAAGAATTATTATGGCATTTGCCATCTGGGCGTAGTGGGAACCAAAACCCACAGAAAAAAAGTGAAAGTCGCGATCTTTACTCCTGGCTCTTTGATTTGAATGAATCATGCACAGTAATTTGATATCCTTTGTGCTAACAGTTCAGCAGCAAATTATGTCATTATTTGTTGCAAAATGAATAAATCAGTGAAGCAGGTCTTATTTTTTTCCTTGACTCAGCTCTGATAGTTGCTGTGCTGAGTTTATGCAAGTGTTGTGCAACACCAGAAGAGGAGCGTTAGAGAAGTACGAGTCTTCATTCATGTTCATTTGTTATTGGAAGATGTTATGATCACATTCTGATTACTATATTAATATTCTTAACTCTTCTATTCTTTGATGCCGGACATATTAAATAACACACACAAAAAATCCAATAAGGTACAAAGGTCTGAAGGAAATCTAAGATCCCTTGGGAACCAACCAGGAGTAATGTCATTCCTTGCAGACAGTTTTAACTATTACAATGATCTGGTTGCAGCTGTGTTTCTAGTGCAATTTTAAACCCTCGTCTGCAGAACTGGACTTTCCTTTGACCACAATTTATGATTTGCAACCGCACGTTAATTTGCTTGGCTCAGTTAATCTGCTTTTAGTGTGCTACACAATAAAAAGGACAGATGCAATACTCTGACCCAAGTACTCATCAGTACATTGCAAAAACAGCCCCTCTAGAAATCAACCTAATATTCCATAAATGTAGACTAAATTCTCTCATTTTAAGCAAAAATATATTTGCTAATGGGGTAAAAATATTTTCATGATGAGAATTCCTAAAACTAAGAAAATAGTCTTAAATTCTAATTTTCCTGAAACTATCTTAAAAATTAGGTTTTGCAGTGTATGAGCTGCTTCTTGATAAATGATGTGCTCTAAAAAGCATATATGTTTCTTTTGGCTAATTTGGACCAAAGACACCCCGCTGAATCTGCTGTCATGATAACTACTGTCAACCAACTTAATATGATTACCTTCCATCAACATCTTATTTCATTAAACTTCCTCCGAAATGCAAAAACACTGACACTATCTGAAAATATATATCACAAATTGCCTTGACTTCCATTTGGTTTGACTTTACATTGACTTTTGGGTGCAGGGGCTGCAGCCTGAGCAGTGAAGGCCAGCCTTCCTTCTCTATCACTGCTGCGCGAATACTGAGGCATTCCCGAACCATCTGAGGGATTATGTCTCTCCAATGCGTCCTCGATTAGCCCCGGAGCCTCCTCATGGTTGGACATGTCTGAAAAACCTCCCCAGGGAGCCATCCAGGAGGCATCTTAACTAGATGCCTGAACCGCCTAAATCGTTTCTTAACTGTGTGATCATATGTCCGAGGTGGCTACTTGATCTTGAAGACGAGCTTGTCAAAGCCATATGTACAATACAAGTCTTGATACATCCAACAAGTGTTTGGTCACAGAAAAGATTAAACTGAAACCTGACTGACTCTGGTGGTCACTTTAATAGTATAGTTCCCTACAAACACTGGTTGCATTTGTGTAATGAGACTAGAATGATGATGTGTGTAGAAGGAAATGAGGCCGTTCCTTCGCCTACCTGTCCAAGCTCTCAGTCTTGTACAGAAATCTGCTGTATTCATCCAGCAAAGGGGCATGTGTTTGCAGAATAATGATATTGTAAATCACCACTGCTGTCAGCATAATAATCATCTTCAGCTCGTAGTTTATCCTCAGGAATACTGAGCAGGAGATCAGGCCCAGGATGCAACTGTAAATTAAGTACTGGTCAGAGAAGAGAGAGTCAAAAGAAAGAACAAATTATTAATTCCAAGATTTAAAAAAAAAACAACAAAAAAAAACAACAAGACAAAATAAGGAATATGAACAACTAAATGTCGTTTTTGAGTGTGTTAGTCTTCACTTACAGGAAGGTAGAAATTGTTTTTGCCAGTGAAGGAGATAAGTCGCCCATTAGGGTAAAGAAGTGTTTCGTTAGAAGAATTGTAAACAGCAACTGGAGCCAACACATTGTCTTCCAAAAAGAACTAGAAGAAAATAAAAACACATATGTGTAAAAATGTTCTGACTCATATTTGGAAGGTGTTGCAAAAGATCCTATTAAAGTTCACCACAGGACACAAACAACAGACCCCCCCCCAAAAAAAAAAAAAAAAATACATTTTCTCTTGCAGTTTTCATTGCACATCAGTATGTGAAAAGCTGAATTAGTCAGCATTAGACTTGCAGGAGGAAAATAGAACCGTTCCTTGATAGGAGGCCAAGAGTGACAACCATTCAATAATGTCCATTAAAGTGAACCTGCAGGATAAGATGAGGATTGGCTGCCCCACTGAGCAAAGCCAAGTTAATTTGGTCCATCCGCCTCTAGCAACTGCCCCTTGTCAGACGCAAAACATGATTATAATCTCTGGAATTGATTTGGTTGTAGGTCTAAACCAGGGTCCTGACACCGTGCTTCATCACACAGCCTCTTCTGAAGCCTCGGGCTACTGCTCCCACCTTTATCTGAGCCTTTATGCATTTGTCTTTACTTTCTACAGATATAAATCTCAATAAGATACGCCAGAAAACAATGAAGAATGAAGTAACAATAAAAATGTTAAATATTTATACAAACGTGCTTATCAGCACATGGACGTGATGTTGGCACAGCTAGGCAGTAAAAACAAGTAAAAAATACTCTGAGAATGTTAAAGATAATAATAGAAAGAAAATATGTCTCTGCAGTTTATTGTGTTATCATACAACCTGTATACCTCAGGCTTAGAATAAACCAACCATCAATTAAAGAAACAAAAATCATATTGCTTAATACATGGAAATTCATTTATGCCACAACTGTAAATCACTGAAGCATACTTGCAACCTCTGGCAATAAATAAAAAACATATTTTAATAAGAGAAGCATTAGTCATGGGGGATGTTCATTCAGCTATTATATTTTGTTGTAAAAAAATATCAGAGATAGGAAGAAAAGAAATTTATTAACAACTGAGCAGTCCAGCTATGTGAAGCATATCAAACAATATTAAATGAAACTGCCATAATCAATAGCCATTTCTTTTAGGTCAAGTAGAGGGAAAAATATATAGACCTGTGAACCACAAAAATCAATTTGTACTTTGTCACACCTCCTTTGGATTTTATGACAGCTTGAATCTTTTGAGACCTGGACTTCACCAATACAAAACTCTGCAGGGCTGAGCCTTCTCATGGACTGTTTTTTTTTTTTTTTTTTTTTTTTATTCCCACCATAGATTTTCAATTAAATTGCAAAATCGGTTATTTGCTGGTGATATCACGGAGTTGCTATGTCTGTCCCGAAGGCAGGTTTTAATGCTCTGCTCTGTAATACAATGCACGATGAACCAGAGAGGAAAAAAAAAGAAAAGAAAATCTAATCATCAACAATAATCTAATAACCTAATAATCTGCCCCTTAGGATTTACTGTAGTGTGAATGACTAGTGTGAAAGCATTCAGCTTTGATTCTTTTGACATACAGCCCCATTTCTTCAGGCGGTCATATTTATGGTTTATTGGAGCTGCACCTCGTAAAAGTTCATCTCTTTTCCCATAGCAGATTTATAATTAACTACTGAAGACCACTTTCACCCAATCACCCGGAGCTCATGACTACTTCTCTTTACCTCACTGAAACTTTGTTTTCTTCCGTTTCACTGTTTATACTGGCTCCATTTGACTTTTCTATTCTGTAAATCCACTTTCCTTCAGCAGATTCCTTATAGCTCAGTCACGAACACTAGGCCTCATGTACGCAATGTGAACCGCACAGAATTTGTTAGTAAACTGTGAACAGAGCTAAATGTACACGTGTTTTGGCAGAAAATGTTAGTATTTCCAAACTAATAAAATCTCCTCCTGCTTCGTCCATGCATACAGCTTGTGTTATTGCGTTAATGCACTAAATATTGTTTGTCGCACAACGACTTTACACGCTTAATGAACGTACGTGGACTGTTATTTTCACAATATGCAGATGCATTTAAACCATGTGTTTAAACATGACAGTAAATTAGAACTATAACCCATTTATCTGAATTGATTGGCCTTTTGCCTGTTTTAGCTTCACACTGTGTTTTTTTCAAAATGTCAATGCGTTGATTAAATTAACCTGATATGCAGATTGACATCCGTGCCGTGCCTCGGGTTGTTAAAGAGCTCAGCAGTGGTGCATGCTTATAGATCTACTGGTTGTGCTTGGACATGTGACATGTCCTGATTAACATGGCCATGAAAAAGGCCCTCCGGTGCCAGAGCACCTTGTTGCACCTGAGAGCCTGCAGAACCAATTCACAACGTCACCAATGAAGCTACTTGGACGCTTCAGTTTTTTTTTTTTTTTTCTTTCACAAGTCCCAGTCACGCTCAAAGTCTTTAACGGAGCCAATTAAAATATTATCCATGCGCTACCAGTTAAAATTACCCGTGTTGCCCTGTCAGAAAAATTCCTCTTCTACTCTCTCTGTCTCTTTTTGAAACATGTGCAATGTCCAAAAGTGGACATGGAAGTCGAGGACGCACCTTTACAGCTCCATGCTGGTCTCTTGGGGAATATTTATGCAAATTAATGAACACCAGGAGCTAATTGGATGGAGATGGATGATTCACTGTGGCAACCCCTGAAGGGAACAGCCAACAGGAAAAGAGTAAAAACGAGCTCCAGGAGCATCATCCCAGTCTGTGAGTGATTCCCATTCATAAGGTTTTACTCACTACCCTTAAATCCGGAGGTGTTTTCTCTTTCTTGTAATGGGTTGATTTATGTGCACATCTGCTCACAAATTTGTATATTTTGATACATTAGACTCACTGACACCTGTTTCTGCCCAATTTATTTCTTTTGTGTTCTTTTACTCCTATTTTCAATGCATATTGGCTCAAGTTTTCAGTCCTGATGCTTTGTCAACTTGCATAATTCCTTTCTATAACCTTTTCATTTCTCTGGGACTGGTTATATTTTTTTAGAAAGAATTGAATGAGAAAAACCAGCATCATCTGCTATACTCTATGTTGAATCCCCCTCTTGATGGATGTTTCTTGCAGGAGTCATAATCGCTGGCAATAATGAGCAATGTTTAAGTTCTGCTACCATTCTCTTCTACAAGTGTTGCATGATGCTTTTACTGTCTTTTAAAGGTTCAAAATTAACTTCAACTGTAATACTCAGTTACCAGGCTGTTGTCATTTTAAGAGGTGAACCTAATTAATCAGTAAGTAAAAGTTTTGAAAGGGCAGGCATAGGAGGAACTGCCATTATTGTTTTTATTTATTATTATTATTTATTTTATTTATGTATTCCCAAAACCAATTTCTCTTTACATAACTGGAATTTGGATGTTTAGACTGGTCTCTAAACTCCAAGTGCAGCTCAACCCAGCCCATATATTTATCCCCATCTGAGATCTACCTTAGATGCAGTTCAGTTAAAAAAAACAATGTCCTCCAACAATCACTGGTGCAGTGGGATGTGACTGTTAGTGATGTATCCGAATGGTTTGGGAAGGTAACAAATAACAGCAGAGAGAAAGAAAATTGAGGGTTGGGATGGGCAAACAGAGTGGTCACAGAGTACATAGTTAAATAGAAAACGTAGGTTTCATGATCTACGTTTGCTACGCTGCTATTGAGTTTAGAAATGTTAATTACCAGGCAATTCAATTTTGTTATCTATATGTTATAACATATAACATGAACATCTACTGATTTACATAACTTGAATCTAATTTATTTTTAGAAGAAAACATAATGAATTACTCCACGTTCTAATTACACTGCCGTAACAAATTAGTGGAGTGCTGTTTAAAGGATTCTAATACGTTATTTGGCATGAAGTCTACAAGGTAGTGCCCCTCATTTATAGTTCTGTCTCTGTACACAAAAGCTTACCATGTTGAAGACTGCCATTATGAGTATTAGAGCTGTGGTTGTCATGGTGAGAGTGATGCGGGGCCATGGTTTGTTGGCAATAATAACTGATGACCTCAGCAGCCACATCCAAGAAGCAGATCCGCTTTTACTGCAGTGCTGCAGGGACACAAACACACAAGCACACACAAATGTAAGATTACATGTACACACGAGGATTACAGAGCTGAGACAAAAGTTGACAGTCACATTACAAACGCAAGAGGCAGAGAAGGAATGCGCATGAGCTTTGAAATTAATTTATATATAAGGTTATATATGTATAAGAGATGTCTCAGGTCTTTGTGCATTAATATTCGGGCTACCTCAAATTAGAAAAGTCAGGACAGCATGGTAAATGTAATTAAATAAAGTTCCAAATTATTTAAAGGAATCATACTAAATATTTTACTGCACTTTGTGCTGCCAGTTCACTGCAAATTATATCATTATTTATAGCATGCCTTGCCTTGTTTTGTGTGACTCGCTTCTGATAGTTGCCAAATATGCACAGGTGATGTACAACACCAGCAGGATGGGAGCGCTAGTGAGCAAAAGTATTTTTTTTTTATTCATGAAAATGAGTTTGGATTGACAGAAGACGTTGTCGTGACATTTTCATTGCCCTGGTAATTTATCGAAGGAAATTTAAGATAGCTTGTAAACTAACTAAAAGTAGTCATGTAACAGTCAATTTACCAAAATATTTTGGAGCTCTCCGTGTTTTGGTCTTGCTTTTATTTTAGTCAGTCTATTTCATTAACGTCTATAGGAAATACCGACATTTCATCACCCACTTCTTCACTAACATTGTCCTTAAGTGCAGATGAATTCAGTGGTACAAAGTGGTCAGGATGCAGTGATGCAACATCAGGTTTATAGTCACGTGCCTGCATTTTCTGATAGCTCTTTAGGAATCCTGTTGGTGGGTGTTTAACTGTGGTGATAAGTGGCTGCTGGGTACGGGCAAAAGATTCTCCTGATGATTGTTATTTGGCTACATGGTAGGCGTTACTGTCTCTTCTTCACTTGTGTGCTGTTCAAATCTAAAATGTAAAGGAACACTAATTACTTTGAATGTGATTACATAGCAGGGTAAAGTGGATGAAAATTAAAGTTTAGAATCACTGTGTACATGCATATCTTATATGTGCATTAATTAAAGCATGCACCATGTACAGCATCATTGGTTTTCATCAGCAATGACAGTTCATGTGAAAGAAATGAAATCACACGTAACACGTTACATGTAGATCACACACTGGAGCAAGTATTGCTGATTAACTGTTAATTGCCTCAGCAATTGCACTACACACTGTCAAGAGTACTGCAATTTATGCAGACGTTTATTCAAATTAATGTTGTTCTGCATTGTACTAAAGAAGCAGAAAGCAATAATGCCACCACTGAATGACCACTACATGTAATCCAGCCATGTAAAGAAATGAGAAAAATCCGTTTTGAGCAAATAAACTAAATAGAATGCCATAACAAGTTTTATTGGATCCTTCAGGAGAACCACAGGACAGGTAACCAACACTGACTACTGCACTTGCCTCCTCCTGCCTCCTGAGGGAAATATTAATATATTCTCATGAGTAATATACACACTGCAACTATCCTCAAAGCTCTTTTAAAACAGGCGGCTGCACGTTACAGCCGCTTTCATTTTAATATTTCTATATACTGTTTATTGCTGACCTTTTATAGATTCCAGTAAAAATAAAAGCACTAGCTAGGTCATTTAAAGTCAATTGACTTTCCTCCTGACAGCACTGCCTTCAGCTCAGCGTGTTTCACTGTGAAACAAAGAGAGTAAAAGCCAAAATAATTTCTGCAATCATCTCAGAGCCATATCTGAGCATCGCTAGAGCTGAGCGAATGTGACATTTGAATAGCTCGGGGATGGACATCTCATTACAGTATACTAAAGATGGTACACTGTATGATGTACCAGAGGGAAAACTTGAACCGATGAGTGGAGAATATTTTTATTGCGAAAATACGGCATGTCCATGCCACTTTTTTCTTTTTCTTTATCATTTTAACCTCAACATCTGAGACCACATCTGTAATTAGAGTAATAGTTAAACTGAAATACTGGACTACCAGAACCACCAATCAACAAACAGCAACTGAATTAAAAGTTTTCTCCAAGTCCTCCAGAATAACTGTAAGTGAACTCGTATTTTGCTGGACACAGAGTTCTGTTACATATGCATTGTTGATGTGACACATGTGTCGCTCCAGGCTTGGAAGACAGCACACACATGGTATCAGTAAGTACCTCACCTCAAACCCAACCACAGCTGGAATGGACTCTAGTTTCTCCCAGGAACCAGAACAGAACGAAGCAGATGAATGGATGGATTGGTGTTTGCATTTAAGTAAAATTTCAAGACCCTGCTCAGCAAAAGAGCCTTGTTTCTTTGGTTCTCCAAGGTGCATGGAACATTAAACACTGTTTTCACTATTAGATTGAACCCCTACAGCTTCCAGGTCTGAATGCACATGAAAAATCTTTGAGGATCGTTGGGACTCTCCCATCATCAGCACAAGATCATGTATTGATGACTTAATTTTCTTCAGTTGCGGTAAAGCCTATGACATTGCATAATCTATGAGACATGATAAATGTGTGCTGTGGTCTGAGATCAAAGTAGTTTGTGTGTAACATAACTGAGAAAGCAGTTTCCTTTTTTTTCCAAAATAAATGCTGCTAAATATATTTGCTGATCTATTAAATATTGTGCAATATTGGTGTTTACCAACATGCAAGACTGGGAGCTCCAACAGGCTTCAATGCTCAAAGATTAGTTATTTGTCCTCATGTGTAGGTGATGTCACTGATAACTGATCATTTTAGATCATTTGAAACAATTTTACAAGAATATTCAGAGCCTTTATTTCACAATACTATACTACATCGTTAGAGCTGAGCAAATGTTACATTTGAATAGCTCGGAGATGGACATCTCATTACAGTATAAGTCCATGCCACTTTTTTCTTTTTCTTTATCATTTTAACCTCAACATCTGAGACCACATCTGTAGTCAGAAAAATAGTTTTTCATGACTTCTTTAATGTACCAAACACTATTGCCCTTCCTTAATAGGTTTTAGCTGGAAACAAATGTAGACTTTTTCTAAATCTCAAATTAAAGGTCTTTCAAAGAAAAAGGCACACAACTTAAAAATAGCAGACAAATTTCCTTTTAAAATGAAATTCGTAACATCTTGTTATACAGAAATCCGCTGTCTTTCCAAAGAATGCCACATGAAGTAGACGGTGACTTTTTAAATAAAATGACTAAAGCCTAAAACACACAGTGCCAAACAATGTTGATAAAAGGCAAAAAAAGAGTAAAAAAAAACAAAAAACCCTTTAGCTGCTGAACATTGCACTTAGAAGTTTCAAGCAGAGTTCAAAGACATCAGTGAGGCCAACTCACATGGACTTTGGATGTAATCCTACAGTACCTTTAATTTTTAATATCTGTTTTCACTTAATTTCCTCTCCAGGTTGTGCATTCATTTTTAGTAGACAGTATCAAAGAAGATATTTGGTGAGATGTTTACTATGCCAACATGAGTTTGGTTTTCTCACCTTTACTGGTATCTTATCTCATCCCTGAGAAGATGTAAGAGGGAAATGCAAACAAGAGTATATGAGGACAGATGTGTCTGAAACTTCCAAATAAGAAACCCTTTATTCTGTCATGCCATCTGATAAAAGACGACTGTGTTGTTCAAACCTACGTTTCCTGTATCCTCACCTCAGGTCTCTCCCAGGTGCATTGTATTATATGCTATTTGCCATTTTCTATGCATCATAGTAAGGAAAACAGGACTTCATTTCTTATCAACTCTCTGCTGCTCTTATGTAAAGTAAATCAGCACATATATTAATACCATTTTTTTCATATGTAATGAAAATTGTTTTGGCTCTATGTAAAATATCTTTCCAATTCTTTCTTCTGCAAAGAAAATCTTGTGTGATCTGTAGCACCTCAGCTAGAAAACTTCTGCTATAAAACAAATGTGGGGTAGACAAACGTTGCTGGAGGGAAAGCTAAAGAAAACTCAATAACAGAAATCTCTACTCCGACTGGTAGACGTAAAGCCGCGCCTCCATTGTTTAAGTCCTTGTAGACTGTTTTCTCCAGCCAACATGGCATTTTCACATAAAAATAAATCCTATCAATCGATCAAACAGGCTGCAGCAAAAGTTAACAAGTAAATGTTTGAAATTCTTGGCAAATGAGCATTGAAGCTTTGGCTGTTCAACAGTTATATCTGAACAAACAAACAAATAAACCAAAAACTGTGCTGTTGAACGTGTAGATATCCTGTCTGAATAACACCATCTGCCATTTTTCTGTACCACGGATGGAGTTTTACCTGTGATAACTAGCAGCATGCACAGCTTTTCCTGCCTTTGAGGAAAACTAGAGGTCAGATGAAAATACACAGAAAAAGAGCCAACTTATTCTGTTCTACTCATGTCGCTATCCCACAATTATTTTATATATATATATATGACAAATGATTTTTTTTATGCTAATGTTTAAAATACAATTTATTTCAATTTTAGAAAATAATTTATTTTATGCAAGTATAAAAGACAATTTAAAAAAAAAATCTAAATTTGGAATATTTATAACTTTACTAAATTTGACAAAAAAAAATCTCCTAAACGGCAATTTGACATTGTACAAATGATTCTGTTGGATCCGAGTGTCAGTGTATGTTCATGTGGCAATAAAACAAGCAGTGAAGCCGTTTAGTCCGGACAACCTCTGAGTTTATACTTCTGCAAAGAAATGTGTGTCCCATGGCCACACATAAGTGCCACTCGTTAAAAACCTGAGGGTCACTTCACGGGCTGGTACACTATAACAGGCTCCCTTTATTTACAAATCTGCCCAGCATGATCAACAAGGACAAACAAACGCTATTAAAAGAGCAAATATCCTGATTGCAAAAATGTTTTGATGCAAACAAGACGCTACAGATAAGAGGAACAACAAAGACAGTCGCAGTGCAGTAAACTGATAAAACACAAACATTTTACTCACAAGGAAGTGTCCAATGAAACATATGAAGAGGATCACGGTTTGAATAAGAAAGGCCATTCCGAAGGAAATTCCCAAGATAGCTGTCCTACAAAAATACAAATAAGATTGGGTTAACTTACTTTAATGTCAAGGAAAAAAAAAAGAAAAGTAAAATAAGGATCACCTACTTTGGCAGGACCAGAATCTGTACAATAAAAATGCAGAAAAATATTGAACAGGCGCAGGTGACGTAGTATTTGAAGGCTGGCAAAGTTGTTGCACGATACTAAAAAGACAAAGAGAAAGTAGGGTCTCAACAAAAAGGGTTTCAAAGATCAACTGTGTGCACACTTTCATCCTTATTTAGAAGTTTGCAGGGCAATCTAAATATAGGCAAAACATTAAAAACTACCAGTGTATTCAGTAATACCATATTTTACAATTCTCTTTACTCTTTTAAAAGACAGAAGGATTTTAATACACCTGGAAAGTCTCTTACCTCTTTCTCTAATGATCTGTTGTGAAAAAACATTGATATTCTCTGAATATCCTCAGACTTGAGCCACTGCCTGAAGCACAAAACACAGTTTTAGAACCTCTTTAAAGAGAAAAGACACATTTTAAAATAAAAATTAAAAATTAAACTAAAACAAATGTCTTTGGCGCTTAGGAACCGGCATCTATTTAGTTAAAGGTGAGCCATGATATGCTTTTTAACAAATGTTGAGTTTTATGCAAGATATATCAACAATATTGGAATAATGTGTTTGTAAAATGGTTACTTTTGTGAATTTATCCCATCGAATGTTCTGATCATCCTTTCATTAAACTCTTCTTCAAAACGTTTCTTCTGAGACTTTGTCCTTTAAAAAGTTAACAAAAAGTTGACATAATATTAGTTACAGACATCAAGGCCTAAAGCAAAGGTCTGCTCTTAATAAGCATCTTATCACATTTCTGTGATATATATGAGGAGGACTAAATCCTTTCAAAGAATATTTTGCTGGAGCTTCAAAATGTGCATCCTGCCTTTCTGATCTTCTCTGGAAGTGATACTGCCCCATTCGCACATCCTAAAATCAGATAAAGACGAGAGACATGGGTTAGCAGCTATGAATGAGCTTCCCATCCCATCGATGATACTGCAGGTCAGGAAAAAGAAAGGCGCACAGCAGTGCTGATCTTCCCATTCTCATTGGTCATGCTGTCTCTGTGGTGAAGGTTGGCGAAGGGTTTGGCTGCCCCCCATGACTCCAGGTAGCGGGTCATCCTAACGGAGGCTCTCATCTTTGCTCCATTAAGGGTGTGTCTGGGACGGAAATTATGCTGTGGGCTCCGACGTTCCACCTGAACAGGACAAAGAAATTGGGTATATTTATAGCATTGTCTTCAATATTTTCTTTTCTCAATTCAATTCAGTGAAAGAATTGTGTGATACCTTTGGGTTGATAACAAGGTAAGTGATGACACCGTGTTCCTTCAGGTAAGGATCTCTCTCTTGTCCATCCCCGTCCTCCACCTTATAGGCACCATTCAGGTGCTCCAGTGTCACCGAGGTGATGTGCACTCTCCTGGAAATAAATTGTTCAATCAGTTAATGGTCCTATAGCCATATTATCAATATTATCCTTTATCATTATTATTTAGCCCGGTTTTTGTTTTTGTAAAACAAGGGTTGGTAAAAGTGAATTTTCATTTTAGTTACTTCTGCAGGCTGATGAGTTGAGTTCTCCCTTCAACATATGGCTGAAGGATGCTTCTATCTATCACTGCATCTGCTCCTGATAGTTTATTATGCTGTTTGTTGTGCTTCACAAGCATTTTTATCTGAAAAAGTTGTTTTTCTACAGACTCATGTTTCCACTAATGCACCCGAAGCGGTTCGTGAAATACATTAATTCCTTTCATTGCAATATGCATCCTGGGTAACTGTCGGAGCCGTTAATATCAGGAGGAGGTCATTCATTTCCTCAAATCAAGATCAGCTTTGGACTCCAACATTTAATCCTCATTAGAAACTTGGGATTGTGGTGTCACAAGAGAATTTAAAGGTGTGCTTCTTTTGAAAAACAAACTGATAGATTAAAGGGTCAGATAAGAGAAACAATGCATGGCTTGCTAAGGAGACAAAGTGAGTTTAATATCGCGCCACTCTACAGGTTGGAGCCTCAAGTTATTATGACACCAGGCTCACGTTTGGTTGTATGTTCTATGTTATTCTTTATGACTCATGCTGTTTAGTCTGTTCCCTCCTGATGATTTCAGATTTTAAGATAAACCTTTAAAAAAAAAAAGAATAAAGAAGCATACTTCAAAGACACTGGTTCTCTTATTTACTAAATTAACTGCAGTTCCAGTCTGAAGCTCTGGTAAAGGGTTATTTGATCTCATTTGCTTTTTATATTTAAAGAATCACAGCAATATGCCAGTTTTTTTATTTCTTTTTCACTCACCCCGGTACACCTCCTGCTTCCATATGATTGGCCAATGTGACATCATGCGACCAAACATCGTATTGCCATTTTTGAAGTCCAATGACGCCACACAGCACATTCCCAGAATGCACCCCAACACGCATGTTGATGTCAACCCCTGTGGCATCTCGCACTTTCCTGTCATGCATCAAAAGTGCACATTTGTTAAAGAAATCATATCTCAATTCTAAAAACCTAGGGGCACTGAACAAAAATATACATACAAAGGAATATAATGATTTGTAAACCTAATAAACCCATATTTAATCCTCAGTAGAACATAAACAACATATCACATGTTGAAACTGAGATATATATTTTTTTCCATTTCATGGAAAATATTAGCTCATTAGTGCATTTTAAAGATGCAGAGCCTCTGAGATGTAAATGTGGGCAAACAAACTGCATAAAAAATTGTGGAACAATTCAAGAAAAATGCAAGAGAAACTGGATTCTAGTGATCTTCAGGCCCTCAAGTGGCAGTGCATTAAAATGTAAAAAAATATTTTAAAACGGCATAGTTCTCTACTGGAAATCACTGCATGGGGTTATGAGCGGGGCGTACCCCAGGGGTGGACCCCTGTCTCTCGCCTGTAATAAGTTGGGATGGGCTCCGGCAGACCCCCGTGACCCTGCAGAGGATAAAGCAGGTATAGAAAATGGATGGATGGATGCCTGGCTCATGATGGCACCTCTAGAGATCGTTGTCTGTAAACACAGTCCACAAATGCAACTTACGACTCTATCATACAAAAAAGAAGCCATGTGTGAACACGATCCAAAACGTTGTCGAATTTCCTAGTTCAAAGCTCATTTAAAATGGTATGAAAAACTGTTCTGTGGCCAGATTAATCAAAATTTGAAATTCTCTTTGGAAACTGTGAATGCCGAGCCTCTGGACTACAGAAAAGAGGGACCATCTAGCTTGTTATCAGCACTTGGTGACCATAGTTACATTTAGTAACTATGATGTGGGCAACTTACACATCTGGGAAGGTTCCATCAGTGCTGGAAAGTACATAGAGGTTTCAGAGCAACATGTGTTCCCATGCAGACAAAGCAAAGTGTGTTGCTGTCATGAAATTACAAATAAGCAAATATTTTTCATTAAATGGTAACACGTCTCATATCAATCTAGTATGTTGATAATGTTGTATTTGGAATAGAAATATGGGTTTATGAGATTTCCAAATCATTGTATTCTGTTTTTAATCTAACTGCACACTGCATCCCGACTTCTGTTGAATTTGGGGTTGTAATCGACACCACAAAAACCTCCCAGAAAAACAAAACCAAGAGCTAGATTTTATGACCGTATGATTTGTGCAGAGTACTGAACCATAAAGAACAAAGAAAAATGCAAACCATGCACAACAGTTATCCTTTAAGCCCTAAATGTTTCAGAGTAAACCGTGTCTGCTAACAAAAATACATTAATCCTTGTTTCAAATTTCCAGTGCTTATTTTACTGCACTAATCTGATGATGTGATTATGGCCAAATAACAAAACAGTTAGACATCAGTAACACAGGGGGTCAACTTAACAGAGACATGAAATAACAGTGTCAAGGAATTTAAAAACCATTTTATTAGTTCTTAGCAGTAACTGTTACTTACTTGATAGCCTCACACATGTCCAGACCCATTTTCACACAGTTCTTAGCGTGGTTTGGCAGCGACTCCGGCAGGCCAGACACGCAGTAGTAACAGTCACCAAGGATTTTGATCCGCATGCATTCATTTTCCTGCATATGAGAAGGCAAACCAGTTTTTTTGAGGGAAGTTTGAGATCTTTGACATTCAGTCGGCTGTATGAACTACCATGTATGAACCAGTGACCAGTGAAAAGAACAAGCTGTTGTTGCTTTTGACAGGTTGACATGTAAAACACAGTGTGTTTGTGATTCACAGTGAAGACTGCAAGGGGGAAAAAAAATGTTTTTGTTGAGGCAACAGCGTAAAATGTTTTATTCATTTTAATCTAAATGAAAATTCCTGCGTGCAGTGTTCAGTCATCCATATTATCCTCTACAAATTACTCTCTAAACTAGATGAACTTTAAGGGGACATATTATAACAAAATCACTTTCGTTAGCACCTCTATTTGGGTTGCTAAAAAATTGCCAATTCAAAACCTTTGATAAAACAAAACTCTGTTACTTTCTTTGGAGCCACTTGTTTCTGAAAAGATGTCTGTCAGTGAGCTGTTCAGATTTTCAGATAACTGTGACATCACAGACCCAGATCGGTGAAGATTTATCCAGTCTTAACCCATTTATGTCCACCCAATTTTAGTTCAAAAGACATTTGCTGTACCTCAGAAAAGGGTAACTCAAAGCAGTATTTTGGGAAAAGGCAAACTGAAGAAGGCAGTTGAGTGGGGTTCCCGACTGTCTCCACTACTAAAACCGGCTGTTATGAACACAGTTGTAAAGACATGGTGGAACCCGGAACTGATTCAGTAGACAAATTATTAAGCTGTGATGTAGAATACTGAAGCTGGCATTGCCCAAACACAAACGATGCATTTTTAATGAGCCTGACCATTTAAGCATGTGGAGTGATGTGACAGTAGATAACATACAGTGTAGTAACCTTTACCTTAGCAATTTGATCAAATTTGCCAAACAGTTCATTGAGCATGTGCACCAGTTCTCCAGGTGAGCAGTCACTGGCCAGTCGCGTGAATCCAACTATATCAGCATAAAGTATACTAAAGAAGGGTAAAATCGTTACTCCATAAACGTTAATACTTTTACTCATTATGCAGTAAAAAACTGTGGTTTTCAAAACTAAGAATATTTATTTTTCCTGCTCTACATGTAAATGTCACTGCATAATCTAATGCCAAAGTCTTCAAATATATGTTTTAAAAGTAAAGTGCAGATCTATATATACAAAATGTTTAATCATATAAAACAAAAACTCCACTTGCCTGACATTTGTGTGTCTCTGGACATAGAGGTTGTGAAAATTGTTTGTGTTTTCCGCCTGGCCAAAGTTTGGTCCTTTTAGTCTCTGGATGATCTCAGCTTTCATGACCCGGGCAATGTGTGCAGGAAGCAGTGACAGAAGGAGGCGCTCCTGAAGAAAAACAAAGAGGTCCTACTAGTACATCGATGCTAATGAAAGTCAAGGATAAATGAGCTAATTGATGCATTTTAACTGATGAGAGCTTCCGTCCTGGCCTCTTGATACACACGTCTCACCCACAAGTTGAAATGCGATGCAGACATGTGCCATCTAGAGTTTTGGTCTAGAGCCTATTTGCCACATGTGAAGTAAGCATTAAGGGAGGGGTTCAAAGCGAAAGCACTTCACTCAAACACGTGTTGTTTGTCAAATGAACCTCATATCATAACATTGCATCTTCTATAGTAATTTCAGCATGCATTGAAGAGGTCACAAAGATTTAAAAAAAAGATGTAGTTACCCTCTCATGACAACGATTTTTATTCATTGCCAGACCACTCTCATTGCATACAACTGATCTCAAGCAACAAATTGGCAATCATTCAGCTATGGATTACATGCAACTGTGTGTGTGTGTGTGTGTGTGTGTGTGTGTGTGTGTGTGTGTGTGTGTGTGTGTGTGTGTGTGTGTGTGTGTGTGTGTGTGTGTGCCCATCACAAAAAGGCAAAGGCCAAGTAAAAAGATGTAACAGAAGAAAGGTTAGTTGTGTGATTACACATGCAGCGCAGCAATGTTCATGCAACACCTATGCAGCAACGCAGATGAAAAGCTGCCCTGTGGCTCAGACAGTTCTATGTGAAGAAGTCTGTGGTGGCTGCTGACGAACACTGCAAAGGATTTGAGTGAATTCAAATAGTCCCACATGGAATACTCAAGCAGAAAATGTATGCACTCGCTTAACTGCGGTAGCACTTTGGTTAAAAGCATGCAGGAAATGGCATATATTATGAGTGCACTGAGCACTTGAAACAAACGTGTCTTTGCACAGTTTCTACCATCTGTCACAAGGCGCAGCCAGCACTGCAGGGCTACAGAGAAACATTTCACCCAAGGCATTTTGAGTGTCACTCGTAGCAGTTCAAACAAGATGAGCTCAATTCACCATGAGGAAAACCAGCGCCATTCCAAACCCAGGCTTTCACAACAGCTTGATAGCTCAACTTCAGCAGGTGTTGTAAAAAGCTGGTTAATTTCATATAATTTTAAAAACATAAAGATTCGCAAACAACTTTGACAGTATCCCACAGGAAGCTGTGACACTTAAAGGCACCAGTTAAATTTGCAATAAAAAGTGCCTTAATTGTATTAACCTGTATCTGCTTTACACAGAGGGAAGATAAAAAAAACAAACTAAAAAAAACTTACAGCGAATTATGAGCCAGTGACAACTTTACCTGCTGTCTCTTCTCGAATTCCAGTTTAATTGGGGACTTGATGCAGTTGCAGGTGTCTTGGTAAGTTTGTTTGAGGGCCAACTCCATCAGATGCTTGTGGTACGCCCCCGCCATGTTGCCACACATGAAAATTATGATGTTGGCCAAAATCTGTGCAAGTACACAAGACAGACAAGTCTATAATTCACTATAGAGATCAAATAAAGATGTATTTCAAATAAAAATGGATTTTACAGGTTTTTAAAAGATGTGTACTACGCAGAGCTGTAAAACATGTTGGAAAGGGAGCTGTTGTACCGTATCTTTTTGGTATTATTATTTACCAAAGCATGTCATAGGCATTTTATTAAGGCTTCAGAAAATAGTAAACATTGCATTTTTTTTTTGGTTGGTTGTTTGGTTTTCTTTTTAAAGGGTAACAACATCTTGGCAGATGTGCTGAAAATGACACCTCTCGTTTCGTCCATTATTCAGTAAATGATTTATATGCGTTGTGTTCTGCATTATGAAATGACAGATGAGACTTGGCAAGCTGCACTAGGCAACTTGGCTTTGCAGTTTGAGCAGCATTCTCAGTTTTATCCCCATCTGAGCAAGCTTGCTGCCACTGTGCTCACTATTTTTCTGTGTAGTTGGAACTGTGAATGACATTTCTCCATCTTTATCAAGGTAACAAGCAACGACTTATATATGTCTTGATTGCTTTTGATCACAGTTCATTCTTAAAATTAGAAAACTTACTGAATGTGAAAAGAGTCTTAGTTATAGGATGCAAAGGAAACACTTGGGGAGTCGGTATGAGATTTCAAAAAATGAGCACCCTCAGGCAAATTTTTCCACATTCACGAATGAGGTAAGTTGCTGAGACTCTGTGCCATTATAACATAGGTTCCTAAATGATTGCTATATGGAGTAATTGTTTTTGTGATTTAAGGTTTGCCCTTTTTTATAGTTAAATTGTGGATGTTACAGACAATAGAAAAACAGAAAAACTAGGTTATCTGAGAATATGATGTTCCTTAAACATCACACTTGCACAGGCGACAGGTAGCCGTTAGTTAATACCCGACTAAAACACAGTAAATGTACAATAAAAATGCCCAAAGCTGCATGCTGAATTTCTCAAGAAGATTCCAAAACTGTGACATGCAATTACTTTTTAAATTTGGACACAGCTACCGAGAACACTGAAGATGATGAAAGCGGCCTGTCTTTTGGTTCGTAGCCCAGTTGAACCTTGATTCCACGCCATATGCTGTTGACACTTAAAACCACATACTTCTGTGTCCTGCTCCCATCAACACCAACTGAAAGCATTTTCTCTGGAGAAGGACTTGAAATGATTACGTGTTGTATTCTTTCAAGCTGGCCATGTTGCATTTATTCTTTCATGTCCACAATTTTGTGCTCTGACCTGCAGCCGCCACGCCCTACTCTGATGGGTTCAGACCCATCGTGGTACAGGTAGTGGATGTCTTCTGACAGCACAGTGACAGCAACAAGCAAGCGTAAAACCTTTTCTGAAGCATTTATCTTTTTCCTTTTTACTGTTTATATCTACATTTTCTTATGCCCAACAGCAGAATGTACATTTAAGAAAATGGATAATTAAAACTCTCTTGAGACTAAGTGTTTAAATCATAAACCCAGAGTTACCTTGGCAATAAAAAAAATAAAAAAACAGTTTTTAGCATCATCAACTGTCATTTAAAGTAAATATTCAGGCGGGATTGTGCAAGATTCAGGCACTGCTTCAGGTTAGGGTATCATTTTAGTCTTCTTTTAGCAGCATAACATAAACTATACCGACCATAATCACGATGCTCCTGTGATTTTCTTTTCATTGTTTGTTTGTTTTCTCTAAATTTTTAGATATTTACTGTAGTTCTGCATTTAATCATACAGGTTTTGGTCTGATTATGTATTACAAATGCCCTAAGTTATGCATCCAATTTATGCAGTGAATGTAGTTTAACAGCGTCACATTCTGATGTAGTAGTAAACAAGGCCAGCTGTTATCTATGATAGTTTTCTAATCAACAACCAGAAATACAGACTAGTATATTCACATCCTACCTATGTGTTCCACCCACAGATGACATATCCTGCTTTTTATTTCTATGAATAACATGACAATCAAAATCCATAGCAGGGCATGCCATAACTATGAAACAAACCACAACCAATAATTGGCTCCTACTCGAGAACATACAGTATACTGTACCATATCCCCATCAGGAGGACAGTTTTATATTCAAAATACACATATTAGACACTGAATACACTATCAATGTACCTGTCTCTTTTGTATTCGACAAAAAATGAACAACACCACCAGAGGCCGAGTGCATTAATGTGGTCTGCTGGCAGAACTTACATTTGTCTCTTTTCACTGTACTGTATATAAAACTGAAGTACCCTGTTGCAGAGTTTATTATGGCTTCTCCCCAGATTTGCAAACACTGAAAAAAGACACAAAACCTGAAATAACTTTTTCTAGATTGAAAATCCATCTTTATTCAATATAAGGATGGATCAAGCAGGCAGCCCATTGTGCCACAGGAGTATAGTTCAGGCAGGTGCAGTGCATAACTGAAAAGTAGGCACAAAAAGATGGACTGGAGCCTTTGTAAGCTGTGTACAAAGGTTGTTTGGCAGATCGTATTTTATAAAGTATTGTAGAATTTCACTATAAAAAAAAAACTACTTCATGTTTATTTTACAATCTATTCAGATATCCATTTATTCTATTTTCACGAGCCTGTCAAAATAAATAAATAAAAATATATAATAGCTTTTGCAATTTTGCTGGCACTGAAGTTTGATGTCACTCGTATAGTCTACGTTTGATAGCCAAATGCAAAATTTGGCATTTTCTTTTTGTTGAGATTGTTTATACTTTCTTAATAACTTTTTTGTGGTCAAATTTTTTACAGCTCAACGGGTTAACATCAAGTTCAAAATGTGCCTCTCTATTAGATGGTGTCTGTTTGACAAGGAACTAAAAGTCTTCAGACCATCCCAAAGGTAACCCGTGTGAATAAGCTGGTGGTATGAATCATCCCTACATCACTGGCATCCAAATACAGACATCTAAAGACCTTTACCCATGCTGGTGAATTTTGGCATTATCTAAACCTGACAGTTCGGTTAATAAAGACTGTTAAAGACTCCATGTATGGAGAGAAATGACCAAAATCGGTCTATACGTGAATCGTATTTTACTGACCAGTTGTAACATGCTTAGCTTATGTGGTTTCATTTCCACACAAGACAGGACCAATGTATCCCATTATCTAAGAGAGGGCATAATCTGTACAAATTCTTAAGAAAGGAAAATTAGTGTGAAAGTTAAATCCTTTGCCTGTCTGGGGTCCTATTGCTTCCAAACAGGTACTACATGTAATATTCAACAGCTGATGGTACGAGTCAATGTGAAATTCTGTCAGATACAGTTTAAATAGCCGGAGCTGTGGTGAATAATTAAAGATTCTGGCACTCAGGAGTGATTAACAAAGTATGCAAATAAAGGTTGGCTTTGGTCAGAAAGGAATAGGTTGTGATATAAAGACTACAAAACTTACATGAATAATTTTCAGTATTACTATGAAGCTCACAAAACACCAGTTTTATATCCCGTTTGATGAAGTTAAAATATTCTGGACTTTGATGATTAATCTACCTACAGTTTCTGGTTTCTAAATTAGATGGCTTTCTTTTTTCTTTTTTTTTTTACATGTTTTTTTGTAAACAGCATTAAGACACAATTCTGTTTGTTTCACACAAGAAAGTTTTTGTCTGGTAACTAATGTAGTCAAATAGTCAACAAATAGTTGTTGTGACTTGATTGAGAGACGTTATAGATTAGACGCATATCTATAAACAAAGTTCAACACAAGGCTTTGTTTTATTGAGCTGGCTGTCACGGCAACGTTCTCCTTAACCTAAACCATCTTCTAAGAGATTAGTGGAAACTGGCATAAAATTGGGAAATTTGACCATTTGTCATTTGAACCACCTTTCACGGAAAATTTGTTGATTGGTAGTTACTTGGCTCTTTTAAAGGTATGCCACACTGCTTATAAGTTCAATCTTCAGATTTTTGTTGCATCTCACTTTGAGGTCCTCTTATGTTCTGCCACAGTCCAGATAATCATGATGTTTGGGTGTTGGGATGATTTCGAACTCTCTACATTGGCAACATTTGCTTTGGTTAAATAAAGTGTATTTATTCCTTAGTGACTGCCTCCTGAGTTGTGCTGTGTTTGGGTCCTCTCACCAAACACACTCCAGCACAAACACAGTGGCGGGTGTCTTTGCAAAGATACACCACACACATACCTAATGGGTCATAAAAGGGCATCAAGGAGCAACACTTTTCTCCATATGTAGGAGTCCATATGTAGGAGGTTTCCATTACTTTAAACGCACACTGCATTTTATGTTGATAATACAAGCAAAACAGATGGCAAATTGGCTGAGTGTTGTATAAAGCAGATCTCTAAAAGAACACTTTAATAATTACATATGCTCTATCCGTACCCTGCTTGACATTTATTTTAAAATAAAAAAAGGAGAAGAGTATTAGAAGAATTAATAATGCTTCCAAACATCACTGCTGCACACATGCCACATACAAACAAATTGTAATTAAATATATAAAAAATGAATTAAGGCAGACTCAAATTAGGGAAACTCAAATGCTTCATATTATATGCACTCACATATTAATATTTTTTGAGAATCAAAAATGACCAACATTTTAAATTAAAGTAAAAAAATAAAACATTTATTGTCATTGCAAATGCTTATAATGCAACAAAATATACTGTTAGGCTGTTCGTACTGCTCTGAGTCAGTCCCGGGGACCCGTCTCCCTCACATGCATCCTCACAATCAGCCTCTCCCTCCTAATGCACACACACTAGATCAAGAAAGGATTTTGCACAGGAGGGACCTTCATCAACTAGATTTAGCAAATTTTAGACTTTTTTTTTCCAGACCCTTTTAGCAAATTTAATTTCATAAAGTCACTTAGGAAAAAAAAAAAGTAGCATCCAGTTGAACAAGCCCTAATTACTTTCTGCACCGTACAGTCACTCATAGTCCACTGCAGCATGAGATGGAAGATTGCATATTCATCCATACATATGATAATAATAATAATAATGCACATACTCCACATATAGCAGTGGTAAAACTACTTTGACTACTTGGAACACAAACTATAAAAATATAAAGTAAATATGAGTTTTCCATTTTCCTCAAACAGATTTTCTGTCAAAAAGTTAAAATTTCAGCAAATAAAATATTCAATATTTGTCCCATAAATTATATTTTTGGATTGGGATTTTTCCAAATGTTATGAAGTAAAGATTTTCTCAAATGACCAAAATGTAAGTATAAACATTTTGAACAGACGTTTAAAAGAAAAAAAAAAGTAATACTTTTAAAAAAATTTGAAAATATATTGGTTTGCTGAAAGTGATATCACATGCTTTTCTTTTCATAATACAGTTCATTGATGACTAGCTGACTGATTCGGCTAGTAAGTAATATGTTTGAATTTGAAAATGGCTTTTGTTAGAAACCCTCTAATCTATTTTTCTAGAACTGATTTTGTGCTGCAGGTGTTTTGAGAGCATGAGGAGGTGACAGGCAGTGACCAGCTTGTATTTAGTGTCAGGCTGTCCAGATGCCAGTATCACATGCCAGTTACATACCAGCAAAAACAGGCCAGAAAACTGGTTAGTGCACTACAGTTCAGAAATGACATGAAGATATTTGTAAAAGAGGAAAAAATACAAACTCTAAAGGTAAACTTGTGTTTACTGTATTTAAGTATTTTATTTTGTAAGTTGACAAAGAATTATTAAAAAAAACAAATCTACTTATTATATTAAATACATTTCTATAAATCTTCTTTTTTTTCTTTTTCTTTTCTTTAAGATAACCAAGCTCCATCATATCACAAAGATCTCTTAGTTTAATATTTTCCCAACAGAATCTTTTTTTTTTCCAGATCACAGGCATATTTTGGGTTCCTAGGGTTTCCAAAAGTACAATGGGAGTCAGAGCCTTCACACTTCACACACACAAGTCCTGACCATCAAATATGATAACCTCACCTGCCAAACTATTGGCTCCACGTCAGCTGTCGCAGACAGGCAGACGCTCAGCACAATGGTGTGAGAGGCGGAGGTCAGAACACTGGCAATGATGGCTTCCCGCATGGAGAATGGCAGCATGGTGTAAACCACAAACACTATAAAGAGGAAGAAAGACACCTGTGGAGAAAAAGACACGTCTGTAATATAGATTCATTGGCAAGTGGGGTGAAAAGAATTACAGGAAAAAGGGGTACATGCACAATAAAAGAAATAAAGGGCTAAACTTAAACATATCTGTTAACAGACCTGAAGGAAAAAAAAGTACGACCTAGGAAGTCTGAACACCATCAACACAGTAAAGCAAGTAGCAACAATACGTTTTATCCAAAAGATTTACTATTACATCTGTTACGTTGCTCACTGAGGAAAAGTACCTGATATTTAAAGACTCAAGAGCAATAAAGCAAACACACATTTTTGCCAGCAAGTATATTTCTTTTGCAGTAGGGTTAAATGTGCTCATCTACTTCCATGTGCTGACAGAAAGAAGACAGTTTTTTTTTTTTACAGCCAGGTGCCTATTAACCTTTCATGGTTTATTTGTTACGCCACTGGCAATGCTGGATACAGAGTGGGGGTAGCAAGATGAAAAGAGGTGAGAAAAGGCAAAGACAGAGAGAAAAAGACTAGAAAAGTACCTCCCTCTCATTAAGCCAGGATGCCAAACATACACAGCCATCAATTTAGCAGCTGTAAATACAAATAATACATACAATACAATTTGGGTACCACCTTTAATGTTGTAACCATTAACCCCAGTTGTCTGAAAACAAGATTGATGCATCTTAATACCAGAATAGTCCTAAGGCATGACTAATCACAAAAAGCCCATCGCCACCAAGTCTGTGCAGAGAGAGGCCTGATGTGTGCTTGGCCATACCAAGTCAGTTTATGTACAATGTGTCATGAGAAAATAAAATAATAATCAATTCTTCGGGCATGGCAAGAAGAGATGCAGAGCTAGACATTCCCGCAATAACTCCAGGTAAAATCTAGGAGCATCAGCGGCAAGGTAACATTCAACACGTCTCCTCGTAGCCGGCGTTTCAAGCAGATCACCATCGTCTATCTGGTGAACACGCTTTAGTCTCTCCAGTGCCACAGAACTAGCCGCACTATAATTCTCACCATGAGCCTGAGATGATGTCTCAAATTCATTTGCAGGGAGGACCCTTCAGCAACTTCAGCAGTCCCAGAGGAGCAGCAGAAATTACTGAAGCCATCATTACTGTTAAAACCACTACTGTTCTTGTTTTGACCCACTTACACCCTCTCCCTTCTGAACTGACTCCACAGGGTGTCAGGGAATGGGAATAAAATCAGAAGCATTCAGAAACTATTGTTTCTCCGAACCTATGAATGAAATATGAAAGGAAATTAAATAAATGCAAGACAGACCTTTACAAAGCACATAGAGGGACTAGGGGATAAAGTCTTCCTTACTCTTCTCTATTTTAAAACCTGAATATTTGCTCGGGAGCTCTGGAAAGGGATTTTTAAGTGCCTGATGTTGAGCTTTCACTCACTATAATGTCAACCACCTACATTTCCCTACCAGTGACAGGAGTGGGCCCTGTAATAGACTGGCGACCTGTCCAGGGTGTACCCTTGCCTCTCGCCTGTAATGAGCTGGGATAGGCTCCAGTAGACGCCTGTGACCCTGCAAAGGATTAAAACGGGTATAGAAAATGAAAGGATGGATGGATGGCAGGAGTGGCTCAAGCAGTTCCAAAGTAATTGTCTCCATATCCTTCACTGCACACCTTCACAGCCCTGTAATGTGCATGTAGTGTTCTGAAAAGCTAGGCTCAGGACTTATTTACCTATAAGTTAATCAGTTTCCTCAAAAAGAAATCAAGAAAAGACTGATCACACATTTTTTGTTTTAACGCAACCAACTGAAGAAGCTTTTGTTACACTGACACAGTAAAATGTTTAATTTTCCTCAGGAGTGTGAGCCCCATGGAAGCAAAACAGGAGCAGTGGATGGGATAAAGGCATTTCTCTACCACTTGGAGGTCAGACTTAATGTTGGCCAAAAACCAGACTAGAGACACCTGCCAAAGGGCTCCTGTGGAAAAATGTTTATCCCAATTTATTCTGATTTAATATAAACGTACATTATCATTTTTTCCCGGGCATTTTCTATATTTACTTTTACTATGTCATCTCTCTTTTTTTTTTTTGTTTGTTAAATAACTGTACATTTTTTTTCAAAACAAAAAGCATTCTTTTTGTTTTTTTTGTTTTTTTTTTTTACTTTAAAATAAAGACTTCTAAATTGTGCAATTACAATTCAAGGATGTACATTTTCAGACCAGTTCTATACTTTCCAACCATGTTGGCACGTTCCTTTTTAATAACTTCAAAAGTAACTGCTTGTCATCATATCAGAATGATTAAACTCCTCCTATGGCCATATCCTGTCTTTCAGAGACAAACTGATTAGGACCCAGACAGGATTGCACTTCTTCCACTTCTTCCTCTGTTAAACCCATCGGAAGTTACTTTAGTGTTCCTGCAAGATGTGTACAGACAATTTACTTTTTCTCTGTTTTTCTTCGGTTAGGGTTAGGCAAAATTCAACTTGAATGAGTTACGAGAGCAAAAGCAATTGGTTGGGCATATTTATGTTACCTGGGAAAGAACATTGCCACTCAGTTATTGATCACAGATTTAATTCATGTCTAATCTTTTCACAGAAACAGTGGTGTGACCACTGGTGTGTAGATTCCCAGCCCTAGTACAACAAGGCAAGGAAGTCTGGCTGACATGTATGAAATGAGTGCAAAACTGTTAAATCGATGATGGACAAATCACTTTATGTATCTTTTTGTAATTTACGTGTCTAACATGTCATGCAGCTTTCAGAGGTTGTGCTCATTTAATATTTTAAAGAGATTCCACATGACACATACAGATGTATCAAAACAAACTGCATTTATACCTGTGTGTGTGTGTGTGTGTGTGTGTGTGTGTGTGTGTGTGTGTGTGTGTGTGTGTGTGTGTGTGTGTGTGTGTGTGTGTGTATTTTTATATTATTATAACAAAAATAAATTTAAAGATTAATTAAATGGGACTATTCTTATCTGTTTTCCTGGGTTTTAGTTGCTGCACAACTGCAGCACTAAAGCACTGTAACCCCTGAGAACTGTCTTCTGCTGTCTGAACGAGATTTAATTGGGCACTGACTTAGTTTATTTCTACAATTTGATGGTTCAGTAAAGATATCAGTTTGGGCTCCAAAAAAACTTTTTTAAAGTTTTAAGAAAAGGGAAGCAGGAAAAGATGACAAGAATTTAATCTAGTGTGCTGTGATTACCAGTACTGGCACTAAATAAGGTGAATAGTCAGCAATTTCTTTTATGGACTAGGTGAAAAAACAAAGATCTGCTGTCGAGAGGTTTGCCAGGTGACAAGCATAGGCGAGGAAACTAAATAGTAGTGAAAACAGTAGACAGGTGAGAAACAGGTGAGAAACAAACAAGTCGTCAGGGACTTGCTTGGAAGTGTGGCTGGTGTGTTTTTGTAGTACAGCAGCAGTATTAGAAGCTTTCTGCAGATAGCTCCCTGTTTTTTGACCTGCTAAAACTATGCTGAGCCACAACTGCTCAACACACACAACCACAATTAAAGGAATTGTTGGGATAATATTAAAACATATATAGGATTCAGCATGTAAAAATGTACTTATATTGTTAAAACGTTCAAAACACCAATTTATATTTTTAGATAATCAGGCCATCAGATAACCAGAAAAGTGGTTTTAATTAATGTTGGAAAAAGAATAAGAGCATATTAACTTAATTCCAAATGAAGGAAAGAGCTGCTAATTGCTGCAAACTATCATCTAGTTCAGCAAAATAATTTGCTTAGTGCCAAAAAAGCCTTTTCCTAAATTACTGTTCTGAAATCCAATACTGGTAACTCAATCATGAAATGTACCAAGGATAATGGAGAAGCTGCAGGGAAGTGTCTCCTGCTGAGCTCTATATACTTGATATGTAATGTAGAAATAAAACTGAAGAGCATACTTCAGCGTGGTTAAGGGACCCCAAGCATAAACATATCCTCTCTTTCGTCAACTAAGTGGACAACTATTTTTTTGTGACCCACTGCAGTATAGTCAGGTATGCTTGTGCCCCATGAATCATTTCCTTGATAATGACACTGAGGGTTAATACAACTAATTTTGAGGATAGTGTGACATTACATCATGTTATTAGTGTACAGTCTGCAGCTGAGATAAGTTCACAGGGTTGATTTACAAAGCAGAATGCTGTCTGCGGTTGTTTATGTGATCATGCACTTTGGGTGATGGCTACATGCCAAAGTAGGCAGATTATCATTTAATGTCTAGCCATTCTTATATAATCTTACACATCTACTTATATATAACATAGGAGTGGAATTTAATGTAATGTAATTTCCAAAGTTCTATGTACCTTAATTAATTATATATATATATATATATATATATATATATCTATATATATATATATATATATATATATATATATATATATATATATATATATATATATATATATATATATCTATATATATATATATATATATATATATATATATATATATACATGTACTGGAATGTACTGAAATATTTCTTGACTGTTAAAAGCCTGTAAGGCGGTTTTCCCGCTCCAAATTACCTTGTCCTCAACTACTCTGCCTTAAACCCTTATGAGATTGACAGTATATCAATGTGTATGTGCATCTGGTGTGAGTCTGTACAAAGAAAAGAAAAGGAAGCAGGGTCCAGACATTTCTCAGTGAGTGGTAGAGCCTGGACCTCACAGATAAGCGCTTCTCTCCACCCATAGCAAACAGAGAAGTCTTTGTGGAGAAAGCATAATCATCCAGCTGATTTGAGGTTTAAAAATGGAAAATGGGCGGGAGCACAGTTGCCTCATAACAAGTAGGGTTCTGATCCAAATCTCTCTGGTTCTGTGCAGCGTTTGCATGCTCTCCCCATGCCTCCATTGGTTGTCTAACTTCCATCTTAATGACGTGTTATTGTAATTTTACTTTAACAACTTCAAAAAAAGATTCACTGTTTAAATGTGTACAACCGCCCAACTGGTGAAAGGTAGATCATTTTATTTCAATGTAGACAGCATGAAGCCAAGTTATTATTTAGTACTTTGTCTCCCATCCATCCATCCAGCCATCCATCCATCCCTCCATCCATCCATCCATCCATCCATCCATCCATCCATCCATCCATCCATCCATCCATCCATCCATCCATCCATCCATCCATCCATCCAACAACTCCTTCTCCCTGCCCAGCTCCTCCAGCTTTACCTGGGAAATACTGAGGTGTGCCAGGCCAGCCGTGAGTTATAACCTCCTTATGCCCAAAACACCTACTGAGGGAGGTGCAGTATCTAAGAGGCATCTTCGCTAGATGCTCAAACCACCTCAGCTGGCTCCCCTCAATGTGGAGAACTAACGACTCTAGTCTGAATCCCTCCCAGATGACCTTCTTACCCTACCTCTCAAGGAGAGATCAGCCACCATGCAGAGAAAGCTTATTTTCAGCCGCGTGTGCCCCCAATTTCAGTCTTTCGGACGCTACCCACAGTGTGTGACCTCAGGTAAGGGTAGGAGCATAGATCAACCCAATCGCCAACACAAAGGTACCAGAGAGATACCTTATTGTCTACTGGGGAAAACGCTAATGAACAGGCGCCCCCCAAGCTGGGTGACTATAAGATAACCATCCCAACGTCTCTCACCATGGACAACTTCAGCATGGAATAAAGTCCGGTCCCTCTTTAAGACATTTGTTAAAAAAAAAAAAAAAAAAAAAAAATACTGTGCGTTAAGGTGAGCTCGACTATATTCACTCACTGTCTCTCAACCTCATGTACGGGTTCAGGCTCCTTCCTACCAGAGAGGGGACATCCCATGACCTAAAAGTCTGTTTTGGAAGCTAAAGATCAGCATGCCAAGGCCCACACTAAGGTCGCTGCCCGTGAAACACTGCATCAAACCCACGCGGCCCCTCCTGCAGCTCACAGGGTGCATGTTTTGTCTCGTCAGTTTTAATTCATTTGTTGATACAGACAGTTTTGCCTTCTGGGTCTGCCTCTGTAACAAGTTGGTACGGTAAGGCTATTTTCATGTTGCCGGTCCTTCTCACAACACCAGCCCACCCACGACAGAGGATACCAACTGATGGAGCATTTGATGTGTAAGTTTCTATCATTGCTCGTGCAAATATATCTTGTGTGCAACAGTATAGGGTCATAATATTCTATGTTTTCCACTGGGAACCAGTCAGATAGATTGATAGTTTTATCAATCTATGTAACAAATACTGTGCTGGCAGCGTCACACTGTTGTACACCCTATGATGTGATAGCTGGATAAATGGCTCGTCTCGTCTGCATCCCCTCTTAATTGTGGGGTGCCTCAAGGTTCCATATTGGGTCCAATTCTTTTTTCTTTGTATATGCTTCCCTTGGGCTCCATTTTTCGGAAACACAAAATTGCTTTCCACTGTTTTGCCGATGACCTACAAATTTACCTGCCCATAGAGTCTAAGTGCAAAAAGTCAATTGAACCTCTCCTCATCTGTCTCGAGGAAGTCCAGTCTTGGTTGCAGAGTAACTTTCTCAATCTAAACAAAAACAAAACAGAAATAATAGTCTTCGGTCAGCCAAACATTTTAGATGGGCATGACAGTGTGATTGGTCCCTTATCTGTGTACTGTAAACAATCTGTAAGGAATCTTGGTGTGATTTTTGATTCTGGTTTTAAGTTTGACAAACAGATCAGTTCAGTGGTCAAAGCTAGCTTTTTCCATCTACGGCTTTTAAGTAAGGTAAAACCATACCTTCCTTTGAAAGACCTGGAGAGAGCTATTCATTCTTTTATCACCTGCCGGCTAGATTACTGTAATTCCCTCTACTCTGGGATTGACCAGCTGTTGCTCCGCCGCCTGCAGATGGTTCAGAATGCAGCAGCTCGTCTGCTGACTAACAAGAAACGTCGTGATCATATCACTCCTGTCCTGGCCACCCTGCACTGGCTTCCAGTCCAGTACAGGATCCATTTTAAGATTTTATTACTGGTTTTTAAGAGTTTAAACGGTACGGCACCGTCTTATTTATCTGAGCTTTTAAACCTCCATGTTCCGGTCAGAGCTCTGAGGTCCACCAACCAGTTACTTTTAACTATTCCTCGATCTAAACTTAAAAGCAGAGGGGATCGATCCTTTTCCTTCACTGCCCCCAAATTATGGAACAGACTACCTTTTAATATCAGATCTGCTGAGACCACTGAACGTTTTAAAACCCTGTTAAAAACACACCTCTATGCATTGGCGTTCCCACCATCCTGAGCATGACATCTTGGTTTCTTGTGTATGAGTACTTGTATGATTGTAGTTTATTACCTTTGTTTTAATTGTTTTTAATTATATGTATTACTTTTATTGTACTGTTTTATGTTTTATTTTAAATCTGCACTAGTATGGATATTTTTTTTGTTTATTGGTCAGTCTGGAATTTTCCTGTTCTTATGCTGTACAGCACTTTGGCTAAACTGAGGTTTTTTTTAAATAGTGCTTTATAAATAAACTTGAATTGAATTGAATTGAAATGGCATTACAGCACCTGAAACACTTCCGTATGTGGTATCCTAGAGAAAGAGGAATAGTGGTCATTCAACCCTCTACACCAGACGGGAAGACTCATTAGGAGAACTAGACAGTCATATATATCTCAAATCTCCAACCATCTGGCCACAAATCAGTGCCGGGGAGCAAATGATTTCTTTCCTGGCTTTGAGTAAAAGAGAAAAAAAGCAAAACAAAAACTAATATCTGAATAATTTACTGTTGCTGAAAGAAGCACCTTCAGGGCTAATGAGCTGCAATGGTTGCTTCACAGCCACACATGATCCAGGAAGTTCAAAGAAATGTTTCAGAGACGTTTCTGAATGAACCACGGAGGAATCAATCAAATGTATAAACGATCACCTCTGTCACAAAGGGCTAAAAACTGCATCTGTCTTCCCATTTGTGACCTTATCAAAGTAGTTTGTACAACGTAAAACAGGGGGAAAAAAGTGAAAGTACAAAAATAAAGCATGTCCAAGAACAAACATGTACAAGAATAAACATAATCATTTCACAGTTAGCGTTACACATAAGTAGAAAGGGTCAAACTCATTATTTTAGTTTGACAGTTTTTTGCGTACCTGTACCACCTGAACTCTCTGACCTCAAAAACACACAAAAATGCAGACTCTGTCACCTGTAAATATATATGAATATATTATAAATATTTTTTATTACCATTGTATCAAACAGCATACTGATATTTGCCACACAAGTAAAAGAGTGTGCATTCATAAGTACTTACAAAAAGAAAAGTAAGAGAAGCAAGAAAATGTTGCTTTAAGACTGTCGCTTTGGACTGCGTAGTGTGGGTATAGTGGTCTCAGTGAAGACTGTGATATAAAGTTATAACACGGATTCAAAGATTTCGACAGAAAGTGAAACCCAGGGTCCTCTGCAGCCTAATAAAGCCATAGGTCCTCAGCTAAATTATTACAGATTTGGTAATATTCTCTTCTTTCTTAAAGTGTGCAAGCAAAGATGACAAAGATGATCTACTTCTTCTTTTTTTTTTTGTTTATTATGTCCACCAACATATCACAGTAGCTGTTAGCATAAGCACCGGGCAACTTTGTTATTGTCCATAAAATTGCCAGCTGACAATATTGTGATGCATCTTGGGAAATTTTCCAAACTTTAATAAAGAATGCACTGAGCCTGGTCAGTACTAACTTATTGTGCTAAGGACGAGATATAAAGAAGGTTTAAACAGCAACACAATGCTTTGCTTTGCACCGCATGCCACTGACGTGACCTTGTTCTCTTCTTTAAGCAAAGATAGTCATATATTAGGTCAGGCATGTTCAACAAGTCGTATCAACATTCTTTGAGGATAAAATATTGCTTTCATGTAATTTTGGCACAACTAAATGCCTCTCATAATGACCAGCTGTGGTAAGCTGTTTCTGTGTGTGTGTGTGTGTGTTTTTTCTTCAGAGAAAAACACTTTAATCTTTCAGATACATTTTTTTACGACACTAAATCCTCTCTGTACAACCTATAAAAGGGCACTTTGTGAGTGGAGTCATCTGACATGATAATGTCCTACCTCGCAATTTTAAAACGGCGACCCAGATCCTCATGAACATTTAATGAATTCTTCCTTTACTCATGTTCCACTTCTCCAACAAGATGCATTAAATTAGCAACAGCGATCTTTGCGTAATCCTCCTGACAGAAAGACTTCATGGTACAACACTGTGGCAGAGGAACTACCCTTCAGTGAAAGTTGGTTCATGTTCCTTGTCACAGCACTGCCACTTCTGGTGATGTTCCACTATACAAGTGACCGGACTGTAGTACTGAAGTAACCATTTGAACCTGAGAAGCTGATCCTCTCATTAGGCACTTGAAAGTACACAACATAGTATGTTGTTGCCACCAGAGGATTTGACCCCAAGCTAAAAGTGAGGAGCCATTGTTTGTGACACAGCCTCTGAAAAACATCACATCCATCCATCCGGCTTCTATACCCGCTTTATCCGTTGCAGGATCACAGGGAATGACATCATAAAAGTATACAAATCACAAGTTCTTTTGTCATTTGTAAAAAAAAAAAAAAAAAAAAAAAATTGTATAAACTTTTGAGAAAGAAACAAAAAAACATACAGATTCTGCAAGTTATGAGAGTAGTGTAACATGTCTTAGTAACAGCTCATCAAATATTTGGCATACAACATATTCGAGCATTAAAATATTGATGAATATATATGGGCCTGCTCTGAATATAGTGGCAGTCCACCCCATCCTCTGGTTGACAACTGGATTTTAAAAAAGCATGGCATAACATTAGTGCAAAATTGAAAAGAACTATCTATTGGCTGCTGTATCTGCAAAACGAATCTGCCGTGACGAATGAAATTAAATACGTATCTTATGTAGAGTATACAGGTGCAGAAAGTGTCAAATATTTTACGTAGCTCTGCTCTTTCTGCTGTCAGCTGACCCAAAGGTGGACAAGCTAGAAGCCAGTTTGGCTTGAAAGACTTAATAGTCATTGAGGGAATGAAGTTCATTTTTAAGTCAAATATTTGCCATAACTACAGCAGTATGTGAACTTCCAACAAGCAAGCCAGTACAGAGAGAAGAAAATCCATCAATTCAACTAAATTTCCACCATCTCAAAATATTCCTCTTTAAAATGCTGCTGTTAAGCTTGCAACTATGTTTTCTTCAGAAATATTACATTTCCGAGGAGCCCTTGATGTGCAGTGATTTAATAGGAAATCACTGTCATAATCAGTTTTGTATACCTTTTTTTCATTTCTTTTCTTTTTTTTTTTACCTTTCTCAATCCCGAATATATATATATATGTGATATTCTATCAATAAATAGCAAGGTAAAATTTGTTTCTATTTTCGTGGTTCATTCAACCATGAATGTTCCCGCTTCTTGTATTCAGAGACAGGGGTATCCTGAGGTCCAACCCAACTGGCAGAGAGGCTGGGCTCACCCTGGGCAGGTCGCCAGTCCAGCACAGGGACATTTAGAGACAAACAAGATAACCAACTTTACACACTCACATTCATGCGTAAAAATCATTGTTTAGACTAAATGTAATCCAGCTCAGATGCTGAGACCCTGAAAAGTGTTTGGTTGCTGTATTGGTGTGTTTAAGGTGGAAAAAAACAACTTAAATTTTTGATGCAATTTTTGATACAAATGTCCTATTTTTATAAAGTATAGAGCTGTCAGTTTTTGTCTGACCCTTTTTAGTTGATTCTGATTGTGCATTTAATAATTATAATCAGTATTTTTATTTCTTATTTTTCCATGCATTATTTTCTATTAGCTTGCAGACAAGTCTCAATTGATGTTACCACAAGGGACAATGGAGCTTTATCAAAATTAATTCCTATTTCCAGCCTCTGAGAGACTCAGAGGCTCAGACTCAAAAATACTGCTCCACTTAAGTGTGAAAAGGATCCTTACAGACAAAACGATCTACAGTCTTAACTTTTTATGTGTGCTCCCAAAGCTCGCACACACTTTCTCATTCATTTGTAAGAGAAAGTGCGTCCAAATTTTTTAAAAGTAATGTTGGTCTATTTGCTTAGGCGCTAACATTTATTTTTTTATTCAGGACTGTTAATTCAGAGCCTCACACTTTCCATGACAGATGAGGCAATGACAGCATAAGTTTCTGTCACAAAAGGCATTTAATTAACTCAAAATTTTTCTTTGAATTTTTTTTTTCAGCCTTTGGAGAGTGTTGCACAAATTTCAGAGCCAATTATTTCAACAAAATTGGGTCTGCAGAAATTGTGAAGCACCCTCCAAAAGCAGGGCTCCAATTGGAAGGATTTTGATAGAAAAAAAGTGCTAAAATAAAATCATTATAAAATAAAAAACATTAAATGTTCCCTCAAGGAATGCTAGAGGAAACATTTACTGTGCTCTCGTTGGAGGACGGGCTTTCTGTTATCAGTCACCATCACTATGGAACCAACTTCAAATTTGGGTTAAGGAGGATGACACCACCTCCACCTTTAAAAGCAAATGTAAAATGTTTTTGTTTAGTAAAATATATAGGTAGCACTTTAGTGTGTTAGGGTCAGTAATCACAGCTGCAGCAGCAGGACCAGACCAGAGCAGCTGGTCTTCAACACAGCTTCATCCTGGATCTGCTGCTGTAGACCTACGCTGCAGGGGGACCCCAACATGATCCACTGACTGGTGCCCCTCACCCCTTCTTGTCTCTATTCTCTCTATTTTATATATATATATATATATATATATATATATATATATATATATATATAGATATATATATATATATATATATATATATATATATATATATATATATATATATATATAATATTATTATATTAAAAACATATTGTATTATAAAAAGATGATAAACTGACTGCATGTACAAGCTGGACACGGCTACTGTTTTAAAGCACCAGTTTTGTACCGAGCCATTGTTATGCTGGGTTTTGGAAACAGAAGTGATAGCCAAGGTCCTTTTCTAAACCTTAACAATGCACATCTATACATCACACACTCAAAATTCACCAAAAATAAACCCCTTGATAAAGCTAAACTTTAAGCCTTAACAACATATACAAACACTGAAATACATCACCTGTACAACTGTAATGAACACAGAAACTGACAACAGAGCAAAATTGTTTTTGTACTAGGCAACAACGCTATTTACGTCCGCTATAAAACTGGCTAGTTTATTATGTGGGTCAAAGGGGATTGACAACTATACACTGGGTACACCCACTAAGACAAGCCAATAAAATCTTTTCCCACTGCCAGCTGTACCACGATTACCCTTAGTGCTCTGAGGGCTACAACATACACAGAACTGGAGTTACGTTCATTAATTACTGCCACGTCCTAGAAGACAAGCCTGTGAGCTATGACAACAACATGAGGGGACAGCATTACACTGTATCCTGCAGGGTAGAGCCACAACTTACAGAGATAATTAAACCGATTATTTTTGACTGGACTATGGCGATCATCCTCACATGGCAGGACTGAGAGTGTACTGCCAGTTGTCATATTGATAGAATAAAGTGCTCAGTCTTGTCTGCTTTTATCTGAGATTTGTTGTTACCAGTTTCAGAGCTTTTATTTTATCTTATGTTTCTCTTAAGAAGAAAACGATATGTTCTCATTCATGCAGCTGTGCACCCTCAGTGAAAGTTTCGTTCGTGTTCAACCCTACTGTATTGCCGAGCTGGCCCAGAACCAATTATTGCTCACGACTACTTCAGAGCCAAGAAAGAAAACTGAACTGCACTCAAAAGCTAAATGTTAGCAGATGTGTACAAGTGTATTGACCACTGTAAAAGTGTAAAAGAAACCATTTAGAGAAGTAACTATTTTGTAAAAGTATTTAAGCTTAGACAACAATTAAGCAATGCATTTAGTCAATGTTTGTATCTGAATGTCAGGTGTAAATATCAAGTTAATTCTTTGAAGGCTGTCAGATAGATAGATAGATAGATAGATAGATAGATAGATAGATAGATAGATAGATAGATAGATAGATAGATAGATAGATAGATAGATAGATAGATAGATAGATAGATAGATAGATAGATAGATAGATAGATAGATAGATAGATAGATAGATAGATAGATAGATAGATAGATAGATAGATAGATAGATAGATAGATAGATAGATAGATAGATAGACTGCAGATTCTCAGGAGAGCTAGATTGTCATCACTCTCACCTGTCTGTGCAGTCGTTTGCAACAGGAGATCCCACAACTAATTAATTTCTCTCAATCTGTCAAATAATCAGTCCACTAAGCCTCCCAGTGCACTTGTCAAAGTTTTTTGTTTTTTTTACCTTTCCTCACATCAGAGCCGAACAAGCCTCTATAGTCCCACCAGGGATTATTCGCTCAAACCACAGAAAGTCCTCACCTGCTTTGCATTAAACACGTTAGCCTGACCCGTTCAATATATTGCTTTGTCAGAATTCCCAAATGGGACTCCATTGATTTAAAAAAAAAAAAAAAAGAGAGATTTATGACAGCAGATGTGAATTGTTTAAAATGAGTGTCCCAAAGAAATTTGTCAAGAACATTAAATGCATGACATGCAATGTCTGTTATTACTAATCTGCTAACACTAATAATATCTGTTGGGAGACTTTGTTGCACCTGCGTTGGAAAAAGCAGAAAAAAAATCAATATTTTACTGTGTTTGTGTAACACAGGTTAGTAGAAAATGAACCTTTTTTTTAGGTTTTGTAAAACATATTCATTGCTAAAGGGCTCTTCTCTAACCTGCTGTAGCCAATCTAATGAATGTATATGTAATTTAAATGAATGTGTAACAACATGATCGCAAACTGAAATATCTGAAGAAAGAACAATCACTTGAACAATTAATTATTTGTTAAAACCATGTAGTGGCAAAACAAAAAAAATATATAAATATATGTGTTGTTAATATCTTTATCATGGTGAAGACACAACTCCCCTTATTTAAATGAGACCAGCAAAAAATCCGCTTTTTGTTGGTAACGACCATGGCTCTATGTGGCTCTTTGTGGCTCTTCTTCTTCCTCTTTAATGCAGCAGCTCCCATCTGCAACGTCTCCTGCATGTAGCACTTGCTCAACATAATGCACATGGACCACTTGAAGCTGACAGCATGAAACACGCATGCTTCTTAACTATGAATCTACTGAGAATCATAAATTGTTCACAGGCACAGGATTAATAAAGATGGCAGTGATAGACTAAAAACTCATTTGATTACAGTTTTTTGTTTGTTTGTTTGTTTGTTTTGTTGTTGTTTTGGCATATTTAGAAATCCAGTTTTATTGCCATGAATTCAAAGCCATGTAATGATGGCCAATATTTCATGCTTTAAGGTGCTCATCGTGTCAACTTACAGAGATTATGACACAAGTTGTTTTTAATATGAAAAAAGAGATCATGAAGCCCTGGAGTTATTTATGCAGGAGTCCTTGATTCAGAGCAAATCTTTCTTCTTTCCTTCCCCTGGCATGTTTCTCCCCTTTGCCTTTGTGTCTAAATGTCTGACCAAGTGAGTGATGTTATTACTTCAACGCTGAAGTAACAATAGACATTCTCCGAAGCTCAACCTTCAACCACAGAGGGAATTAAGATGTGAAGTGATAATGTGTGTACTATGTTGACACTGATCAATGTTGTACCTGGTAAACTGAAATAAATAAGTCAGGAGAAGTAGCCTGATTGCATTTAATATATATTCTGTTAAACGCATTTCTGTTCAGGGGCATCATATTTTGTGACAGCCAATTGCGAGCGGCAGTTAACTTAAGTAGCTTCTCCTCAGAAGAAATTTACCTTATTAGCCTAATTAAATAAGGCTCAGTCACGCAGTCAGCAGGTCTTTGATGTTGTAAGGATTAATGTTTAAATAGGCATTAACCTGCCTTCACATTTAATTTTGCATTTAATATTTTGATAATCTGATTATTTAAACTGTAAGCATCTATTCCTGCTTGTTTTAGTTCGCCCTGTACTTTCAGTTGGAGGGGCTTGAAGAACTATTTATTAAATTATGCTGACTAGTATGTATCAAGGAATACCTAAAAGTTAGCTGGGCTATTGGCAAAAAGCACATATGTATTATTCAAAGCTTTTCATTACTGACTGTGAAAAATGAGAATACAGAGGATGTAAAAACATCGATGAGTCACTTCCTCAACCCAAAAGATGCCATGAATAAAAGCAGAGACAACAGTGCAGGCAAACAATATTTGTTTCTTATATAAGAGAAAAGTAATACATCTAAAACATAGCAGATAAAGAATAGTGATGGCATAAATGCCTGACATTCGCAGTAACCACAAGCAATGCATGTATGGAGATTTGCATAAATCATTAGTTTCCTCTTTGTGACGGATGTGTGCACACTGGACATCAGTCTTGCAAAGCACTGCTGAAGAAGAGCAGCTCTTATATGATTTAATGACTTAATGAACTTTGATGGATCAGTGAGCCCCGCTGCAGGATGCATACAGTGGCAGCAGTGAAGACACTACTAGTCATTCATTTGACCACATTTAACTTTTAATATTACTAGAGAACATGGTAGACTACATGTAGGACGTATCTACTGTAAATGGTGCACAGCTCACAGTTAAACGCGGAATGATATTCAAAGACCTCCATGGTACACAGTCAGCATGCATGTTGTATTACCACAAGACCCCCGATGAATACGTTGACAAAATTATGTATTGATTTGCCAAAACTGATTTACAGCAGTTTGACCAAACAAATCTACCAGGATCCTAAATACCAAGTGGCTTCATATTTTTCCATGAACATGACATAGACACACGGCATAAATATTAGGCATGAATATTGTGTCTTTAATGTACTTAGTTAAGATCCGTAGCAGGGAATTTTAAATCAAAGGTCCTGGCGTCTTACAAACCAGTTTTACATTAGCACACTGGGTGCCAGAGGAAAAACTCAGAATTTCTCCATTATATTAGATTTTAGGAAATAAGTCTTCAGCAAAGCCGTTCTGGTTCTATAAAAATATTTTCTCAGTGAGGAGAGAAACTTAATGAAAAAGAAAAAAGAATTATCTGATTCACATCTAAGGCCGTGAATAATAAACCCAAAACCTAAAAGACTGCTTGCATCAGGATATAGGCCAGAGATCACAAAGGATGAATTGAAGGCTCAGAGAGCTTTTTTCCCAGGTTAAGGGATTTTCTTAACCAGCTATTCATATTCTTTACAACAAGACCCCATATTAAACACAGTCTCAGACTCTTTATTTGAGTAAAAAAGAACAAGAACAAAGAGGGAACATGTAATATGTAATACCAGCTGGCCCAGATTTCTATTTGAACCAATTATCCACTTCACAAGGCACATTATAAGTATTAATTTAGTAGGTAATGAGCTGAGAAAACAAAATGTGAAAAAATGGTACAAATCCTTTGGAATTATCAGGTTATATAAATTGGTTGAAAGATGTGGACAGAGGCTGAACTTTTTTCTGTATACAGACAGTTTTCTGATTAGAAAAATATTTATTTGCAAGTGAATATCAAAGGAATATTCCACAGTCCACAGTTGCCATTTAGGAAACACCTGTCAGCTTTGCTTTTGGGCCAATTATGAGTATACTTGGATAAGAAGCTGGACATGGTCTTATACCTGAAGCCTCATTGGAAATAATTATCACTTTTTTAAGGCCTAATGTGCATATATACATTAGTTTTAGATAGTCCACCAGGATGACACATCGGTGGTTTGTGGGAAGGATATCCATTGATTTTTGAAGTTCAAGAAGTAAACTCTTTTTAAACGAGAAACCAAGGAAACCAGGGATGTTTGGAAAAAGCTCTTGCTCACGTTCAGTCCTATAAGACACAACTAGTGGCTATGCTTGTAAATTTATATACATATATGGCCATTAAAATGACTGACATTTAAAGTGATAAATTGTAATGATTGTGTAACTATATAAAGACTTGCTTAATAACCTTGGTTTGTGGTTTTTGTATTGATCTTACATTGATGCATACCAATGTCCATGGTTGACCAACCACAACACTTTGTCTTAACAACAGACACAAGTAAGTATAAGAAATTCATAACCCTCCCATCAGAAAAACTGCTCAGAAAAAGCTCATGCAATCGAAAGCTCAAGAAGTTGACATGACCTCTATAGTCCCCAGATAGTGATCCACTTCAGCAACCGCACTATGCGGTCCAAACAAGCGTAGTCCACCGAAGCATTACACCACAACCTACAAGACCCAAAGGATCTGCTGCAAAGTCCCCAGTGTCAAACATACCAGTGCACCAAAAAAGGCTCAGAGTCCACACCCCAATAATTGATTTGACATCACAAGGACAACCTACACAATATTAGTCAGGTACGTATAAGATCATTGCTGAGCAATTAAATGCGGTTGGAGAAAAAAAAAAACAAGTCATTGCACATCAACATGAACACTTAATTTTAAAGGGCAAGGTATTGTGGATGAGTATCATTATTTTGGGAATGTTTTACCACTATCATCATAAAGGGAAAAAAGAGCTCACAAAGCTATCATCACTTAAAGAATGATGTCTGGGTTACCCAAAAGCTGAAGTTCAGTAATTTCATACCATGCAGAAAAATAAAAAAAATGTGATGTAAAAGCAATATGTATAATGGCTTAACAAAATTGAACAAAATAACACCAGATAAGCACTTCCTCCTGGATGTTGTGAAAAATCCAATCTCTATCATATATTTACCAGCACTAAGATTTTAGGTGCATTCAATAGAGGCACAGAAATATTGCTGAAATTGTATATTATAATTTTTGAAACTTTGAAAACTTTTGTTTGTTTTCAGCCATCAATTCCCTCATAAAGCCACCAATAAAAACATTGGTAAATGTAATACATTGCAGCATGTGTCAGAAGTCAAAGTCAACTTTATTGTCAATTCTACCACATGTAAGATACATACAGAGAATCGAAATTACGTTACTCTCAAACCCTCGGTGCTACACAATAAATACATTTTAAACACAAAGTGCAAATTAAAAAGAAACAAGTTATAGCATGACGTTGGGTTTAAGAGCCAAAGGCATTAAAATTACAGTAAAAACAATGAAATGGCAGTATGATGATAGACATTATTGTTATGATGAACTGGATTGTAATAATGATGGTGAAAGTGTACCAGAAAACATATTTGATTCTTACCTGATCCCATGGACAGATGATTCCACCAGAAAACATAAAAAGGTAACCCATGGTAACCAAGCAAGCCCAGATGACCAGGGAGAAAACACGTAAAAGCTTCTTGAAGATGGACTCAATGCAGACAAGCACAAACACTGCCAGGAATATAGCCAGTGCTGTGGGCACAGTGATTACAAAGGCCACGTGATCCACGACGTTCTGAAAAAGGCAGGATAGAAAATATAAGTATAAAAGAGAGTCCACAAGACAAGCCGACAGATGAGTTATCAGGGAAGGAAATATGCCATTTAGGTAAGAACTTTTTATAAAATTAGGATTACATATGAACGCTAAAGAAAAGAAGCACATTAGGTGGATCAACCTCTTTAAGAATAAAAGAAAAAACGTCAATAGGCTCTTTGTCCCAAGTATCCAAATCCTACATAGTACATTATAACACAGGTCCTACATAAATACAAGCAACTGTTCATTTCCATTAGGTTGTAACTTGCCGGGTATAGGGTTAAGACAGAAAACAGGGTTAAAACTCAGCAAAAATGTCAAATTAACTGACTGAAAGTGTATTTGTTTAGTTATATTTAAATGATATAATATAACTTCTTTATGTATTATGTTATACTTCTGAGAAATCAAATATCAAGAATTTGTAAAAATCCTCCTTGCAAAACACAGCTGTAAAGGTAAAGAAAAGAAAAAAAAGATGCTTGAGAGAACATCCTAGTGAGGGCCAAAAACAAGCTCAGTCAGTTGAAGTCACATCTATAATGGATTGCTACTGGCTTTTCTAAATATGCTTGGATATGAACGTTCGGAAAAAAATTTCAGGACTTTTATAAAGGTAGAAATAAGAGAAAACTGGTGAGATTAGACTTGTTTTGCCAGATTTCAGTCGATCAGTGTTTTCTCAAAAGTGCGAGGGTGATAAAATATTTTTGGGACAAGGTGATAAAAGCTGATGAATCAAATCTTTGCTGCCACATCTGGTTGTATAATCTAAGAAATCTGAAAAACAGAGGTATCCACCAGGGATGGGATAGATTTTGATGGGATGGGATAGACTTTTGGTAATTATAAAGGATTAATGTTGAGTAAAACAGCACTCCTTTTCACTGATTTTTCTTTTTTATGTCTGATACTTTATAATCTTTAACATCCCCAGTTCATATTTTAATTCAGTGCAGTGGTAAAAACCTAAAAAACAAAACCACGTAGGTTTTCATCAGAGGATGATAGATTGTCATTCCCCGAAATGATCATCTAGCTGTTCTTCTGGCGGTCAACGAAAAAAATGAAAAAGAAAGCCTCTTTTTTACACTTAACCTCCTTCTAGCACCCTCATTCTCCTTCTTGAGCCCCTGCCCCCACCTATCCTCTGTCTTTTTGTCATGCACAGCCAATGTACTGGGACATGAGTGGATGTATGTAGCTGCAGAGAGCCACACAGGGCTGGTCTTGCCCAGAGCACAGCTTCAAAACAGCACAGGATTTAGGTCAGCCAGCCAAAGAATGGAGGGATGTGGGGAAACAAATGAGAGCCAAAGAGAAAAGGAGGAGCTGAAAGACAGCATGAGAATGCAAATGATATGTTTTGTACTTCGTGGCAGGGAAAATTTCCGCTGAACTAATGATTTCTGTCTGGTTTTAGAGCATGCATGCATCCCACTCAACATCACTACATGACTGCCATAACTGCTCTTATATTATCCATAGTAACTTCACCTTAAAAAAAGCAAAAATACATCGGGGCTGTCTGTCGATTTTAAAAGAATGACAATTGATGATCAACCACTTCAGTATGCTTCCCTTTGCAGCCAGTAATAAAATAATTGTAACGACAGGGGTAGTTTATAAGTGAGGGGGGTTTTACCATTCAACTAGGATTATTTTCATCACAAATCAATTCAGCATTGATTATAAATTCAAACTTGTTATTGATTTGATAAGAAAGGGACTAGTCTTAAAGGTTCTTGAATTCTAGTACAATAAGAGATGTGTTCCCCCTTTGTAGAAATAAGAGCTTAACTGTGTCTTTAGAGTTCAGACAAAATTAGCATCATTACACTTTTTTTTTACTGCCCTTAGAGCTGACTCTTAAAATTAGAGACTTGCAGTAGTGTATTATGTATTTATTAAAGCAGAATGGCAGATTCAAACATAGAGTTAAAGAAAAATGAATGAATGAATGAATGAATGAATGAATGAATGAATGAATGAATGAATGAATGAATGAATGAATGAATGAATGAATGAATATCTTTGACTTCTCATTTACATAAGCTGTTCTTTATTTTTTCATTGCATGGAGCTGCAATTCTTCTGCCAATCCAGTTACAGATGTCAGTGAAAACACCATTAAGTTAGGTCATCACATGGCAGCAGCGCACCATACTTAGGCATGTAGACATGGTCAAGATAACCTGCTGAAGTTCAAGCTGCGCACAAGACTGGGGATACAAGGACAATTGAATTAGGCACGGTTGTTGACACCAGAAAGGCTGATCCAGGTATTTCAGAAAATGATGACCCAGAGGGATTTTTACACACAACTGTATTTATGGTTCACAGAGCATGGTCAGGAAATAAGAAAATGTCTAGTGAGCAGGAGTGCTCTGGGCTAAAATGCTTCATGATAATAAAAAGACAACAATAACTCAAATAACCATACATTATGACCGACGTATGCAGAAGATCATTTCTGAAGATGCAACATCCCCAAACCTTGAAGCAGCTTTGCTGCAGCAGCAGTAGACCACACTGCATCCCACTCCAGCCAGCTAAGAACAAGAAACTCAGGATTTCTCACCAAATAAAACAAAAGAAGATTAAAAAACCTTGCCTGGTCTGATGAGTCCCTTTGTATTCTGTGATATTCAGATTGTAGGGTCAGAATTTTGAACCTGAAAGCATGAATCCATCCTGCCTTGTATCCATCTGGTTCAAACTAGCAGCTGCGGTGTGATGTGTGGAGGATATTTTCTTGGCAAATATTAGGGCCCTTTAACACCGACTGAGCATCACTTATATACACCAGTATTGCTGCTGACCATGTCCGTATCTTTGTGCACCCATCTTCTAGCTCAATAAGACAGCATATCATAAAACTTAACAGTTTGTTTGGAAATGACGGTGAAGTCACTGTGCTGAAAAGGCGGACAGTGGATGCACTGTCACTCGTCTTCATCCAATCCAGCACCTTTGGGATGTGGTCACCATGGATGTGCAGCCAACAAACCTGCAGCAACTCTGTGGTGCTATCATGTCAACTCTAACCCAACTCTATGGGGCAAGGTCTCCAAGGAATGTTTCCAGCACTTTGTTGAATATATGCCAAAAGATTTCAGGCAGGTCTAAAGAAAAAAAAGGGAGTCAAACCCAGTCCTAGAAAAAATGCATCTTATGAGTGATCGTTCATCTTCTTATGAGTGACAGGGCATGAAAACAACATTGCAATTTGAGACACCTTTCTTTTCTTTTTTCTTTTAGTTTATTTTTTTCTGTGAGTTTGCAAAATATGTACGAGTTTGCATTGATTAACTGTGTTTTGGTGGATTTTAATTAATATAAAATATGTGTGTTAGTGCTCTTGGTGTCTTACGGTATGTTTTGGACATTTTTTGACGCTTGTTCATAAGAGATTCAACCAAGGTGAGAATAGAAGAGTCACTCTCAACATGCAGTAATCTGAGCAAAAATAAAGTCATCTTAGTAAATGGACTTAAAAGAAAATATAAAAATAATGTCCAAAATGTGGAGTTATGGCACATAGTATCTGTTTTAGATATATGCCAAGCAGATACTGTCAAAGTTTAAGCAAATCTAAAGCTACACTTTGAAGGGGCTTTGCTGTATTAGCACACTTTATTCTGCGTAGGGTTTTTGCTTTCACAGCTTTCCATTTTTCAGGGTCTTCAAGCAAAGATAACCCTATCAAAATAGTGCCAGAGCAAAACAGATATCCCCTCTGTAGTTCAGTCAACCATCTGCTCCGACAATAACTAAGCCCCTTATCCTCCCCCCTCACTTTTATCTCACCCTTCACTTCACATTAGTGCTGCGATGAGGACCACATGCTGTGAGAGTCTACACGTGGGTGCATATAGGTATTGCACAAGCATGTGTGTATCCGTGCATGCATATGCAAGTTTTGAAAACAGATGCCAGGGCATTTCATATGACCCTACTTCTATATTTTGTAAGAGAGCATACATGTAGATGTGCCTGTCCACATGCATGGAGCTGACACCCGCTTTAAAGTACCTCTGTTGTTTTTTTATGTAATTCACTTTATGTCGCTGTAATTCATGTTACAGAAACGTGGAATATTTGTATCTAAAGCTCGTGTAGACCCAGATATTTGTTCACTTTTAAAATCTTAGTTTGCATAATCTATGTATATGAATTTCTGCATGTTGTGAATGAGCATCTTACCAGCCCTGAAGCAAAGAATACAGTCAGCAGAGCCAGGCAGGCTCCCATCACTATGAGGAGCAAAAACACAATGAGAGGATGCTGCTGGCTCATACAGTAGTAGGATTCATATAGCCAATCCGGGGACCTGTTCCTCTTCTCCTCAGTACCTCCTCCTTTATCCACTTCAGACTCCCCTGCCCGGTCAAGGAAATACCGCTTCCTCCTTATTGCCTCTTGCCACATGGATCTTGGAGCTGAGAGGAGGGAAAAGGCGGGAGGGAAACCAGAGGAAGAGGAGGTGGTGGTCCCTGCTGAGGTATTAATAGTTTCCAACACTGAAGAGGAGCAGTTGCTGTTCTTTTCTGTTCTCCGGCTGTTGTTCCTGCTGGGGACCCCAGAGTGAGAGCTCCTGAGCTCCAGGTTTTGTTTTGGTTCCTCTTTCACTTCTTCTCTTAAGTCCTTTAGGCGGAGACAGCTGAAAGCTGAGGCTGACTCTGAGTCAGAGGCAGTGTGCGCTGGCCGGAGAGGTGGCAAGAACGCACCAAAGGTAGAGCGCAGCATCCTCCTCTTACTCCCCTCGCCAGCATGTTGGGGTGGAAAATGAAGGGAAGCACATACACTGAGTGCTCTTTGGAGTGAGAGAGAAAAGTGGGAGGGAAGTGAAGGGGACAGGGAAGGGGAAGGGGAGGGGGGGGAGGACCAAGGGGGAGGGGAGGAAGAAAGAGGTGCATCAGCAGGGAGAGTCAGCCGGTGAAAGGGAGACCTAGAAAAACAAGGCAGAATTATTGACATTAACATTTATAAAGGATGCATAATGCAGTATTAATGATTTGAGCTGAGACGCCACGAAACACAAGTCTGAGATCCATCCCAGATTGAAATTTTAAAGCTCAAACCCAGAGACAATTCAGCCATGGCTTTGCTTTTTTTTTGTTTTTTTTTTAACCACACCCCAAGATGCAGCTTTGCCAAAAACAACTCTCAAGTGAAATCAGAGCTGGCAGCAGATGACTAAAATTTACCGTAGGGTTGGGCAACATAGGGAAAAGAAAAATCAACAACTATAAATCAGCATTTTCAGAAATAATGATGAATACAACATACACTCATCAGGTACTTATTAGCTACTATTAGTTACACTTGGGATACCTTATAATGCGGAGAGTGTATGTATACTTTATTACATATAACACATGCACCTAATACAGTGGCTATTAAGTGTATATTTTAATATTCTACTAATTTTTACAATTACAATATGAATAAATATATTACAGAATTGAAATCTGCATTATAATACATTATATATACCTGCATTGCATTACTGTCAGCTGGAGTCAGCAGTTACATATGTTATCATATGATGTGTTACAGTGCAGCTTAATTCAAAATGAAGTTATTTTTGTTTGTGCTTTTGTTGTTTTTATTATCAGGAAACAGAACAAGTGAGAAATTACAACTAAAATAACAGCTTTTCCCTTCAGGGAGAAAAGCTGTTGAAACTACTGTACACATACTGTATGCATCTCTTTAACTTCATTTCTCTTTATGTCTTTATTTCTCGTAATGTCTCTTTCTCGCCATCTCGCCCATACGCAGTCCCATACACTACTTCCCCTAGCTTTACTTTCACTCTGCTCTAATGCATGCAGAAAAATTTTACCATCTAACATTCTTCTTTCCTTTGACTTTGGGTGTCTCCATGCACTCTTAAGTCAGACTACAGTTACAGGTCACATTTAAATAGACTATTGTCCTTATCCCAGCATACAGGAGAGGAATTAATTTATTGACCAAAGAATGTCTTACTCCCATTTGACCGGTGGATGTATGGCTTTTATCAGCTTGTTAGAAAACTGGGAATTTTCCTTTTTGACTAAATGCATTATAGACCAATTTAGCTGACGGTGCGATTGCACTATATCAAACCGTGAATTGGACTTCACACGTCTGTACATTTCAACTCCCAACTTCATTATTTCAAAAGTATCACACATTGAGAAACCTGGTTTTGAACTATTTTTATGTGGCTAACATGTTTATAGCCATTTTTAAAATCAAGTTTTAGTAGGACTAACATAATAACTAATTTTTTTTCTTATAAGGGGTTATAAGGTTGTAAGTGTTTTACACATTATACATAATCAACATTTGCACAGTTTATTGTTACACTTAGAAGTGTAAGGAAGTGTTTACAACAAGTATGGAAACTTGTTGGACTAACTAACACTTGCCAGCACAGCAGCAGAAACAACTCACAGATTTTAGTCTGCAAAGTCAAGAGCAGCAGCCACTATGGATGAGCTGTTTCGCATGCATAACATGACTCTTAATTATGATCAGCCAAAGCAAAATAAATGTTAATTGAAATGGCTCAAATGTCATTTTATTATTCAAGTAAATGCCACCAGATGATTAACTTCTTATTTCAATCAAACTAACTTAATCAAGGAAAGAAATCTGGATGTCAGCAGACAACATGACCTCTTTTCCAAAACATAAACTCCCCTACATTGCAAAAATGTGTTCCTAAGAAAGTAAAAAGAAGTCCTGAGTCAAGAAAAGAATTATTCTTACCCCATTGCCAAAAGTATTTTTGCTTAAAATAAGACTCTGTCTGGATTTGGGGGCCATTAAGTTTATTTCTATAGGGACAATTTTTGCAGTAAAGGTCAAGAAACTGTATAACAGAAAACAATATCTTCAGAAACTTCTGAATTTCCATTGTTAATATCATACAAGCTTCAGTTTTCAGTGGTGTAAATCAGCTGATAACACAGGACTTGTTCAGTCATTGTGTAAAACATGTAAACTTTCTCTAGAAAGAAGTCAAGTGCAAATCTCTGTAAGATGTTCATTTTTACACAAAGAGGCTCAAATAGTGAACAAAAACCTATTATTCAGAGGCTGTTTTTTTGTGTTTTGTTTTTTGTTGTTGTTTTTTTTTTAATTTAGGTGTTGTAATGCAAACCATTCAAACTTGGCATACCATAATTTATCTGAACAGGATTTCTACCTTACCTGATGTGAAAAAAAAACATAAATATCAATCATGCCTCATTTCCTATATGATCTTATGATCTGGGCATTTCAAAATGACGAAGTACCACCAGAAAAACCAGGAAGTCAAGAAAATACCAGACACACCAAATACAATTAAGTCAAATAAAATTAATACATAATGTTTATTAAGGATGAAAAAGAAAAGGACGAAAAAGAAACATGAATCATCCATCCATTATCTATTCCCGGTTAATCCGTCACCGGGTCACGGGGGTCTGTCGGAGCCTATCTTGACACACAGTAGGCGGAAGGCAGGGGTACACCCTGGACAGGTCGCCAGTCTGTTGCAGGGCAGGGACAAACAATCATGCACACGCACACCTATGGGCAATTTAGAATAATCAATTAACCTACCCTGCATGTTTGACTGTGACTGTGGGAGGAAGCCGGAGTACCCAGAGGGAAACCACGCAAGCACGGGGAGAACATGCAAACTCCACACAGAAAGACCCACCGGGCCGGGAATCGAACCAGGAACCTTCTTGCTGTGATGCAACAGTGCTAACCACTAAGCCACCGTGCTGCCAAACAAGAATCATCACATCTTATTAGGAAAATAAATTATTTGACAATTATTATCAAGATATCATTTCATTTAAATTTTCATCCATTATAACATAAAATGTGATGTATTCATATTCTGAAAAAAGTGATTGAGAATTCCTGTTTAGTATTCAAGCTTGAAAATAATTCCCAAAAGGTTAGATAATGTTACAAGGAAAAAACAGATGTTCCACTGTAGTTGCTTTTCCATTACCCTTAGATTTGCTCAAAACTCAAATATCAAAATAGAAATCGTGTATTGGAAACGACTCTAATTTGACAAAACTCCCATATATCCCAAAACCTTTTTTTTGTTGGTTTTTCAGGTGTTTCAATAATCCAGTTTAGCACAGTGTAGTGGAAACACATTTTGCACACATCTCTGGCAGCCAGTCAATCCAAAGTCATTAAAAACTAGTTTCCGGCTGTTTCGGCCTCAATAATGTAATTGTGCTAAAACATTACTAAATCATTTTGCATTACTGCAATAAATAAGAGCTTTGCCTCTGAATAATTATTTGAATGATCTTCCACTGCCTTCATCATCTGACTATTTTCTTAACAGTCGTAGAGGTAATCAGAATAATATGTCAAAGACTATGTTGATGTTTTTGTCCATCTTCCTTAATGTTGAGATTTTCTTTTTCACTGTTCCGAAGAGAAGCCTCACAGGATGAAATACAGAGAGAACTAGGTGAGTTATGGACATACAGAGAAAAACACCATTCAATGGGAACACTGATCCCCAGTAGTGCTGTCTTTATCGCAAATTTAGTTTAACTTTTCTTTTTGTGAAAAAGTGTAATGGAAACGCGACTTGTGTTAACTTCAGAATTACAAAACACAACTGTTTTTGTCAATATTAAATCTCTTTCACTTATATAAGATACATCATCTTGAAACAAGCTTACTTGGCTTTTTGGTGGAATATACTGCAACTTATCTGGTTCTATATCTGAGAATTGGAGCTCCCGAGGCTCTGACCTGCAAACATGTACGAAAGAAAAAAAGAGGGGGCAGACCAGCACAACAAACTACAAGAACAATGGAGCACAATTATACTTATGAGATACTTCTAATTATTAACTGAGGATTGAGCTGAAGAAGGGAAAGAGAAACAGAGGAGAGAAGAAGTGGTGAGGGGCATTAGTCAGTGGATCATGTTGGTGTCCCCCTGCAGCGTAGGCCTACAGCAGCAGATGTAGGATGAAGCTGTGTTGAAGACCAGCTGTTCTAGTCTGGTCCTGCAGCTGCAGCTGTGACTACTGGCCCTAACACACTAAAATACTAACTATATGCTTTACTAACCAGAAACATTTTAAGTTTGGTTTTAAAGGGGGAGGTGGTGTCATCCTCCTTAACCCAAATTGGAAGTTGGTTCCAGAGTGATGGTTCCTGATATCAGAAAGCCCGTCCTCCAAATCTACATTTCGATACTCTAGGAACTACGAGTAAACCTGCACTCTGAGAACGGAGAGCTCTATTAGGAACGTACGGTACGTTTGTTCAGATCTTGCAAATACCACAGCACTAGGCCACTTTGGACTTTATACGCAAGTAATAAAAATTTGAATTGGATTCTGAGTTTTACAGGGAGCCAATGGAGGGAGGCTAACGCAGGAAAGACGTGCTCTCTCTTGTTAATTCCTGTCAGCACTTGCCCTGCTGCATTTTTGATCAGCTGGAGGCTATTCAGTGAATTACTTGGACATCCTGCTATAACACATTACGGTAATCTAGTCTAGAAGATACAAATGCGCAAATTACTTTTTCAGCATCACTCTGGGAGAGGATGCACCTAATCTTTGCAATAATACAAAGATGGAAAAACACAGTCTTACAAACCTGATTAATATGACAAATCCTGATAGAAAATAACACCAAGGTTTTGGACAGTTGTACTGGAGGCCATCGCGACACTATCTAATACCTTCCTAAGATGTTTGGGACCACAAACAATAACCTCTGTTTTATTGGAATTTAAAAGCAAACATTCGTGGACATCCAATCCTTGATGTCCCTAAGACATGCCTGAAGTTTGGTTAATGGTTCTGTTTCATCTGGCTTCATAGACAAATACAACTGTGTATCATCAGCATAGCAATGAAGATTAATGCCGTGGTTCTGGATAATATGGGCTGCATGTATAAACCGAACAAGATTGGCCCTAGCACTGACCCTGTGGGACACCATAGCTGACCTCGTCTGTACTGAAGAAACCTCATTAACATGAACAAACTGGAATCTATCAGATAAATATTATTTTGGTAAGTGAGAATGTTTAATGGTGAGGAGACCAAATTTGTCTTTCAATAAAGATTACATCATCTATGTAGAGTAAGGGCATCTGTACTGAAGGCATCTGAAGAATTAAGAAATCAAAAGATATCATATCTCTCATCATACTCACTGTTGTTTATGGAAAGGGATTATATACTACCAAGTTTTGTTTTATGTAAACCTTTTTTGTTTGGTTGTTTGTATGTGTTTGTAGGCCTAACATAGAAACTGCAAAGCCTGACCACGTGGTTGAAAACAAAGGAACCTCTTAGCAGACTCAAATTCCCAGCAGGCTTTGCAGGGTTTATTGTTTTACAACTAGGTGTGAAGCTGATGTCACCAGCCTCTCATTCAGCTTGGACCCCAAAGTCCAGGAGGGGTCCTCACTGACGGCTTACCCCCGTGTCTCTCACAAGCTCTCTCACAGCTCCAACAGCTCAGCATTTATCCTGAGTCTGTAACCTGTGAGGGTTACAGCTCCTACTTTAGCATGACAAAGCCTCCCTCCTCCATCACCATGTCTAAACAAGGTTCCCAAGGAACGGTAACTGTAGTCTTTCTGGCTGCAACACTGCAACGGAGTGACCCACAAATGTTCAGAGCCCCAGACGAAGGAAGCCCAGATGCTGTACTGACGCTACATCCCCTCATTCTCACAGAGATGAAGAAAGAGAGCCGTTCTTCGGCAGGAACACCAGCAGAGCATAATCATCCAGCTGTTCACCAAACGAAAGGAACGCTGGTCTGCCAAGGACAAAATCATCACTTGGATAGCTTGCAAAGTGATCCACATAAAAGGCTGTTTGTGTGTCTGGGCAGAGAAACTGAGTTATGCATTTAACTAGACTTGTTTTACCTTGTCATACATGTTGTAAGCCGGACTGCTGATCCCACCAGAACTATGTTTATTTGCTATAGATGCTGAAGTTTATTTATTCATTATTAACCGTCTTTTATTGCATCCACGTTGCTGGAGCTCAATGATGCGTCCTCCCACAACTGAAAATGAAGTTTTTCCTCATTTCCCAGTTGTATGACCAGAGCGCACATCTGAAGCTAACTTCACATTAGTAAACATCAGAGAAGCTTAGTTCTGGTAGTGACAAGTTATTCTACTGTTTTGAGTTTTACTCTCATTTCTTCTTTCTTTCATATTTTCCTACTAACCACACATACACACTTTTGCTCTTATCTTGCCCATAAGGCCTCAGATTTCCTTTGTTCTCACTGGATGTGATGAAATCTTGTCTGCAATTTTGAATCCTGTGAGACTTTATCACCACGTGACCAAGTGCCAACCATCTGACTTCCACAATGAGGCTCAGAACTAAAATTCGTTGCAGCTCCTCGAGTGGCTGCTAAAGGCTGGCTCCTAAAGCAAATCAATCTCCATTGACTCCCATGTAAATATGTCCAACTTTAGATCAGAAATAAATATATTTACAGCCTTGTTCAAAAACCACTTTGGTTTCAGTTGTTTGATTTTACATTCATGACAACTCTGGGGGGAGTTCTTTTTTTTTTTTTTTTGCACCATGCCAGGAGTTTATATCAAGCAATACATTTATTTCTAATATGATTGAGTGACAGTCGGGTCAGCCACTGGCTAGTCGTTATCACTACCTCATAATCATCATGCTACTTAGCTTAGCGAAGCAACCACCCATTTGTACAAACCCAGAGTTGGCTAAACGCACAGTCATTTTTGATTTTGCCATCAAGTCAACATGTTAAACAGTAAATCCCACTGTAAAGGTCGGACGACAGCTCTGCAGATAGTTTGCCGGGGTTCAGCTGAAGGAGCTGGGAGTAAAGCTAACTTTGATTGACATATGGTGGGCGTATTTCCGCCAGATTCCGAAGCAACACCACAAGAAAAGAAAACGGGCTTCAAAACCAGTCTTCAGGAACCAGTGAGTCACGTGACCCAATGCTTTATCCATTGTTTTATACAATCTATACATGTGAGTTTAACTTCAGGCCTGTGCTTCGACTCGTTCCTTCTCTGTTACTCTTTAGCGCCACTTCTGGTCACAGGCAGGAGCACATAGAATAACAGCTATTTTGAGACTGATTGTACTGTTTGGTTATTAATCCTGATATTTAGGTAGTTGCCCCATTTTAATTTATTCATATTGACAATTTAATTACGTTATTAATAATTGTCAGACAATTATTAATAACTCTTAAATAACTAAACAATCACTCCCTTTTGTTGCGCAACATCACTGACACAGGAATAACAATTATTTGTGTGAATACAGTTGCTGATGACCCCAGTGGACTGAGAGGTCCACAGAGAAATTTCATCTTAATGCATCCCTGGGTAAATTGATTACTGTATTTGAATGAATTATGTATAATCAATTGGCTTAAAGCATCACTGATGCTTTTAATCCTGGCTGACAGGACTGTTGATTCCAAATCAACTTAGGGTATATTTATAGTTGCACCTGCATGGGGAAAAATGCCAAAAGCATGAATCTACATGTAAACAACTTTCACCTGCAGGGAAGCCCCAGACTGGCTAAAAAGCTGCATCTATCGTTCAAGGACATGGTCATAACTTCATGTTTTAGTCATGCAATGCAGTTCCAAGCCAAAGCAATAACTTCTGCAAATTATTCAGTCTGAGATTTATGCACAAAGATACATCAATAAAGATATATGTATACATATAAATAAAATAAAGCCTTTTATTATTGTTTATTCAGTCCTGCTCATAATTTGAGCACAATACCTTTTGAGGTGAGTTGAACTCCAACACAGACTTGAGCACCAAAATGATAAAATATAAATGGTTATGGGAAAAAAGAAACAATAAATGAGTGACATTTATAGAAAAAAATGCCCATTGTAGATGTTCTTTGACAGCACAAGGACAGCTAGAATAAGATCTTGAAATCTCTTTCCTCTCCAGCTATATTCTGTAAAGAAAATGGCTCTTATCTACTGTCCTTTATAGTATTTGTCAGTCATGCCACCATCTTTTTTCATTTTTCTCCTCTATTGCCTTCATAACGACAACTTCTGTAGCCATCTTCTTTTTCTTTTTCTTTAGTCCTCTTCTTTCCATTTTCAGATCCTCTCAATGCCATTATTTCCTTTGACATTTTCCTTTTCTAATTTAACACTTTTGTGTCTTGCTTTGGCCATAGGCTGATGGGTGGTACAGGCAGGGCTGCACTGGGACAGAAAAATCGGCTCGTGCATTTTGATTTGAGACCGGCCCACCAGGTATTGATGGAAAGGTGATGAAGCCTATGAATAACAACTACCTTTCAAATGTTGGAGCTTTTCCAAGGAACTAGACTTTGGTTCACTTCTAACCACTCCATGGTTCTAATACTTCTTCCTTACTAACCGATACACCTGCTGCATAAGTGTATGCATAAGCAACCAGTATATGTGGGAGGGACAACCCAGGGAGGGAGGGACTAGCAACTTTTTTTTTTAAAAAGCAATTAAGGACAAGTTTAGCTACTTTTTTGGAGACTCCGACATGGAAGCTGTTATCGTTTTCACTCTTCTCAGTGAGGAGCCAGTGCTGCTGGGGGCCCCTTACCTGTACACCAGCCTTTCTTTGTTGCAATCACAGCAGGACCTTCACATCCCCGTGTCCAGAGTGCAAATGAATCGCACATCCACAAATGCACAGCTGGCTAATCCTGCACTTGCCCAGGGACATTGAATAATAATTAATAATTATAACTGTACATTTTCAATAATTGAATTAATGTAAAAATTAGTCAATGGTTTTGCACTTGTTGTTCCAAACATATTAAGTGTTTTTACTCTGTTTTTGGGAGGAAAACATTTCATTAGAAATTAATTTTATTAGAAAAGAAATTGTGTCGAATAAAATTCAATAACAGTAAGTCATACCAGTGGTTTTAAAAACAGGTTGGTGCATAAATGGACTAGTTGAATGAGGACTTATTGTTGAATCTGTTTGAAAATGTCTTTGAATCAAATGTTTACTTACAGGTAAAAGTTGACATCTAACATCCTGTTATAATGCACCACAATGCAGGAAATGGCATCTACATTATTAATGATTTTCCGGGGGGTGAACCCCTCAGGTACCAATGTCTTATTCAAATTTGCTGGGTAATGACAACCAGAAATACAGTAAAAATTATTTTCAAATCAACACTAATGATGCCCGATCAAGGGCTTTGGAGGTCATTGAGATTGATAACGCACCGGTGTGTGGTTTTGACAAAACCAATATTGTTTTCCCTGGACCACTGCCAGACCAGCAATGACTCATTTAGCCTCTTGTCATCTATCATCCACTGGCTGTCTAGCTGGATTCCAACAAAGGATCTGGGGTGTATAGTTAGTTTGAAAACGTTTTTGAGAAAATCTGGCCTGACAACGACAGAAAGCCTCCATGCAGCTTTACATAAGGCAGCTTTCATATTTAGAATATATGGACTACTCAATTTTCATCTAAACATGATCATGCAGGGTGGAGACAGGAAAGTCTTATATCCTTCCAGCTAAAATAATTTCCTTACTTGTAAGGAGAAACCTTTTTTATGTGTGTGTACCTCCCAGTAGAGACGTAAGACATAGGATACAACAAATTATATCATTACCTGCTGAATTATTTGACTGATTTTAATAAAATATCTGCTTTCATGTCTTTTGGAGATAATAACACTGACACAATCTTTACAATGACTTATTCTAGAGGCAACTTAAAATATAAAAAAATGCAAGTTCTAACATGTGTTTTTTTTCTGTGAAGTGGTTGCCTGTAGTTTCTAAACAGAATAAATAAATAAGTAATTAAAACAGTAAATAAATAAGTAAATAGAATGTCTCCAAGTATTTTAAAGGATAGTTCAATAATGTCTTTGTAAAAATGAAGATAAGTGCTGGTGAAAACGTTTCATATTGGTGTCACCAGGAGAAAGTATCTCTGGGAACAGAAAAACAGGGACAAGCAGGATAATCTAGATAGTTTTGTTGAACTTTTAATCAGTGTAATAAAACATGGACCCCTCTCACATTTGGAATTGAGAGAGTGAAGGCAGTCTTGCTTTTGTGGCAAATCAATCTGTCAAATTTGCCTTGCCTGCAGCTACTTTTTAACTGCTGAAGCTTTCCAAAAGAACTCAATGACGTGTTAGGCAGGTCTAAGTATGGACTGCAACTTGGGTCTGTTGTAAGAGATACTGTTCACATTTGACAAGTGAGGCACCTTTGACATTATGTATAGTCATAAAAAAGTCATCTGTGATGACTGCAATAAAAAGTCTCTCAGACGAAGAACAAAATTTCTTTCCATTTAGGGTTGTCCACATTTCACAGTTAGTGGCAATGCAGTGGTTTACCCCCCTCCCCCCACCCCCCAAAAAGATGGGATGATTGTGGAGACTTTTTGTTTTTTTGAAGATAAGTGTGACAGCACATTTCAGCTGTACCTGTGTTCCTGTCATTCCCTTTGAGCCCATTCTTTTGCAGTGGTTGTTGGATGATTGTGAGCCAGTGTCTCAGCAGTGAAGCACTCTTATCTGCTAAATGACAGTCTGGGATCAGAGAGAATTTTGAAGATCCAAAACATAACTGAACAGTTTTTTTTTTTTTCATCCTTCATGTCATTTTGACATTAATAATCATGCAGAGAGAATGACCTCCAAAACAGTGTATAAAGCAGGGCCCACAAAAGAGCAAACACTCAGTAAAGTCATTGTGTTAAGCCTCCAAACACTATTGTCCACATGTCCGTGGCACTGAGAATAAACTTTTATGATGACAAATTAGCGAGTAGAGCTCAGTTCAGTTGAATAAGACTCAGATCTCTTTGTGCAAACCTTCGTTCTTATCAGCTTTCTGTAGCTGGACATCGCTCTGACCAATGCAAACGATACAAAAGAAGCCATTATTCTGCCCGTCTAAGCTCAGACCAGTGAGCTATAATGTAATGCTGCAAGGTTTTTTTGTTCTGTTTTTTTCTTTGTCTTTCATGGTTGAGTGATGTCCTGTGCAGGCACTAGACAATTCCAAAGATGAGTTGAACAGTTGAACATTGTGTTGCCTAGAGCTAACAATGCCAAGAGAGGTCAGCGCATCCTTGTGTTGTTGTAAATTAAGGCACAGGACATGGTCATCAAACTGGAAATTCAACATTTTTACTAATGATGAAAAATTGTTATTTCTTTGTTACCTAACAACACGGAAGAGACTTTAGGGGTATTTCTGAAGTCAGGAAGTCTTTGAAGGTTTAAATTCATCATTCTGAGTTTTAATGAGTTATCTGTGGGAAGTCATTTTAAAAAATACTGAAAAATTATACAATATATTAATCACACAAGGATTTTTTTTTATCAGCTGGTAGCAATGATCAAGATGGCTAGGAATAAAAACATCGTAGGAGGTCAGGAAAGTACAGGGGAAAGTAAAACAGAAGTACTTTCAGAAAAAATAAACCATTAAATCCTTGCTTATTAATGCTGGGTATATAAATTGGTTTGGGCATTTCTACAGGAAAACTGTGGGTAAACCAAGTTCATTTGCACCCTTCAAACAACAGCAAAATGTACTCACATTAAGCATATAAGTCTGTCAGTATAACCTTTGAAAGAAATGTCAAAAGAAGCTGCAAAATGAAAGTGGAATAAATTGAATTAAACATCTTCAAATGCCACATGGATTATAGCCGAACAGAGAGTGTGACATAACGCCGACACATTCACTCACAATATGACAAGTCCTCAAATAGCCTGGTGCATGCTGCTGTCTGGCAAGCCAAGCAGGATGTGTTCATGTGAAATATCTGTAATTAAAGACTTGCCGTCATTAAAGGTGGCACAGCTGCCTGTATTACAGCGAGACACATGTCAGCTAGTCTGAGGTGTCAAGGCGCATTTAAGAAACAAAACCTTCTGCCTTCATGACGCGTCAGACATGTGGAAAAACGGAGGAACAAGTCAAGTTTAGATGAATCAACTGCTTTCATAATTTTTTTGTCCATCCATCTAGTCCTCTTTAAAAACAGTCAGAGAAATTTTGTTTGAAATAAAATCTCCCATTATGATACGACTGTGGCCATAATACATAACTCTTAGGAGTGATAGTTTGTGACAAATGAGATAGGAATCACTGATGACTCACACACAAACACAAACACACACACACTGTAAAAGCTCCTCTCTTACGTCAACTATCTCCATACATTTATTTGAAACTTCTGATATGCTGCTTTTCATGGGTTGGTATGAAAATTGAGCAATTAAAAGATGCAAATAGCTGTCATAAGAACCTTTTTCTAGTGACACTTGAAGAGAATCTCGATCTTTGCCAAGGAAAATGAATCCTCTAATAGAGATTATATGTCACCTTACATCTAAGCGCAGATATCATTATGAAATTTAGTTTTATGCATTTTCTACTTCACGTTCTGATCCTTTTATGGATTGCTCTTGGTTTGCTGTATTTGGTACAGAAGGCCTGGAAGAAAACTAAAGCCTATGAAGCAGTTCTTCTATCTGTTCCCTGGAATAAAAAAGAATCAACATTTGTTCAATTTTTTTTATTGTATAGTCAATCTCATTTTCCATGAAATCATATAGTCATTCATTTTCCTCACTGGCTTCGGTCCTATGTAAGATCAAGGGGCTCTGCTGTAGTCTATCTCAGCTGTCACCAAGGAAAGATGGCATACACCTTGGACAGGTTGCCGGTCCATCACTGGGTCACACAGTGACAACACAATCATGCCAGTTCTCACTCACCCCAGTGGTTTGGTAATTTGGAGTCATAAATTAGCCTAAGACTGCAGGAAGAGTTAATAGGTATGTCGATAAAACCCGTGCAAAAACAGGGAGAACAAGCTTCAGACCAGGGTCTTCTAGCTGTGAGGGAAATTGTGTTGAATACCACACCATCATGCTCTGCTTTTATTCCCTATCATGTTATTTAAAGTGGACATAACACAAGGAAATGGCAGTATGAGCGTACATTTTTTGGTGGGCAGGCACAAACACTGCAGTTGCTTCCAGGGACGTAATGTGGGCACGTGCTGTTAATTGGACTATGGTCTGTAATGTACAAATGGGAATATAATCAACTGATATTAAGTCGTTACTGGTGCTTTTATCCAAAGTGACGTACAGAGGTGAAGGGCTCGCTCCACCACTGTAGAACCACAAAAGAGAACAGTTTGGAATAAGACTGTCTTGCATGAAGGGCCAAGAGATATTCCCGGGAAGAAAATAGCAAACAAGGAGGAGCATAAACCTATATGACTGAATTTAAATAGCTGTGTGCAGACCCAGCTCTCTATGTAGGCATTAGTAAATTAAATTTGGTTCCGGCAGCTGTGGGTAGCCAGTGGATTCAATGAGTCATCGACATGTGTCCTTTTTGGTTAATAAAACACCAGTCGTGAAGTGCAAAGTGACCAAGAGACATATACAACATGATCTGATAAGGATAATGTATATATATATATATATATATATATATATATATATATATATATATATATAATACATTCAAGTAACGATTGATTGAACTTCCCCATGATCTCTGACTGTTGCTTCCACATTCCATAATTACATGTGAAATGAATAATTTATTGTATATTTTATTTCAGTCTCAGTTTACCTTGAACGCTATGTGTTTCTAGAAGTTCAATATATGGATTATTTTTATATCTTTTTCATAGTGAACTTCACAGTCTAAATGTTGCAGAGGCAGTTTATGGCATGTTTCATTCAGCTGCCATGCATGTCAGCCTTTGATAACGTGCGCGCACTGGCACCAAACTGAAAATGAAGTAGCAAAAAAAAAAAAAGAGAAAAGAGAGATTATCACAGTGTCACTACAAAAATGAGATCTGAGCTCCCCCCACTTGCAGGCACTCTTGACATCCAATTAAGTCTTTTTGCATAAATGTAGAAGCAGGCGATGCATGATCTGTCCTTTGCAATCCAAATCTTTCTTTCACAGCACAAATATCCTGTGTTGCTCTCTTAGAAAACCAAATATTTTGATCCGCCTACTCTATAGCTGTGTAGTTGTCCTGTGCAGACCATGCTTCATTGTCTTAGCACAGGTCTGTGAAAAAGTACTCATCATTACAGCAATTTTTAGAACTCTGTCTCAGTAATTTTTGACCCATTTGCAAGATAGGGTTAGGGTAACTGCATTTACAAAAGTTAACCGGTGACAGTGTGCCATGCTGAGACTTAAAGGGAATCAGTGACTTGTATTAAGTTGCAAGATGACCCTTCTGTCATCCCCTTTATTAGAAATTTTCATTTCATTTTAATGTACCAACTGAGTAATCACTTCGGGTTTTAATATATGTAATCATTATCTTTTAGTAGTTCTCCATCTCTTAGTTATCCTGGAAGAACAGTAACAGCTTTGAATGTAACCTCCCATGGCTTAATTTTAATTACGCTCCTTTTCTTTAAAAGAAAAAAAAAATCCTATTTTTTCTGTAGTTAGTTCTATCACTTTATCTTTTCACAGGTTACAGGCTACCGAGTTCTTCCCATAATGACCACAGTATAAACATTAAATCATAATATTATATTATCTTCTGTGAGTTACTGAGATTTTATTTATTTTTCATTACAGTTATATTCCTGAAAATAAAACCTTGTTGCTTCTGTGACCAAACTCCACCTGAGAATTTTGTGCGAGACAAATGCAGCCTGCTACCTTTGGAGACATTTCTGAACAGCACGTCTCAACAAGCAGGCTGGTGGATAAAGGTCATGCCAAGCTAAACATTTGTTGACACGTCCCCGTATAAAATGAAAGCTGAACACCGCCTACCACTGAGCTACGGGAGGAAATGTCAAAAATAGAAGATCTGCAAATACAGATGCAACTGTGGTCTGCTTCGCCCTGCAGCAAAGGCATTTCTTAAAGATGCTGGAAAAAATATTCACAGAAACTTTGAGTGCAGCACATGAATGTTTGCGGGTGCGGATCATTCATGATTTTTACATTTATATTAAACTGAATGCTGGTATTTTACCAGACAGAATACAAAATCCATCCATGGTTTGTTTTTGTTTTGTTTGTTTGAGCTGAAGTAGAAAGGATATCGCAGGTAAATTCCTTTGACTGAGCACAAAATCAAAGTGAGTGGTTGAGGATATCCTGGCTAAGAGGCTGAGTTACATTCTCTGAATACAGAAACTGATACTAGAAATCAGATGATAGTTTGGTTATCGTTGTTGTAATGGTTTAAATAGTTTCAGTGTGAATAAGAAATTACTGTCCAAGGTGCACGTGCGTGATAAATGCACTGAAATATTTGGATAGTAATCGTGCTGCAACAGCATCTAAATGTATGGTTTCACAAGGAAACAAAGTTCCTCGATGTTCTAGGGAACCACTCCAACAATGGACATCAAACTAGGCTGCCACAAGAAGGAGCAGAGAAGCTCTGACTGAAACACACTCTCAGGAAGTGCCATCAACCAACTGCATATCCTCATCGCCCATCCTGATCTTCATCTCCTTTTTTCTGCTGCCTGGAAGCTTCATCTCTAGCATGTGTCCATCAATATTCCCCAACCTCCCTCTATATGGTGTTATGTCTCCACACCGTCTCAGTTGTAGCATGTCTTCCTCTTATCTCCAAAAAGTCTAGGGTTGTTCCTCTGACACGCTTATTTTTAATCTTAGCCATCCTTGCCACTCCCAAAGAAAACCTTTACATCTTCAGCTCTGCTTCCTTTCTCCTTGTCACTGGCACCATCTTTAAGCAATAAAGAAAGGCCGGTCTCAATATCGTCTAGTAAACCTTTCCTCTAACTGCTACTCTTTTATTATATCTCCAGATACTTATTTTTTTCCCACTCTATCATTTCTCAGTGCAATTATGCCCAAGTATTTAAACTCCTGCACCCTCTTCACCTCTATTTGCATCCTCATCGTTCTGCCAGCAAAATCAACCCAAATCTGTCACATACTGTGCAGCATCCACATCTCTCAAACCATACCAACCAGTTGTTTAAGTTTTCTGAGGTGCAGAGCCCTTTATGACAGTTAGAAGGACATACAATGAGTCAGAGATGTGTTGGTATCTAAATTATACAGCTTTATGGGTAAGTAAAATAAAATATCGAATTTGAAGCACGATACCTGCAATTTCTAACACGTTATTCTGAGAAACTGAAGAAAGAAATATGAGATCATAAGTGGGAAGTGAATTTATTATATCTTAAGTGAATAATGGATTACTAGGAGTCCCCTGTAACACTACATTTACATTGCAGAAATCTGGTTTGAGATTATTTTTGTTAAATTAGACAACAACACATCAAAAGGCTAGAATCATTCTGGAGAATCAGTTTTTTTTTTTGTGTTTTTCTTTTTTTTTTTTTTGCCATCTCTGTTTTGTACATTTTCAGATCATTGGTGAGTCGCTGGATCCAAAATGTAAATAACATTATAAAGGACAAAAACAAAAATAAAAAAGGAAAAGAAAACTTGTCTCCCATTTATCTTGAGATCACAATAAACAGTGTTGGACACAATCTTCAGCTATTGGAGTGAAGGTCGAATAATGTACTCACGCTATTTCAACTTTTGAAATTTGATTTAATTTGGCTCCTTTTACTTCCACCGTGTTCACTCTTCAACTACAGTCAAAACTCAATCAATCTGCATAAAAACGTTTGTCCTCTTAAATACAATGCAACTTCCAAAGTACTGTGACTTTGAACAGGCCTCTAAGTAAAGGGAGTCAAACACAGAGTATTTAAGGGTTTTTAGAGTGCCACTGTTTATATCTTTGACACCAGACAAGGGAAACAAACAAAGATGACAGCAATAAAATAAATGCTGTTCGTTTGAGGGAATGTGCACTGATAGAATTACTGCCTATCCTCAGCCAGACATCAAACGTGTGTAGTATAACCTATTCTACATCCCACCGCATCGCAACAAATTGTGAAATCTACACGATGTTAATTTCCTTAAACAAGATCCACAAAAGACTGCAAAAAAAGGTTACATCTATGATTATTCTATGCTGAAATATATGCCTTACAATCAGTCGACTTAATACAACCTAGATATTTTTCAACAACAGGCAACAAAGTATTATTTGTACTTCTAGGAATGTGGTAATGATTTTATATGTAGTATTGAATACTATTTTTTTTAGGGTGGGATTATCCAGTTCCTTTCTGGAGTCTACCAAAATCTCCCGACAGCAGGAATAGGTTCCAAACATTCGAGCAGTAACCACCAACCCTGGTACACTCACTCCTACAGACAACTTAGGACCACCAACCAACCTCACACACTGCAGCAGCTGCAGCACCCAGAGACAACATATCAACACCACAAAGAAAGGCTTTACCTGAGATTTAAACTGAGAAGCTTCTCACCGCGAGGTGAAGGTGCAAACCATCACACCACCATGCTGCCCGAGGAACAACGTGCTAACTCTAGTCTAAATGCATCTCTGTAAGTCTCTTCTCAAGTCCCCCCGTTTTCATCTTCTACTCAGGTGTTGTATTTTATTCGTCTTGATGACACGATCAAAGACAGGAATAGCCGTGTCACTGTCCCCGGTGGCACAGTATCGGTGGCGCTGCCTCTGTGAGCAGCGCTGATGTCAAAGGAAGAAGCACACAAGTTACCAAGTTATCCTTCTCTTTTATTTTGCATTTTGTACTTTATCATTCATTTTGACATTATTCAGAATCTAAGAAAATCTACGCTTTCGCGTTAAGCTGAAATGTTTGCTCCAACTAAAGCAAATGTTTTGAATTAAGCTTTTCTTTTTTTCTCTTTCATGCACTGATGCCTTTTCAGGTTATTTGTTTGTTTCCCAACACATTCTTTTTCCTTTGCAAGTATGCAGTCAAGCTTTAACTTTTGCATGTTCTCGACTGAGATTTATTTTTTTATTTATGCCAACAACACAATGGTTTTCAGGCATGGCAAATATTCAGACATTTCAACAATTTCATGTAATTTAAACATTAATGCCTTTTTCCAGTTCTTCCACATTTGACTTTCAGCTCCTCATCTACATATACAACGGCTTCAAATCTTCTTTAGAGGTATTGGAAGAGTTTAGCCCTCAGAATTCATATTACCTTTGTAACTAAAACTGTAATTTTCTACTTAACCTACTTAATAAATTAACTGTGTACATAAGACATTGCAGCTAAGGGGCAATTTTTTTTTTCTTTTCAACTTAGTGGTTGGTAATGACTAAGTCAGAGCAATAAAGCAATTTTGTGACATCTTTATAAACTGAAAGAATTAGACATGAGCTCTGTCAGTCAGCCCCATTGGGTGAACCTAGATACCTTTGTGCTGCTCACTGCCCACTTACAGCCGCCTGGAATCACTCGAGTAGTAAAAAACAAAACCAAAGATTTTTTCACTGTCTTGGATCTTGTGACTGTGAGGCAGCATTTGGCAACCTCACCTCACCTTTTTTCCTGCATATGACTGAACGCTTCTCCTCCGAGCTTCACTGAGAACTACTTGTCTTTTCATTTAGTTGAAGGTTGTGAGTCAAAAAAAAGCCCAAACACATTTTCCACTTTACTGAAATAATATTGCTTATTTCCTAAATGTCCTTTGATCATAGAACTATTCATTAACTGAGTTATATATACTTTTTTTTTCTCCTCTGGACAGTTTAAAAATCCTCAGAAATCCGTGAAAAAAAAGAACCCATTAAACTCAGAGAACAATACTAAGATGTGACATTACAAGAGTGTCTGCCAGCTTCAGTAAATGAAGTGTCCTGACAGCACAACGCTGAAATATTAACCGACATCTTATGTTTTCTAGCAGTCAATATATGTCATTTAAACAAAGCTTTTTACAAACATGCTGATTCCTCTTTCAAGATGGAGAAGCTGTGTGTAGGACTTGAAGAGGGGCGTGCAAACTGTCGTTTTAACTGTAAAGACACTAAAAGGCACAGACAGCCCAGAATTATTGATCCTTTCTTAGAAGACACTTATTTTTAATGCTTGGGAGATTGGAAATAAAGAAGGCTCTTGGTTACTTTAGTTTGGCTCATTTTCACACTTTTATATTGTATTGATTTTTTTGGGTGGGGGGGGGGGGTCGCAAAAAGCTTATTCTCAGTCCCCTTGATGCTAAGGTGAAAGTAAAATGTGCTACAGAAACCTTCCCTGGCTTGTTTATGAGGGGGTATGAGCAGTGAAGTACTAACGTCTAACATGATTTTGTACTCAGCCAGGATAAAGGCCGGCTTAAATAACTGCAGCAGGTGCAGGGACTTTGTGACTTCAGCCATTTCAAACGGATATGCATTTAAATGCAGACACAAACCATACAATGGCAGTTGGAGGCCATCCACAACCACTGTGCAGACTACAGTTCATGTTGCATCAATACAGCTGCACCCAAGTTGAGGTAGACATGCATTTGTCTCGACCTAATCAGGAGTACAAAACCATATTATTTCAAAAGTATGAATTGAATCTGTGCCAGAACATCACCACTACAGAATATGAAGACGACTAAACAGGATGGCGGATGGAAGTGGGGATTGATTAACATGTTAGAGAACTTAGCAAGAGGGTAAAGGGGGTCTCAGTACTTTAATCCCCTCTGTTTTAAGTGGAATTAAATTACAATAGTTTTAGGGATCCGTGTGCTAGTGAACAAACCTTCAGTGGTTTTAATGGACACGTTTGTCACATCCTACTTCTCTGGATCCACTATGAACCTGAACGCTGACAGATGTGATCCAGCCACACCAGGGCGTGTGGCACTACTGCCCCCTTCAGAAACCAAGTGGGATTGCAGCATGAAAGGAGAACTCGCTCCATAGGATCCATGACGGCGCTCGTGCGGGAAACTGTACGGCAAGACTGGAGAAACGTGGGTCAAACATTAGTAGGACAGTAAAAGACGACCTGATAAACACTTGGACACAATGATGTACAAATGCAGTAAATGAAGCTGGAAATTAGTTGCATTTTGTTTCCTGTCCAGTTATTTAAGAATCACACAAACTGAATAAGAATTTTAAAATGTTTATTAAAAAAATAGAAAAACTTACATTTAAAAAAAAAAAAAAAAAAAAAAAAAAGAAGTATACACCTAAATGATAGTTGCAATGCAACGCATTCTACATTACATCGACATGAGCTTGGGATTTGGTGCAATGCAATAAGATCTTCTGGACAAGGTGCCAAAATGCTGCACTTAAACAAGAAACAATAATAAAAACAACACGTTAGTACTGCTATGGTCAACACTGACATATATAATAAGAAAAAAAAAAAAAAAAAAAAAAAAAAAAAGAAAAGAAAAAGAAACCCAATTGTAATACTGCTTTGGTTAACACCAACTGCACTGAAGGAAGAAAGAAAAACAAAAAAAAAAAAAACATGATGGTTATACTGTTATGTTGACAATACAAATCAGTAACTGCAATGGGGGTCTACTCCTGGAAATGTCAGGTAAAGGCAGCTTCTTAAAAAAGAAAAAAAAAAAAAAAAAGAAGAAAGTATGTAACCCCCAGCAATGCTTAAGGGAAAAACTAAAAACGCACAAAGCTCTGAATATTTACAGGAAGAGAGGAAAACAAAAAAAAAAAAACAAAAACAGGTTTGGTCAGTTAAGAAGGCAGTTAACCTGTCGCTTTAACAGAATCAAAGCATATCTAAGGCAAAACAAGTACTTTGCTGGTAATAAATTAGCACCAACCATTTCTGAAATGGCTGAAGGTACATTTCCACAACACCGTCTCTCAAAAGGAAATGCAGCCAACTCAAAGCCCTGGATACTAGTGGCGGAAAAGACAGGCAGTTGGCAAAATTTCAAGTGATCACGTAAGCACAAGTAAAATGTTGGCATTGTGGGGGGTTTTGGCACATTTCGGATGCTATACTAATAGCTCCCCCATCTGCTGGAAAGCCAGCCAGCCAGCCACTCACTAACCCTCTCTCACACACACATGCGCACACACACACACACACACGCGCACACACACACACACACACACACACACACACACACACACACACACACACACACGGCCCTTCAATCCATCTATTGCACCGACCAATATCGTCAACATATAAAAACTAAGTTATAGTGGGGAGACCCCCTAAAATTTAACTAAAACGTGAAATAAATAAAAATAAGTAATTATTGCACATAAATGCAACTAAGGTGGCAACGTTTACAGTATGAAACAAAAACATAGTGCCAATGTAAAAATCGTGTTGTGACAAAAAAAAAAAAAAATTACGACAGCACACACAAAACTTGGTACATTCAAACCAGTCATCACAGTTTAAGCACTTAAGACAACGTCTGTTTTGTGCTATCACATCAAAAACATTGTCAGCATTGCGCTGCATAGGTAGGAAAGGTAGTGCTTCACTTCAGTCCACAGCACAATTTGTAGATGCCTCCTCAAGCTTTAAGAGCTCTGAAACAACAGGGAGTTTCATTTAGATGATGAAATGCGCCCAAATCTTAAGAAAACCCCGATAAGGGTCGACTGACCAGCTCAGTACTATGGCACGTTTGAAATGTTCATGTTAAACCAATACTTGACACCTCTTCGACCAACCGAGATAGAACACAGCTGAGGAAGGCCCAGTCCATCAATTACCAACTCATCAAAATCCACCCAAGTTTGTGCTAGTGAACACCCAGTCTCAGTGGAAGAGCTGCTAACATTCAGCAAGTCGTTTACAAGTTTCCTGGATGAAAAAGGAGACAACTTGACCAGACTCGTGAATCCTTGCACAACGCAGGTAGATTTTTAAAAAGACACAAAAAACAGAATGCATACAAGCACAGAATCCCAACGGCCCGAGTCCTCATCGGCTCTGGTTAAGAGCAGGAGCACTGTCCCTCTTTCTGCGTCGCCAGGTGTTGCGGTTGTACTGGTGCTGGTTTCGGAAGCTTGATCCTGTGTTATGACCCTGGGGAACAAACCTGCGCTGGGGGCTGAAGTTTCCTTGAGGGTAATTTGGGGCTTGGAAGCTGTCAGACTGGTTGTGCTTGAAGTTGAATTTGTGTGGCTCAACTGAGCCATGGGAGTGGGACCTCATGGCGTAAGTGTGGCTCTGCTGCTCCCTCACGTGAGGGTGGTGAAGGGGGCTGGGGAGAGGGCTTCTGGGGTTAGTGGGCTGGGGCACTTGTGCGCCGTGCGCTGCGTGACGGTGCACAACACTGATGGAAGGAGGGTTCTCGTGGTAGAATTGGCAATCGGAGAGAGAAGGAATGGTGATGTTTTCTTGGTAAGGCATCTGAAGCTGGGGAGACAAAATAAGGTAAGATTTCTACCAAGACTATAATCTTACCATTATAATATACCAGAGGAAAGTAAAGAGATGTCAGCTCCAACCTGCTGAGCTGTGTGGATAAAGCCTGCTGATTGTGCAGCCCTCATTTCAGCAGCCATCTGGATCATGGAATGGACCGAGGCCAGGGCGACAGGGTGGACCTGGATGGCAGCATTGCTGCTCGGTGGAGAATCAGACTCCTGAGAAATAATTGAAGACTTCATTTACTTGATGTTGGTCACATTGTGGTAGAGAGCATCCTAGTTATGATGATCCCGTCCAGACCTGGCATAAAGTGCTTCCAAGGAAACCCAATCACAAGTGGCCAATGCAAATGCAAGTACTGAACTAATTCCTGGGCAGAATCCAAACTGGTGTTTGTGTCACTCTTCAAAGACTAAACACATCAAGGAACCTACTAAATGCTTTAGATGCAGTAATAAAGCGCATCCTTATGCAGAGTGAGAAAGTTTGAACTGATCGGGTGTAAACATGAACCAAGCGCTGGCCACTTCGATTTCTCATCATGTTATTGGCAGGTCTAAATGGGGCTATTCTTCAAACGATCTTTAAGAAAAACAACACTTATAACGGGTAATACACAAGTTGCACGAGTACTTATAAAGGAAAGGTTTCACTGATGGGATAAATGAACACAGAAAATATCACGTGGTCTTACTATGTCACTCCCAGAGGAAGACGAGGAGGAGAGGGAGCATGCCGAGGACGACGATGAAGAATGGTGCTGAGGGCTGGGGAGAAACACTGGAGGTGGGGAGAGCGAGTCTGCACTGAGGGGAGAAGACGTGTCCCTTTGATCATCAGCGAGCATAAGTCTGCCTAGATCCTGTTCACAGGCTTCAATATCTGCAACCACACAGAAAAATCCATATTTGAGATATTTAAAACAAATTGACAGCGTCTCATGTCAAAACATGTTTGGACATAATAGAGCCTTTAAAACAGATATGGAAAGCAGTTGAACAGAAACTTGCCATAGTTTTCCAGCTTGGTGTACTGCTTCGTTCTCCATTTCTTGATTGTCCAGTCTCTGTAGGCCAACACCTCTGGGCTGATTTTGATTATTCGTCCTAGAGTGCTGTAAAAAAACAACAACAAATTAGATAAAAGTAAAAATGTAAACCATCATACTGTAACAACGTGATCACATGACTTCTTCGCAAGCAAATAATATTTCCTGGTAATCAGATACAGGGTCAAAGAAACCCACCTATCATATTCTTTGTTGGGGTATGCACGTGCAAGAGGAGACACGCCATGACTCAACACCATGTAGGCAAAGTCAAAGACCTGCTTGACTTGCTGGACTCCGTATGAACTCCTGCCCACATCGTTGCCTGAGTAGATCAGAATGTGGAGATTACACGCCGGATCAGTTGTACAGCTCAACACGTGATGCGAGCCATCTGTGCAGGTGTTAAAAATAGCTCCATACAGATACAGCGATTTTAAAGCAGGGTTGTTCAGGAAAACAGACCTCAAACACAGAGTGCAAATAAAAGCTAAATCAATACTGGAAAATAGTGGGAAAAAGGAGGAAAGACAAGAAGGGTCAAAAACACTGCGACTAGCTCATAAATGTAACAGCCATGACAGGGGTGGCTCTTCACATTCAAAAAGAAATGTTCTTATTTGCCCCATATCGATTTTTGCTCAATTTATTGCGACTGAATTTGTACTTGTGATTATCTTTATTATTAAATGACAATGTTTCAATTCTCCTTTATTTGTTTGCACTAAGCAGATGATGAATGTGTGTTCGTGCCTGTGGTTATGTACACATGCTTATACTGGATGATCATAGGAACATCACATGGAAACATTATTTCAAATCCAAGTCTGACCTGGCTGTAAAGGATCCTCTATGCAGAGCATGGATGGCCTGTTTCCATTCCCCATGGCCTTGAGCATCTCCTCTTTGGACAGGTAGGCTCCTCCGTTCTTCACCCGGATACCAGTCTTCATGTAGTTAAAATCGCGGCCGTACAGCTCGAAGAACTCGATGAGCAGGATGCCCAGGTTAATGTTGGGACGTTGTGTGTCGATCCGAGGGTGTAGCTGAGTGGCACAACAGGGTAGAGTAAAAAATAAAAAAGGGTTTGTTAAAAGGTGCAGTTAGGAGGGCGATAAAGTGATGTCTGGAAAAGATCTGTTTTTGAAAGTATACAGCCAAAACGCTCAATCAAAAGTTATGCCTCCAGAATCAGGTTTCCATAACATGAATACGCACCACACCTGACTTTCACAGTCATGTTTAACTCTTGTAACAACCGATCCTTTGCTGGCTGAATCCAGTCTTTTTTCAACACACACTGGTTCTGGCACGTTTCTGCTCGTCAAGCTCATTGGTTGTGATAATCCAATTTACCAGCGTTGCCACCGACCATCAACGGCAGCTTCCAGCTGCTATCGTGTGTTTGGGCTACGTTCACACTGCAGGCAAAACAACACAAATCTGATTTTTTTTTTGGGGCCCACATCAGACCTGGGTCACTTCCATATGTGCTCCTAAAACAGATACGCATCGTATGTTGCCCAATGTGATTTCAGTCTGAACTGGTCAGGTCAAATTTCACTAGTCTTTTACATCACTTTTATGCGTTTTATGTCGCAATTCTTTTTTTGTATAAAATCTGAAGCAGATTTCTCCTGGCTCTGATGCCTCATCGACATTTCTGTACAGATATCACCCCACATGTGGCAGATGTTGAAACCTTTACTCTCCCTGTCCTCAGGTTTCTTCTGACAATTAATTTATGAATTCGTTCACTTTCACATAAAAATTCAAAAAAAGGGAATGCCCCAGGTTCCATGTTTTCATCCGTACACCTGATAAACTGTGTTTAAAATGTCCTGCATACGCAGTGACACGAAGTCATGTCATAGCAAAAGCCTGTTCACAATGCAGCCTGATACAAGCCCATCTTATCTTAGCGTTTTATTTACTCATATATAGGATACAACATAAAAGACTAGTACCATTTTATACACGCTTTAAACTTATGATCGTCCCTCTAGGGGAAATTTCCACACTGTCCCCCATTGTCTGTAATAAACAGAACGTTAGCACCATCTGCTGGAAACATAAGATAACAACACTTGATCGACCTACAAAGTCCATGGTTTGAAAGACTTGAATGGTAAAGTTTGGGTTCCAGCTGGCCACAGCAGTTCAGTGTTCCCAAAATAAAAAAAGGAGTTTCAAACTTCACAAAAGAGGTGCTCTGTATTTTTTTTTTTTTTTTAAACTGTCGCTAGATTGCAATTTTGGGAACATAGGAGGGCACTTGCTGAGGTTTTTGCCCTCTGTATAGAAACATGTAAAAGTGTGGGTGCACTTCCAAAAAAATAAAAGGGGGTAAAACCCTGACTTTTACATTTTTGTCAACTACTACTACTACTACCACCACCACCACCACTGTCATTTAGCAGACTTTTTTTTTTGTTTCCCCCAAAAGTGACTTACAACAGAGAGAACAAGCAATAAATCCAATAGGAGGGTGCAGCCTGGATAAGTGCTGGTCAGGCTGTTTGGAATCCAGTAGGACACAGGTGCATTTTTTTTTTTTTTTTTTTACCTCTTTGGCCCAGATGTAAAGCCGTATTCTGGATCATCTGCAGATGTTAAACTGAGCACGCAGGGAGGCCGACCAGTAATGAATTACAGTAGTCAATGCGCGTCACGACCAGAGTCTGAGGCAATGGCTGTGCCGTATGGTCTGCCAGGTAAGGTCTGATTTTCTTGATGTTGTAAAGAGCAAATCGACAAGATCGGGAAACCGAGGCAACATGGTCCTTAATAGTCAGCTGGCTGTCTAACATGACACCAAGATTCCTTGCAGAAGGAGTGGGCACAAGTGTGATGGAATCCAACTGCACGCTTATCTGCGGAGGTAAGGAATGACTGGCTGGAGATACAATAAGCTCAGTCTTTGACAGATTTAGCTGAAGGAGGCAATTCTTCATCCATGCAGAGATATATGCCAATAGGTGTTTTTTTTTCCTTTTTTTCCCCCTTCTTCACACAATCACATACACCAATGGTCAAATCAGGGTCAATGTGGGGATCAGTGTCACCCTCAGATGCCACGACACTCAGCGGGGCAAAGGATTGAACCGCTTATGCATCTGCGTACCTGCAGGAAGCTGATGGCCATTAATATGAGGCTATATGAGCTGATCCCTCCGGTGAAGACCTCATTCAGGTCCCTCTGCAATAGAAACTGCTTCAGAACGAAGATCAGGGGTGGAAGAACAGTGTACTTCTACAAAAGAGGAAGAGGAGAGGATGAAAAAAAGTGAACAAATATCAAAATAATGCTGTCAGAACCTAAAAATACCAAGTGTTTGAAACCAACCTTAAGGTAGCTTTTGATAAACTGTGCTGCTTTGACTGCAGTTTCAACATTAAAGCTGATGTCGACTTTCACCTTTGATTCTTGATCAGTGAGTTTGATAATTGGCACCTGAAGATAAAATGCAAACATGGGTTAAAAATCCTTCTTAAAAATAAAAAAAAGGCAGGGGGGCAGGAACAGCTTTTTATGACAAACTTTATTTTGCTTTTCAGAGCCAAATGTGGCCTCAACGTCCAACAGTAACACATACGATCCTTCGGTTACTTACTGTAGCTTTGTCAAGGACTTTGATGGGGTATGGACCAGCCACGTTGTGTTTTTTCAGGGCTTGCTCGAGTTCCTGCAGCGGGGGATGGTCCCACTTCCCAAACACCACCAAGTCGATATCACTGAGGACATAACAGCGAAACTCTTAAAACCTTTATTCGCTCAAATAACATCTACACCTGAGGAGCATAATGATGCTCAGACCACAGAAAATACAAAGTCCAAGCAAGTTACTGTTTATCTTTCACTAGAAGTGACAAAGTTACCCCGCTTCCACACACACCGAGTTGGATCTGTGAGAACGTATGATTTCTTGGGGCAGACAACCCCCCCAGTACTGCCACCATACACAACCCCAGACTGGACAAATCAGCCAAAAGCAGTGTTCTCATTTCCTAAAATCTATCACATTTATACATTTCTAAAAAAAAAAAAAAAAGGTCAGAGTGTACAGCATGTAACGGAAATGAAACAAACCACGTTACCTTGTAGGAAGATATAGTCCTGTGCTGAAGCTCCCAAATATCTCCACCTGGAGAGAACAAGATGAATTGGGTCAATCATGTCACATGATATCAGCAGCTTTTCTGCTCTTACCCCCTCCTGAATGCTTCATACCACACACACACACACGTGCACGCTGAGATGCTGATCACCTGCTAAGGTAATGCTGCAGGTTGACAGTCTCATGGTGTACCCGTTTTCAGGTGAATAATCTTACTCCACTACAAAACTTAAATATCTACAAGCAACAAAGTTTGGAGAAGTATCACATCAGGAAAGTAGTGCTGGATAAGGTCATGGGCTTGAAGAACAAAACGTTTTTTTTTTTTAAGAAGTGACATTTAACCCTTGTCAGAAGTTGGTACAATTTGCAGAAGGCTTAATGAAAGGCTTTTGGTCAACACAGCAGAATCATCCCAAAAAAAATCCCTTTTCAACCATGTGTTTACTGCTCTGGTCATTGCGGTTGATTTTGCAGGCCAGACTGAACCATCTGCTTTAATTCCAGCCTCGTTTTCTGTGATGCATCTCTTGAAACCAGAGTTAAAACTTTGCGCTACACATTTGTGAGGAACAGTTAATGCACCATGATGTAAACCCGAGTGGAAATAAAGCAGGGCTTGCTGGGTGGTTCTTCTCTAATCAGGGTTTGTGATGTCACAGTATCCATGCCTCACTGTATGAGCTGTGTTATGTCAAGACTTTTTGAGTTGGAGGTCACTTCATAACAAATATTTGCTTTCAAGCACAGGAAAATAAAAAAAATCTGACGAATTATGTTCCCTTCAAGAACCAATCACTACAGTAAACCTCGGGTTTTCACACAAAGGAACTTCCAGATGGGTTGGAGTAAAACGCAGCTGTCATCTGCTGCCACTCACCCGTGCTGTGGGCCACAAATCTTTGATAACAGATTCAATTTTGTTCACAACATCCCTTCTCATGGCCTGCTCTTCAGGTTTTGGTGACATGAAGTTGAAAAAGTCCATTATTTCTTCGTGAAGACTGAAAAAAAAGGGCAAGATGAAGCATGTTAATTTAAGTCAAACAGACCACTTCTACTATACGGAAACAACGAAAGACTATATATGTATATGTTCCACAGCTGCCAGTACTTGACTTAAAGCGTTTCTTTATTTTTGACCGTCTTACCCATCGACGCCCGGGTTGTAGCTTCGCATTTTCCACAAACTACAAGAAGAGTCCACATGATGCCCATTAAAGCCGTACAGGAGCGGATTGCCGCCGTGGAAAGTGTTGGCTCGGCTCAACTGCCTCCTGCGGCCGGATGACTGCGCCTGGTAGTGGTGATGGTGCTTGTTCCCGTGGTGGGTTTTCACCCCGGTGGGGGTGTGGCCGCCGGATTGTTGCATGCTGCGACAGTGTTGCTGGACGGCGTGAAACGGCGCAGCGGGGTGTTGCTGTCGGAGGTTGTTCTCATTCAACTCGCTCTCGCTGTAGTGTAAAAACGTGTTGGCCTCTTCCGACACGTTCAAATTGTCTATGTGAAGCGAAGAGCCAGAGGGCGACGAGCTCTCGGCCTCCGAGTCCAGGGAGGACGAGGACGGTGACAACGAGCCCTTCCGTCGGACGCTTCCCTTCTCTCCCCCGCCGTCTCGCCTCGGGAGTTTCTCGAACAGAACCGCCGGCGGCGGCGCTAGTTGTCTGCATTGCTCACCGTGAGAGCGCGTGGAGTTCGCATTTTGAACTGCAAAGTTGCGTATCTGGTTGAGGAGGTCGTTGCTGCCGGAGTTAGCTCCAAAACCTTGCGAGGTCTCCCAAATGTACGTCCACAGGGAATTGGCCGGTCCCTTCTGCTCCGGCTGGATCCAAGTGGTCCTGGGATCCATTCGCACTCGAGTTTTTGCCGATATTCTCTTTACGTAGATATTGCAAGCAGCGACAACGAAATAACCGCTCTGCGCGCAAGTAAACCAGTCAGTTTGGTGGTGTCTGTTTACTTGTTGTCCTTAAAGTGCTTCATGTCAGGAAACTGCTGAGGTTTGTCAAGCAGCCTGGCTGGATCCACTCCCCATACAAGAGCCAATATGGCGAACCCTTCAAGACGGATCACCGTGTGCGCATGTGTGAGGGATTTAAATCTTTGAACACGCCCCTCAGAGCTGCGAAAAACGTCAAGTTGGTCACGTTATGTACAGCTGGAAGCAACCGGAATCTCACATGCCGATATAAAACGTGTTAAACCTCTTAAGTACAGCAAAGCGTACAAATGCCTTTCCACATTTTTTATTTTTTGTCAGTGTGATAATATACAATTCTGACACGTAAACAAGACTTTGCATGTTTAGAGGAAATACAAGTTATGGTATATAAAATTGTGTTGTGTATATTTTTTAGATCTAAATCTCTGCAATTGAGCAACAACATAATTAAGTCACATTTATTTATTTTTCTTTAAAGTAAGGTACATTTTGTTATATTAAGCATAATTTTGTGTTTGATACTAATACTAATTTTGCTTTATTTTAATGTTAAGATGTGGATTTACAATATTGTCCTATTTGTATAAGTATCTACTTACTTAAAAATGTCAAAAACATGTCTTACTTTTGTAAATGTGTTTTTGTACAATCTGATGTAGACCAACGTTCACTGAATTTAAAAAAGCTTGTAAGGCTTTTACTTTGGCAACTGGATCCGGAAGAGGCTCCTCTTGTATTCATGCAGTAGTACCAGACTGTATGTTACTGACACTTGAAAGACGGTAACTGCATTTGAAGGTGTTAAGAAAATCGGTGTTTCTATTTTACTCTTCTGCAACAAAAACGTGTCTAGTATGATTTGTCAACGCTGACTTTCACTATATTTGACTAAATTTCAAATCTTTCACCAACCCAAAATACGATTAGTATCAGACAGCTGCACTTGTGCTTTTTAACCTTCCTTTTTTCTGCGAGCGAATTCCGAACAAGACTTTCTTTTTGTCATTAAGGCAACAGATTTGGCATGCGGGCAATTTTTCTCGTACGTTGATAAATGGCTAGTGGTCGAAATGCAAAGGATTTTGGATTTTGGCATTTCGATCTCCGAGGTATCAAAATGCAGCATAAACCAGGACAGTGATCTGCTCGAAGAATACTTGTTACTTTATATTAATTGGCATTCACCATATGTTGTTTATTAACGACAACAATATAATACACTGAGTCAAGTTTATATATGTACATTTTAAATTTGAACAAGTTAAATAATATTTGAAATGAGCTGTACAAAATGTTTACTTTGGCAATGTAAAATTTTAAGAACATAAACATTACTAATACATATTTACAGCAGTTTCACAGTCAAACTCTTAACACACAAATATATTTTTACAATATTTAACAGTACTACCTGAGAAGAGATGCAAAAGATTATTTGAGTGCATATATTGAAAGATGTGACTTAATAAAACTTTAGAAACCAAATTTTTAAGTCTCCTTTAACAATCACATTTGCTACAAAAGTGAAGCACAAAAACATCTGATGATCAGAACTGATCATAAAAAAAAATAATGTCTGAAATTCTCCTTAACCTTCTTGTTCAATTTAAGAAACAAAGAATTATAATGAAGTTCCAGACACCTTGTATTACAAAGGAGGAGAGATTTATCTGTCACTCTTTGCTCCTAAACAAGTAACAACTATACTATAAGCTGTCAGTCAAGTTAAAATTAACATTGAGGTATTTATCTTGTTTTTAAAAAAGTTACACACTGTAAAAGCAGTGCCTGTGGATTTCTAAACATTCAGTTCTTGAGCTGCCTACAAATAGATCCTAATTGATTAATGCAACTCGTGACAGCTGGAGGGACACACTGAGTCGTTTCTCCTCTCCAGCATGCCAGGACATCCAGAGCTTGTTTGGGGTCGCAGGGAGACAGGTCGTAGATACAATAGACGGCTGCTAACTGGACCTCCCATGGCACACCTGCAGGCGGAAAATACATTTAGTGAAGTCCATGAAGTCTTTGAAAAGAACTCGACAACACCTTCTCTTTCCCTCGGCCCTCACTAGGATTAATACAGACATTGTATGACTGCATATTTGAAAATGCGTTTAGTATAATTGTAGGCAATGACAGCAAGTGGCTGAAATTAGCAGAACTTTAAAAAAAAAAAAAAAGTATATTTTCTTTTTTTTAATTTCATACCTTCCGCCTGCCCTTGCCTTCCAAATGTGTTGATGACACTGGCAACAGTTTTCACAGAGGCAACACACCTCTCTTTAAGGCCCAGCTGACCAAGGCGTCCTATTTGAATAAAAAGACAATTTAATTCTGTGCGGCCTTCGTCTTATTAAATTACAGAACACTTCAGCTTGTGCTTTATATGAAAGAAAAAGCAACAAAACAACTGACCGACAAGCCGGAGTACAGTGGCAATAGTCACATCGCAGATGGGTTGTTGTTGATCTCTTGGTTGTGCTACCCAAGTATTTAACAGTGGCCACAAAACATTGCTGTCAAAGTAAAACAAAGATGTAAACACCGTTGATCTGCTTATATTTTATGTCAGAGTAGATGAGATCTCACTTGTCGGTAGGTACAATATAGGCTCATTTTCAGGAGAAAAAAACAGAACGTACCCCATGACATTTTGATAGATCCATTTCCACTTCTTCCCTGAACACAGGAGATGCAGAGTGAAGACTATTTCCCAAGCTTCAGTTCCTAGGTCTTCTCCATAGCGACTATGTTCGGTGAAAGACTGATGTGGCCCCGACGTGAGGCCAGACAGTGTTGTGGAGATGAGCTGGTCAATGTTGCAGGGTGGAGTCTGCAGGGATAAGGAGACGGTTACATTTTACTGTGGGAAGACTTAGATAAAAACATGAATTTTATGCATCCAGATCTCTTATACCAGGAGCATACTTGCAGCTTTTACAGAGGTTGGAAAGTAAAGCTTTTGGTCAACAGGGGGAATTGTCTCTCTTTTGTTTTTCCTTTTGAAAACCTACAGATTTTACAATATTTTTTTAAAAAGTGTCTTGGATTTGAAAGGGCTTACAGTCAGTAGACACCAACTGATATGGGCTTTTCTACAGCCAACGGCAATGCCAATTTCTAAAAATCAGGGTTTAAAGGCCACATAAGCCAGCAATAGCAACTTCCCCAATACCAAGCCTGAGCTGAGTGTAATAAGCGTGAGCCAGGTCAGTTGCTTTTCCTTTGTCACTTTCCAGTACTTAGCAAAGACCTTACAGAGTCTATCCAGACCACCCTGGCCCTTGATTACGATTACATGCCTCATTTTTTTGAGTAACCGAGCAGAACTTCATGGCGGAGGCGGCGTCAGGGTAGGACCATCTCATAATTTTAAGGCTACTCTTATTAAATATGTTTATTATAGGAATAATTTCCTTAGAAGTGTTGCTAATATTTGTCACAATACAATGGACTTTTAGATCAAACTGTTGTGTTCGTCTTTGCTTCATTCCTCTTACTTGTAGTGCGTTCAATAGTTTCTTTTGTGGTTGCATTGTTTTAACATTCTGTTCTGTTTTTACATGTTTTCAACTGAAACACAACTGCAGAGTTCCTGGTGTTGCTTTAACAAACAGACCAGACTCCTATGGTAAATCTTTACGTTTTCAATAAATATTGTAGATGAGCACTGCTTTTAAATTATTTGGGCTTGTTGAGTGTGATTCTGACAGTTTCTGCTGCTGACTCAAGTGCGCCGTTAGCCGTTAGTATATTCAGCGAAGGCCGTTTTCATACGTCTGGTGAATGGAACATTGATCCTGACAGCTGCACCAATGACACTTCCTTACACTACAGGCTGGGCTAACTATTTGATTTCGTGTTAACCGTGGAAGTGTTGAATTAACTCCTAACTAGAAGCTGTGTGTTTGCGACTCTGTAAATGTAAACATCTTTTGTGTAAAATTCTGTACTCCAACTACATTAGCTGCAAGCTCAGGGGACATGGCGACATTGATTCAAAGTAATTTGTTTGAAGAAAAACCGTCATGTTTGTTCAGTATCATGCAGCCTGCTCGCTGCCTTGTTCACAACGGAGCTCAGCTGAACTGTGAAGTGAATGGATAATTTCACTAAGTGATTTGGTTCCATTTGTTTATCCAAAAGAATCTTTCATCGTTTGTAACCAACAGACAATGGATAATCTCGTGATTAAAGAAAACGACACTCGGACGTTTCCACCGTGATGCATTATGCGCAGGTCAGGGGGCAGCACAGCCAAGAGCATTGCTGTCATTACAAAGAGTTGCTCTGTGTGTGTCTAAAAGTGGTTCTGCGGCAGCATGTGTGCTTCGAATCCTGCAGAGCCTCCAGGAGGAAAGAAATGCTTCAGTGTGCCAAACAGAACTAATACTGTTGGAGCATATCAATACTGTGATCTTTAATAATTTACCTCTGGAGAATGATGTTGATTTTTCTCTAAAACTAACATTTCATATCCAACAAAGTCAATATACGTGGGACTTTGAGAGATGATTTAAACTTTACTGTTCTCCTAGCGATTTGAAGTCAGTTCTTCCAAAGGATACCCTATGTCAACATCCACAGGAGTCTACTGTGGGCCCTGCAGTCGACCTGATCCAAGCATCGGTGCAACAACCATATTGTAGCTGCCTGCCAAAGCTGGTTTTTAAAAATATGTGTGTGTGTATGTGAGTGAGTGAGAGAAAGAGAGGTATCTAGACATGAAAGATGTAAAACAATGTACAAAAAAACATGAAACATTCCTGTAAATTCCCTACCATCTCCCAATGAAGGAAAGTTGAAAGGCAGTTGAGAACTCCTTCTTGTGCTTTCAGTTTGGTGATGCTATGAACAGCTTGGCACAGAGAACTACTGTGTGAGAGAAAAGTGGGCCAGGTAGTCACCATAAACAAAATCAGCTTAGCAGAATCTGGGAAGTCTGAAAAGAAAGCATAATATCATTTGTACATTTAAGCTCAAGTGCTGACAAGGAGAAAGAAAAATCTTTTTTCATTTTTAAATTTTCGTACTTTAAAACAATTCCATCGTATTGCTCACCATTTTTTTTTTTTTTTTTTAAAGTGACGGAGCTATACGTAATCATTATTTATTCACGTGAGACATAGAACCTGTTTACATGTGGCACACTTGCATTTGAGAATGCACTGAGATCCGGTAAGTCAAATTAAATGTGACCGTGTTCTTTCGGGCCGCCTGCATAACTGACATCTTCTACGAAATAGAGAAGGATGTACTCATTTGCATCATATTCAAGCGTGAAACCACATGCAGGCGTCATCAACTGACAATAACGCCCAACCACAACATCATAAGACTTAATTTGCATTGTTTTGAGTTGCCTACTTTAGTTCTTATTCTTTTATTTTTTCACAGCACTTGTTAACTGGAGCAGTTCTTTTTTTCCCTACTGACTGTGATTTAGTGCATTGCTGCTTCCCTGAGGTTAAAAGATAATAAATCTTGTGAGACATTATATTTTGTTTGATATATTTTATCTATATGTAGTGTATATGGATTACTGCTGATCACATTTCTATTCATGTGATGTAAAACATACATTTCACAATTTAAAACTAAACACTAAAACGAACACCTGTCTCGGTGTAACAAGGGTGAATAAGCGTGGTACTGGAATAAAGTGCCAACCTTCAACGAGGATGCTGTAGGCCAGAATCCGAGCCTTCTCCCAGTCTCTGTTCTGTCTACAAATGCCTGTGTAGACTCTGCAGAGGGCCTGCATGTAGTTTGTGCTGAGGGTGGTTTTTTCAGCCTTCAGTTTGTTCAAGATGGCAAGAATCATGTCATCTCCCTGCAGTTGAGAAGAAGTGGAAAACATATTTATGTACAGTGTGCAAAAAAAACCCCAACAGCAACCAAATACTGCCTTCATACGAATTCTTTACCAACTAAAACATGGTTGTCACTTTTTCTATCAAACCATAGCAGAACGTTATGTGAATATGGCCACTCATATAATCAGTGAAGATTCAGATGAGAATAAAAGCTTAAAAAAAAAAAAAATTAAAAATGGTCTCAACTGCTGACTGATGAAACAGCTGTTTTTCTAGTACAGACCATCCGGAATACCAGATAAAAACGCTCCAGAATTGATACAGCAAAATTAAATTCCATCACCAAACAACAGCTTGACGTGTTTCTATTTTGATTTCCAAAGAGCATCACCAGAGCACCTCTCTGCAGCCTGAAATCAGGCCAAATAGTTATTGTAGGTCAAAATCTGCTTGGATAATAGGAAAAACTAGTTGCATTCTGCTCAAGCAAATATAACACACCCTTTCAGAACTGTCATGTTCCCAGGCTACAACCAATATTTTTTTTTTAATTACGAGAATGTTAAACAAGAATTCTTACCAAGTTACGATGATAAATGTCAGAGATGACTTCTCTCTCTTCATCTCTCAGGACAGGCTTTTTGGGTAGGTTGCCAACATAAAGGTGGCTCTGGACAACAGGCAACAGATCAAAGCACTGGTTCTGAATTTTCTTTAAAGAATTAACAATCAGATTTTCACTGGAAGGCTCTTCAGCTTTCATGGATGGACTGGTTGAGAGCTGTTCAACTGTCAGAGTCTGGGACGGGATGCGTTTATCTCCACTGTTAGATGAGATCGAAGACACCTGATTGCCAGTAACACCAGGAGAACTTCTATCAAGCTTTTGACATTTGCCATTTTTAGCCTGAGATAAACTTACGGCGGGTCTTTTTTCTCCCCTTATCTCGGTCTTTGTGAAGGCTGTTGAAGTGGAGCTTATAGTCTTAAAGCCAGATATTTGACTGTCAGTCATCGTGGGTGAAGATCCATTCTCTGAAGAACAAATGCTGAGATTGACATTCCCTCTGAGAATGCTTAGAGTCCAGGCATGGGCAGAGAGCTCTGGATACATGGTGTCAAGAATCCTCATGGAGTTTTCTTGAGGAGGACTAGCAGAAGATGATGGAGAAGAATTCATTGCTTTCGAGGGCAGGCGACCAGGAACTGGCACAGCGTGTTTTGGAGTGGCAGAGCCGAACTGCAGTGGTGACGAAGGCACTCCGTTTGGAGGGAGCGGGCTGTTTATGGATGAGGAATTCAGCTGCTTACTGTTGGGTGTAATATGGGTCTGAGAAGGTGTGGTAGGAGAAGCCACTTCACGCATAGGTGAGGGAAATAAAAGTTTTCCAATAGCATGCCTTGGGTTGATGGATTTACCTTCCCTCGGGGGCGTGCTCAGAGGGGTCAGGACAGGAGGAAGAGGAGGACCCATTTCAGACCTAATATGGCTGATATGCTTTGGAGTTTGAGGACTTGACACTGAGCTACTATTTCCTTCAATAATTCTACATGGACCTTTTTCGTGCGCTTTAGCACATGGCTCTAAACATTTATTTTGCTCTTCTGTGCCGCCAGTATTTCCAACAAATGAAACCGTACTAACAGCATCTATGTTGTCCTGAGATGGATCTTTGACATCAACTATTTCACTGATGCGCTGTTGGTCAACATGAAGAAGATGTTCTGTATTGTCAACATTGGATTCTCCTGTGTTTGGATGAGTTTCCAAAGGCTGTGTTTTCACAGCAGGCACCGCACATGCAGGGCTTGGTTCTTGGTTAAGACAATTTGTTTTTTCCTCCAAAGATGAACGGTCAACAGTTATTGTTCCTGGGGATTCAGGAAATACAGGTGCAGCTTCAGTCATAACTTTGCTTTTCAAAGTCTCATTGTCAAAATCAGGTTCATCTTCCCTCTTCAACACCAGAGGCTTCTCAAGACGCAGAGGTTTATTGTCAGAACTGGACTTAGAGTTTGAAGCTGTGATGTCGTCTCCTTCAGTTCCTTGTGCAGCCTCTCGTGCATCATTCTCCCCACAAAGCTGGATGGGTTCATCGATTTCCATCGTCTCGTCAAGGTTTTCTTTTAAGGCACATTTCACATTGTCATTGCTACTTGATGTTGCACTCGTGCCGTCGTTGCTACTTGATGTTGCACTCGTGCCGTCGTTGCTACTTGATGTTGCACTCGTGCCGTCGTTGCTACTTGATGTTGTATACTCCAACATTTCAGAGTCTCTGCAGAGAGAGCCAGTACTCTTCCTGTGTTCAACTGCAGCGCTGTCTTTACTGTCCGGACCAAACTCTGCATCCCCTTTTTTAACTTCTGAACTGTTTTCTCTGACAGTGATCCCTTTCATAAGTTCTTTACGTTTTGGGGGAGCATCAAGATTCCCATCTTCCGCTTCTTCAACTATTTCAGATTCATCACTTCCTCTGAGCAAACCTTCACTATTTGAAATAACTGCTTTATTATCAAGAGTGCCACCAAGACCTGTATCCCCATCTGTCTTTGTAACATTCTTCGAATTATCTTCTTTTGCCTGTTCAACAGAATTGTCAGGTCCAGATATGTTGCTGGGGTCACCATCATAGAGATTCAAAGTACATGAAGACTCTAGACTTTCAGGTGTTAATGAGACAACCTCGTACATCGTACTATCTGTTGTGGAAGAGGATAATGGTAATGATGCCGATACTAAATGCGCAGAAGTTGGGTCCTCCTCAGGCAACATGTCATTTTGGTGATGCATTTTTTCACGATCTTTATCAGGTTCGACATCACTCATGCCATTATTCCCGAAGTCTTTCTCTGTGGAAACAGGCTGGCGTTCCCATGCTGCGGTTTCCATGAAGTCCAAACTGTCTGGACTGTTTTGATTTGATAGTGATGTTGTGATATGCAAAGCATCCCGTTTATAGGGAGAGTCCTCAGGAGGTTCAAGGTGACTTTCTTTATCTTCATTGTCCACCTCATCATTGGTATTGGTGTCCTGAGGAAAAAAAGAAAAAAAAAAAAAAAAAGCAAGGATCTAACATTAAAACTCACAGCCAAAAAATCTGTTTAACTGCTTAATAAATCGTTTTTGTTTTAAATACAAACACATTCTCACCAGATCTGGTAGAGGGGATATGCAGGGAAGCATTGGTTTGAATAATTCCATTATTTCATCAAAAGAAACTTCAGGGGTGTTTTTGTCTGCAGACGACTCATCAGATTTTTGCTTCTTGGATGACCTCTTACTTTTTTTCTGAATGTCTGCTCTTTTCTGGCCTCCTAAGCACGGAGGAGATGCTTGGTCCTTGATGGTTTCTTGTGCATAAATGCACGATTTTAACGGGGTACAAGTGGCTTTTGTCTGGAGCTGCAAACTGTGCAATTCACTGGACTTCGGAGAAGCAAACAGGGACTTTGCTCTTGCACGAGTCTGCAGTTTACTCTGTGGAGACGATGGTAGAACTTTCTGGCAATTGGACTCTGTAATTACAATAACAAAAGAGAAGACCGTAAAAATTGAAAGAAAAAATACAAGGAATGATGAATATTTAGTTAATAAGAATACAATAACACAAAGAAGGATTTATGATGCCTCACCTGGAAAGTGCAACACGTCTGCTGATTGATCTGGCTCCACACATGCCCACAAACTCTGCAGTAGCATTCGTACCTTTTCTGAAAAACATGCCAAAAGAATCTCACAAAAAAACCCCCGACTAGAATCAACTTGATTTCAGGGCCAGTGTGTGTGCTTATCAAATAAATGAATAAACCAGAAACCAGAAGAATACCTTTGTCAAGTTTTGGCTCTGTTGCTGCACTTGTTTGAGTTGTTGAGCTCCTAAAGTCTTATTGGAAAAAAAAAAATAATTCAGATACAGGTAATTTCAATTGCATTTTAAGTCAGAAGTCAACTCTGAACATTTGTAGTTCAACAACAGAGGGGTCAGGTTCACACAGCTGTGTAGTTAAATGCATATTCCTCTAAGCCAAGGCCACTAATACAATTAATACTATTTTCATAAAAATATAATTTTACCTTTACACCGATCTCGCTCCAGTTTCATCAGTCTTGTCTACAAAAGAAATGGAAGTAATTACAAACAGTGAAAAAAGTCACTACAACAGAATTTACAAATATTTTCCCAAACATTTATTTTTTGAAATGCCCTTACTGTACCTGAAGGTCAAATATATTTCTTTCTAACAGGGTCTTCTCATTGGTCAGCTGGAATATTTGATGGTTCTGTTTGGAAATGGAGTCTGGAGGGAGGGAGGGATAGAGATAGCAAGAGAGAGACAGCGAGAGAGAGAGAGAGAGAGAGAGAAACGTACAGCTAAGCCCCAAAACACTAAGTGTCACACAAACACAGATTTAGGTCGCAAAACATAATTTTCCATGTTACAAAAAAAACCCAAAAAAAACCAACATAAAACCAACCTTCAAGCAGTCTAACTTTATTTTCAAGATTCTCCTTCCTGTTGAGCAGAAACCAAAATGGCATAAGTTGTTGATGATAATAAAAAGGAATAAAGACTTAAATATGAATTATATGTCATAGGAACATTTAAGGATTTGCAAGGAGAAGGAAATCTATGTTCACAACTGACCAGAAAAAAACCCAAGCAAACAAACAAAAAAGCTTCAAAGCCAAGTGAAAGTTCTTACATCCTTGCCACTGCAATATTCTCCTCCACCAATTTTTCAGCTTTATCAGCTTGTGCTTGAGATTTTTTCAAAAATGCCTGTAAAAGTAAATAAATAAATAAATAAATAAATACATGCTTAAATGAATAAATAGTTTACAAAGGAATCTTTAATAATGACCAGACTTGTGTCGACAATAAAAGCCTGTAAATTTAGACGTTTTATTTTATTTGTCGTTACCTGAGTTTGAAGCAAATCATTTTCAATGGCAGCTTTTTCTCTCATTAGCTGTGCATTTTCAAGTGATTGTGTGTCTGTCAAATCTAAGATTTCACAGAAAAAATAAAAGAAGAGCCTTTTAGAATGCTTTAACAAATTATGTACAAATTTCAACCTCTTTCAGAAGACAACGAAGCATATGAGTGCAAATTACCTTTCACACATTTAAGCTGATCTTCCAGCTTCTTATTCCTGATGGATATGTATATATTATAGCTTAGTTTTGCAGTGTCAAATGGCATTTTCGGTCAACACTAATACGATTATGACTGGGACCGTTACTTACTGAGCCACTGTAATGCCGTGTTCCCCCTTCAATTTTTCCATTTCTTTAGACAGATGTTCATGAGCCTTCAGAGAACTCTAGAAAAAAAAAACAATAAAAGAGGAAAATAGAAAAAACAACAGATTTTATGATTTAGGAATATGTTTAAAATGCAGGCAGACTACTGTAGTAATAAAATGTAAATCAGCATCCACAGAGGGAGGACATACCTTCTTTTCTTCAAGCTCTGCCTGCACCGACTCATAATCTGCTGTTTTTTTCTCCAGAGTAACCAAATGCATCTGAAGCTCTTCGAGCTTTTGCTGAAGCCTGATTGTGTCACTGCACAGGGTCAAATTTGATAAAGACACGCAAGTGTTACTTCAATTGCAAGACACATTAGGGAAGATATTAAAGTCAATGCATGCTGGATATTACTACTGTAACTTTCATGTTGTGAAGCATAAGGGTGACACTGTTATTATTACTTCAAGTGCAAAGACAGAAAAACCACATTTACTTCATTCATCAGCATAAATGTATATATATATATATAAATGTATATATATATATATATATATATATATATATATATATATATATATATATATATATATATATATATATATATATATATATATATATATAAGCTACATTTGTAAAAGCAAAGAGTTTGTAAAATCTACAAATTCCAATTCAAAATCCATTCAGAGAGCAAGCTTAAAACTGATTCTTGCCTTTTATTGCGTCTCCACAAGCAATATTTTCATTATATTACAAAACCTGGTATTTTGTTCAAATAGTCTGAACCTGTTAACTGTGGTTTGAAGGAAGCGTTGCCATGACAACGCGTAAATCGTTGCTACTTACTCTGAAACCGTTATCTTCTGTTTCAGTGCCAAAAATGACGACACATATTCTGTCAGGCTCTGCGAAGAGACGCGGAAGAACAAACAAAAAACAAAAAAAAAACAACAACCCACAAACAAGTACATGCGCGCGCGCACACCCACGCACACAAAAAACAAAAACAAAAAAAAAAAAAAAAACAGGGAAGTTCGCGTTATCAAGGTGTAAACTTAAAACAAACGGAGCACACATGTAAACAGTGCAGAGGGAAAGTCTGACTGTCTCACCTGGTGTAAAAGAGAACAATTTGTACAGTTTCCCACCGTCGCGTCCGCGGCAATCGCTGCCGTTTTGCCCTGACTGTCTCCTGGCATCATGACAATACGCACAGAGTCCCCGCAATCCAAACGGCCGTCGTTGTAAACCATGTAAAACGTCGACTTTGACTTTCTCCGGGCGTCACAAAATCCAGCCGGGTCCAAAACAACTTCACATTTTTCGTGTCTCCCACGTTGATCAAGGACCCAAGCCAAGTCCCCGAAGCGACTGCCTCGCAAAATGCCTGTAATTTTGAAACAGATTTTTTTTTTCACCTTTTTGGACATATATTCAAAGCTATGCATGTAATCCAATTTGTATATAAATTAAATTATTTAAACTGATTCGTTTTCATTGTTAACTTATTTATTATTTCGTCATGCTAACTTGGGTTTTTTCGCAGGCAGCTTAATTACTCGAGTGGGGCCTGTTGGTTACAAACCTGCGCTCATGTTTGTATCCATTAGAAGTGTTTAAAAGTTTGCAATAATCTCTAAATTTCCGTTGCTTCGTTTACATAGGATAACATTAATAGAAACAATTGCATTCCTACACACCAGGCATCCTGACGAACACACCATGTAGAGGAACACTATGGAAGCTGGCAGCTCCCTGGTGGTCTAGTGGTTAGGATTCGGCGCTCTCACCGCCGCGGCCCGGGTTCGATTCCCGGTCAGGGAACACTCCTTTTTACATATATATACTAATTGCCTTTGTGTTGTTGTTTAACCGCTTTGGGATTTGGGAGAAACTGAACATACTATGCTAATATAACATACTAATAAGATTCATAGGTTGAAAAAAAAAAAAAAGAAAATGCTGATCTAAATATTATGGGATCCCCTCCACCACTTTACTTTATTTACTTATTTCTTTGTGCCGTGGAGTCACCGCATGTTTGGCTTGCAACTTAAACAAACATACAACCTAAACAAACAGTCAGTAGATGGTGCTGTTGCACCTATGATAGTTCTAACTCGCCCAACCATGCACTCTCTCTCTTTATCTCTATCTCTCTCTCACACACACATACACACAAGCCGTTTACACATTACACGGATATAAATGCTGACATAAGCCTATTCTATATAGACGTATTTCTGTTTTTCAAGTTTTTGATGATGTATATGCCATAATCTTCTCTTTACATTGAGATGGTAGACCAAAGCCATTTTTACACATGATCACTGGACTGTGTTTCACATAATTACACTCAGGAACAGAAGCCGATTCATAGATCTACTAAACAACAAGCCACTGAGACAAATTTTCTCCTGCAGCAATATTTATTTTTTTTGTTAGAGATGCACAAAATGGTCATAAAAATCACACAACATAAATTACAATTTCTTTATCACATCAGTGACGCTTGAAGTGGGCTTTTATCTATAATATTGCTTTTTGTTGGGTAGTCATTGATACCTCACATCGATAGATGTACGATATGGACAGGGGGGATAAAAGAATAAAACAAATGCATTTAGTGACAAATATCGTTACCATACAAAATTGCTCCTTGTGAATTAGTTTGACAGTTCACAGGAAGGTTCAACTGGACATGACCTGTAGTTACAGAAAACATCATTATTAATAGATCATTATTCAACAATACATTTTCTTTAATGTCCTACGTTTTCCTGCTCCATGCTTGTCCTGAATTCTGACGCATTTAATCCCCCCAAGTGGAAGGTTTGTTGAGTTTACGGAAATGATAATAATCCTGCAACATCAGATAATAGTTGACCCTTTAGCCTCAAGCCTAAAGGGTCAACTCGCTCCAAACAGATGAAATTAGAGATAAGTTTACGTCTTTAAAGTGGAAAGGTGAGTGCTCCGCAAAGCTTCCCTTCTTCCTGTCTGTTTCACGTGTTTTGTGTTATCTGACATGACAAAGTAGCGTTTCGGATGAGGCTGCTGTTTTTTTTTTCTTTTTTTTTTGTTACCTATGGGAAACCCTTGTCTGATCGCTATCTTTTTAAAAACAGAAAAGTTTTATCCTCTTAGCCCTTTTCTTCTTGTGCGGCTGGGTTTTTCTCTTTTTATTTAGAAAAAGCGAAGAGAGGAGCGCTTTGTTGTAAGGAAAGTCAAACGATATACCACCACAACAGTAAAGGATTGTTTTCGACTTCCTAATTACTAAAGATATAAATCTTCAAACAAATACAAAAACTGGTCATCAAGGGGCTTTTGTGGCACGGTACTAAAATACTGCAGTGAAACTTGTCAGGTTGTGGGGATCTGTGGCTTGACTTGGTTTTGATTTGACAGTGAGACAAAGTGGTGATTTACAGTTCATCCACGAACTTGGAAGGAGTGTGATTTGTGTCTCTTTGTGGAGGAGAAGGGCAAAGGGTGGATGTCGCTGTGTGAGCCATGTTGCTTTTGTCAGCAAACTAGTATCAATAACATGTTCTGCTTTTTTGAAAATTGAATCTAATCTTTCTTATGAGAAAATGAAAAAAGAAAAACAAACCACTGCTACTTTGTCTTATGTTTATTCAGAAAATATCACTTTATACTTTCTTTGTGTTTCTCTTCAGCACGTTGAGGATTGAGGCCCCAGCATGCCGTCTTAGGGTGTAAGCCTCATCTCTTTTGAGTTTTGTTATGACATGTTGTGCATTAGCCACATATCGAAAGAACTGTAATAAAGACAAATAAGTCGGTCGAGTGTGTTTTGAATTCCGCTGATTTAGTTTTTGAGTAAATGTGGACCCCTGGGTGTTCATGAGGTGGTATCACTTCTGAATGAAACAGTATAGATACGCTGTAGTTACAAATAAAAATAGGTCCATGAAGATTTAATTATATTAAAGGACAACAACTGTTGGATGGATGCTCCATCCAACATCCGTGGATGAGTTCTACTGCTGTGTTTTCTCAACCTCCACGTTGCCTTCATGCACAACGACATGACAACACTTCCATTGTGTTTGAGACATAAGCAGTCGGGCCAAAGCAGCTAAAACTGTGCATTCGTCTGACACTTTTTCAGTAAGGTGTGTAAGGTGAAGCAGTTAAATGTGAACACCTACAGAAAACACCATCTCACCTCATATCACTTTGTTCTTTTTTGAAGTTGGCTTACAAGAGCAGCCCTCAGGGCATCCTGACACCATAGACCTGTTCTTTTTTTCATGGTTCCTCCAGTCCAGTCCCTTTAATTAAATCACCTTGTAACCAAATGTGCTCCTGTGAATTGAATGTGTCCCACCTAATAATGTCAAGTAGTAAAACACCGACTCAGAAAAAGTTGAGATGTTATTGAATATGACATAAATAAAAACAATTTTTGTATTTCAAGACTGTAATGCATTGGATGAGGCCGTTTCTGTCTAGTCTAGTGGTTAAAACAAGATTTAATTTCAAATAGGTGATGTTGACAAGTACATTCACAGGTACTCATTCAGCAGTGTAGGTAAGAGACCCTGGCATTGAGCGGGAAGTCAATGAAATAAATAGTAAAAGAGAAGCATATTAAACATTGTGAAAGTTAAATCTGTAGAAAAAGTGAATGTAGAAAAATGCAGTTATATGATATGATAAAATAGGATTCAGTAGATGAGGTGTTTTCCGAAGAGAATTTCTTGAAAGCAGAGCAACCATGTACTACCCTGCTCTCATAGCAACTGGTAGTTGTTCCACCAGCGTGGAACCACAAATGACAACAGGGTGGATTTGTTTGGCAGTGCCAGACAGCGTTCCATAGAAGAACGCGATGTTTGTTGGCAAGCATTAATGGCTTGAACTGTATTCCATCAGTCAAGGGTAGGTAGCCAGTGAAGTTCAGCAAGCAACAATATGACATGAGTCCTATTTTGGTTGGTTGAACTCTGTGTTCTGGACCATCTGTAGACACTTAACAGAGCATGCTGGTTACCCCCAAGAAGAGCTCTGCAGTAATTGAGATGATAAATTACCATGGCCCGACCCAAGCATTGTGTGACATATTTAATAGGTGTGGCTTCCTTTGTTCGGTAATGCAAATCCGCAATTTCAACATAAAGATGCCACAGGGTCAGAGAAGGACAACTAGTCATTCATCATGCCGTTCAGATTTCTCACAAGCTTGGCAGGACAGAGGGACGAAGACGTGATTCAGACATTGATTTTGTTCTGTATAGACTGGTTGGCTGGGCTCAACAGCAGTGCAGTCTTGAAGAGGTTCAGCTGAAGGTGGTGATCTTCAATCCGCGTGGCTTCGAGAATCAAAATGGACAGAGGATATATGGTTTGTTGAATATATGAGAAAATCACCTGATGCAGTTGGGAAGTTGTAAAAACAAAACATGAAAATTATTGCAGTCACACTGTTCAAGTCTGTTTGTTGTCATTTTTCATATTGTTCAAACATTTCCTGAGACGGCGTGTCTTCACGCTGCTGTGATTTACAGAACTTAAGCTGGTAAAATCCTTCATTCTCTCCTAAAAGCCTTCAGACCCCTCTGACAGAAACACCGATTCAAACACTGAGACCACAGAAGCTGCTGATGCGTCGATAGTTGCTGGTCAGGGTTTGGACATCTCAGTCCAACTACGACATCATGAATTGCTCCATTGCATTTAACACAGTTACTTTCTTTCTTTTTTTTTTAAACTTGCAGCTGTAATTGCCTTTTTGTATATCCATTGTATTAAAAGTAGTAGTACTTATTTGCTCATTGGCGGGTTTTGTTTACATACTGGTTGGACCCAAAATGCAAGACACGGACCACTGTGAGAAATTATAACATTTATTCTTCCACAGAGCACAATGAGAACTGAGAAGTAGATCTTGAAGCCAAGGCCTGGCGACCTGTCCAGGGTGTAGCCCTGCCTTTCACATGAAGAGAGCTGGGATAGGTCTGGCTAATCTCTGTGACCCTAAACAGGAATAAGCAGGTATGGGTAATGGATGGCTGGATCTTGAGAGTCCTCCAGTTTGTCACTTGGGGAGGGGCTGGTAGGCAGGAACCTGAAGCTTTTACGTTTTTGGCACAAGATGAACTTTGTTCAGACAAAGCAATGTGAACATCTACCACTAAGCAGATGTGAGGATATGACAAAGAAGGGTGAGATGACCGAAGATATCTGAGATTGCATGCTGATGACATGATGGAAGACAATCAGCCAAGAACAAGCTCCAAGCCCCACACACACACACACACACACACACACACACACACACACACACACACACAAACACACACACACACACACACAGACAAACACACACACACGCACACAAACACACACACAGACAAACACACACACAGACAAACAAACACACACACACAGACAAACACACACACACGCACACAAACACACACACAGACAAACACACACACAGACAAACAAACACACACACACAGACAAACACACACACACACAAACAAACACACACAGACAAACAAACACACACACACACACACACACACACACACACACACACACACAAACAGACAAACACAAACACACACAAACATACACACAGACAAACAAACAAACACACACACAGACAAACACACACACAGACAAACACACACACAGACAAACACACACACAGACAAACAAACACACACACACACACACACACAAACACACACAAACATACACACAGACAAACAAACAAACACACACACAGACAAACACACACACAGACAAACACATACACAGACAAACACACACACAGACAAACAAACACACACACACACACACACAAACAGACAAACACAAACACACACAAACATACACACAGACAAACAAACAAACACACACACAGACAAACACACACAGAGACAAAACACACACAGACAAACACACACACAGACAAACACACACACACACAGACAAACACACACACACACACACACACACACACACACACACACACACACACACACACACACACACACACACACACACACACACGAGACAAAACAGCAGTAAGCCCCAGTCAGGATCCCAGCAGTAATACAGATTACTGACCTCAATCTGGGCAGGCAGCTGCACTTTTCCAACCTCGTGTGTTTGAGTGTCAGATTTTAAAAAAAGAGCAGTATTAATGGCAGCCTACTAACTTCTTCTGTTTCTGTTTTGCTCCTCCAGAACCTTTTTTTTTTAAAACCTGCACTGCTCTCTAAATTTAACCTCATACATTTGTGACTGGTGGATTATGGGTTGACATCTCTAACTAGGGATTAGTAATAGTATTTTCTAATTTGGATTCAATTCATCAGTTACCAAGGAAACAAGCCTGCTGATATGATAAATTAAGGCCAATTCATGACTGTACGTGGTTTAATATGTATAGAGTTTATATATTGTAAAGAAAGACAATAAATAGAATAAAATAATAGGGTCAAGATATTTTAACATTTACAGACTGATATTACAGCTGCTATATCTGCGTTACAAAGCTGAGTATTGAAGCTACAAAAATACAGCAAAACACAACAGTCTCACCCTAGAAGGGAGGTGAAAACGGATGACAACAGTGATGTCACAAGTTAAATGGCAAATCCTTTGTCAGAGAACAACGACGGCACCTTGCTTATCTGACTTCAGCAAAAGTATAAGTGAGGAGATCAAGTTTCCTTCCTGAGCCTTTCCCTCTTCTGTCTGAATTCATTCAGATTTTAAAGGTTTAATACCCCTGATGATATTCATTTGTTGATATGCAATTCATTTTTGTGCCATTTGAATGTATGCAATACATGACTGTCATGTATAATAATGTAGAATAATAAAATACGGAGCCTTGCCTCATTTTCAAGATGCACACAAAGTTTGTTGTTTTAATATTTCCATTCCACAGCTGTTTTTGTTTTCCTTTTTTTTTTTTGTCAAAACAAAAACAGGAGTTTTGCATGGAAATGTACAAGTTTGTCAGCGTACAATGAAGCATGAAAAAAAATATTCAGGTATTGGGGTTAAGGTTTTATAAAAGGATACATTTATACTGCTTATTAATACAGGTTTCCAGCAATACTGTATTGTAAAGTCAATAAATAAAACACACAATACTGTACATAGGTCACACAAGTCACAAGTTCTTTCCTTGAATCTTGAGGAAGTGACACAGTTTTAGCACCATAGAGTATGAAAACCAGTTCACACACCTGTCTGTCCGGTCTTAAACAGTTCTGCCACGTTAAGATGCGGCCAGTTTTGTTTCTTTTCTTCTTTTTTTAGTTTTAGTTCGTAACAGAGGGTTCTGCTGTTGAACAGCTCTTTGAAATTTTAATCAGATATATTCCTTAAAAAAAGAAGTAAAAAAAAGACCTAAAAGTAAAGGTATGACTGTTTAATAATGTTTGAAATATCCCTTTAAAAAAAAAAAAAAAAAATCGATCCCAGATTTCTGGCTGAAGGAGAACAGCGCGGACCAGTAGGAATATCACTCGGTTTTGTGGGAAACCTCCTCCATATTTGTCGTCTACTGGCTTGTCTTGACTGGCTATTGTACAAATTTATTCAGTTGCATGCGTTATTATAAACAAAGGTTTGGGTTTTAGTTCCTCCTCGACATGTCAGTCTTATGTACTTTGATCAAGATCCTCCTTTTCTTTCTCTTCTGAGCAAGTTCTTGTTTACCTCTGGCAGCATCTTATTCTCGTATCCAGATGTCCGGCATCACGGGGGGAAAAAAAAGGGCACTGCAACCCTTTCCTGCATCCACTGTTATCTGCTTTGTTATTAATGCTCGCCACACGCTTTGAACAAGAAAGCATCCTTTCAAGCATGGCCATAAAACATGGTCTTTAGACAATGTAGCTATGAGTATGTCTGTAACGCAGACTTAGTTTCTTTTAATTGATTATAGATTTGAATTCAAACAGGACTGACAGCACTGCTTGCCATAGAACTTGTGGTTGCAAACTCCGTGCTGGGGGACCAGGTAACACCAGTTGAAGTAATCCCGGCATGCATAGTCTGTGGGCAAGAGAGAGAGAGAGAGAGAGAGAAATAAAAGCTTCCTAACTAACAATTCATTATGAGTTAATATGTTTAAAGCTGGTAGTAAGACCTTTCTTCTCTGGTTGTGGGCAGAAGTTGGTATTGCAGGCCTGGGACACTGAGGGTTTAAGATGAATGGCACAGCCAGAAGAAGGCTTCCCCTGGACCTTGCACTGGACTGTCCTGGCCTGGACTCCTCCTCCACATGTCACTGTACACTGTACAAGGAGACAAGGCTTTGACGATGGACCACCTGAAACTCACCGCCACACGTTCAGTTCCTCCTCTCTTGATAATCACATGACCCTGTACCTTAAATGTAAGCTGTGAGATCCTGGTTCAAGTTAACTTACCTGAGACCAAGGAGATAAGTGCCACTCCGGTGGAGGTAGAGGATGAGGATGAGGATGAGGGAGGGGATGAGGGAGCATCCTCCATCTGTGGACCGGTGAGGTTGTGCGGGCAGGACAGTCAGCCAGGATGCAGGGCCTCTGAAGATCAACTGTTGGCCTGGGAACATGGTGACACTTCTTGGCAGCAAGTTCCCTGTATTTTCCTGCAGTGTCCTGGATGCAAAACAGTTCATGAAAGATGCACGCGTCTTTAAAATAAGTAGGCAAGAATTTAAAAGACTAATAACAAATAATAGATCCCGATACACACCTTCTCTGCACACTTGATGAAGCGTGCCTGATAGCCATGACCACACGTTGCTGAACACTGAACATTGAGAACAGACCATAAACAGAAAGAGAATTCATTCGCAGCGGTCCAAAACAAATGACCAAAGTGCAAAACTACTGCTTTTATTTCATACTCTGTGGCAGTCCCTATTACAGATGCTGGATTACCTCCTGCCACGTGGAGACAAACCACTGGACCTTGCGCTGTTTCTGGCAGCGTTTGGCGAAGCAGGGCTCTTGGCTGGCGGGTTTCTGAAGGCCCGCGCACTCGCTGTCTGGCAGCGTGCGAGTCTGAGCGCCTGCACTCGTACCCGTACACAGCACAGTCCTCTTTTTCACGCCATTACCACACTTGCGTGAACACTGCCAAGGTAAGAAGAGACACGATCATTACGTCTGGTGCCATTTCATGCTTTGAGACTGGACACTACAGACAGGAGCAGCGTTTTTATTTTTTTGTTTTGCCAACAAACTAGAAGACAACAACATTCATATCATATTCGTAGACATTTACTAGGTATTTATGCGAAGCAGCACATAATTCACAGTTTTCACGACTGTATCTATTTGCTTTTATTTTTTTTACCTCTAGGTGGTTTTTAATGTACTTTAGGAATATACAGAACTCTATGAAACATCTCTAAAAGATGTTTCTAAAAGGAAACTTGTGAACTAATAGAGAGCAAATCTTAAGAAAGTCTTAATGTGAGAGTTGAGTTATCCCATGTTATGATAATATATCCGCTGGTTCAAATGCTGATGTTTTTATTGTTTGACAATAAATTAACCGGGCACCTGGTAAAAGGAAGGTTTAATAGATGAGTAACGTCTACACAAGGCCCTTTATTTTAAATAATTCAGCATTTTACAATATCATGTCAGAGCCTTGTAGTGAATATATAACAAGTGAGTATCAAAGAGGATTCATCATGTGTTGAATACTGCGGATAAAAAGAAAGACATTTCCCAGCCTGCATATCTTAACGGGTTTAACACACACAGGAACAAGCGCCACTAAACATTTTACCCATATTCTCTATACAGTGACTGACAGGGCTTTGATAATTCCTCTGAAGCAGTCTCACAGCCGCCGTCAATATTCATTTTTAATTCTGGGCAGACTTTATAGCTCAGTCGGAATCAAAGTCTTGAAACTGTTTCACTACATCCAGTAAACACAAGGCTGTGACGCAGTACACTGTGCCAAGAAGCGCTGGGGAGAAAGTTCACTGCCTGAGTAGTCCAGTTTGGAACATTTAGGGGTAAAAATGGCGGTTAAAAATGTCTGACGTCAAGACAAGTCAGCACACACAATGCAGACGAACTGGAGGGAGAACAAAGAACTTGAGGTCTTAGTGGAATCAAACATAGTTTAAAGCCACTGAGATCATATAAAATGTGATTGTCATAAAATGTGGTGAAGCCATCAAAAACCAGGGCTTACTTGAACACAATATGTGGAGCTCTTTGGGCTGAATGCGCAACTCCGAAGTGTTTCTCCAGGTGTGGAGTGACGCTTTGTGCCACATCAGAATAATGTCCTTACTCACTCACATTGATTTAACACATCTGACACACTTTTATATGCTTACCTGAGACCACGGCCCAGTGATCCAGACTGGTGGACAGCTGTGCGTGCTGCAGGCTCGCCTCCTAACAGGGGTAGACTGGGCACAGCGAGAGTCCCCGAGGACGTCGACACTGTTCTGGCTGGTTATCTGAACGCACTGGACCCTCCGTGTTTGCTCCCCTCCTCCGCAGCTCCGGCTGCATGCTCCCCACTCTCCTACAGACCAGCTGGGAAAACGCAACACAGGCTCGCTGGGTAAACATGCACAGCTCCTCAATCACCTATTTGGATAAGGATGAATGACTGTGCGGTGATACCAGTTGCGGAAGACCTCTCAAGTTGCAGCCGAGCGTTTTCTCGCTGACTTGTGCGCACGTTTCAAAGTAAAAGGCAAAACAATAAATGGATGTTTATTGTCATGCTTAAAGTGACCGCCGGATTAATTTACCCAGCTGTACTCTTTTAACAGCCTTCTCCATACATTTCTGACATCGGACACACTGGACAGTTGCAAGCCTACATCCAGACGGGCTTCACAGTCATTTCCTCATGAATGACTACAAAGTCACAACAGCTGAATCTCCAAGGTTTTAAATGGTAACTTAAACCATTTGTGGAAAAAAAAAACAAAAAAAACCCATTCATGCCCAAAGTCAGTCCTTATTTCCGGTAAAGGAAAAAAAAAAAATTGTTAGAACAAATATGTTGATGTACAGTAAAAAAAAACAAAAAACAACCAAAAAACTTTGTTTGGACACGTGTGTAGTTTATAACATTTAAAATCTCCAATAATCCTATTCCTCCTGAGCTTGAGATGGTGCAGTTTGTTGTTTCTTTGTGCATTTTTTCCCCCACCATGCCCAAGTAGACTGTCATGAGTCTGCTAATCCTCCAAGCCGTCTCACTTCTTTAAAGCTTTGCTGGACTTATTCTGACTGACCCTCAACTCATGGTGCGGGCAGCTCAGTCCCTCATCTCACACACGCTGTCACCGCTGTCACCCCCCCCCCCCCCCCCAACTCCAAGTACCTGCACAGGCTCCTGCATGAGATCAAGCAAAACAGCACTAAAACATTGAGTCGTATCTATTACCAGTTTAAACTTTAGTTTCAATATTTAGCTGCTGGAATGTTGCAGAGGATAAATGAGAACAGTGAAGCTTCTCTGATCTGTTTGTTTATTTTAAATATCTACTAATGTGCAAGTAATGTATTCCACATGCTGAATGATTTTTCTGAGCTTTGACAAAAGAAATGGGGGCTGGTTATTCATGGTGTAAACTAAAGTTGCAACAACTTTCAATTTTAAAGTCAAACTGATATGGACATGGATACGATATATCCTTGCATCATATAAAGGTTGGATTGATCGATTTCACTAAAGGGAGGAACTACACCCCATATTTTAATGTATTCTTCTCTTTTGAATCATGTATGATACAAATGTTTTGAGTTTAACTGATATCATGAACTGAATATGTTAGAACAGCCCTCAAGCGGTTGCAATATGACAAAAGTTTTTGTAGCTTCAAACCTGATGGCCTCTGAACGTGATCTGCATCAGAGGCATTGGGATGAACCGTCAGACAGGGGATATGTACTGTGGTCAGATGAATCAGTCTTCTTGAGCTTTTTTTTTTTTTATTTTTTTTTATTTTTTAGTAATGGGTGCCATGTACTCAAGCGCACACACACAACATCCAGACTATAATCAAGTCAAAAAAAACAAAAAATACCCTGGGATGCATGGTTGCACTTGGCGAAGGTCATTCACTACAGCAGCACTAAGGCAGAAAAGTGCATTAAAACTTAACAACAACATATGAGCACATCATAGGCCTTCCAAAAAAAGACAGAAAAATTAGAAAAGAAAGCCAAATTCTAAGAAAAATTACCATAATATATATGTAGTCCTGATCTGTCCTAAATATAGAGTGTGTGAAGAATTATTGTTGGAAAAAAAATGCAACAATGGCAACCATGTAGCCCTCTGCGGCACTTTTAAAGATGCATTTTAAGGAAGAAAGGCTCAATATGCCACTGAAATACATGACTGATTGGTATCCTCAATGCTAGACTGCCTTTAAAGTGTGGTGAGAGAGAACTGTCTCAACATTTCTGGGATGTGTTGCAGTTCCTGAAATACTAAAATTATAGGATTTTAACAAATGAAGTGAAGATGACAAAATAATATTGTGGGGTCAAACCGTAAGGAAAGAAATAAATTAATCTAATGTTGGGTTTAATCTAATGTGGTGGAACTAGTACTATTTCACTTCAGTGTGGTGGACCATACTAAAGAATTCTGACATGGATTTATCATTGGAATCACTTCACAGGAATGACTTATGTCTACATAGCATCTAACAGCATATCTCCTTCTATACCAACTTGTGACCTCTGACTCGGCTGCTATCTATAAGTGTGGCTGAAAGATAAGTAAGCATCACACTGTCTGAACAGAAGCACGAGGGTCAGGTGTCTGCTGGACAGCGTGTCAGATGTCACTGTACAGACGGACACCTGTGGCATTAAAAGACTTCGAACCAGTGCTTATAGCTTTACCACCTCACTACTCTGTGTGTGTGTGTGTGTGTGTGTGTGTGTGTGTGTGTGTGCGTGCGCATGTGCATTTGAACCTTTGCATGCATATGTCGGTCTGTGCTTCATTCTTTGCTTGCCTTGGTGTACACCCACACTATGAAACAAAATGATATCATGCTATAATTATGGACGCACATCGGAAAACCTTTTTCCATGATGTAATACATGTTTCATCCAACTCGGCGCATGCAGACACAGCAAAACAAAATAACTACATGGCCTCAGAATAGTAGGACATGCAAAGATGGTCTAATGACCGCAGTCTGATGGTCTAGTCATGCATTTATGTTGTGGCAGGGCAGCTCAGAAGAAGTTTTGTCTCAACTCAGTTTTATAAGTAAGAGGGCCAATAAACTGTAGATATCAGTTGTAAAGCTGGGACAGTATGGAGAGAAAGAGCTTTGCAAATTGACTTTTATCAGGTCATATGAACCCAAGATAAGTCTTTTTGCATGTCAGGACTGCACGAAGGACGGTCCAGAAGCCGTATTCTAAAACCTGAGATTTTACTTTTCTTCACCAATGCTGCCTAACAGAAATGGTGAGAGAATCATAGAAACTCTATCAGTCTTTCTTTGACTAACACTGTTGTGTATTTTATTCAATGACCTTCTTACACATTTAACAAACCAAAGATTATTTGCTCATTTCTGCTCCTCAAAGACCCCGCCTTCCTTGACCACAGTCTGCTCGTGTAATTAGTACTAATAGTTTCAATAAAGCACTTACATTTTAGCGTGTATTAAATGAAAACGTAACGTTTTGTGTGGCGTTTTTACTTCATTAATTATTTTTATGTGCACCGTTTCTACAAGATCTCCTACACACACTGCAGCTTCAAAACTTTTGATCCGCTCATTTTCATTCTCCTAGGGGATCCTAGAATATTTTCAGAAATGTGTCCTGTGTATGTCCGGGTAATCAGAAACTGATGCAGACAAATTAATTTCTCATGAAGTTACAGTACCAATATGACCTACACCTTTTCTTGTTTGAAAACAAGTGCTTTTTGTTCTTATATTATCGTAGGACCCTTTTGTCTCTTGAGTGCCTTATGTCTCTCATAAAAACTCACTGAAACAAAAATACTCTGATTTTTCTGTGCTTCTTGTTTATTCTAACCCAAATTAGTCACAATCACAGACCTCGCCACAGCAGAAAACAGCTGGAGCTGAAGGAAATAAAAATAAAAACAAAAAACCCTTTTCATCGCTGTCTCTCTTTGAGACCACAGCAGGGGTGTTGCTACACATAAAGCTCTACAGGGGCACCGGCCCCCCAATACTCATATCACAATTTTTATCATAAAGACCTGCTATGTTTAAAAAATGGACAATGTTATGTTCCATCTACTTCCATGTGCTAAGCCTATAGGCTTCCTTTTATATTCAGCTCAAAGTTTCAGGAAGTTTCAGCTGTTAGTTCATCTCTTGAGCATTAAGCTGTACTGTCTATTTTTCACTTTGGCAAAGCAGACAATGACTCAACTGGGACTCAACTTACAAAGCGTTTCCTTCTCGACCAATAAGACAGTAAGATGGTGAAGCCTATCTTGCCCCAGTATGAACCCTCAACCATGCGTGTATCTTCTTAGCACACTGCATGAACGTTCGCAGCAGCAGCTTTAACGGGGACAGGAGGGAGGAGACAGGTACAAACGTAGGGTTTCTTTATGGTGAACCTGCCAGCAAGGACGATCGCTTCACTGAGTCAGTTACCATGGTAACAGACTCCAGGTAAGACTAACCTTGCTTTCTGGAACGGAGAACCCAGAGTTTCCCCCAATTCAGGGTTACTCCTTGTTGGCGGGTCGCAATCACTTATTGCTCACAAACTCCATTCATTATCTTGGCCTTGCTTTCCCACTTGTGGTTTAAACTTCACACACACACACGGCTCTCGTCTCCGTGCTGCAGCCGCGCAGCTTATATCTGTCCACTACCTGCATGCTGTACAGCACAATGAGCGAATCTTCACAGAATAGCAGACCGCTTAGAGTTATCCGGCGCTAGTATTTTAATCAGTCTGATTTATTTGTCTTTACAGATCAATCTAAGATAACTGTCCTCTGTCACTGTTACTGTTAGGCAGATATATCACCGTATCCCTTACTACTGGCAAAAACAGTACTCTTCTTCCATTTCCAGGTAAAATTTCCATAATCAGTCCTGTAGTTTGTCCATCCACTATGTCCTATGCCTGGCAGAAGCTAACTGTAAAAGAAAAGATCCAGGTTCTATGTATTTTTCAGAAATACATCCTTTTTTTTCCGTGAGTACTCATTTCTGTGAGGGCCGGTGGCCTGGGCGAATTTCGTAGAAATCAAGGCTCTCAAGGACCAACTCTACTGCTGGCGGCATTAAAATGCAGCTTGAGAGGATGCTTTAGGATGTGTAAATGTAGTGTAGGCATGCCCTATGACAGACTGGTGACCTGGCCAAAACGCTGAACAGTATTGAAGCAGGTATGGAGAATGAATGAATGAATGAATGAATGAATGAATGAATGAATGAATGAATGAATGAATGAATGAATGAATGAACAAACGAACACATGTTCAAGGCTGCAACTTGTTTTGACTAACATCAACATGGTTTAGCAAGTTTTACAGTCTGCTGTTAAAAACTTTGGACCTGACAGAGATTTTTTTTAGTACCTTTTCTTCTTTTCTTTTCATTTTTTCACTACAGTTATGTACTCTTGCCAGTAAGCTGCCAGTGGAGAAGAGTCTTTTCAGTTTAAAATTGTGATTTCATTACACAGTTTCAAATAATAACGGACATGTTCATGTAGTAGAAGAAGAAAAAAAAAATCCCTGGTAACAGTAAGCACACAAATACAGTCCAACAGTTAATTGGAAAGATTGCAGGTGGAGTGCAGCTAGCCATCCAACATATTCAAAAAAAACAAACGTTTTTCCAAAGTGATTTCAGAAGTCTGACTTCTTAAATTCCGGTGGGAATCATCTGCACAGTTGGCAGAGATGGGCTGAGCTCACAGCACCAGTTTTTATTGATTATAGTGGTGAAAGCAAAGTGGTCTTGGCCAAATATTAAACAACACATCGCTACACATAATGACACAATGAACCACTAACACGGCACGTTTGCTTTAAATGTCTGACCTTCAAAATTCTGCCCCCTTTTCAGAGGGTCTAATATATATATTTTCTGTCAGCATGATCACTACTTTGTGTCATTTTTTTGACAGTGAGTATTAGGCAGCTCTGTGATCATGCCACATTTTCCTAGGATACTTGCTCCCAAATAGAAACATACACAAACTTAATGAGATGGAAATACTCAGCTAGTGACAATGCTATGCAAGGAAAAAAAAACAACCTTTTGAACAGCTGTTGGTTACAATAAAACATGTGATAAACGCTGATGTAATTGAGATTCAGTGATTTCAGTGTGAATTACATAATACTGCTGCGTCCTTGAGAAAGTCTTGTTCATTAAGAGGATTTGTTGGAACACCAGGTCCTTCTGCAGGTGTTGGGACACCACCAGTGCACGGCAGATCAGGAGAGAGATCATTTTAAAATATTCAAAGAAGACGAGCAGAGGTGATGCTGGAATAATGACTATAAAGACGGAGTGAATCAGCTCAGAAAAGTGGTTGCAAATTACTTAACTGCATTGATTTCGCAGTGCAAAGCAGTAAAGAAAATCAAAATGGAACAGACGACAGGGTGAGAACGTTTGGGTAGAAGTGAGCTGCAGAGTAATTGGACACCTCCACTGTTCCTCTCCTTTCCTACCCTGTATTTTCCCTGTGTGTCATGCGTTTTAAGTGCTAGAAAGCAGCTGAGGACCCGTCATTCTACACTGCAGCAGCAGCTTCACATGGATGTATGTTACATTAAATCATATGAATCTGAGGTCGGACAGAAAAGTTTCCTGCAAACCGATCGACAGATTTGATCTTTATGCAAACCTCCGTTAAAAGTTCTTGACCTCCTATAACTTCCTACTTACTTCATATTATTTCATTGCCTGTAATTAGCAAACGTGATCACAAAATGTATTAAGTGAGGGACTCATTTCCAGCAACAAAGATGCAAAGTAATGGGATCTGGTAAAGCACTGGAATGGCTTGGTTTGAACACAACATACAGTTATAAATGCGGAGGGACAAAGTCACAGTTGGACATGCAGCGACACAATTTTTCTCTGGACATGCACGTGCAACAGTAAATGCGATTAGGTCATTGCTTCAGCTGTATCCCTTTCTACTCATAAATCAAGGCACAACTTTTCAGTACTGTCCCCTCTATTTGCAAGAATTTGGCTGATATTTCATACCATTGCAAAGGATGGATGTCAGAATACTCAGAATAGAGGCACAGAGGACCTGACGCCACAACAGCAGCTGTCAAAAGCCTTCACATATCTTCTCTTTGTTCATTGAAAGGTTGGTATCCAGATAATTCAGATTCTTATAAGCACAGTTTCAGCCCAAGTAGAAGATGCAGATTTGATGCTCTATTTGTTTGCTCTGCTAAGACGTTATTTAGAAGCTATTGTTAATTTTGCTTGTCATAGAACAAGAAAGTGCAGCCTTTGTTTAACTTGGGCTCCAGCTGCAGTCCACAACTTCATGGAAAAGTATTAAACTTCAGGGTGGTGTCTAAAGAGTGGGTGAGCACGCTTTCTTTCCCTGTCTTTATTAGAGGATGAGAACACACACACAAAAAAAACTGTGGTGATTGAATTATTAAGCCTAACAGGCTTGTTAAAAAACAAACAAAAAACAGTATATTAGTCAGATTTTGTCTCTATTACATTTGTAGTCCAGAATCTCATAGGCTCCCAGTTCAAATCCCAGTGTGGAGTTTACATGATCCTTATGCCTCTGATCTGGGTTCCCTACTCTTCCAATCCAAAGATATAATCTTAGATTAATAGGGAACTTTGAATTAACAATAGTTGTAAATGTTGTCTTTGTGTCTTTGTTTGTCCCGTGATAGTCTGGAAACATGTCCAAGGTGTAGCCCTCCACTTACCCTGTGAAAGCAAGAGCAGACTGCAGCCGCTTTGCAGCACTGACCAGGGCGGGATAAAGCCGTTATAGACTGGACTGATGGTACAGGATATTTTTGAGGCTTGGCCACATCATTCCTTCCTAACATATGCTGCACTGGTAACCTCTCACATGAGGAGTGCAGGTCCAAGAAATCAGGCCTGGGTCATATCTCAGAAATTAATACTTCAACTACTAATGCGCTCAGGGGACACAATACCCCAGCAACAGCTGCTTCACAAATGACATTCTGCATCTCATTTGGTTCCTGCACAGAATGAGTCTTTTGATATTCTGTTGCCAATAACCTGATGTAAATTTGCATTACCTCGAAAAAAAAAAAAGAAAAAAGAAATTGAATCCATCTTTTGTCTCTTGTACGCGGCTGTGCAGACAATGTTCAGCTCCCCGAATGTGATTATCCAGTTTTATGAACAGAACCAGGCTTTTATGAAGCCGTATCATTATCCAGGAAACATCTAAAAATCTTTGTTCATTAAGAACACTGTTATCCTGAGAGTGTCTTTCACTATTTTTTCAGGCATTACCCTACATGACATTATCCAGAGCAGCACAGACAAAAAAGGGGAACAGTACTCCTGCCTGTGTGCTCATTCATGTCCTGTGTTTCACTGGGCAAAGCCCTCCCTGTGACGGCCACAGCAGAGGATCACCATGAAGGATCTTTGATCCTGCCTCGCTGTTGAATATCAGGAATATATAGACAGTGATCACAACCAAAAACGGCTTGCCAGAATCCCACTGAACAGCTCCCCGAAGCCACAAAACCACGACCCTGCTATTAATGACACTCCTTACTGATAGTTAAACTGACACCAGTGACATTTTACAACATCTGCTTCACCCACAGCTGTGTGAAAGTGAACCTCGACATCAGATAAACGTGCATTACAATTTGCAGACAGTGGATGTCACAAAACGGAGATGAGTCCAGCGAACTCAGTTCAGTCGTGAGCCTGCTGGCCGTAGAGATGCTGCATGTGAGAAAGATTTACAAGTCGTTGGCCTGCTGTTTTAATCAAAAGCAGAGTCCGACTGTTCCTGACAGTTGGTGAGGTACGGCACTGAACTGGAAGAAGGCACGGACAGAATATCCAGTGGAAGTTTCCTCTTTCCCATGTGTCACGCATACAATTTTTAGCCAAAATGTAAGTTATTTTTCAATAACAGAGGAAAATGTCGTAATCACAGCACAGGTGCTTTCATGGGCTGGAAAAGGGTGGCGAATAAAGTCAGTTCTGCCTGACACCTTTCATTTACTTTCTCATGAGGAGATGGTATGGGATTAGAGGAACTGACTCAACCAATAAACAGCTTTTTTGACACTGCATGTCAAAAAAGTATAGAACAGATGTGTGGCGTTACAGGCCAATAACACACGACGGTCGAGGAGGAGTAGGGAAGGAAGAGCCTGAAAAGAAAACACGCAACTCCACATGATGAAGTGTGGTGGGAGACTCAGACATGAAAGTAAAAGTATTAACAGGGCAAAACAGAAAAGAAGACTAAAAATGCCTCCCGCAATTTATCTTCAAAAGCATATTGAGCTTAGAAAACGGGATCCAAATTATTCAAACTATGGGGATGGCGGTCCTAAAGCCGAGCAGCTGCCTCCCGAAGTTCCAAACATTAGCATGCATATATAAATTGTTATACTGCTTCAGCCAGCAACATTTTTGGCTACAAGAACATCATATAGCTGTTCCAGGAGATGTAAATTGAACAATTAAATAATCGACATTCCTTGAAATGTAGAGGTGAGCCAAACACTGTGTTACCTTCCTTCCAAAAAATGCATCAGGAAACCTTTAGGAAATTTCTACACGGTTTAAATAATTAAAAACTCTGTGGCTTGACACCGCTGAAGTAATTCAAAAACATTAGAAGCCAATAATTATCTCTGACATTACTCACATTTGAGTTGAGCCATTAGCCATGCTGTCATGATTCTGGGCATTTGGTTTGTTATATCTTGTTTTATTTGGAAGTGTGTGAATTTGCTTATGTTATTTTCCTTTCATCTGTGTAATTGATTCAGACTAGTGTCTTCCCATGTTTAAACATGGATGTATTCTTATTCCCTTTTTACGTCTATTTTATGCCTGTTTTGTTTGTCTAACCCTCCTTTTGACTATTAGTCTCCATGGTTCTGACTCATGGCTGTCTCGCTTGAGTGTCTCAAATCTGAAAACTATAGTGAAGTGAAAAGGCCTTGGTGCTGTCCATTTCAGTATAATCCAGCCAGTATGGTCCCAGTCTTCCTGGCCAACCTACTGCCTTTCTCTCCACTAGCACAGATTGAGTCTTTGGCATTCCTCCAGTCATGATGACTCCGTTTGTTATAACTCATTCCCAAATTCAACATTTTTCCAAACAGGAATATTGATCGTGGAAAAATAAACATTTTTTTCCCATCCTGTTGTTGGAGTCTTTCCTGCTTGAATCTGACCTGTTGTGGACCCATCTTCCCTCTTTAAACCTTTTAGGTGTCCTACAGCTCAGATTTTTAGCCTTCCATCAGTCCTGCTTTGGGTCATGAAATCCAGTGTTTGTTCACTTCGCCATTGGCCTATAAAAGAATCCTGCCTTTGAAGAAGGCCTCTTGTCCAGGTCTTGTTGAGGTATTGTGCTGTTCGCTGGTCTTGCCTGCCTGTTTTGAGGTCCCTTAGTTCACATGCATTTTAAACACAGGATTGGAAGCTGTGCACAGAGATATGTATTGAATTTGTAGCAAAGATATACACCTCCTTACTATACACAAAATAAAGAAAGAATATAGAAATACCACAAGCCTGGCAGGTATTTAGTGAGAAAACAAAGACTAACAGAATGGTTACTCATGCTTAATTTTGACGTGACAGTGGTGTTGGATGAACAACCAATGAAATCCAGTTGGAACTGGCTCAAGTGTCCTGAGTTATCCCTTAGCTCTGCTGCTTTTTCCCATAGATTGTATAAAACAATGGACGAAGCATTCGGTCAAATGACCCGTTGGTTTCTGACGACTGGTTTTGTCATTGATCATTGATCTTGCAATTTACATCGCTTTCTTATATATCTCATCAGCAGATATATTAATGGACTAATCTTTGTGTATTTGTTTGTCTCCCTTCCCTGTTATTTTAGGGCCCCGACTGGTTTAGACAGGCATCTGCCCTCCCTGACTCTAGCCCTTTTACTGGGGTTTTTTTTCTCTCTACTGTCACCTTGAGCTTGCTCAGGGTGGGAGATTGCAGTAAAGTGAATATTCAGTGTAATCTGTTGGGTTCCTTAGCTCAACAGTGTTCATGAATTATCCTAACCTTGCTCTAAACTGGAATGAACTGAATGAACTGAATTACAATAAACTGGACTGAATTGAAAACCAATTTCCACGACTCTTAATAGGAACATATGCACAGGTTGTGGATGGATGGATGGAATATGATTGGACTAAATTTGATGGTCTTTGATTGGATTGTATTGGGCTTTTGTTGTGAACTGGTGCTATACAAATTGATGAACTGAATTGGGAACACAAAGTGTTTACAATCAAATTTGAAGGTAACATGAGATTTCTGCGCACAATGGGTGCTTCAAGAGAATTTCATGCCTGTCCTTAAAGATGCTTAAATATTTCACTCTTGGCTACAGTAACAGACTGACTTGCACAAGGTGAAAACCCCTTCATGAGGTCCTGTCTACAAATTCCTTGTCACACTGTTGACAATTTTGACATTATGTTATTACAAAATGAGAAAAGCAGAGAAAACAACACCAATATACAGAAATGCTGAGGTTCTGACCTGGCAGGGCAGAGATGGGTGTTGCAGGGCATCACTCCAGTCGCTGGTCTTGATCTGGGATTGCAGTAGGACACATTCACCTGCACTCTCAAGTCTTTGTAGCATGCCGACTTGGTGTTCATATGGCCTGTATGGGTTATAGATCATAAGGCTCAATATCGTTGTTTAACAAGAACATCTTTTTTTCATTTTGATGTTTTGTGTATTATGTAATCATAAAATACATTCAAATGAAGAATATACAGTATTTCCTCTTTCACATCTGAAGTTTTATGGTCAAAATGCGGTACTTTTGTCAGTATAAATTAACTCTGACATAGTGACCTGCTCCAATACTGTTCTTGACAAGTGTTAGGAAGCTTTTTCCTGATTTGCTGTGAACGGCTTTCTCCATATATAGAGTGTCATGGCCTAAACATTTCTACTTAGTTTTTTGTTTGTTTTTTTTGTCAAAACGACATCGCTCAATGTGTTTTGTGGTTTAGTCAGATGCAACTCTGCAAAACTAAGTTATGCTGCCATGTTTTTTGAAAAAGGAAGCTTTCTCCTGGCAACCCATCCAAACAAACCATACATGTGCCACCAATTTTACCACCATGAACTTTAACATTTGACATTTGACATTTGACATTTGACACCAAGGCCTGTAGAGTCTAATGTGATATTTAATTAATTTTTAGACTTGGTGAGGACCAAATTATTTTTTTAATCACATTAAGAGTAATAGTTTTTTACTCACATAACTGTATATGGGTTTGGAGGTGAATGTGTGACAGTTTTTAATAATGTGAAGGCAATCTGTTTCACTCCGACAACCAAATACCCATAAGGGAGGAGAAAAGAAGGCTGGTGGATATTAAAACGCGTGTGCTCTTTCATCACACCTCCCCTGGCAAAGACGTGATTTTGTCAAACGATTTGGCAGATTTTCTCTTAAACATTCTTCTTTTAAGTTAATCCACATAATGCCTTTGAATGTTTTGAAAACACTTTATGTCTCAATGGCTTTTGGCGCAGATGCCATCCTGACAGCGTTGATTTAAGTGAAACTTTAATGCATGGTTTGGTTGTTACTTGGCCTAAAGCAGGATCAGACTGCACTTCTCAAGCCATAAAGGTCACTTAGCCAGTCACACTCTTTAATAAAGCAAACACCCCCGCGCCCACCACTCATCACGGTCTTCAATCACGACACAAAGAGGTGGAACTGGTTAGAGTGGACTGCAGCAGACCAAGGTGGAGAACTTTAACCTACAGGGCAATAGGAATTGTACACTGGGGGCTTTGTGTGCACTTGTGACCAAAAAAAACAAAAAACAAAAAAAACATGCAAGAACATACAAAAAGATAAACACCAATGCCCACACTTTTACCTGCTCAACACATTAGTGTTCTTTGGATGTGTGCAGGTGTATGTTGTACCAGACCTTGGGTGGACCAAAGGCCACGAACGCAGAGATGCATGTGTGTGCATGCTCGGGTCCTGTGTGTGTATCTGCCTAATGGAGGGTCTCCAGCAGAACAAGAGGAGGTCCCACCAGTCCTAGACAAGAGTCCCTGCAGTAATGATTGGGATACTCTCCTCTCCATTTAACCTGCAGCTAAAAGCTTTATTACAGGTCAGAGAGGCCAGACCGAGTTGAAATATTTGTCTACTGATCTACAAACCATCCCCTTCGTCTATAGTCTGACACAGATAAAGATTACAAGTGAGCTGCTCTTTTTCTTGTTTCAGAGAGTTTAAAACATTGTTCGGATCATTTAAACTATCATCTTCATAAGGGCGATAGCACATTTACCTCCACCACATGTCGCTGAGCACTGGGAGCGTATGATGGCCCATGTGTAATTGTGTTTCCTCATCAGCTTCTCATCAGTGTTCTTGAGAGTATATTCCCAATGCACTCCTGGATTCCAGCCCTGCAACAATATCTAAATGGGGAATGAGTGGTTAGTATCTAATCAGGTAAAGGAGAACATTAACTTTTAATCAGAGAGCATTTTCTCGTGTCCGTTGATTGCTTACCTCTACAACTAGCGACTCGTTCGTAGGGCCGGTTGATATGAGGCTCTCTGGTCTGTTATATGGCCTCTTGTAGTCAAAAGTGGCTCCTGCGATGGGGTGCCTACCGGGCCAGTCCACCGTCCAGTGGCCATTAAGGTAGTAGCGTCTCTGGGTGTCTCTGACAGCCAGGTAGGAGCTGGATGTATTCAGTTCCACCACACGGATACTCTGAGCCCCTGCTGGGATTGTTACCACCCCATAATACTCTGAGTAAACAAAACACAACATTTAAACAATCACTAAACTCATGGAAAATCTTCTTTTTTTTTCATTATGTCATGTAAACACAAAGTAACAGACCCCAAAAATAACATTTGGAAGCCGTAAATGCGCATATTAGATTAAAACGAGATAACAAAAGTGAACAGAACAGTTTATTTAGATGACTCACGGTTAGTAAAGTGTTGCTTTGTGTACAGTCCTTTGTAGATCTTACAGGAGGAGTTGTCTCCTTTACAAACCCCGCAAGCATCAGGCACAGCCGAGGAGCCTAAAACGCGGTCACAGCCCACTCTCTGTGGAACAAAGATGGGAAAAAGTACATTTTTACAAAAAGGAAGAAAAAAACAAAAAACACATGACAGATACTAGATGATCGGTGACAGTTGATTCTGGCGGAGGTGGCAGAGCAACACTTTATTTTTAATAAAGAAATAAAAGGAACACTGAGACAACATGGTCATCTATTTATCTTACCAACTGCTTAATCAATTTCCCAAATGTAATTCAAAGACTTCACTTGTGAGACCAGTGTCAACACCAAGTCTATAAACTTTGAAATCCAAGTTACCTCACATAGTCCGTCAACACAGACATTGTAGCTGTCCTTTGAGCAAAGCGTCCCATCCTTAACTTTGCTGGCCAGGGCAAAGAAGAAATCATAACCTTCAGCAAAGCAGTACAGCTTACATAGATCTTGATCTAGAAGAAGAGAAAATACATACAGCCATCAGCTATATCAAAGCTTTATCTGTTGCGGGGTAACGGGTCAACTGCAAAAGCCCAACACTAACAAGGTGAATGGAGGCATATCCCCACCGATCATAACAGACTCTCACATACTTTGCTCAGTAAATCGATTCTTTGCATGGATCTAAATAAACTGGGAGAAAGACAAGGTCCACCTAAACATCCTTGCGTGCAATGTAACATACTGACAACGGGGACAACTGTCTCACCGTCCACTCTGGTGTATGGTCTCCAGGTGTAGTACCATCCTCTGAATTGTTTGCTGTTGAACTCAGCGCACTGTTGTGCTCTGTAGTCAGAGGTGTTGGGGGGACAGTCCTCAGTGTTACAGAGTTTGTATAACCTGGAGGAACCCTCGCAGAACTTCCCGCCATATACAGGTCTGCAAACACACGGCACACATATCGAAACCTTTTTTTTTTTTTTTTTTACTTGTTGCACAATCCCTCACAATCACACGTTTAATAATCAGTTTTATTCCAGAGTTCTGTCATAATTCCGAAGAAGGAAACTGATGTGCAGAAAAAATAAAAAACCGTGATAATATACACAGAACTAGGAACTTTATTGTACTGTCATGACTAAGTGTCTAATCTCCAACTGTGTGTGAGTTACTGTGTGGAGATTTCTCCCAACGCAGGTGTATTTCCTTGGGCTACGTTTCCAAAAATCCCCCACGGGACAATTACTTTTATCAAACGTCAAATCACATTGCCACTTATCAGTCTCTAAATCTCAAGACTCGTTTAGTTTTGTGGCTCTACATTTCATCTTTCACATTTTTAATCCCTTCTCTGACATCTCCCCTCACTCCCCTCTTCTTGCTTTCCTGTCTTAGTTCTACTGGCTCTTCACCACCATCGGTCCTGCCCTCTAGTTCTCCTAAGAGCCTTTTGTCTAATTTAGCCTCCCACATGTCAGGATCTTGTTATGACATAGATCAAGTCCCAGCATTTAGGATAAGCCCCCCTGACTCACAGTGAAAACAATCCTGAGTGATGGATGAGTTGGGGGGCTAAATACACAGATCAGGGACGAGGGAAAAGATGTTCTTCATTATTTTAATTGCATGTCTTACACCAATCGTACGGTTAACAATTTCACCAACGATTTCAAACTCATAAAGAGTCTTGTTTGAGAGAGCTCAGCTGTAAACTTTAAGGTTTAAGGTGGGAATGAAATCGAAAAGGAGGCAGTCTGTTATGCATTGATGTGCAAAATCAAACATATTTAATAAAAAAACAAGTCTTTAGTCTTGTGGGCAATTGATTAGTGCTGTTACTTCACAGCAAGAAGGTTCGTAATTTTCCTCCCAAGCCCGACAGGAGTCTTTCTGTGTGGAGTTTGCATGTTCTCTCCAGGTATTCAAGCTTCCTCCGACAGTCAAAAAAAGCAAGTATGTCTAGGTAGATTGACAACTCTAAACTGCCCGTAGGCGTGTCTGTGAGCGTGAATGGTTTTGTCTCTCCCCATACTTGTGGGGTTGCGTCAGGAAGGACATCGGGCCAAATCGATGTGCGGGCTATGATCAGCTGTGGCAACCCCTCTGTTTTAAGGGATTAAGCCAAAACGGTTGATGACAAGTCGTTAGTCTTGTCTGATTCCAAGTTCGTTGATACAGATTTAGGAGCGTTGTTGTCATTCACAAAAGAATCTGGCTATATTTATGTATTTATTCTGTGACCTAAGACTTTGTCTGCAGAGTCCTCAGATGTGAGAGGGCGTCAAAGGTTTTAAACATTCTTTTTCAGCTGTCAAGTGTCTGGGCCGAATTCATGTACTGTTGACTCTATACTTATCTGCATTAACTGGAAGAACAGTAAGACGTGGTGGAAGACTGTATTTTTTCATTCAGAGTAACAACTCATACACAAATGATTATTATGCTGTTAAGAGGTCATTGAAAAACATGAACAATTATTGTGAAACTTGTGTTAATCATAAATAAACAGACAAAGAGAATTAACTACTTCTTTCCAAACAAGTGATGAAACTGTCACAATATCCGAGTGAGAAACATAAAGCCTGTTTTTTAAATTTCTCTGTATTATATAGAAAAATCCAGCTTTATTTTCCACCTTTTCTTTTGAGCACTACATTTAAAAACGATGCCATAAAGTGTCTTTAGCACTAACTTCAGCTAGGCACGCTGCCACTTTTCTCTCCGTTATGTTAATTTCCCCTTGACTTTATGCCAGCACTACCACGTACATACAGACTTTTATTTTTTACAGCTGACGCGTGTGTGTGTGTGTGTGTGTTTTTTTGTTCTCTCACTGTGCATTTGTCTACCTGGGGTTGTTGCATTGCCTCTCGCGGTACGTGACTCCGCTCTGGCAGCTTCGAGAGCAGGTGGCCCATGACGACCACTCGGACCAGTGACCGTGCTGGGGCTTGGGGCCTTCGTCACCTTGTTTCACACACTGGCCCCTGCGACACCACTGAGGAGAAAGAAAAAGGAATAATAACTATTTGTGATAATGATGCAAAGAGCAGGAACCCCACAAATAAATCAATCAATAATACGTTTGCTTACAAGCTATCAGTTAAACCGTCGTTTACATTGTTTTTAATCTTGAACATGTGGAAAATCCGTCTCTCCTCAGTAAACATTTTATTTTGCTCTTTATAAAAGCAGTAAAATTAAAACACATACGTACAAAAACAAAAAGGTCAGAGTAAAAAATGGCTGCCAGCTGTTCACAAATTGATGCAGTAACATTGAAAAAAGGAAGAAATACGTGCCAAAACACTGAGATAATTTGACTTTTTTCCAGTGCAAATCAAATGTAAGGGTGGAGAATTTCCTTTAATCACTTATTTATTTGTATTCATATCTGGATTTTACTTCGATCTGGAACAGAATTGATACTAAACATTTTCTCATGTTTTCCCGATTTGAAAAGTCCAATTTTCCTCTCAGTGTGGTTGCTGGTGGCCTGATGAGTGTGCAAATGTACGCACATGTTACCAGTTGCTTCTCCTCACCCTCCAGAGAGTGAGCTTTATTGGGCTTCACGATTACTGTACCTCCTCAGAATCCACAACCCTCCGAATCAGGCCACACTGACCGAAAAGTTTTCCAAAAGTAAACACTGCCAAATGTGTTCAGCGAAGAAACGAGGCAAGACAGGAAAGGAATGATAAAGTGCAGTTTTTCAGCTCGCGTTGTACGAGATGATGGAAGGTCCTTCAGGGCAGGCACGTCTCTCTGCGTTGAGTGTATTTACTAAATTAATCTCCAAAAGGCTTGGTCATTAACCACACAAGCAATCAAAGGCTCCACACGGAGCATGATTTCACTCGAAATGTCACAAACTGCAAACACACAGCGTACCCTCCCGCCTCCACCTCCACCTCCACCACCACCCTGCAGGGGCGCTGATATTGTGGTATGTGCTCAGCTGTTCGTGTTCTCACTGTGCGTTCATGCCAGTATACAAGCTGAAACACACACGCAGACTTCCTCTTGCACACACATTAACACAGTCGTCTCCGAATATTCTCAGGCTCCTTGATTAAGAACTAGAACAGCTGAGTTCCCCTCCAGTTTTTCCCCTACAGCTGAGTGCCATGCCCCTGGTGTGAGCCTGTCGTTGTTTGCTTTCAGCTAAATGTCTTCTGGAGGGAGAGGGTGAGATGAAACCATCAACTATGAAACCCTGAGAAGCAAATGTAGATGTAGGTGTCAGGGCCTTACGGGAGAATCATCTTTAAAGAAGACAGGAGAGAAACAAGGAATAAATAAAGAGCACAGATAGTCTTTCTGGCCCAAACCCCGATGGCATATCTCTGCCACATGAACAACGAACCAGCTGTTCCATGAGGTGAAATAAAAACAAGAGAAAGTGGTACTTCTATCAAAAACAGGGATTTAATTCACACTGCACTCAAGTGAACTCTGAATGAGCAAAGTTGCTCTAAATTCTTCACTCAGCCGACAAGTGGGTTTAATACTTTGCCCTGGGCTACGCGGGCACTGGTGTGTAAATTAATGCTGTTAAAAGAAGTGCCGCGTCACTGAGTTCAAAGCTTTTGTCTGGAAATGACAAGACTCAAAGAGATATTAGCACTATAGAACACTAAAACACTCAATCACGTTTTCTTTTGTTATAGAATATGTTTAGCCTGTTTGCTGTAAATAATCCTGTCTCTCTCTGTCTCTTGGAATTTACTGACTCACAGGTCCTTGGAGAAGGAATGTGCATTTTCTCTGCGGGAAAACGTTCTTTCTAGAAGCTTTAGCCTCTACTAAATGCTACACGGTTCATAATGTTTTGTAGGCAAACAAGAAGAAGAACTTAAAAACGCTCTTGGGCCAATTCTTCTGTCAAAAGGAAAATTCACTCTCACATCAGCTCAGTCTAATAATACTAATAATAAGTGGCAAAGCCTAAAACTGTCACTGTTAATGTTCTTGTTTATGTTATTTTCTTGAAAAACGTGTTTTTGACATGACATGCATGCCCCCCACCCCCCCACCCCCCCAACCCACAAAGCAATGGCTGTAAGAGGCTCTCTCTTGTGGATTTATTTGGTAAGTTGTTGCTGTGGAACGGCGTAATGATCTCAGACAAAAAACAAGCAAAAACAGAAAAGAGAAAAAAAAAGACAAAAAGAAAAACAAAACATACTGTCCTGATTTGATAAAACAACACAAATTTTTCCTAAAGACAATCAATGACAGGACTATGGTTGGTCCCTTGAGCTAAGATGGAATAAAGGTCATCCTAATGATGGAATGATTAGTAACTCTGAACCCTAATGAAAGAGAGCCTTTTTCCAAACATAATTAGTGACAATCTGTACTGCCTCAAAGGCGATGGATTAAAAAAAAAACCAAGAGTGCTTCCCATGGTACTCATGTGATAGCACTTTTGTAGTGATAAAGCCTGTGTGTGTATTTCCCCAGAAACCCCTCGCCTCATGCTGACACACACTCACGGACACGCAAACACATGTTAAGTCACCATGTTGGGGCCGCAGGCGGAGCCTTCAGCAGCTGGCATGAATTTGGTCTCACACTTCCTCCCAACACGGTGGCACCACAGAGCCTTGCAGATATCCTGGAACAACATTAGGGAAAAGAAAAGAGATGATATTACCAGGATTTTCCCCACAGCAGCTGTAAACAAAGCGAGCAATTAGGAGGAACAATAATTTATATCACCGCTATTTTGTTTCTTGGGTTCTGTTGCTGGATAGGAGATTGTTTGGATCATGAGCCTCTTGCAACCCATGTGCGTGCAGCAATCATGTACCTCCAAATATTTATTCTTATGTAGTTAGAATAACAATGTTTTTGAAAAACTGAAGAAAAGTAAAACTAAATCTGGTCCCAGTGGCTCATATACTATATATTGTTTTTATTTTTGAAGTGTTAACTTAAACATACAGCAATGTGTGCCACTAATTATCTTCCCTGACTACCAGACACTACATTTTCAGGCTTAAGAAAGAGATTTAGATAAATTGAAGAAGCACAGTGGTCTTACCAAGCTTGAGGTCATGACTCAGACTCTGGATGTTGCCCAAAAGATTCAGAAGGGACGACTGGGGAGTTTCCCTGCTCACATTGCCTGGGAAACATGGACTGCTACTTTGTAACATGTCCACTTCGCTATTGTCCTAATTACTATATCAGAGTTTGACAACTCAGTGCAGATGCTGACAGGCACCTCGGTTTCAGTTTATTGCTGCCAAGAGCCACCATGGAATTCATCCCAAGACCTATTTTTCCTGCTGTTTTGCTTGCTCAGGGTTTTGGTAGGAGTGAAACTGGCAGAGTGGGCTACTCACAAAAGTATTAGAAACGCAGATATAGGGGGATATGATGGACAGAGTGTGACAGAACCCAAAAAAGACAGAAAAACACCTGTGTGCATTATCTGTTTTTTTTCCTTGCATAACCCACCTTTGTCTAACTGCACACACCAGAGAATATCATTTGTTTCAGCTGTACCTTATCTTGATAAGGCCTGCCAAAATGTTTCAAAAGAATATGAATTCATTACACAATGAACTGCACAACTGAAGCAGATTCCATAGTTTTTTCTTTTCTTTTTTTTATGAGTAAGAAGTGCCTTGACAGACAGCAAGCATAATGACTGCTTGGGGATTTTTCTGTCCTATGCACCTTGCTGCTACCAAGTGCGCAAGCATGTGTTATAGCTGCAAAAATACATGGATCCTTAGGCTGTTTCTAAACTGCAAATCAAATCAAATATTTTGGAAATATTCTCTATCATTTAGTTGCAAGCAGTCAGATAGGATTTGTACAATTACATACTGCCAGCCTGTCTGCATTGGTTCATGTGGCAAACATGTAGGTGGTGGTGAATGGCAAAGCAGTAAAGCAGCAGAGCAGCAAAAAAATAAAGCAGCAAAAGAATAAAGCAGCAAAACAGTAAAGCAGCAAACCAGTAAAGCAGCAAAGCAGTAAAGCAGCAAACCAGCAAAGCAGCAAACCAGTAAAGCAGCAAAGCAGCAAAGCAGCAGAGCAGCAAACCAGCAAACCAGTAAAGCAGCAAACCAGTAAAGCAGCAAACCAGCAAACCAGTAAAGCAGCAAACCAGTAAAGCAGCAAAGCAGCAAACCAGCAAACCAGTAAAGCAACAAACCAGTAAAGCAGCAAAGCAGCAAAGCAGCAAAGCAGCAGAGCAGCAAAGCAGCAGAGCAGCAAAAAAATAAAGCAGCAAAAGAATAAAGCAGCAAAACAGTAAAGCAGCAAACCAGTAAAGCAGCAAAGCAGCAAAGCAGCAAACCAGTAAAGCAGCAAACCAGTAAAGCAGCAAACCAGCAAACCAGTAAAGCAGCAAACCAGTAAAGCAGCAAACCAGCAAACCAGTAAAGCAACAAACCAGTAAAGCAGCAAAGCAGCGAAGCAGCAAAACACAGCAGTGCTGGCAACTTGGCTGTCCAACTGAGGTTATTTGCTGGCTTGAATATATAAAAGATCTTCAACCCATTGAAAATGAACTCTGCCTCTCCCCAAGCTGAACATGACGATTCTTTTGTTGTGTGGTAAAGTTTTAAGTGGCATTTTAAATGCAACTCCGAAGTACAGCTCTTGACCAAGATCTTTTTTTTTTTTCTTCACAGAAATAAAGCTTTTTCCTCTTTTTCTGATTGAAGTTTTATGGAGACTAAATAAGAGGCAACATCTGTCTCCCAAGAAAAGAAAAGTGAAAAGTGTGTACTGCTGAGTCTGGGGCCATGATGTAGATGCTAGCACATACAGGTCATTAGGGCTGAGTGTCGGGGCTGCAGCCCCGAGTGTCTTTTGAGTAGCCTGAGATCTCAAGAGAGGAGAAATATTAAAATAGAGATCTTTTGCAATCATGCATTGATCCCCAGGGATAATAATATGCCAAAATGATATGAAAGATGAAAACTGGAAACAGTCTATATTTCATTTTCCAAGTATTTAATACTAACAGCATCTGCTTCAAAACTTCTTAGCACCACAGACAGATTGTCTGAGCCGGGGGACGTGGAGGGGGCGGGGGGAGGCAGATATGTAAACTGGGAAGCCATCCTAATTGTTTTACTCTTTTATATAAATAATTTGTATGGTACCATGTATAAGACGAAACCTTGACTCATACGATAGGCGTACAGGCAATCAATGAAACGAAGCATATGACACAGACACAGCAACAACGTGACTAGTATCAACAAACGGCGTACAAAATGGTGATTAAAACTGAAACGAATGGGGAAAAAAAATAATCCTGTTAATTGAAATAAAATAAACTACAGATTTTTTATGAAACAAAAACTAAATAAAAACTAAAATAATGCAAAACTAACTGAAACGGTACTTCACTTTCTTCATCACTCAAAAGTAAAAAGTAAATATTTTTGTTCTGTACGGCACTGTTTATAGGATTATTTCATCCTAGATTTTTATTTGTCAATATCTGTAAGTCAATACCTCAAAAACTAAAAGTAAACTACAACTACTGATGGGTATGTCAAACTAACCAAAACTAAGCTGAAATAATCAAAACAAACTGAAAAATGAAATAAAAATAAACACTTTCATGCGCCCCTTATCCAAACCTGCTTCTTCCTAGTCGGAGTCACAGGGGTGTGCTGGGACGTATTGATGCTCTAGTTGGGTTTAAAGGCAGGGGTGCACCCGGGACAGATGACCAGTCAGGCGCATGTAGACCAACAATCACACACTTACACTTTAGAATAAACAATAAGCCTGACATTCATGTTTTTGGACTGTTGGAAGAAACCACAGTAACATTCCAACAAGCACGATGGGAAATTGCAAACTCCACATAGAAAAGCCTCTGATGGAATAAAAACCAGGAACCCTCTAGCTGTGAGGCAACAGCAAGCGAAATGATTGTACTTGTTCAGCAGTTAACTCTCACTTGAAAAATGGGTCAAAATTTTACAATGATTTCTTAGACATTTCTCCCAGAGTCTTAAGATTCTTTACTAGTCAAACCTCGTTTGCGTTTTTTCACCACACATAACGGAGATCACAATAGCTTACTCATTTGTTCATGCAAGATCTTTTCCCACATAAATGTTCCAGACGAAAGATGACCAGTGTATGAGAAGCTTGTTGATATCTGTGGCTTTGACTCAGGATAATATTCCTCTAGACTGCATTGAGATGAGGTTAAACATGACTAGGATTAAGGTAATGTAAGTAAAAGTAAAGAAGATAGTAAAATGTGTTAAAATAAATACTTTCAACAAATAAGAAAACCCGTTTGATTTGCATCAGCAGCAGCGTTGTTACATACTGATATCAACTGATATGAAAACTGCACTCATGAAGCTGTAGATGGAAAAAATATAGCAGAAGGGAAGCAAAGCACAATCCACATGCATTTACCACAATGTGGTACCAGTTTATTGGATCAATGTGACCCAGTGTGACTTGCTGAAATCCAACAGCCTGCTCCTCCTGGTGAAGCCACATGTCCTCTTTATTTGGCATATGTCGACACATTTAACATACTGCTGCCTCACAGCTAGAAGGTTCCTAGTTCAAATCTCAGCTGGGGTCTTTCCGTGTGGGGTTTGTTTTACCTGTGCTTGCACGGGGTTTTCTCCAGGTATTCTGGTTTCCTCTGCAAATCCTAAAACATCCATTTTAGACTGATTGATGATTATACATTTCCCGCAGGAGTGAGTGTGAGCGTGCATGGTTGTCTCTCTATATGTGGCCCTGCAATACACTGGCCACCTCTCCAGAGGAATTCGGCTTTTTGACTGAGGAGAACTGGATCCGGCTCCCCGTGACCCTTAATAGGATAAAGCCGGTACAGATAATGGATGGACGGATGGAATATGTTGAAGAGTATCTTGATCAGCAAGATCGCCAGTAATGAGACAATGGGAGGGCATCGCAGAGCGATTCCCATTGGCAAAGCTCCAGCATATATTTAGTCATCTGTCCCACTGAGTATTTCATGGGGAGAATTAAAACTCTCACTGTTGATTTAGAGTGTGTGTATGTGTGCACATGTGTAAGTGCATGTGTGAGAGTATGTATGAGGTCATGTAACCCTAACCAGTTAGTCTCTTCCTTCCTCTCCTCTTTTATCCCATTTTCCTCTGCCTCATTCATCCCATCCTGCTCTCAAGTTTTTCTTTTCCTATGAAGCAATGCATCATTTTTTCTAAGGAATTTGAATACTGTGGGTTTGCTGACAAAACTCCTTAGAGTATCACATGATGGACTGGGATTTTTCATTTTTAAAATCATCACAGGATGGCACACAGTGGTCAAAATGTACTTTACCTTTTTAAAATCAAGGGTGCAGAGCTTGGCCTTCTCCCCAAACTGCCACTTGCACTGCGTGTCTGCATCGTACAACTCGCCCGGCAGCTTCTCGGGGTACTGATACTCCTTGACTGCTTTTGGTTCATCTGATAGGCAGAAAGCCTGGGCAGTACTGGAAGGTCAGATAGGAGATAAAACAGAAAAATGAGTAAAGAATAAGAAACTCGCACGTGCACAGTAAATTGAAGAATAGAGAAACGCAATGATGTAAAGTTGATGGTATATTTAGACTCCTTGGTGTGCACAAAGAAATTCCACAACAGCGAGCACACACATGTCCTACTGCTCCCACCACTGGAGCAATCGTAAAGTGTTGCCCCGGTAACAAAACAAATTGGCAAACTCAAAGCCTGAAAGTGATGGTTTTAATGCATCAGACACTTAATTATGACAGACATAAAAAGTCATTGCCCGTATCACTCATACTCTTACACCAGCAGGGGGTTTCCAATGTTAACTGATATCACTGGTTTCTGAACAGCGATGTTTTACAACCTAACACTGTAGTCAGGGGAATATAAAGCAAAAATATGGTGGAAAGAGCACCAAAAGGCAAAAGCGCTGGAACAGTTCATTATGTTAGTGAGTGGTTTTGATTGCTTTAACAGATTGTATTTGTGTCTATGTGTACATATGAGATATTCCACTGCTTTATGGGTCCTGTGTGTCTCCAAAGAACAATGCTCTGCAAGTGCAAAAATTCTGATATTGAATGTTAGTTACATAATGAGGATCCTGAAAAACAGATTACACTCACGGTTGATTATGCACATCTGCAGGAACAAAAGTAAGGAGTGTAGACTAACCCCACCCCCACCCGCACGCACACACACACACGCACACACACAAAAACCCCCATATTTCCGCTAATTTGTAAGATTTCATGACAAATTATCTTCAACAAGTTTTAAATATTCACTGATAGCGCTGCAAGAGGCTTGGGACAAAATGTTTTCCCCAAGGTATAAGATGTAAGCACTTACTTGCACAAAATAATCATCTGCTTGAGATAAAACAGGAATGTGAAGAGAATCCATTCTTTTTCTCGTGTTCCCTGCAGATCAGATCACCTGACCCATCGCTCCCAGACAGAAATTACTGCACTTTCTAGCAGGCTTCACTGGTGCATGAAACAAAATGCCAACCTAGAATTTTTTGTGGCAAGTAAAATTACTTTAAATTACTTTAATCATCCCATTGCAGGACTGTTGAGAAGAGCAACAGTCATAGCCAGATTATCACCGTAAAAACCTTTTTTTGTTGGATTTTTTTGTTTGTCATTCAATCATTGAAGACCGTTGTTATGCAGACAGAGTCAGCAGCTGATTATCGGTACGATTCTGGTACCAGAGCAGACGTTTTGGTGCATAACACAGCAAAGTGGATCATTTAACAGAATAAAAAGACAAGGAAAAAAAATTAGGTAGAATTCACTGTTATACAGTTCTTGTAAAAATCTCTGTTTTGTTTTGTATTAGAGTCTGTATCTTTTTTTTTTTTTTTTTTTTTTTGTCCAGGTCTGCATACCAGGCTGAACTGTTTATAAATGCTCTGAAGAATCTGTGGCGTACACACATTCTCACTGCATGTTTCTAATTTATAAATACTTTGTGTTTAGGAAAATGTCCACATTTACTCTGTCTGCTCAAGCGTTGTTTGTGTATCTGTCCACTGTGTTGTTTGTACAGTTGTCTGGGCTTCACTTAAAAACAAAAGTGTTCAATTTCATTTTAATAAAAAGGAGTGTTATGGAAGATACTTGATTGTGGTACTTTGAAAAGGCAAGATGAACATTGTCCTTATTAGTGGTCTTATATTCAAGGTAAGCGTACATGATCTCTGCTGGGTAAACTAACTTGCTGGTGGTACTATAATACACATTACAATAAAGGCTGCTTTCAGTTTCACAATTTGATCGAATGATTCAAAACTCACTTCTCAGTAGTGTCTAGGGCACTAATGGGAAACACTAATGGGACATGCTGCTATCACACAATTACCTGACATTTGTAGTTATTTCTGCTGCAAAAATGAATGCAGATTTATGTTACAGTAAACTTCATTATATGAATTGTGAATTTCAACGCTCTGAGAGGGACCTGTAACAAAAGGCTGCTTGGTCTTAGACTGCCTTTTAGCAACGCTAAAATCCCACAACTCAAGAAGAACGCACTTCATTTCAACCACTTTATTTATACATATAATTTACATTTTTGTCCATACACTGCAAGAACCAGCAATGTGTCTTTACGTCTGTATAAACTGAGGTCCTATTATCACTGACTTCATGAACAGAAGCCTGAATTTAGCAACTGTGGCTGACACCTCCATGTTATTGTGCCACCTATGAGGTTAATCAAAATTGGTACAACCATTTCAAGCAAGAATTTATTTAAGTATTTATTGATAACTCTGGACAACTATAGCTTCAAATGTGGTTCCTGTCATTTTAGGTCTGACTAGACTTACAAATGCACCTGACTATGCATGCAACACTGGCACGGCCTCTTAGATTTTGAAAGCGTGCAACTTAAGCATCGCCTATTTCCACAGTGCATGTTGGGTACATTTCGGGGTCTCAGTTGAACTCGGTGAGACATGTTTAGCCGAGACCATTTAAATATAATGACATTCCATCTTTGGCAATTAGGAAAACGTATAGCAATTCAGTAATGATACTGGAAGAAGAGCCCTGGCATTCAGGGGTGCAGATACCTTATCCACGTGGGTTCAAGACCTGTTGTGAGTTTAATAAAAGGCCAGCAGGGCTAACAAGGCTGAGGTCATCCAAGCTCTAATAACTCAGCAAGGAAACACAACGTCTGTCTCCATGACTCTGAGAGGGGAGACCTGACATTTCAGTTTACACACTGGTAAATTTAGTGGAGGGCACAGACTCTGGCTATCTAGTTTCAAGCACGCGCATGCACAGCCACCGCCACCAACACGCAGAAGGATAGTCAGACATACGGACTCTATGGACGGACGGTTGTTTTCTTGCTTGGGCAAGCAGGCTGTACGCTTTGCAGTCACTGCACAAACACACTATTCTCTCTGGAAAACCTTCACCAACGCTGGGCACATAATTAATATTCTCTCATTACAACAGGAAAGTAGCAACAGATATCACAGTTTCACTGTGTATTTCAGACTCTGTCTCACACATGCATGCAATAGTCCTGTTTGGTAAGTGAATACAAAATAAACTCTTTGGATCATAGCAGCATTCGAAGTTGCTACACAGCATCTAAACTGACATGATCTTGTGCAACACATGTTTATCTATGAGTAACACATGAAGAATAATGTGAACAGAAAGCATTTGAAAAGTGGCCAGTGCCAGTCTGAATGAGTTTGTTTTATAAAGTGTTGTAGTGCTTTACGTCTGGTGCATGAGCATTTAACAAAAGGTTGGCACAATATTTTCTCATTATTCCTCAAGATGCCGTACGGTCCCATGTTGTAGCTCTTTTGTTATGAAAACTTAAAAAGACTCTTCAAAGAAACACCCATAAATGTCAGATATAAAAATAAATGCTTCTTAAATCACGCAGTTTAGCTTTATTTTAGTCACCACAACAAAAGCACGGAAATATTGGAAAACAGGGCTCCTTACTTGAGAAATCGACTAAGATACTGGCGGCTGCAAGGCGACCAAGAGAAGATGCCATTGTGGCCGGCTAATGTCGGAGACATGATGTTGCCCTCTGACTTTTTGCAAACGTTGCCTTCACCATCGTGGACCATTCCAAAACTGGGAAATGAAAGAGTGCACATAAAAAACTTTCTGTGGTGACAGAACTCCATTATGGTAAATGATACACAGCAATAGAAACATTTTGAAGAAGGAGGGAGCAAGGAGAAACCAGAATACAGCAGCATTACATGTGGAAATATGTGATCAAATTGGGAATTTTTGGGAAGTTTTTTTATTTCGACAGCGTTACATGTATTTCAGTTTACTGGGATAATGCGCAAATGTATCGCAGCTGTTTAGATAAACACATTTTTACTTTTAGAAAATCATGTGAAAACCCTTACTTGTGTCCAGATTCGTGGGCGATAGTGAATGCCAGACCGAGGCCAGTGTCTTCATTTATGGTACAACTCCGGTACTTGCTGCACATCCCGCTTATCGGAGCAAAGCCTGCAAAACCCCAGATTTAATATCAACTCATTTAACTCATTGAGGTCCAACAGGAGCAGGTACAGTACCTGCTGTCAAGCTGTGTGGGCGTAGCTCAACAACATTTCAACTTTTTAGCTGTAAAATGCACTGATAAGCAGGAATCTCACCATAATCTCAACTGCCTGTGAACTGCTCGGGCAAATCATATTAAACACAGCAGTGGATGGCAAACAGAGTTAAAATCCCTCCATATGCTGAGATATTGGACACAATGGGAACATTACCAAACCCCCCCAGCTACCTTTAACTTCACTTAAGAATAATAAATAACTCTGTCCTCACATCTTTCTTATATCTATCCTTTGCTATTAAACTCCCTTTTAAAATCCAGCTCCATCTATTCCCATTTCTCTAGACTTTTTCTTTTCAGTCGCTCTTGTCCAAACACACACACAGCTCACCCCTGGCTGTGAATCAAAAAGGACGATACACATGGGGCCATTACTTAACATGTGTCCCGGTGGAGAATTTAGCTTTGAGTTTTCTTAAATTAATGGCTTTAAGTCATTCACTGAAGAGTGCAAAATCCCAAAAGCAGTTTCTCATGTGAATAATCAATGCAAAAGATGATATTAAACATAAGTCGGGTTTTTTAGACCTTTGGAAATGAATCAACACTATTTTAGTTTATTTTATTTTATATTGTACACACACACACACACACACACACACACACACACACACACACACTCACACTGTGTGTGAGTGTGCACATGTGTCACTCTGTCTTAGGGACAAATGTTTTACTCTGCAGGGTGGAAGACAACAATAAGTCAATTGGCTCATTACCAGCACTTTTTTTGGTGTTCGGTGAATTTAGGAAAAATCTTGTTTTTTTTTTTTTTTTTTTAGTTCGTAGCTTATGGTTTTTTTTTTTTCGATTTTTGCAGTTATTTACAGCATTTTTATATGTACAAAAATAAAATTTGTTGTACATTTGCTCTTCTTGCAATGCTTTTGTAATGGTTGGCATCTGTTGCTGTGAAACTGGAGCAAGAAACCTGCAAATGTGGTTAAACATCTGGTTTGGCTCGTGACTTCCTACAGGTAGGTCGCACAGTGTGAAAGAGGGCAGGAGCGTCTTCCCAGACTTTGTCACTGCCGAGTTACGGTAATAAGCCTTTCCAACAGTGCACAAAGGTGTACAGTATGACAACTGCAATGCCATGCCCATTTACTTTACCGGATATTTTGGAAAAAAGGGATCCAACCCTTTCCCTCTGGGAAAGTTGTTACTTACTTTTTAACAACTTTTTAACAGAGGTTGTTTGGGTTTAACTGAGGAAATTGTTTTCAAAGAAATTGTTTACCAAAAACGAAAATTTCCTTTTTTTCATTCCTGTTAGAGTGATTGTAACTATTTATTAGAAAAATCTGAGTATTACCATGATCTAAGTGTTTGATTGAACATATAGTTGCTTTTCTGTAGCAGCAACCCAACTTCAGTAGGAAAATTACATAAATTAAAGAGAAATTAATACACTGATCATATAAATACCATCTGCTTGACTTGGTTTAAGTGAGGAAAACAACTGTTCTCTTCTCATTATTTTAGTGTCACTGCTCTGCAACTCTGTCGGTTTAACTGCAAGGATTATATTATAATTAGTCTCAGACTTTGAGGATTTTTATTGATACTGAATCTACTCCTGTGTAATTGTTTGAGCTGTCTAACCATAAACAGGGCAATGAAGACATACCAAGAGTATCACAGGGTTCATTCTTCCAAGAACAGATGTCGAATCCTGTGAGGAGGATGGCGTGGTCATGCTGTCGGCCCTCTTTGCCTCTAAGAGTTGACTGCCAGTGGCAGAAGCTGTTCAGTGTGTGATCTGCATGGTGGTTGATCACCAAACCATCCTGGGCGAGGGGGGGCAAAAGAAAAAGGAGTTCTATTTTTATGGTAGAGAAGCATTACTGCCACATTTTCTAGAAAGTTCTTTAAATACTTGCTTGATCTGTACAATCAATACCAAAGTTTTGAGAAACATCCATCCCATGAATCAGCAACGCCAGTGCTTTTTCTTCAGCATATGTGTGTGCTTTGTATAAAATCAGAGGATATTGGGACTAAGAAAGTGATGAGACATCAACACTTCTGATATTTTTGTGACTGACAGTGTTATGTGAGAGAGACAGCGTGAGAGAGATACATTAAAACAAAGCAATGTTAAAGACTGTGTGAGATTTAAAACTGATACAATAATATAACTATAGTTGGTGGTGAGAAAGCGGTTTTTCATGCTTGGTTTTTCTTGCAAGGACAGTGAAACTGCATGAACATCACAGGCGGAAGAAAAAGCATAAGCCGCTGTCCTTGAAGTCTGACAACATCCCACCTGTTTCTTTGACTCATGTCTTTCCAACTCCTGCACTTCCTTAGGAATCTACCATCTAAATCTGGCAAAGATCCAAGGAAATGCAAAGACTATAATTAACCACTGTACCATTCTTCAGTAGTTTGGACAACCTCGAGAAAAGAGATCTAGAGCTCACAGGTGTAAAAACAAAAAAAAAAAAACCAAAACAAACAGAGCTCTCCTTTTTTTCTATTCATTCTCTGTATGCCTGAAGCTCCATGAAAGACACAGAATGAAAATATTCTAACACAGATTAGAGATGTTCACCTGTTCTTCATCCAAAAGGATGAGGCCCACTATGACAATGTTGATATTTCCTCCAATTGTGCCATCTTTGAACAGACTGGACACCTGCGATGGAGAGCACACAAAAAGAACAAAATTCATTTTATCATTGCTGTTTTCACCTTAAATCCTTTTACCAACTTACAACCACTGTATAAAATCCTCTACTATGATGTGAAGGACTCAGCTGCAGTTTCACCAAACACACACCAACGTAAAAGAACTAACCCGAGGCGCTACACAAGATTAAAGTGCTGTGTTTGTAGAGTGAAATCTGCATATGCATTCTTATTAAATAAAAACTTTATTTAGAATAAAAAAACCTACTGTACTCAAAAGTAAGCTTTTGATTTATCTTAATACAAATGTTTTTTACTACGTCAAACCGCAAGTATTTCTATGTGGTTTTGTCTAACAAAAAAAAAAAAAAGAAAATATAAATACATGAAATGATTATGTATATTTTTATGATTTACACAAACTTACAGCATTGATGTTGGATGTACATACCACTGAACATGACATAAAAGCACCTTAACATTCTTGTAGAAATAACACACAAAGTGCTTTTGATGGTATCACTGAGGCCTGTCAACCACCATGCCTGTTTCCAATTTGGCGTCTTTTAACAGATATCAGATAAATCATAACAGTGTGGGTACGAAACCCCATTATTCCCCCTTTTCACTCTCATTCATTCCTTATGTTCCTGATCTTTGGTCTTCCTTTGCACTGACTCATGAGAAGACACAGCTGAGGTTTGTTAACGAGCTCGAGGAAAAAAAAAAAAGCTGAGGACAAAGAGCAAATCAAAGCTATTTGCTTAAAATAAGATAGTTTGAAACGCAGTGTTTGACAGAGTGCCGGATTTGCACATCCTGATCTGATCAAAGGAGATCCAGCAAATCACTGTGTTTTAACAGCCACACAGATGAAGAAATTGGTTTCCATGGAGCTCAGTGTTTTTAAGCACTTTCTTTTTGTTGGTAGTTTTTAAAGTTCTTCTCACTGTTAAAGGGAAGACAAAAAGCTGCAAATACTGGAGTGTCTTACTTATATTTTCGATAAATATCAAATAACCTTTTTAGACCTCTTTAGATCTGGCAGGTGGGGGAGCGCTTTGGCTCTTTCTGTGAAACCCCATACTGTATTTAGGTGACTCCTCTGCAGTGGGTTTTGACTGATCCAGCTGGGTCTCTACTAGTGGGAACTATGTTTTCAAAATAGATGGATTATCTTTGGATTTGTCAGTCAGTCATTAAGTAGCAAAAAGAGCGTGAAGGAATCCACTCGCAGGTCAGCTGAGAGGAGCAGGGGGACACTGCGAGCGTTACGCCAATGATCTCACTCAGATATCAATTTCATGTTTTTAGATGCGCCACTCCTAAAAACCTGGTCTGGAAAACCTGGCTATCAAGTCACGATACCCTAAGCTACCACTAATAACCTGCATGGTAAGCTGCTGCTACGTTCTGTATCAAGGCAAAACGTGCGGGAAATCTTAAACTAATACGGCCAAGTGAGACAACAAGCCACTGGCAACTCACAGCCGATACTTTTAAAACTTAGTATAAACACAATATATGAAATGTTCATTAACAGAAACAGCATTCTGCGCATTCTGAATACTTGCAGCTTGCAATGCAAGTAAAACTTTTAACAGGTTTTCACTCACATTTACTTCCTTTATAAAGACCAGAGATATAAAATAACTTATGAATTAACTATTGTCATCTCATAAGATTTTCAAGGTACTCCAAGAAGAAAAACAAACAAAAAAGTTTTGCAATGGTAAAGTCGTTTAGTCTGCTTGGTGAACACAACTATTTAGCTGAACTAATTCTATATTCAGTTCCAATTACATCACATGTGGCTGGCAAAAAAGTGTATTTCATATGGCTGTAAATTTAACTGCAAAACAAGTTATAGACTTTGAAAGTCAAATATTTGATAAGCCAAGAAATTATCACCTCCTGCAAGATGTACGAAGGCTCTTTGATAAAACAGCGCATGTTTGAATTGATTACTATAGAAGGTTACTTGAATATTAATAATAGAGCTGTTAATTCAGCACTGAGGTGTGGTCCAAAGTGTTTAAGAAATAGTGAAAAAGAGCATTTTTCCCGGATGATTTAATCCAAAACTCTGAACACAACAGGTCAAACGCACCACAAGACTCTGACAGCATCTGTACACAGCATCACACACAGATGTGCATTTCTCACCATGTTCAACACTGTAAGAGCATATGTGGTGATGTTCTCATGGCCATGATTGTCCATCATCTTTTTGTCCACCACCACCAGTGTCTCCACATTGAGCGTCTGACTGGCCCGATTCTTCACCAGCACGGCCCGTTTGTTTCTGGGGATAAACTTGTACTCATCCGGGAGCACTAAAACATCCTCCTCTGGAGGTCTGGGCATATCTGTACAAAGAACAAACAAAAAAAAAAACAAAAAAAAACAGTTCAAGGCAGATAAAATGAGTTGGAATTAATAAAAGTAAATAAGCCAACTGTTTTTAAGACAAATTATGTGTTAAACAACTTGACTGAAGCTTTGAGCAGTGTCATTTGACTTCAGAAAGCTTGTAGATTACTGATGAAAGAAAAAGCAGTAAGCCATATACCTGACAACCCTTTATTTCCACGTCTGATTATATATGATGCATGTCACAAACGTTGTGAAAATGACTTATAGTTATTGTCCAAATGCTACATTTGCTTGTGAGTCCTTCTGGCAAGTAGCTGACAACCATTCTGGATGATTAAGTGTCCTTTCTTTTACGGCCTGATATCATAATAAAACTGCCCTCAGAGCTTTCTTTTCTGTTGTTGACTCTGGCAGCCTCGCTGTTATGCTACCATTAAGTAAAGTGTGAAACCACGGCATGTGCTGCGAGTTAGCTGACAGCAACAGGAAATCACAGTACAGGCGAGAACACATGAACGTAACATTTACGTGGTCAAAGTAAATCCATTTCTCTTTCCAGATATCTATATCATTTTTAAAATCAATCATGAGAAGCAAAATGAAATCCATCAGCATCTGTGTTTAAAATGCAAACGTAAACTTTTTTAATTAGGAACATTTATAATAGCACTCAAAGTTATGTTGTGGTATGTTTTTTATCCTAAGGAGAAGCTGGGTGAAAAAAAAAAAGCCCTCAACAAATGAATATATGATGCAGACACGTTCAGATCAAATGTTAACATTAAATGCCAAGTTCTGGTCTCTCTTAGAATCTGTCTACTAAATTTGTCTAAGTCAAAGTCAAAGATGTTAAAAAAAACTTCCCCTCAACGTTTCAGAGTTACCCAAAACATTCACTTTTCTCTGCCTAGCTGAGATAAACTACAAAGCCGAGGAAGTTTGCTTATATAGGCACAAAGCAGGTGAGAACCACGCAGGTGTCTGGTGATGTCATCAAGTGGAAATGTAAACAACAGTGTGTTTTCACAGTGGACGGACGGCCGGGGTTCTGCAGGGTATCACTGGTACAGTTTGGTTAAATGACTCCTGCGACAAGATCAGCATGAACTGATCCTAGGGTCATTTCTTTTAGAGCAAACATTTGTCACAGTGAAACATAATTATAAAAAAATCCCCCATAACCCTTTACAGGTCAAGTCACTAAAACTGTATAAATTGAAATATTGTTCATATTTCATCAAGATAAGTACTTTTAATTGTATTTAAGGTTATTACATTCTTAATTCAAATACTCTCCAATTTAGAAAAGCTTTATTACAGAATTCAAATGTCACTTTATGAACCGTATGAGCCATGTTTTCTTCTTTAACAGACACAGTGTTAATGACGTGTTAACAACCAAAAGTCAACAAAGACTGTCAAACCATAATGACGTGTTTCCCTGTTGTCATAACTGCAGAAATATAGAAAGTGCGTATGAATGTTTTCTCCATTCATATGACACAAAGGCATCCTCAGAGAGCAATGCAGCGACCATGGGAACATATTTTATTGGTAGTGTATTTTGATCTACTCTTCACACCAAGAAAACATAAACTCGTGTGGTCGACGGCAAACAGATTAAGCCAGAAATGTCAAAGGTACATTGGTGCTCATATCATGTGCTTTTTTTATATTGTGGGATGAAACTGGAAGTGATAATTGTTAAACATGTGGCTTAGATTTAACTTATGGTCAAAATAAATAACATAATTATATCTGAAAATTCAAAAATATTATTGCAATGTGAGTAGTATATGTAAGCGGCAATATCTTTGTTCATTAGCCCTCAGTTGGGGAACTAGAAAGGGCAAAAATGACTACTTGACATTTTTCAGAAGAAAATATGTTCATAATCTAATTTAGCTAAATAAATTTAGAAAGGATCCAAAAGCCAAATGCCCCTCAAGTGGGAGAATTGACCTGGCTTAACCCTTATTAAAAATGACCTCCTGCATCATCTGTGCAGAAGAAGCTATGTGTTTTCACAGCATTTCCTTTCATGCTCTCTGTTTTATTCAGTTTCATTGTTTACTTAATACCCCAAATTAGTAAAATTGGTGAGACTGAAAAAAAGAAAAACTACTTGAACTTACATTCATTATCTGCACACACTATGAAACCAATCATTTTCTTGGCTATCACGCGTTCCCTCGTGTTCTTTGGTATTGTGAGCTGAATGTAGTTGTGCATAATCTGTATTCACAGAAGTGCGGGTGACCTTTGCACAGGGCACTGATGTAACCCCATTCTAACAGACACGGCTTTAAAACTGAAATGCTAAAAAAAGACATGTTTTAGCAAATAAAATTTAGTAAATGACAAGCATAATTTGCATTTTCACTTTCATCCTAACTTTTTCTGATGTGAGGTTGTGGACATGTGGATAGGAAACAGTTATAGGAGTGTTTAAGGCAGCCAGTCATGAAGAGGAATATGTGTGTAGGTGGGAATTAGAATGAGAAAGTGCCCTTACATACATTTCTTCCTTCTCCCACAGAAGTGTTGCCTCTGCTTCTCCCCATGTCTGTAATCACTGTAGCGACGGGCGCCTCCATGATGACTTGTTCTGTTATTGTTGTCTTGAAGTGAACCACGGTCACTTTGTTGTCTCTGCATGGGCCTGTAGCGGTCTTCATTGACCGTTTCAAACGTAGAGGCTGCCTTTGAAGGGAAGTGTCCCTGTGATTTGGGATGAGATGAATCTGTGGACCTCTTCCGGAGCACCCGGGGTTGATGATGCTTCTGCTTTGTCCGAAGGTTGCCGTCACTTTTGTAGAGGATGTGTGGCTGGTGGCTGATGGGTGCGCTGAAGTTCTCCTTCTGCGCAAGGCTCCGTGACACTGGTCTGAGGAAGTAGTCGGTTTCCTGTGTTCGTATCAAACCTGACTAGAAGCAAAAACAAAAAGGTCCAATTAGCGTCACAACACTGACAACACCGGCTTTATTTAATCTGTGGTTGGAGTCATTTTAAAGTGTTACCCAACGGAAAATAAGCCTTAAGGGGATTGTTGGATTTCAATATTTATATCTACTAATTTATATTTATATATATTTATATATTCATATCTACTCTCTTTTCTGCTACAATTGCGTCATAATGCTTTTTAAATTGATGGGAGGAAGGAATTGTGGGAAGAAGCCGGAGATTGAGTGGAGACGGATTGAAACCATTACAACACAGTTTCCAACTACTGGCTGGATATACTGTGTATTTACGTTATATCTGTGCAATAATTCTTCTACAGCAATCAAAACAGGCTAATTCTCTCAATTTTTAGCAATCATTACCTAGATTAAAAAAGTGCCTAAAAGAGGGTAAACATCTTTACCGCAGACCAGTGAAGGGCAGTTGGTTTCTACAGGTATTTCTGTTTCAGCTAATGATATGTTCCACCTTGCAGAAATGGCTCTTTCAGACAAAATATGACCACAAAGACTAACACAGAATCAAACTGTATTTCGGAACATATTTGTAGCCTGAAACCCGCTTGAACTCAGCATTAAGTGCAATGATTACAATCATTATACAAAGCAGACAGAAAGTATGTATGGTTGGAGCCTTCATAACGAGATCCTCAAACTTGGTGTTAAAATCCCCCTGAAATTCCCCGCTGCAGCTACGTCCAAGAAAACATTGTACCCAGAACAATGAAACAAAGCTCGCTTCAGATGGGCGACTCCATTTGGCTTTGGGGAGTAAGAAAAGATAAGTTTGGAGGATTAATTATTGAACAAAATGTACAAGAGAAAAATTTAAAGGAGGATTACTTATGCTTTGCCACTTTCATCTGTCCATTGCCTGCCATGAAAAAACCCAACCAGTCATTCCTTACGATCACATTTGACAACTGGTGCATTATTCCACATGGCACCGACCCCGCCACCATGTAATCACTGGCAATTGTCAACATTTTGTTCAAGTCACAGGAAGACCTCTGACCTGAACAGTGCTGCTGACAGCCTTCAAAACCTCACATGCTAATCATTTATTCTGTTTGGATGGGTGGTTGGGTGTGAGGTGGGGGTATGTGAGTGAACTTCAGTGCCTTTGGAGAAAGGGAATAAAAGAAAGTGCTCCTTCTGATTTTCTTTTTAGCCTTGAGGGGTTTATGTTTGGTTAGCTCATTCTAAAGGATCTGAAATGAGATGGGACGGACAAATAAGAGCAAGATAAATGCCGGACTCACTCCTGCAGCCTGAACAGTTTAGGAGTTGCCAAATGGAAGGATTCACACATGCATCTTTCAATCTTTAATGGTTTGCCGTCACTTCTCTTTACTCTGAAAGGCATGACATCTTGCACAGTTGAACTAAAATCTGGGTCTACTGCATCACTTTACAAGCATAGTTTATAGTAGTAAGTTTTCTTAAAAATGTATTGGTTATAAAACTCAGGAAATTGGATGCTGATTCTTTGGAATTAAACTCAGTTACTGACAGCAGATTTAATATAACGTAAATGGTCAAATTTCTCAGTGAGTTGTAGGTTAATTAACAAGTATTTGTCATTTTAGTTTTTGACAGTAATCCAAACATAACAAATGTTGCACCAACTGGGAGTTTTATCTAGTAATAATACATTAATAACACTTTAATAATGCCTAATCAGTATTGTGTCTTGCACTTTGGGACAAAATTCTACTGGCGACCCACGGCCACTCAGATCTACATCACCCCGCAGTGCTTTTAAAAGCAGATGCTCTCCATGTCATTTCCCCTAATGTTGTGCACTCATGTAGGCCCCATTATCATGCCACCACCCCTGTGCTGTTGTTAGGAAAACTGGCTCCCTCTGGAACTCATGGTAACGTTAACACCAAACAGAGTCGAGCCCCTCTTACTGTTGCAGTTGTGCCAAATATCTATTGATGATCTGGAGCTGGAGATATAGTGCTTGGAGTATTTCTCTTTGTAACTTTGTGACTCTTTATACCTTGGTAACTATGTTCACTAGCATTAATTGATTTTGTGTGATCACAGTTTTCTAACCTGACTGTTAGTGATCAGAAAAACAACTATTTTAGAAGAATCACTTAGTTCCTGCATTTTCTTTCTAAACTATTGCTCGCAAATGGAAGAACTTTATGAGTCTAATGAGAAATACTTTACCTAATTTTTATACTGTAATAATCTAACCTGTATATATCCCTCTGGATGAGGTAAATGAACAGCCTTTGTGGTGTTAGTTTTTAAAAGTTTTAATAGTGTTGTTTTCATTCAATTTGTCCAGTTTTAAGACATTCTATCTACATATTTATATGGTCCTATTTGTAATCTTGTTGAAGACAACACAGCAATTTTATATATGTAGACCATATAACACAGTTTTCTTTCAACAAAAACAAATACTACACACCTCATGAATGACCAACACAACATGCATCCTCTTTGTTTTCTGAAGCCTAACAGCAATACGAAAAGAGACTGAACAGGCTTTCATTCTGAAAATGCTGCACACAGTCTTTATATTTAAGCTATATTATGTTTAAACAGCATGCATCTGCATTTTTTTTAAGTGTGTGTATACACACCACTATGTTAGGAGATTAGGTCACACTAGTGCCTTTCCTAAATAGCCCAAGTTATCAGATTACACACTGTGCAACCTCGAGGTGCAAATAGGCAGTCATAAAATGCTGAAACACGACTTGGGAGGGCACAAACAGCTGGACTCTTTGGAGTCAAGACTCATCCAGAACAAGCAGCAACAGGACTGGGGTGGGCGGGGCGAACGAAGAAAGAAAGAAATGAAAGAAGAAAGAAAGAAAGAAAGAAAGAGAAAGAAAGAAAGAAATAAGAAAGAAAGAAAGAAAGAAAGAAAGAAAGAAGAAGAAGAAAGAAAGAAAGAAAGAAAGAAAGAAAAGGTAACGGAAATGAGGAAGGGAAGCTTCAATGCATTATAAGCACCTGAATGTCAGTAATAAATTGCTCTCTCTTATCTTTCTCTTTCTTTCAAATGATGACTGCTACACATATTTAAAATTCAAATTCACTGTCAGGGATTTAATTTGATAGCTGTTCCAAAAATCTGGAAAAAACAAGCATGTGCGGGGGTACGCAAATGAATAATCCAATATATGGCAAGTCAAGAGCCCAAATTTAAGAATAGGGAATAAAAAACGAAAACAAATGTTGAGTGAGTACAATCATAAATCAACCCCTAAAAAATGTTGAAAAATGTAAAAAAAAAAAAAAAAAAAAGAAAAAAAAAAGAAACAACAACAGCTTTGTGTTTGCCAGAAGTGTATGCCAGTTATAAAGTATGTGTTTGCTTCAGATAAAATTACGCCATTAAGACTACATTTTTCGCAACTGGAGATAAGGATTTAAACATGGCTTTGTGTTGTCAAAAGTAAATTAAAAAGAACAAAAAGAGAGATAATAGTACTATGAGAGTACGAGAGTACAGATTTGCTGCCCATCAATCTGGGAAGGGTTATAAGGTCATTTTCAGACCATTTAGAGTACTGAATTCTGCAGGTTATTTACAGGTGGAAAACATCCTAGACAGCTGTCAATACACGCCGCAAGGTCACTGCAGGGGATAGGATTCAGAACTTGCAATGATAAGACAGATTAAAAGGAAATTTTTAAAAAAAGTAAGCCTCTCCAGACTCTCTAGGCCTCAGTCACCTGTTAAAGTTTATGACAGTTCAATAACATAAAGGCTAAACTCACAAGGCTTGCATGGAACAAGAAATTCTCTATAACGAAGGAATGACAGAGCATCTCAGGTTTATCCTTCAGACAGATGAGACCAAAGTGAAGCTATTTGATCATATGTGCATGTAGACATATTTGGAAAACACTAAATATAACATATGAAAGCAGCCATCCTTTTGTTTTCATATGATCTTATCTTACCTGCCAAGACCACACTGTGTGCTTTTCAAAGCTCATTCCTATCAGTGGGCCATCCTTCATATACACTTGGAAATCCCAGAGGTGGGACAAGTGTGCAACGTTCAATTATTACCACTACTACTACGCCTGGGGCGGAAAACACACCCAATCTTTTTACAAGAGGAAAACATATGCCCTCCTACTGATTTGGAGTGTCAAGGCACTCAGTTGATCCCTGAGATGCAAAAGAAAGATTTGCTCTGGAAGGGTGAATAAAATTAACGACAGTGGAGGATTTAAATAGCAAGGCAGATATGACCGAAAATATAGATACAGAGCTTTAAAGGCTCAGTTTGACATAAGACTGCACCACATAGAAAATAAGTGAAATATTTTAAGTGTGTCCAGATGTTCTCTTTCAAAGTCCTGTTTTAGTCATGTGATGTTCAGTTTAAATTAGGCAATCATGTTTTAATATATGCATAACTTTGACATAGGCTGTCGCTAAGTTGTCATTTGAACGCAGTTAGAATTCACACAAAATGTATATCGGAAAAAAAATAAATAAATACATAAATAAAAGATTGATGGTACCATATTGAAACAATGATTGCAAAGCGCTCCACTAAACCATCTCTCACCCCTAAAAAAGTCAGCGTAGAGAAGGAACTGTTTTATGAGCTCCCCCTTCCACATGTTTGACTGTCCAGAATATGAAAGTATTTGGCGGAAGAACGCAGCAGTTAGTGGGATTGGCCTGCGACTTTTATTTCACCATTTCCTCACTTGTAAGTTAAGGATTTTTATGGTTGATCTCTCTACTGTCATCGCAGCTGGGTTAACCACAATATGGGCTGCCAGAAGGGGGGAGTTAAAAAGTCATCTTGTGCTTTACAACATCACACTCCCTACAAGGGGGTTTTCAACACTTCAAAATGCCAAGGAGACAGTAAAGACCCTTGCTGCTCTCATCTCTGCGTCTTTCACTTTCACTCTAATCTTTCTTTTCATGCATTAGCAGTCAGCCACAGAAAGACCAACATGAGCTTTTAAAGCCACTATGAATCCAGTAAGATCATGTTTAATTTCTCAATGGGACAGAGCAAATAGGGGAGATGAATAGGTCTCATCTCTGTTGTATCATGCTGCAGTTGGGGCCTGGTGCCGAGTTTCTGTGGTCAATATTTACTTTTAGAAGTAAAATAGGAAATTTATCCTAGTGAAAGGTGTCCTTTAAACTCTCAGCTGGTCTGGTCAGTTTTGTACCATGGTTTGGCAAGTAGAATATTGTAACATATTTGAATTAAAGTTATTTTCTCTAACTTCTGAATCCAAGAACCTTATGTTTGCTTTGACTCCACAGAGCAATGCAGTCTCAGAAAGGTAAGGTAAGTCAGCTCGATTGCATTGTGAAATATAGCATATGCACCGTCATATACTCAGGTTTAGGAAAACAAAAACCTTTACAGGGTCAAAACCAGCTTTGAACCATGGGTAAGTGAGTTCAAATATTATACTCCGAATCTGAGACAATCTCAGTACAATTTGAATTTCACGTAGAAATAAAAGTAAAAGCTCATTTTACAATCAGCTGCTGATAGATGAGGAAATGCTAAGAAAATGTGTTCTAGTTAAAAAGATATGCAGTTCAGGGCATATAGGACATATTTTTGCACATGTTTAAAAACATTTTACTGATATAGCTTTGACGTCCCCCGAATTCACATAAAAACAAAGTCTTTCCCATTGATGTGCAGCTCTTGTTCAGCCGTGAGAATCATCCCCTACAACCCTGGACCTTCTTGGCTGAGTCTTTTATTGGGATATAATCCGAATGCACACGGACAACCAATCACAGGATTTAAAAATAAAAAAATAAATAGAAATATCCCTAGAGACGTGTCATTTGCTCTCTGTAGTTTTAGAGGACAATTCTCAGGCACAGCACTAGTCCTCTGTTATACAAATATAAACCACTAATAAGCCCGAAGAGGCCTGGCATTTATTATACTAAAAAAAAAATAAAAAAACCACCAAAAACCCATCCTGACTTTAAATGTGCTCATTCACTTTCTTTTAACAAAACACATGTTTCAGGTGTAAATCCTGACTATACTTTTTCAAATTATTGATTATTGCATTTATCTTGCTTCCGTTTCTGTCAAACTGGGAACCGCACACTTTTAAAGCAATTTAAAAGTTACACGTCTGAATTTACAAGTTACTACAGTTAACTGTTCTTTAGATTATTGACTTGTTAATGTATGTACATGAACGTCATTGTATCAGGGGGTTTTGTTTGTATTTATGACTTTGTTCTCATATTACAACATAGTAGAAGGATGGGCTGGGTCTTTCAGTGGTGCAGACTTAATGTCTTAATGTCATTTTTACAGTAATATTTCCTTCATCCTCACAGATGAGAGGAGGACCACCAAGGAAAGAGTTTAAATTCAGCAAGCATTGTAAGGCAAAACAGTTTGGGAATTTGTTCACTACGTATAAGACATTAAAGAATTTTTACACTAAGCAGTATTAGCTTTGATGAAATAATATTGGTCTTTATCCAGGACACAAAGAATATGCAGCAATGTGAAGAAAGTACTAGAAAGAAAGAGAAAAGTAGCACCAAGCACCACCAGAACAAAGACAGAAATAGACCATATGCCAGTAAATGACCATTCAATTTCCAGACGTTTTATTCCACTTAATTACTGTGATTGTCAAGGTTCGATTCTTCCTCAGTAAAAAACCAGCCCATGAAAAGATGCGTCTTAGTGTTAAAGAAATATTGAACGTAGTTTTCCATCACTTGACCGCTCTATGAATATGCACGGCTGGTTTTCTGCCACCGGTCCGTTGAGCTTTTTCCTTGCTGACACACCAAACATGATGTGGCGTTCAAACATGTAAGTTTTCTTCCTCTATGTTTACACCGATTTAGGGAAAAGCAAGATATAGGTGGAATGACATGCTGCATTAATAGAAGCAGCATGAAGTACTAATTGGTTAAGGTTATAATGTGTCAAGAAAAATATAAGTTTAATGATAAATGAGCCTGAGTTTTATATAGCTGCATTTTACTCCTTTAACTCTTGTCGCTCTCACATCTTTGTCTTTGCTTAATATCTGATTTAGTTCTACTCATTTTAAATCAGTTTCTAATCTTTCGTGTGAAAACCAGAGCGGGTCAGTGAGCTCTCTTTCTTTCACTCCTTCTGGGTTTTAGCATGATAAGAGCCCTGACACTTTGTGTTTCTATTATCAGAAAAGTCACAATGAGCCAAATTTCTTCGGCTCCCAGGTTCACTATTCCACTTAGGTCAGTGAATGCCACTACAGCACTCCTAAATCAACCCAAATCCTGCTAAAAGGAAACTAAAGCTGAAATGTCCAAGGGACAAACTTTCAGGATAAGCGTCCCAAAGACTTCTAGAGTGATAAACCCACACGACCCAGATTTGAGTCGTCCTCGCTCTCCTCCTTATCCAGCCCCTTCTGCAACCTGACTCTACGCATGTTGAAACTCACCATCCCCATGCATGTGGACAGCGCCACTGAGGAGTTGACCCTTGATCTCAGCGACCCCTGGTAAAAGCAGAGGTCGTCCTGGTGGTAGGCCCTTAGGCTCTCGGTGCCGTTCTTTCCCAGGACTTGGATGGTGAAGCCAGGTGCGATTAAGCTTTCCGAGGCCTCCCTCAACTCCATGTAGAAGTCCTGCCCCAAGCCGCTCAGGCGTAAGTGCACTGTTTCCCCGCTGCTGGTTAAGTCTGCATTTGGACTCAGGGATCTACGTCTCCTCCTGCGCTTATGGTGCGCTATTTCATGAGAGATGTACACACCTTGGTGGTTGACTTCATATGGAGTCACAATCTCATATTCTGGGGGGAAAACAGGTGATGACAAGGGAGAAAGGAGGATAGAAACAAAATCTTGGTTACAAAATCTGAAGGAAAGCAAAACACTGAACTAAAATGTAATTTTAACATCCACACACAGACCACAGACACTTTCAAGGCATTATATATTCTGAATTTATTTTTCCTTTAGAATTTTCATCAGAATTCTTGATTTTTAAGAATAAGCAATGAACGCTGAGACATTGTAGAAAAAAAAAACTGGTTTATTTTATGATCACTGCAGAAAAACCATGAAAAGCCAAGACATTGTAGATGATGTTAAAAAAAATCTGGACACATTTACATGAAACGATAAATTCACAGAAGGTGCTCAACCAACACTTCAGACTAACGCCATCATCAATACATATTTACAAAAAGCAACTATATCCTTCGCCTTAAAAACACCTGGAAGAGAGCAGGCAAATACGTGGTAAACACATCTGTTAATCAGAGTCATAAGCAGCCTTCATTCAGCTGCCGTTTTCCTCCTTGCAGCCTCACCGTGCATGCCACTGTTACTCAGAGCTCTCCTGATGGTGGCGTCATGAACAGTGACCCGGCAGCTGTTGTCAGTGTGGTGTTTTCAGGACAGCACACCCCACACCTATTTTCCAATCCATTCTAAATATATGACTCAAATTTTACCTTTATAGTAATTAGATATTCAAAGTATTCCCACAGTTTCCCACCAACATGAACTGCATACTGCATAATTTGATTTGACCAAATATTCATCGCCCTCCTGTCTGCTACTTCTAGGAATTGCTTAAAAATCTAATTGGTATACGGCGCAAAAGGCTTGTTGTTGTATCAAAATTATAATAATAACATCCACATTTATTTTCAAGTCACATTAAAGTACAAAGAGAACATGCAGGGACCTGGTTCTCTTAAAACTAATTAGAACTGGATCATAATGAATATCATTGCAAACATCTTTATGGGACCGCCCCCTGAAAAGAGTGAAATCTGTGTTTGGTTCTGAGTGAGGTCACGCTAAATACTGACTTTTGCTCGTGGAGTTGTTTTGTTCTGAACATTGTGTGGTTTTACTTCATGTATGCAAGCCCATTAACCAGTCCACCTCTAATATTACCGTTTTTGTTTGTATCTTAAAATTAAGTCTACCAACAAGATGAGGGGTGTCTATTATTTTGCCTAGTTCTAGTAAATACGTGGAAATTCTCAAGTAGATAAACGTTCAAAGCAGCAGTCTTGACCATTTGTATACAATTTGGAAGTTCAAATACTTTTGGAAGTTCAAATAATATTGTTCAGTAAAAGATCTAATACTAGACGTCTACTAATACAGCCTTTTGTACTATATACTTGGAAAAAAATACAACATGCTGCACTTTTCGCTGTCAAGTCCAAAAGATAGTTAAAAGGGAAGGATGACTTCTGGAGAACTCCAAGGTAGGCCTTTCTTCAAAGAGTGAATCATTCTTGACCTAATGTTTTACTGCAGCTCAAGCGGGATAACTGCAGGTCATAAACATGGATGGTGGCGAGTCACAGGAGCAGCCTCTTTGACCAGTTAAATGTCTAAAAGGGCTTAAGCCACAGATAATGATGGACTTTCTTCAAAAGGTCAAATCCAAAGGAGATGACTTCCTACTATCATCCTGAGTTACAACAAAAAAAACGATTATTTTTTTTTTTTTAAGAGAAATCAGACAGTGCTCTTGGTCATGAGCTGGAATGACTTGAATTACTGAGGAACATCCATACTTTAACCTTCCTCTGCTTTTCACTATGTAGGAGATCATGATTGTTGCATAAAATCTTTTAACGCAGACATTATATATTATTTTCATAGTAGTAACTTTTCAGTTTTTTTCAGAGGTGAAAATGTAGTATTGTCCGACAATGTAAACCACACAAACCTTCAAACATTTTGATCTTGTTAAACTGTGTCTTGAACAACAAAGATGCGAATAAGAGAACAGCATCAGTGTTAGTTTCAGTACAGCGGGGCTGCTCCTGTGTAGCAGTAGGATAGTGTTAGGCAGTGTCTTTTTTAGGTCAAAGTGCACAGAAATAACAGCAACCTAGGTCCTTTAGAGCATAAGGAGCAGCTTTGGTTGCTGCACAGTCTGACCTGGTTTAATTATGAGTAAATATAGCAAAGAGACATGGTTTGGCTGCAAGAGAATCACGCAGGCTGGCAGACAGTGTGTCATCGCTGGGAACATGAATGCCTGGGGATTTAACTCGGTCATGTGGGGCACCTTGAGGCTGATTTAAAGCCCTTCCTCACAACATGACATATGTTCATTAGCAAATCCATTAACTTAAAATGCTTTCCCATACAATGGCTACTATGCGTTTTAGACTGGCAGGTCACAGTCGAAAGCAAACCTCCCACCCTTGAAGTGTTAACAGTGTGATCTATCAGAGTAGTAAGACTGCAAACGCATATATAAGGCTTACGACATTTTCTGGCCAGACAGTAAAGCACTTAGATGAAGCCAAAAATGGTCTTCTCTATCTTTGCAGCTTTGGCCCTCTCCCCCGACAGACACACAGACAGACACACAAACAGACATACTTAGGTCTTGTTGTAAGTCCCACCCTGACTCAAAAAACAGCTGCAGTGACCCATGTCAGACAGTATACAAACAAAGACTCTGCGGGAACAGAGCACGCACACACGCACACACGCACACACACACACACACACACACACATATACATATACACACACACACACACACAGACACAGACAAAGACACACACACACACACACACTGTGTCAGCTAAACTGAGACACAATCCTGCAGTTGTTAGTTTGTTGGTTTAGTGGCTCCTGAGTGCCATTAGTGCTGATAAAACGGTGGGTTCTTGAACTTAAAAGTTAAACATTTGAACACGCTCAGTTCTAACCCTAAGTTTCAATTTCAAAATAATGTGTGAACATTCAGCAATTAATAACACTGATCAACAGTTGCAGAAACAGTGAGTGTGAGATGATCACAAACCAGAATCCTAACATTTACATCAGTTTTAGGTCAAAAGCTCAAATGTTTTATTTGGTAAAATATGGTTGGTTAAAATACATCTGTCGGCATATGAGCAGGCAAAGAAATTGTTGACTCAGCACAGCATTTAAAAGAGTCGAGACTCTCTTAACTGCTGTCTTAACTACCACCCTTTTCGACTGGTAACTCCCTTTTTCAACATACAAACGTAAAGTAAGAAATACATTTTTTCTTTATGTAATAAGTTAGGCTTATACTTTGATGTCATTTACCTCATGATCTGAGGCCTCACTAATAACTTATTCTTTGAGTTATGTCAACGGAGTATCAGTTTTCCTTCCTGCCTTGGATTCCAGTTTGAAATCAGCAGACACCAGCGGTTTTTTGATCAGGTTGCATGTCGCCTCCCAGCGGCGAAGAGAGGTAGCGCAGTGTGTCTGAGCGCCGTTTGATGCTGCGGGGCGTTTAAGGTGTGCACGCAGACCAGGCTTTACCCAGGTATAATAATAAAAACAACATCACAACCATGTAATAAGGATCCACTCCGTTACGATGAAAAATTGCATCAAACTCTGATGAAGCGCTGTTGAAACCTGCCAGACAGTTTGTAGCGGACACGACAAAAGCCTACCTGTGTGTTGAGGTAAATTGAGCGATTGAAGAAGAGCCGACTGCTCTCTGTATGCAGACTCATCCGCGCCATTAGTCAAAACTGGACTCTGTAAGGAGGAAAGTGTTTATCTTACTTTATTTTCATACTTTGCAAATTATCACCGAAAATGATAGCTGCCGTCTGAAAGTGGGCGCAACTTAATGACCAGTGCATGCACGTGCGAACGGGAGTTGCGGAGATCGAAACAGACTTACTTGACTGTGTGTGGAAAAGCAGAAGAGGTGAAAAAACAGCAGGCATTGCATCCAGTTTCTCCGCATTGCACGAGAAAAGCGCACGGAAGCCATGGCTGGCGATCTACTTTAACACAGTGGAAGTTTAAATGAGTCACAGACTTGCCAGAAGCTTGAAATAAAAAGTCTAACAGAGACGGCAGTGGTTCTGCTGATGGTGAACGAAGCATCAACGGCTCTAAGCTGCAGACTCCTTCAGAGCAGCCAGTTTGGTCTCCATTCATTTCCAAGCGCAGTGTCCCGATGCGGTAAATTGTTTTAACTTAAGTCGTCTCTCCCGGTAAGAAAATGTCTTTTTGTCTTTTTTTTCCCCCCCGCTCAGACAGCAGACTGACATCAACCCTCTCACACACACACTTTGCCTCTCTTTCTGTCTCTACCTAGTGACCCCCGCGGAGCATTCTGACTCCCAATGAAACCATGTGATTTTCCTAAATAGGCTGTGATACGTCGAGGCAGGCAACCGCAGACTTCTCTGGAAGTGGCACGGAGTCCTAGTATGTTTCTCTGGGGAGTCTGTCGAGGGAAGACTGAGCGCACAACTGTCTGTGAGTGTTCTGTGGAAGTGGGGGTGGCGGGAAGTGGGCTACCGCCTGTCCCGCCTGTAGCCAATCACATTTGATACCTGTGTTGATGGGTTTGGATCCACTCTGCTGTGCAGGTTATGGACTAGAGAGGAAAATCATGATGATGCTTTTGGTCTAAATGCAAATGAATCAAAACTTTGCAACAGCAGATTAGTTTAAATGCTGCTGCTTTTGGAAAAACACAGTGGTGTTTAGTATGTGTGTGTGTGTGTTACGGGACATGTTTGAGTATGTCCTTTGTGTCTTGTGTTGTTCTGACACAAGTCAATTATTGTGACCTTTTGTTTTGTGCCACTGGGATTGGAGTTGGATTGGGATATGTGCGACGGAGCTGCTGGGAGAGACCATTGTATTGACAAGTCCCACAGCTTAGTTTGTTATATTTACATGGATGGCACTTTCAAATCAGTATTATGGGTCATGGAGGCAAGGACCCAAGCTTTCCAAACAGACAAATGCATTTTAATGAAACGACCTTTGTTGTCATTGTTATGTTAAGTACAAAACAAGGTCAATAAAATACAATATTCAGGTTACAGGATAGCAAGTCATTGATGTGACTGGGTATAAAAGAGCATCCCATGCTCGAGTCTGACAGAGGTGAGGGTGGAAAGGTTGACTATTATGTGAAAGATTGCATGTAAAAAGTTAACATAAATAAAATAATACAATCTCATTGAGCATGCAAAAAATTCGGGAATTCAATCATAAGTGGTACATAATTCTGAAATATTAAGATATTTTGTAGAAATCTCTGTATACTTGGTGCAAGGCCTAAAATAAAAGACTAATGTAAAGTGATTAACTGAACTGTGGTCTGGTGAATTAAAATTGCTTTTGGAAATCAAGTGTTCCTGGTCTTCTTCGTCACGTACCAGCTTCTGAGACAGTATGGGGATACATATGCATAATATATGTATCCCCATGTATATTCAATATGCATGTGCATGTGCATGTGCACATTGGACTGGGTGACGTATCAGAAACAAAATTATGTTTGATAGAAATGAAAATAACAAACCTACAAAGGGTTAAAATGACGCCTCTAGTAATGAAGTAAAAAAAAAAAATGATGCAGCAGGTTGGTCTGTGTTGCTGAAATTCAACTGCAGCAACTCAAAATGGTACTCAGCAGTTTGTATGGCCTCCAACCTACTTGTATGCTTCCCGACAATGTCAGTGCTCTTAATGAGATGACAGCTGGTGTCCTGGGGTATCTCCTCCCAGATCTGGACCAGGGTATCACTGAGCTTCTGCTCAGTCTCAGGTGCAACCTGGCAGTGTTGAATGGAGTCCAATGTTCTTGGATTTAGTTCAGGTGAGGGTGGGGGCCATTCAACGGCATCAGTTCCTTCGTCCTGCAGGAACTGCCTGCCTACAAATAAGATTATAGATTAGTCTAAATCAAAATATGGCTACTGCTATAAAGATGCCAACCCCTCAGATAAAGAACTATAGTATTTCTATAGTAATTTGTAATACTTTTGTGATGTTCTGTTGGACTAATACATCTATAGCCTTATTCCTCCACAATCTACTTCTGCAGTATGTCCCAAAAAATAACCATGTCCTTGTACTCAACTACGGTATTAGCCTACAATAAGTTTCCTATATTTTCCAAAAATGCTATAAGATTCTTATATTCTTATAGCCCTGATTCTTATAGCCCTTTTTTTGTAAGAGAAGTCTGAAAACAGCCAAAATCTGAACAGCAGCATGCCTGGTGCAGCTACTTTTGTTTTAGTGCACTTCATCAGTGGTGAGCCCACCAGCCTGAAACAAGATTCCAGCGTTTCATTGGTTGATGCTGAAATAGAGTCACGACACTGGAGTAAGTTGGCTCGTCTCAACAAAATGTATTTAACTGAGCTGTAATTTGTTGCCACAACTTCTCTTCTTCTCTTCAAAATCTCAAGGTGAAGTACGGTCATTTGTTTTTTTTTTTTTTTTACATGTAAGGACTTGATGGATAGAAGACAAGACAGTGATGGGTATAGTGTGTGTAGTGTGATGATTACTGTAGCGTTTGTGTAATGTGTCTTAGTGGTGAATTGTGTTGCAGTACAAAGGAAAGACACACAGAACAGATACACAGAAGAAACAGACAAGAAAGAAAAGAAAAGAACAAACAGAAAAGACTGTGTGTGTGTGTGTGTGTGTGTGTGTGTGTGTGTGTGTGTGTGTGTGTGTGTGTGTGTGTGTGTGTGTGTGAGATGCATGCAAGTCTGCATGGTTTGTAAGTATATTTGAATGTCTGTTTTACATGCATACATGTATGAACATACAAATATAAACATGCAAGCATGCACTCATATACATCTACAAATACACATACATATAAGCATTTACTTACGTACATATAGATGTATACATGGAGTGGGAGAGGTACACATATCTGTAAATACACTCTTATAATAATGATAATAAACTGCAACAGTAAAGACATCTACAACTACAACATAAGGCCAATAGATCATTATTGCTGCTATTATAGTTAGTAGTAGTACTGCAAACAATATCAAGGATAGTTATCATCATCACCTTCAACCCCACCACCATCCTCCCTGGCTGCCCGGGACTCCCACACCACCAAAGAGAGACCAGTCCAAAAGGCACCTGCAGCCTCCAGGCCACCACCCCCACAAAGTCCGTCCAACCACCACCGACAGGCGGCACGTGTCAGAACCCAAGGGCCTAGGGCCGTGACCCTGCAGCTCTATCCCAAACCTCCCCAGCCCTCCTCCATCTCCGTGAAATACATATAATTTTTCTAATTTTAAGTTGGTGTGTGTTTATGTTGGAATATGTGTGTCTGAGTGCAGTAAAAAAAAAAAGAAAAAGAAAAAAGAAAGATTTGGCATGCAGGGTGGAAGGTCCCAGCATCCCCGGCTTACTACATAGCTGAAATGTTTTGTTTTTATTAACATTATTATTATTAGTTTGTTTAGTTTCTTTGTGTTTATTAGGTATGTATGTGTGCGACTGTGTTAAAAAGCGAGTGACATGCAGGGTGGAAGTTTAAGTACAGCCTTTGTTGCCGTTATTGTTCATCTTTTCAGCTTCATTTTTGAGTTTGCTGTTATGCACTATTTCACTGAATAAGGATATTATTTAAAAAACGCTGGATTCTGTTTTTACTGAGATTTGCACAGCGTTCTAACCTTTTTAAAAACTTGGTTTTGTTCATCAAAGGAAAACAATACTTTTCAAATTAAGCCTACACACATAAACAAAAACAAAAAAAAGTTTATTAATATAGCTACGACTGGAACTTGTAAAGCCAAACTTGATCCAGAGAGTACACCCTCCAGCAGGTAATCAGTAATTTGTGATGGTTTTACAGTCTAAAACGTGACATTTGACCCCGTTTAATCCACTCATCATCCTCCCATCTCTGCTGCATTCAGCAGCTGCACTGATAGGCAGTTTGCCAGCGACTCTTAGCGCCCTACAATCATTCACTGAAGTGCTTAGGAGTGTTGGAGCCAAAGAATGGGGCGCCCTTGTTTCATACTCTTGAGCAGTTCATCCTTCACAAAAGGAAACCAGATGCATTTTTTCCCATGAAGCAGGATAAATAACTGCTTGCTATGTTTTACTGAGGGGGTCATCTTGGCTCTATAAATTCAGCATCAGAGTGAAAGGAATCAAATGTAATTGTGAGTAAGATGGTCTACGGAGCTTCACTGCGTTTGTAGCTATATCACCAGGCTTAAATGCACTTATGCTTATGGTTCCTATAGTTTCTCTAAATCTGAAACCATCGGACAATGTGGTATTCTTAATAAGATTAAATAAGAGCAATGCATCATGTTGATTTCTTAACATTCAGTTCAGCAGCATAGGTCAGAGCAACAGGGACAGAGAAAACCAAAAGTTAATGTATGTTTATTGTTTAGTTATCCAGAAAATTCAGTGGAGCCATTTAGGTTGGGAGATGGAAATGGAACAACGTTAAATTGTTTCACTGAAATATCAATTTCAAACAAGCAATAAATGCCTGAGGAAGAGCGAAAAACCCAAACATGAATTCAGTTGTGTATGACATTTAATCTTTGGGGAGTTTGCCTCCACTGGAATGTAAGGTGTCAGTGATCCTATCATGCTTAAATAATCTATATGTTTTTAATGAAGATAGAGGAATTATATGATATAAAGGGTGAATGGGCAAGATTGTCCTAAATGAAGCTTCCCACAGATAAAAAGTAGGTTATATAGAAGCGAAAACGTGTTTTAATCCAGCACAGTTGGCACAATAATTTACCCATGTTTGCCAGTCCTGGATTAAGGCAGAGATAAAATGCAATCATGAAACAATTCTTACCATATGTTTGGAGACTCAGAACATTTGTGTTTTAGAAACTTTGAAAAACCCCCTTCTCCTCAGACATCAATAAACACCATTGTGACTCAGACGTGTTTGCACTCACTGCAATACAATACTCACACTGCATCTGTGTAAACAGCATGACACAAGCGCATGAAACGATATCTTCAAGAAATGCAGGTGACTGCAGCTGCAGCTACAGCTGCAGCTGGAAAGTTACCAAAAATGTGAGCCTTCGATGAGAAATAAGGAAAAAAAATGTAGGATGAAGTTGAGAATTAAAAAAAAACACGCCTCCCGTTGACTGGACTAAGGTGTCTGCCAGGAGTGCGTTGACCTCTGAACTGCTGAGCTCCTGTATGCCTCTCAGTCTGCCTCCCTGTCTGACCGCCAGGCTGCATTAGCTGGCCATTTGCATTGCTGTCTGTCTTCAACATCCTCCAGGGATGTAAAAAAGGCAGAGAACTGACACATAAAGGAGGCTCATTCCACCACAGGTATTTTCAGATGGACTCAGGCAGGTCATGTGAGGAAATTAGCCGAGTGCATCCCGTGGCGATTATTGACTTTTTCAGCTGAACAACAGAATAGTTCTTCTTAAACCATATCAAGAGACTTAAAAAAATATATATAGACACATAGGATTAAAACACTGAAAACCTAGTGTCACTATTAAAGATACATACATAAAAAGCATATGTAATATTTTGAAGTGCAATGTTATGTCGGACACAGCTAAGAGAGGACGTATCATGCTTTTTCATGTTTATCTCCACTTCCATCTTCAACTGATGCTGCTTTCACTACACCTCGGAGTTGAGGAGTCAGAACTACGTGTGTTAACTGAACAGAAGATGGAAAATCCAAGTTTTCATTTGTTATTTGAATACAACATGAGCAGGGTCATGTGAGTGCAACACTGAAACCTGACGAAACACATTTATAAATATCTATCAATTCCTTGTTCAGGGTCACAGGCGTCTGCTGGGGTCTATCCCAACTCTCTTTAGGGTGAGGGGAGATTTAGACCCCGGACAGGTCATGCTTGTAAATGTCTTGAAATGTAAACTATATACGCAGCAGTTCTTAACGTCAGCCTTTAAAAAAAAAAAAACAACCCAAAAAAACAAACAAAACAAAAAAATGCAGAGATGCAAACGTTGGACAGGTCATGAGCCCATCACAGAGCCACACTCACTATGTGCATGTTTTCCGGCCTGTTAGAGGAAGCAAAATAAATAAACGAATAAGCAGAAAACCCCCATGCAGACACAGGATACAGGAATGCAACATAGAACGAGCCAAGTAGTGATTCAAACCAAGAATCTTTTAAATATGAGGCAACAGATTACCAACCATCCAGCAGTGCTAACAAACACGCATCCATGCTGCCCGTCTCCTGGTCCAGACACCCCAAAACAGTTTAACAGAGGACCCTGTTTTTACACAAATGCTAGTGTGTTAGAAGTCAATGTTGATTGCGGTTTTAACCTGATTTTTTTCCTTAAATAAATAATGACTCTCCCTGCATAAAATGTAAAATTTCTTCATAAGATATAGTGTAGCCAGTAAATATAGAAATAGTCAAAATCAAATATTTTCATGGAAGAGAATTCATATATTGTAAATTGCCTTGCCAGTCTCTAAATTCATGTATTGGTCACTTGTCTGCACTCAGACCTTAAGTGTGAATAACTTAAAGATGCACCAAAAAACATTATTATGCAGCCTTTGCAAATGTCCGATGCATATCTGGCGTTTCAAATGACTGGAGCCATCATGTTACTTCCCATACCAGTCACAATTAATAAAAGAGCAGGATACGAGATAAGATCAACTACAGGGAGACAAACCTGAAGGGGAACATGTGAATAAAGGAGGAACGCTGTAAAATATCATAAAATAAGCCAGTATATGCCAATCCATTATTTTACCACGGTCTTTTTCTTTTTCCGTTGTGTTCGGAACGAATCAGTGCAAACAGGTTGTGTTTTTTCCCCTCGATCTGTTAAAGAACAAAACAAAAAAACACAACTAATCTTTAGCACATAGTTACTTAGTTACACATCATTTATCATGCATCTTTTTTTTTTTTAATGTCAAATTGTGGTTTGGACATCAGTTAGGAGACCACTCGTATGGCCGAGTCACTGTGACATTATGCAGCACCTGATGCCCATTTTCCAACCGGTCATACCGTTTGAACATCAGAGCAACTACAAAACCCCCAGTTACAAGACAGCGAGTCATGTAGTCTGAGCAGCACAGCAATCTGTGATGTCCAGACTGTCTTTGAAAGCAGCCTTACTCATCTTAATATAACTGTAAATTCAGTGCCTAGATTTTTGAAGCTCTGTAAAACTAATACAGTTTTACAGAGTTGAATTTATGTTTTCGTATATCATCTGTTCAAACTTTTCCGTAAATTCATTTACGTTTGAGTTAATTACAGTTCCTGCCTTCGTTTCTCCTGGTAGACTGAGCTCTCATTTAATTAGCTGTGTAACATTGTCATTAAAGCAACATGCGTTGACTGTGGATGAACATTAGTTTGAGTCTATCCATACACGTATGCTTTTACTAATGCGTTTTGGTCCCTGTGTGTGTCTGGGTGTGTGCACAGCAAGCTGACAGCAGCAGTAAAATTCCTCTCAGAGCATCACAGAGGGGAGGTTGATCAGAACTGACATGGAGCAAGAGCAAAAGGAGGTGGGAGAAAAGATAAAGGTGAGAGAGGAGGAAGGGGAAACGGTGGTTGCCAACTTCTGTCATGACTGAATGTGTATTAAAAGAAACGAAAAGGCTGTACAAGACATTCAGAATGGCAAAATGTGTTTTTGGAGAACTATTAGTTTGCAAAAACGAAACCTATTTAATGGGGAGAAGTGGCAGAAAATGGATGGATGGAAATACGGGCCGTTCATATTCTTTAGTGCTCTGTCAGTTTGTTTTTTGTTTGTTTGTTTTTCTTTTGTCAAAGTCAGCCAGCAGAGGTCCCCAGTGTTTGTTTCGTCTCCAGCTTGTTGTTCAACGTTCTCCCGGCTTCTGTGCTAGCACACCTGTATCCACTTTTCCTGATTAGTCTCATTTGTGTTTGAACTTCCAGTTTTCCATGAGTCATGGCCAGATTTACAGTTCAGCTCCTTTGTCCAGTGCCCCGTCTTGTAACGTACCACTTTTCCTTCCATTTGTTTGATTGATATTTTGCGATATGACGGATATTTTTACCTGCTGGATTGTGTCCGTGGTTCGATTCGGCTAAGTAAAATAGTTTTTCTTTCCCTCGCCAAACTGTACTTTTGTATCTGTATTTTTGTCTTTTAACTCAGACATGACACTCATGGAATGACTGCTGATGAACAATGAGGGAAAAATAAAATAATGGTAAAGATAAAGCTCAAGTGAGATGTATGTTTTATCTACTGTGATCAGTCACAGTCTTTAGGGTCACCTCAGCATTGCAGCTCAAAAGTCTTCTATAGGTCCGTACTAACCCCACATGGAGCCCTAAGCCAAATTTGAGGGGCTCCTATAGATGCATCTCCATTGCACTTTTTCTGCGGGGGTGCGGTATTTTCACTGAACAGCGTTTTTCTTTTTAAAAGCATAACTCTCCTGGTTCTCTCTGTCTCGTCGTAACTCTTTGCATCTCGTCCTCATCTTTGCTTCAAATCAAGGAAAAAGTAGATCTCGACTTCAAAGCAGATGGGTGAAAACAATTTTGCATTGCAAAATATTGTAACTGCTGTAGCAAAAATAGTCAACAGAAGAAGAAGAAGAAGGCAGCGGATGGTCATTCAAATGATTATTCAAAGCCAAATCCCTTATGTAATGCAGTAATATATAAAGATTGTGTAGTGTTATATACAACTTCATCATATTAATGAGGCCAAAAAAAGCCTGAAACTAGATTTTGATTACTTTAAATTGACCGACTAAGTCTACTAAGTTTTGCCAGAGATGTACAGATGAGCAAAAAGTGTTTCTTTTGCACTTTTGTGCTAAACTGGATTATTGACATGTCTGAAAACCACATTGTGAAAGCTTAAAAAGGTTTTTGAGATATTTGGCAATTATTTTCAAGTTAAAGACACTTCCAGTACAGGTTTTTCTTTGCAATATCTTATCAAAATCTTGGGGTAATGGAAATGCAACTTGTAACTGCCATTTACATTAAATACTGTCTTGATTGGTAACACATCTACTATAAATTTAACATATTTTCAAATCTTTCATTGCATTTGTAAATCTATGCATGAGAACTTTGTGTCTTTTGATTACAATCCACTCTGATTAAGAAGTGGCCACCGTAGCAGGTAAGAGATTTTGCAGAAAATTTCCAGTTTCGTAAATTTGGTCATTCCACTTACAGCCACCCAGAGAAATAATACATATGAGCATTTCGCACCGTGTCACTACTGTTGATTACATCATCGTAATGTAAGTCTGGCTTATTTTACGCTTTTATGGTTTTTGATCTTAAAGAATAGCAAATGCAGTTACACGAGCCTGGCCTGGTGCACACTCAAATTCATTGATACAGAGATGCAAAGGACACTGAATATGATCTAGGTTTACTGAAAAGAAACAAAATAAACCAGAAGACAACGTATTTACAATAAACATGACTACCTTATTAATTCCATTATCCATCCAGCGTGGGATGGGGGGGCTCAACCAGAGCTTCATTCTTTTAAAGATTGTTGTGACGCTTGTGGCCTTTATTGGAAAAGTAGGTGGACAGGAAACAAGTAGAGAGAGACAAGAACACAGGCAGCAAAGAGCATCAGACTGGGACAGAACCTGCGCTGCATGTGCAAGGGCAATGGTCTTTGTAAAAGGTGGCTGCCCCAGCTTCAGTTTTTTTAAATGTATTTATTATTTTCCTGAGTTACAAAAATAATTTTGAAACGGCGGTGCTGCTAGTGCCATAACTGCCCATGGCTGCCTATAACAGCCCTTATCCAACAAGGTGATTTGTGTGATATTGCTTAAAAAAAAAGCTAATTTCCATGCCAAAAAGCAATCCGAAATATGGAACCCAAAACACAACTTAACCACTGTCTAGGCTTGATATCACACAAACTTGCCATCATCATACACACAACTAGGTGGCTTCATATTATTATTTCATATTATATATGATGTTTTAACAAATGAAAATCATATTTCATGAGCTGCAGATTTTTAACAAAACCATAATCCTAAAGTACAGCTTGAAAGCACCACAGTAGCCGAGGCAGGAGGAAGGAGGGAAGATGGAAAAAATAAAAGGATGCATAAGTTTCTATGGTAATACTCCCCATTAAGAAGTGAACCAGCTTCATGACACTGAAAACCCGGAGTTGAACCTGAAGATACCTCACTAAGCCACTAATCCTGCTTTGTAGTACAGACCCCAGGACTGCATCTGTAGTGAAGCAGAAGAGATGGGGAAGGGGAGGTGAGAGATAAAGTCCTGGCTGAGAAAGACAGGAGCCAGCTGCCATGACAGTAAAGAACCAAAGTTGCTCTCACCCAGGCCAGTCCTCAGATTAAAAATGACTAAAATGCTATTTAGTTGATCTAGAAACTGAAACTGAATATATAAGCTAAGTCTTTATCACCTAAAAGGGAGGGGAAGAGAGAGACAAAAAAGTGCTTAGCATTCTCAAAAGGTCCTTATATTTTAAGGGCAGTATCTCTCGAAAAATGTTCCACCAATTACAAACTTTGCCAAGAATTACTAACATTACTTTTACACATGGTTTATGGTAACATAAAATAATAAAGTTTTACTCTGTTGACAGCTGTTTCACGCAAGGTGGTTTGAATTTATTTGCCTACTATGAATGATTAAAACAACCATATCACACTGAAACAAAGGATTGTACTACATATGATTACATATATAACACAAACATACAACACAGAAATAATGATTAAAGATTTGGACTATCGCGTCTGTGGGTTCCTACATGCACTCCAGCAGAGAGTCATGCTTCAGCCACAGCCATGTAACTGCTTCACATATCCCCTTTAAAACGCTTCCATTGCACCAAATAATATATAATACTTGGCTAACTCAAGATTTAATTCTCATAATAACTACTAATTAGTGAAATTATTTCGCTGATGTTAATGCTCTCCATCAGCTGGCTCAAGAAGTGTAGCATTATGGGAGGTCTTTTCTTGACCCCGCATGACTCTGTGAGCAGTTACAGTTCACGCTGGGACACAAGCTGACATTTTCTTGATTAATCTGATTTATAGTAGTAATCATTATGTTGATCTACTGCTTTCCAAGTTGTGGTTTAGGTAATTAATCCAATCAGTTACACGTTATTTTTAGCAACAGGTGTCCTATGAAAACACTGGCTATGCTGTAAGCATTTGAAATATAATAATTACAATGCTACACGTAATTATTATATCAGATTGGGCTTTACATATTCCTAGGTGAAGATCTCAATAATTAAAATAAATATTGTATATTTAGTTTACTTATGGTTCATTTACTTTCATTTTAATACATGAGACTTTTAGACTTAGATTTCTTTTGTTTTCACTTCTATCATTTTAAACATGACTCCCTCACTCAAACAAGGAGACTAGTACCAATTCAGGCACTTCTCTCCCGAGTTTTTGAACCAAAAATGAAAATGAAGGCCTGAAAAATTGCTCTAATTATTGGGAGTCAGCTATATGTGATCAGTGGGGCAGAAAGAGCATCTCTGGAGGGGTGTAACCTAAAAACAAAGTGGCTAGTCTTATGACACTCTGCAGGGGTGAGAGCCTGCTAAAGTTCACCACCTCTCTATTGTGTAAGCAGCCTGGTTATATGAAACTCCCTTCATCTTGTGGAGGAAAAAGTCTGCAAAACATTTATCAGAGATGGCAGATGAAAAGGAGACTGTTTATTTTTTTAGAGTTGGATATCACAAACTCCTACTTGAAGCAATAATAATTGCATAAGATGAATTATACGCTAATTTTAAGCACATGGATTGAAAGACTTCAGTCCCAGATACTTTGTATGCATCTTGCACAAATAAAGGCTAACAGTGATGCCAGTTTCAGGAGCTCTGCCAGTTACCTCCCGTGTTTTACAGTGGCTCTCTTTTACAGTGCCAGACCCAAAGGAAAGTTTTTGCCTCTCTGGACCCAAACATTTCCATGTCTGCAAACCAGTGTCAGAGTTTTTTTACCCTGTGGGAACTGCTGTCTGGGCAAAACATCAATCCACCACACAACCCACCAGTGTCCATAGGTGGCATGAACCTGGACCTGCTGGCAAGAAGACGAGGAAGAGAACAAACCTCCTCATTTAGGTAAAACTCCAGGGAAGCAGTATTCATAAAACCTGTAAACGTACCAAGTTTCATATTGTAGATAAAATGAATAAAACGTGCTGTAAAGGATTCGCTTTTTTTATTTTTTATTTTAATGGGCTTAAAGTCCTCGAATGCTGAGATATCCAGGCTGTACCCCACCTTTCACATCTTCGATATGGTCCAGCAGACTACCATGATCCAGAATGGGACTGAAGCATGTTAAAAAAAAAAAAAAAAAAAAAAAAAAAAAAAAAAAAAGGGTGGACAGATTTAAAGTGAAGCTTAATGAAACTTATCTTGACCAAATGTCTTGTGTTTGGTTAAACACAGTACTTCACTGATTCTAATATTCTTCACAGACATCTTATGTATGATTTACTTACCGGTTTGCTGAATGCAGAGGTCTGCATCATCAAGATCTGCAGAGGTCTGTCGACGACACAGTCACTTGTATCAGGGTGAGCCGAAGCAGGATAACACCTAAAACATGCAAGGATAGCTGCCGTCTAGGAGTCCGACACCCCTTCTCTTAGGTGATTCCAGGTACCAATGTTGGTAAACTAAATTCCAAACTCCAGCTCCACAGTAGCCGGGAATTTTTTCTCAAGTGAATCAGAAAGTCATTGATGTAATTTGCTAATTCTTTTAAAACTTTATTTAACACGCACAATACAAGCACAGAGGAAATTATTTTGAGTGCCACTGATTAGTGGCATTGAATTTATACCAAAAAAAAAAAAAAAAAATCTAATACCCTTTAATCATTATGGAACTAAGAATGCAAATTGCTGCAGTTTTATGAGAGCAATCCACATTTTTGGAGCAAAAACAGTCTATATTTGTTAAATACAAGAATAAAAGGTGCCTAATTATCCTTTTCATGATGAAGCATACATTTCCATTTAGAGATAGATTTGTGTCTATGAAGTCATGCTAATGTAAATCATGCAGAACAAGGTCCTGGCATTGTCTTGCTGAAAAAACAAACAAAAAAAACAACATAAAATCTAGGCCTCCTAAGAGAAGATGTTGACTTGGGAGCATACAAATTGGCAAAATTACAGTATTTACACTGCAGTACAATAACAAATATGCAAGTCACCTTTGCCATAAGGCTTGCAGTTACAAGGTCAACTTTGAAGTCCAGGTTTGGACTCTAAGAGACACTGATTGGTTTAATAGTTTAAATTCCATCTCAGAAAATCAACAGTTCTTTTTAAAAGTGAAAATCCTGCACAATGCAAAAAGAAATTAAGGAATTAGGACAAGAAAACGTTTAGGTTTTCATGTGCTTTCATTTTAGGTTTAGGAAAATAATTTATCATGAAAGCATGAGGACTGGACTCGAGCAATGGAGAAAGGTGGTCTGATGAGTCCAGATTTGCCTTGTTCCAAGGGACGGGAGCATCAGCATAAGAAGAGGTATGGATAAAGGGATGGACCCATCATGACTAACTCCTGCATAAGAACGTATTATAAAATGAATGCAGCTCTGGGAAGAAAATTTAAATAATGATCATATGTACCTTATACTGAAACAATGCCACGGTGAATGTGTGCCAAAGCTAGTCCAACAAAAGTTTTTTTTTCTTTAGTCAGGCGATGCATTTGACACATTTTATGTCATCAGGTTGAGTTTACAAGCTGTTCAGAAAGCTTTATGTAATATGGGAATTTTAAATGCATCACATTATCAGATAATCCAGGCTGAAAATTGGTGCTGCTTGAAATCTCACACCAATACTGCTCAGGAAGCGTTTCGCAGGCACAGGGAACCAATTCAGTTTAATTAAACTCTACTCAATTCAGTTCAATCCCAGACACAATATCTCAAAAACATAATCTTTGGGCAATTTAAGCCCCATGGTTCACTTTCACTTGTGGGAAATTGTGAAAACAAAAGGAAAAAAAAAACAACCAAAAACTCAGTTTAAGCAGCAACGTATTTCATGTTTGATATAAATGACAATAAAATAGTAAAGTAATGTTATTCAGAGAAACTACATGCCTAAATAATGGATTAAAGACCAATAGTGGTTTTGGGTTAAGTAAAAAAACAGTAACTTTATTATAAACTTCTTTTGTTAAAGAATAGGTTTATGAGACAGAGCTTAAAAAAAGGTCCTTGATTTAAGAGTTCCTCCATGCCGCTTTTTGATGTTGATGTTCTGCCCCACATTTCATATGCACACTGTTACCATACACATGTTGCTCACTTGATTTCATCAAAAGAACATTTGAATAAAAAGTTAGAAGAAATTAGTCCAAGTTGCACTGTGTACAAGTCACTCATTTGGATTTAGATTTTTTTGGTGCATAATATTGGCTAACGTGTTTCACCACCAGTCACCAAACCAACAACCAGACTCTGCCCAACCAAAGTATGGAAAGTTCACAGACCACCCAGAAAGACACACACACACGATCACCACGTGGCTCACAAGTAATTATCCCACTGAACGTGACCTTGTATAAATCCTCATATTAATCCTGTATAATCCATGAATTAATCCTGAAATCAGAGAAAACAGTTCAGAACTGAAAAGGTAGACACATATACACATACACATACGTATATATATATATATATATATATATATATATATATATATATATACCCAAAGTGTACATGTAGAGAGGTTTTGCTTGGTGACACAGTGGCTTAATTGAGAAGGAAATTATTCTCCACCTGGATAATAAGCCTGTATCTTTGAACTTTTCTGCCAAAGCTCCGAACTACAAGACATTTTTCCTCATCATCAAGAGAAGGCCTTGTGTGGTAGCAGCAACCCCTCCCACCTTCCACCATGAAGGGCCCACTTTGTTCTTTTAGTTATACTTCATTTCTTCAAAGTGGAGCCTCGCTGAAAGCATTTTCTAATGGCCATTCAAACTAAGGTTGGCTCACAGGGATAAGTAAGTGCCCGCTCGTAAGCCTGTAAGAGGTGCAGTACAAGTGTTTAAGATTTCACAGAGCGAAATAGTTCAAACCAGAAAGTTAATGTAGTGGTCTGTAGTTTATAACTTCATTTTAGCAAGTTTCATATTTTCAGAGTTGTATTGATGCCAGTGAGAGGCTAGAACTAATAAGCACGTCACTGCTTACACATGTGAATGTTTACGAACAGAAAAAAAACAAAAAAGATTGCAAGCATGAAGGTGGACACAGTGTCTTCCAAGCCTGTGGGTCTTCCATGTCCCCCACAAATACACACACATACACACACACACACAAAACTACATGTCACCCAAACACCCAACACAGGTCACCAACTCCGTCAGCATGTGTTCCCATCAGTGACACAAAAGGTGACCGTATTCATCACACCAAATCTGTTTTTTGTTTTTTTTCTTGGTCATGAAGTTCAAAGAAATGCATGTTGCCTGATGTTGTCATGCTTGCACGTGTAGGCAGAAAACATCTTAAAGCATCACAGAATGACAGCAACCTGGAAGCCTGCAAATGTAAAAAGAAAGCGTGTATAAGTGTTTCTGCTTGATGTCAGATGAACGGACTCAGTAATGTTTAAAGACTGTTGGAGTTTCCTCAGACAACAACATTACGGATCATCTGCTCCCATCTGCATTTGAGGTGGTCGCTACGACAATGAACAATAAAACCATCACCTATAAATTCTTAAATGCGTATATTTCTGCTGTCACCATTATGACTTTGAAAAAAGGGCCTCCTTTGGAATGTGGCGTGCCCTCTGACCCCACGCAGCACAGAGTTTACATATCCATGTCTACACTAGTTAAAACCACATTCCTTTGTGTGATCTGGGTCAAAGATAAAAGATGACACAGATGTGATGCTAGTAAGAGAGAGATTTCTGATATTCAGAAACTTCTTTTGGAGGGTTGAGGGCAAACAAAAAAGAAAAGAAAAAAGTAAATAAAAACAATCATTCATTAAGACATTAAGATGTTGTGTAAGTTATTGTCCCGCGCTTTGACCGGTGCTGTCTTGAACCAGTTATTCTAAATTATCTAGCTATTGTTGCTTTCATTGGACATCTTTCTGCTGTGCTACACTCAAGCTACAGTTTCTGCTTGGAACACTAAAAAATATTAATTATAGTCACATTGAAAGCATGGTGTGAACATGAAATAAGAGGTGCACAGATCAGCTTTTGGTTAGAGAGGTATACGTGATGAAAACTGCCAACGGCACGATCCGGTTGTTACTTGACATAAAGGTTTAGAGCTGTCAGTCATTTTGTTTTATGTTATTCAAAGAATACATGCAGAATGTCTATTTTTTGCACATTTCCTGAGGTTTTAATCAAGTGTCTACAACATGCTGTGGTCGAAATCAAACGGTCAAACTATCACAGCTCCCTTTTCAGACGTGTGTTTTCACCTGTTTATAGCAGCTGGTTTTGGGGCTTGCTCATTTTGTTTTTAATTTTTTACCATCTGAGCAACAGCTCATAATGGAAACAAATGAGGAAGTAAAAACTGCAATCTAGCTGGTGTTAATACACTTAGAGTCTGTTTGGCAGACAAAAGATAGCAGATTGAATATATAGCAGTCCTATAAATATAAATAACTTCTTACCGTGGGTGGTATCAGACTAAAGTTGGGTGCCTTTGATTATACTGGGATTTCATTAAACAAATGTATCTATTTTTTTTTCATAGTTTTATTATGACTATTACGGTTATTTACCTTAGGTGACAGCTCAAAAAGCTTGAAAAACTTTGCCTTTGAGATTTTCTGCATTCTCGGCCACATATAAAAAACATGCCGCTTGGAAGAAAATAAAGAACTTGGACCAGTTCAGACGTGCTGGTTAGTGCACGGCTAGAGTATGACTCTTTCTTCATCAGCAACAAAATAACCAGGAAGAATTTCAGAAACATTGTGATGTGTCTTGTGTCTTCACTGTCTTGTATATCTTTTGGGGTGACCATCTTTGAGAAAGAAAACTACATAGTTATTACATAGTTTTATTTGCTGCAATGAAAATGCTTACTGGCCAATAAAGTAAGGGAGGTCTCATTTAGAATCAGTCTTAATTATGTTGTAAAAATATTTTAATAATTAAATATAAATGGAGTTTAGATTCTAAATGCACATTCTGTAAAAGAAAAGACAAAGCTCTGGAACTGTTCCAATACAAGATTTATTTGGACTGATATGCTGATATTTTTTAAAATTTTATAAAATAAAAGAGCTCCTTGAGAGTCAAATATGTAAATATGTACTGTTTTTGTACTTGTTTTGTCCTGAAAAAAATATCCAGAAATATCCACAAATGCAAGTTTTGGATCAACAACTCAGCTTTAGTGCATCGTTAGCTTCCTTTAAGCTTAAAACTAGTTTCAACTCTAACTGTATTAAAACTGTAAATTCCCTTTAGCACCCATTGAATTTAAATATTTTAACAATTGCATTACATCATTGTTTCCTGTTATATATTTTTTATGTCTATTGAATACTACCCATAAAAGTAGTTACTAGTGAAGTAGTGATGGAAAACTGCATTCACTTTACTGACTCAGTTACCAAAGTGAACCAAGTCTTTAAATCATCCAAGTCACTGAGTGAGTGAGTTTTTTTTAATTGAATTGAACTGAATTGGGATTAAATAACTATTTACAAAATGTCATTGTGCAAATTAAACCCTCTGTTCTTTGAAATGAGGCCTACTCACAAATAGAAAATTATTGGAAAAAACATAAACAATGATCCACAATTACAATTACAATTCCAAGCTGAGGAGCTGCTTTAAATCCAACATTTAGTCATTACAGCAATTTCACTTGTGCAGTTGCAGGTAGCTCCACAGTGAAACTGGCTCAACTTATATTAAGCATATGATTACTTGTTATAAGCATAACGTATATACTGGATAAACGCTAGAGACTAGCAGAGCAGAGCAACGCAGCATAAAAGTTTCAACTCAGGGAAGGAAGCAGCTCTCTGGGCTGGGAGTCAGAAACTATGGGATTTGTTTGTGTATGAGTGGATCCAGGTTTCTTCGATAAGCGGAGTGATTCCTTTAGTCACAGCTAATAGCAGGGGATTGGTATGAAACAAGAAAACAGGACTGTTGCTTTTCCCAAAGTGATAATACAGTGATTTATATCATATTTCTGTAAAAATACAGTTGAAATAACTTCATACAATTGTGACATGTTGTCTGGTCTCTTCTAAGCATTTATGGAGCTAGCAGAATCAGGGACGAGTCAGTGAACGAGTTTATAGAGATAAGGACTCGTGACTAACGAGTCAGTAAAATGACTCGTGAGTTTTGACCGATTTGTTTAGGACTCACACATCACTATAGCGAAGGGTCCAACCTGTCCCAAAGTGCTCTCTCCTGCTAAAAGGCCTTTCTAGGAATAAGAGTTTATCGTTCAAAGCATTACTAAAAAATTGGGCATGCTTTTGTAAAAGAAACATTCATGACATGGATGGGACTTTATTAGGGTGCACTATTGCCTTCATCACTGATTTCACTGCAATCCCCTGTACAGCCGCAGCCATTTCTAAGCATCTCAACACAATTACAATAATATTAAAGTTGGACTTCTGAGCTACAGTGAGGGCATCATGAATTGTATTTGTAGGTACAGATGGAAAGGGCTGGCTGTTCAATTCCACTCTGAACTGGTTTTGTGATGCAACAGTACCCTGGAAACAACAGTTGTGTCAGGCAACCAAATATTTAATGCTCTCCAAAATAAATATGACTTCTTTTACTGAGAGATAGTGAATAGATAGTGATAGTGTTCACTTCTGGTAACCAACTAGATTTGGGAGTAATATTCCTTCCTAATGAGAAGGGAAGCCACTGGTGCAACATTTCTAGTGGAACCAAAACACTCAATCATTTATTATCCCCACTAGAACTTCACAGATTTGTTGCAATAACAATTATAATAATCAACTTATTATTAATACTGCAGACTATACAATTTCATTTTTTCAATTTTTTTCTTAACATAACATGTTCATTTTTTTCTGACTGGAAAACATAACTGGTGATATTGGCTTTTCCACTTAGAAATAAATTTAGTGTCTCATAATTAATCATACACAATTAGGCCGCCTCTGACAAATTCTCCCAGTGTATGAAATAATATTTTATCAGGCAAACTAGAAAAGATGTATATTCCTTGTACATATCAACTGACCCTCTTTACTCGAGACAGCTGGAGAGAAAAGGAGACAGTAAACACTTCTGTCAGTGATGGAAACCTGAAATGGGGTCTGGGAAGCAGACTTTGGAAGAAATATGCAGACTAATTTGTTTGAGCATCAATATTGTGTTATGATGTCATTCCTTCTGTTCCAACTCCGGACTGTACTGCAGATGCTGTGTGTTCTGGTCCATTAATGCCATAAACAAGATGGACAGATCTAATATGTTGAAATATAAAGGTAAATATGCTACTCTGTGCAGAAGGCTTGTTGGAGATCAGCAGCAGGTTCTGGTGTTGCAAGCCTTTTGGACGAGGGAAGGGAGGCTGTGGAGGAAAGAGGAGGAGAGGGAAGGGAGAGTGAGGTGTGGAAACGAGAACAAACAGGTGTGCAGGGCAGGTGGGTGTTTATTGGCAACGTGACGCATATATATATATATATATATATATATATATATATATATATATATATATATATATATATATATATATATATATATATATATATATATATGCACACATACACATGCACAGCAGAAGGGATTATTGGTTGCTGCACGGGTGCTTGAAAAAGAATAAAGAAAGCACAACAATTTGTATTGTATCCAGTTCTCCATGCACGACCGCATCGCAAACATCCCTGTAAATGTAAAGAGAGAAAATGTCTTCCAATCTATGCATCTCAGAGTCACTAACAAAAATAAATATACAAGATACAATGTCCATTTCAGTTTCAATTTATTTTTTAAGATTTCTTTTTCATTAATGTTAGGAAGCATCACTTTTCCGGTCTTAAACAAGAACTAAGACTTAACTCTAACACCTACAAGGCCATCCTCTGGGCTAAAAACTGCAAGAGTTCTTTTGCACCTCGTTACAATTCTTAAAAATTCAAGTGAAAAGTGCCCTTAATGAGTGATTTAACCTTTAAAAGTGAGTATCGGAGATGTATTACAACATTTACCTTCCACCTTAAATGAAATCCTCTGAATATATATAAAACCTCTTATGTGATAAAATATTTAGGTAACGACATGTCAAGATTTTGTTTTGCTGTCCCACTTCCTCTGCCGTTTTATAATCTGTATAAAACCTTTACTTTCAGTTACTGTTGTAAGACAACCTAAAAACTAAGATTTTATTTAAAAAGTGAGATAAAGACAAAAGAGCAGTGGTGTGATAATAAAAGTGAAAAGAGAAAAGAAAAAAATCAGATAAATCCAATCTTTTTAACCAGCTGTTTCACAGCATTTATGTTTTACAGTACAAATGAACCTAACCCTGCCACAAAAACAAATTTGGCATGTCAAAGCCAGTTCAACCTGATAGAACCTGACTATGCCTGTAGCACCGCAGTGAGTCTGAAGTCTTAGTATCGTTATTATCCCTGAAAGGCAGTTTGTCATATAACCTCCAGGAACACATAAATGCCTCATAAAAAAAACTAAATAACTAGATTTGAGAAGTATTTCATTGAAAAAGACAATGACAAAACAAGACAGCAGAAATATAAAAAAAAAACATTAAAAAGAGAGTAGTTTGGAACAGCCAAGATGGACCAAGTCTTCTTTGCAGACCTTTCTTTGTATCATTTATGAAGATTATTTAGCTTTACACAAGAAATCTTTCAGTATAACAGCATAATTCCCATCAGTCAGTTCTTGTCAATGAAAGAGTGAGTTAAACAAGCAAATAAAAGAAAAAGTAAGAAAATATTCAATAAAACTCGAGTAAAACATCCTCATAAAAGTGCAGTCAATGTTACATTTCCAAAGCTTTCGAAAAAGATCATAAGATGATTCATTTTTTCTTATTAACAGCATCAACATTTTGCTCAAAGGTCAACTTATCATCCATAATGATGTCTAGAAAGTTTGCACAACTTCAATAGATTTACTGCTGTACTGTTCTCAAACTTGAGTATTTTAATGACGTTTAACAGTCAATGGGTAGGAAAGGGGATGACTGGCTAATTGCAATGGTGAAACTTTAAAACCTAACAACACGGCTTATTGTTAGTATTGTTAAAGCATCTTCCCTCAAATGTGGACTTGGAGTTTTTTTAATCCTGCTAAGGCTGTATAATGTCTTGGATATTTTGCTCACTGTTACCATCTGGGAACTGTATGCAATTTATAGTGGAAATAGTTGAAATAACTAGTATTTTTTAACGTCTTCATTCCACATAATAACCCCCTCCTTTTTCCGCAGCATATGCTACTTTGTATACAGTAATAAACTGCAGGCCATTGTTCTATACCAAAGAAAAAAAAAAGAAAAAAGAAAAAAACAATCATTCTGTAAACATCAAGAAACAATCGTAAAATTAGTCAAGTTCCATTTGACCAACCATACAGCTGAAGCAGCCCCGAGTCATTCTCTCTCAAGTCTCCCCTTTCTGTAAAAACTGTTAGAGTGGGAAATCCCTGAGTAGAAGTCATTTTCTCTATATTGCTGAGACAAATAAAAGGCCATTATTCATAAATGGCACAGCATTTGTCTCTTTTATAAGGAGCCCTCCACATTGGATCCCACATAAAGGAGGTCTGCAGATTCAGCAGCAGAAGTGGAAAGAAGTAGACCTTTAACACATTTCGGAACAAAAAATAACAAAAAAAGAGGGAAAGGGAAAGGAAGACTAACAACAAATCTATTACGCACTGGTAGCCTTTAAGGAAAGTAGAGATGGGCAAGAAAAAGTGGTGAGCTGCAGCATAGGGTCACAGAGCGGGACTCAAAGCGCGACTCTCTGTGGTGACGACCTTTAGCCTCCATACACGAGGCATGCACTCATCCCTTGAGCTACCCAGCAGCCCACAAAGCAAATACATACTGCCTGCTTGTTACATGCTGCCAGCAGTTCTCATCAGTTTTCAACACAGTGGGTGCTGCTCCACAGGTGCATCTTGCCAGGTGTCCTTCATGAGTAACTGGCTGCACCTTTAGTGAACCCTGGCAGCAGACCCTTAAAAATGACATGAAAGTGTGAAAGCTATTTCTACACTCTACTCATTTGTTCTGCTACTTCTTGATTAGTTATGTAAAATACTTTAAATGTAAGCATTGAAAGCACTGTGAAACTGAACAACCTCCTCCTCAACTGAAGAAGGATGCCATAAACACATGGCACAACAGAGGAGAGCCAGCCCTCAGGTCAAGACTCAGCCGTCCAACAAACATCCATTGTTCAATATATGGAAAGATACAACACTGTTGTGCGGTAAGAATCATTGTTATCCAGTAACAACAGTGAAAACTAAGACGCCTGTATGTTTCTGTTACAAGCTGCCAGCACATGCTCATGTAGGCTGGGAGATTTCATGACAAACTAGAAGCGTACGCTCCCATGACTCCCACTTTTCCACTGACAACTGGTTTTTTTACAAACCCTTGTCTTTGGAAACAGAGTCATTTGGCCACAGCTGCTCTAACTATGGCAACAGAGCATAAAAGATATAAAGTAAAAGGAGGGTTTATTTATCTATTTATTCAATCCTGTGCTTATCTAAAACTGAGCAGTTTTAATTTTGAGATATTTGACCAATGAATTTCTGTGCAAAGTGAGAGAGTGGGTACCAGAGCAGAACGACACCAAGCAGAAATTATTTGGTTAGGGTTTCATATATATTAAATAGGGACACAATCATACAAACAGACTAATGTTTCAGCGCTGCTGTGTCTCCATCAAAGTCCAAGTGGACAGAGAGCAGAGGCAGGTTATAATATTCAACTACTAACAGGTGAGCTTAAAACATTGAGGGACAGTTTAAGCCCGTTTAAAAGTTAAGATGTTCAAATAAATACCACATTTCTAACACCATCGGACATATAGGGAAAAATAGAACTCAGTGTTTCAAAGACTTAAGAACCGCAAAAAAAGATGATTCAAACTTACTTCAGAGTCCAAAAGAGTTAAGCCACAAAGAAGAGTATACATGAGAAAAGTGGGGTAGTAAAATAGACTGACAAGTAGGGAAAGAAGGAAAGATAAGACAATCCAGTGTATAGTCAAGGAGTTGATGAGACACAGGTGTATACAATCGAGAGGTGGAAGCAGGCAGAGAGGAAAGACCAGGAGAGACACTGAACAGAAGTTTAAGGCAGCATGTCCACTGTACATGATATATTTCATGTGCAGTCACATCGCTCCCCATTTTCTGTGGTGTGGAGGTGTGAACTTTATTATTTCAGGCCTCTCTGGGCTTCAACTTTGTTATTTTGATGTGACAGAACAATAAAAATACTAAATTCAAACAGAAAGCCAAAGAAAAATTAATAACTTCTGATCTTATTTTGGGCAGCATGGTGGCTTAGTGGTCAGCACTGTTCCCTCACAGCAAGAAGGTTCCTGGTTCGGGTCCCGGCCCGATGGGTCTTTCTGTGCGGAGTTTGCATGTTCTCCCTGTGCTTGCGTGGGTTCCCTCTGGGTATTCCAGCTTCCTCCCACAGTCCAAAAACATGCATACTAGGTTGATTGATCATTCTAAATTGCCCTGCGATGGACTGGCAACCTGTCCAGGGTACCCCTGCCTCTCGCCTACTATGCGTCGGGATAGGCTCCGAGAGACCCCCGTGACCCTGAGAAGGAGTAAGCAGGTATAGATAATGGATGGATGGATCATCTCATTGAACAATGTGACCCTGGATAAATCAAATAAACACTTGATAGATAGAATCAATCGGAGTGACAGGGGATGAGGACCATTGCTGTACCCAACTTCGATTTTGAGTTTTGGAGGAACAACTCCAACAACCTCCTCCATCTTTATTTGTTTTGTGAAAGATCGTAAAACATACGAAAACCAGTTCCAGTTCCAGTTCCCTTTTCCTTCTTGGTGTTTTCGGAGTATTGGTATACAGACTCCAATACAACCAGCAGAGCAGTAGAGCAACCCGTAGACCTTAAATATGCAGACTTGGACCATCCAAAAAGCAATGATACAGAGATACTTAACAAAATTGTAACATTACAGGAAAACATTACAAAATAAAAGACTAGCCAGTATCTAAAAAAAAAAAACCAAGAAACAAAAAGAACTGAAATAAAATTTGATCTTTGCCATCATTACAAAGAGAAAAACATCTGAAGATATTTATCTCATAGACGTCCACAGTATTGAAAGTATCAAGTATTCCTCTTTGTCGCCAACTCAAGAAGAAGCAGGTTTTTATTTATCATTTTTTTCCATTCACCAGAACTTTAGAGATGCTGGTAAGTCATGGTTTTGTTTTGTGTAGGTATTGCAGTCATTTATTGATAAATATTAGTGTTTTAGTTTGGCCTACATAATCGAGACTGCAAGCATACTTACAGACAAATGCATAAAATGTATGTTTTCCACTACAGTTGATTAAGGATTCAATCAAATATTTCTTGCCAGTATGTGGATGTGCAAAGTACACATTTAGTGGGAGCCTTACATTTCCATGATGAGGAATGAAAAAAATTAAAAGACAAATGTTTCTGGAAAATAAGACATTAATGAAACAATACCATTATATCAACTTTTGGATGTAATTCCTTTTGGTTAAATTACCAGCTTTGAATGCGGACATTTTCATATTAACCGTGGTGATGCAGTTTTACAAATTAGTGCTTTCCTGGTATATTATTTTTTTAGAAAATCTTATCCAGACTCCAACTGTGTCTCTGACCTCTTGTCAATGGAAACTCGAATGGAATTGTGGAAATCATGCTTTTAATCTGTTACATACAGCCTTTGTATAATGAGTGGAAACCTTTACGTGATAATCTAAGACTGCATTTCAGTCATCATGATTAAGATTCTAGCATATCAAGGGTCTGCGCCAAATGTTTAAAGATTGACATCCTTTTCTTTTGTGTTTTCATCTACTGTATAAGGCATGGGAGCACACACACACACACACATACACACACACACACACACATACACTTTTAGAGCCAAGGCCACATTCCAAGCAGACTGAAAAGGAGAGGGGGCTGTAATTTTGTTTTCAAAGGAGAAAATATTATTCTCTGATTGTTGGATAATTAGAGTTGCCGTACTTTAAAATGACAAGATGAATGACCAGCACCTGCTTGGATTTGAAACATGCATGCACTGTGCATGCATACCATTTACATGTACAATTTAGAGATTGGTGATAATGCATGATACTTGCCTTTAGTGTAAACTTATCACTTTAAAACATTTAAGTGTAGCTTTGGCCATAGAGGTTGGATATCTGAGGCAAACTGAGGGCAAGTCAAGACTTGCCACTGACTGTGGATCAACACAGGCATATCAGGTGTTTGAAGGTGTTTATGTGTGATAATTTGCTTGAGGCATAGTAGCATCTGAACTGTACAGTGTGTGACCACCAGAGGGTGGAAACACCACAGTAACTCCTTGTGACATTCAGAGCTTTTCAAGTTTACATCAAGTTATATGCTTTTTGTCAACATAGCAAACAGACATTTTAAGATTGGCTAAATGAAAAACAAGAGGGTTCATAGACAATTATATTAAAATCTAAAAAAAAATCCCCCCATTCATCTTGCCTAAATCGATTCAAAACAAAATGTAGCATGTTATTATATCCTCTGGTCAGTGGGAGCAGGGAAATGAATATGTATAATATTAAAGTTGGAAAATCCCTGCACTGTTCTCCCTCTATCTGATACATGGTTGATCCTTGGGGTGGGGGTGGGGGGTGGGGGAGCACTGCAGAGAAGATGCTTTCCATGTCTGCTGCAGATTTTGTGAACAGCTGGTCAGGGTTTGTTCTTACATTGAGAGCCCCCTAGAGCCACATAAGGATCCCTGTGGATCTACATAAAGCTGCACCCGCAGAAATACAAGCCTTAGTGCGGATATCAGTGCAGCCTTTCACAGATCATTAAAGCTGAAATATGTAGACAATTGCACTACCATCTTTGTGGAGCAGTAATGACACACTAGAAGGGCCAATGACAGATTTGGAAGTTCGGTACTTACAATCAGTGATGGAAAACTATCTATCTATCTATCTATCTATCTATCTATCTATCTATCTATCTATCTATCTATCTATCTATCTATCTATCTATCTATCTATCTATCTATCTATCTATCTATCTATCTATCTATCTATCTATCTATCTATCTATCTATCTATCTATCTATCTATCTATCTATCTATCTATCTATCTATCTATCTATCTATCTATCTATCTATCTATCTATCTATCTATCTATCTATCTATCTATCTATCTATCTATCTATCTATCTATCTATCTATCTATCTATCTATCTATCTATCTATCTATCTATCTATCTATCTATCTATCTATCTATCTATCTATCTATCTATCTATCTACACGTTCTAAAAGTAAACAGTAAAGAGCAGATTCTTTTTTTTTTTATGTTGGACAAACCAGTAAGAATAAGTGTTTGAAAATCTATAAAAAGTACACCCCCTTCTGTAAGCCCTGCCTCCAAAGCCAAACCTCCAAATCAGATGAACACTGTTCACTGAGTAAAAAGAGAGTTTGACAGATAATTAAAAGGTACAATAACTTTACTAGGTACACCCATGTCTATTCCATGGTGCTTTTGGAGCCCTGTAGCTTCCACAGGTGATTAATATTTTGATTCGATTTTAATTTTGTTTTCATGTGGGAGCATTTCATTTATTGTTTGCTATTGTTGTGTAGAGGAAATGTCAGGTCGTAAATCCTCAGAAAAAGATCTCCTGCCCAACCTTTAAGTAAAAGTTCATTTGGTGTGACAAAGTAATATAGAAATTTGTTGGACGACAACCGCATCACAGTCGAACTGCGTTTTTTTTTTCTTTTTCACCCTAAAACCGTATTCCTCTGCTCATTTACTGAATCACCTGTACTTGCTCTTGTTCGTCCTTGTATGAATGCTGGTGCGCGTGTGTGTGTTCATGCGTATCTAAATGTGTGTTGTACTTTATTCTCTTCATCATCACAGTCATATTTGGTGAAACCGAGTAAAAGCCGCCTACAGATCCAAGCAGTTTGAATAAACAACTGCAGCAGTTTTACAGCACTTGAGCAGTATGTCATCCCTTTTATTGGTATTAACATATTTTAGAGTTACAAATGCAGGGATACACTGACCATGTGGAAATATTTTGTCTAAGATGCTGTGACTAAGTGGAATGAAAAAAAAATGACCTTATTATTTCAAAGAACAATAAAACTATCATGTGTGCAGTTATTAAATTAACTAGAGCCGATTGACTTAATTAGGATGCCCGACTGAGTAAACTCTGCTTAAAGTGCGCTAAAACTGTGGATGAGGAAATCCAAACCGTTCAATCTCTCCCTCTAGTGGACATGTTTTGTTGATGGCTATTCTACATTATCGTAGGAGTCCGCGCTCTTATTTTTACCTTTAACAATATTTCTAGTCAAACACAAAAATGTTCAAGCTTTTATTGTGTCCCTAAAGTTAATTAAGTTCATTATTTCAAATAAAATAACTAGATTACTCATCCAACTTCACTCAAGAAAGGGAGTGAGAGCGTCTGACTGATGATATAACTTTTGACAGTGGGTGTGAGATATTAAATGGACCTTGGTGGGAAAAAAAAGCTCCATATGAGCCAAACACAAGTCAGAAGGCCTTGTGGGAGTACTTCCTATTTGACCATGCTAGAATTTCTCAGTCAATTTGCTTCTGCTCCCTTTGACCCAGATCAATAGCTATCATTGGCGAAGATGCAAAAGAATAATTGTGTGACATCACCTCAAGTCACAACCCACAAATGTGTCTCCTTCTGGCAGTTTGCCCTTTTTGTTCTCAGCAGAATATTTATAGGAAAACAACAACAGCTTTAGACTTTTTCCATTATTTTTTTTTTTTTTGAAGATTACAAAGAAATAACCACACGGTTTGCACATGCATGAACACGCAGACAAGGACATTTTCCTTCTCCGTCCAGGATCCATCTCTTCCTTTTCCAAACAAGAGAACAAATCTTTCTATTTTGAGTTCTAATATATGTGCCTTTTTCAATAAAATGAGAAGATAATCATTATGTTAGCTGAAGATGAATATTTAATGATGCACACGCCTTAAAAAATATGAAAAATGCAAACTGAAAGACAGGCAGAGACAGAGTTTGGTAAAAGGGAGGATACAAAATGCTTAAGCCGCCTCATCATTACGATGGCCCCTGGTACTGAGGGCCACCAAGGAATCCCTTAATTCCTCCAGCATTATGCGCTTCAAACTCTTTCATGTCCTCCATAAGGGAGACGGCGGATGTGGATGGGGGTAGTGGGGTCGCAAGAAAAATTCTAATATGTCTCTTGCCATGAAAAAATATGCACATACATTTACCATTTAGATTCTCCAAGGGCAGAACAGAGGAGATGGGCACATGTCATATATTGTGTGTGTGTTTTACCTTTGTGTACATGCACATATGTTTGTGCAACCAGGCCACCCTTAAATGCTTCTGCCTTATTGTATTCTTGGTTCGTGTATCTGCCCTGTGGTTACCATGGTAATATTAATGATTTAGCTTCTCCATGGTGGAAGCAAGAAAGGTCATGTTTGCTCCCCAGCCCTTCTTAATATATACTGTGCTAATCTGACAAGTAGAGTATTGGTTATACTGATGGAGTGGTTGACTCATCAGCAGAGGTTAACTGGTTTCCTGTCTGGCTGACTGAGTGACTGACTGGTTATTTGAAGTTTACACTGGCTGCCGGTTGGACGGTTGTGGGACCAAATTAAATGGCAGTTTGATGCGCTGGGACGTCGACTGAATAACTTGATGAGTGGCAGGCAGCCTGGATAACTGACTGGCTTGTCGGCTGAATAAAGGATTAGATGGCTGTCTCTGGCTCAGTGCTGCAATGACTGCGTGCTTTTTGTCCAACTGTACAAACTAATGTTCAAACAAACCGAGACGTGTTAATACTTATTTTTGTATAATAAAAGTCATTATTGCCATTTTCTTGATAATGCAGAAACAAATCAAGTCAACCAGAATGGACCATGACTTCTTTTTAATTTAGTTTCTTCAGGAAGACTCAGGGGATGCTTTCGTGTTATATTTGTTGCTGTCAATCAAATGTATTTTATGATGGAATTTATAGCATTTTATATATTTATAGGCATCTGAAACAGGATATTTTTCATATATAGCAATCAGTTTTACATTCTAAAAGTAAGCCATCATATATGCAAATTATTGTGACAAGATAATTTAGCCTTGTCAGCACTGTTGAAGACTTCCTGCTCATCAAACCTGTTACCTGTTACTGTGTGTGTGTGTGTGTGTGTGTGTGTGTGTGTGTGTGAGTGTGTGTGTGTGTGTTTCTTCCACTTCTGCACTGACAAAATAGGCTTTCTATTTCAAATTGTAATTAAAACCACATTCCCTGATGCACTTCTGCTGCAGATTAACAGAATTCAGAACGACTTTAATTAGTGGCAGAGGCAGACAGAGAACTGGGACAGACATTACTTTACTTGTTTGGCCACAGGGGGGCACAGCAGGCCCGTCTCCCAACCCGCTGCTTTTATTAAGATGGAAACAACCCCTAAAGGGGCAATGATCCGTATATCTCTTGCTTTCTCTCTCTCTCATTCTGCATGGATCTCAAACCTTTGTTGAATTCTCTCCCCCTATTTAGACGTGTTCATAATTAATAACACAATTTGGGCTTGTCATTCACAGTGTGCACCCGCATACAGTTGTGTTCCTCACCACAGTTGAGGACTTCATTATCTGTGGAACCTGCAGGCTCACAGGCTTGCCGGGCTTCCCTCATCAGAAGTGTTTAAATACTCGCTGTCAATTCAATAATACCCACTGCACTGTTCCCTCCCAGCAGATAATGTATATAAAGATGTATTGAGGCTGTCATATGTCATATTTTATCTTCTAACTTTATACTTTTAGAAAATCAATGAAAATTAATGAAACACATTCTTGATGGTTGATTTATGGGTGCACAGAGAAAAAAAAATGAAACAAAAGGGTGCCACCACATTTTGTTTTGTGAGTAAATTTAAGTTGTAGAATTACTCTCGTAAATAAACATTTTTTTTTTTGCCAAATATGTGCATTATAGAGTTGTAGTGTGTAGTGAAGAGTGTTTCTGTTCATGTTGTAATCCAAATCATTAAAAATATTATTGTTAAAGCAAATGTTCTACTTTCTACTTCATCTAACAGCAGAGTATTTGCACTGCATTTGCACTTCTACTTTGAAAAACTTCAACACAGCTAAACTACATTCACACTACCTGGCCTAAGTCAGCTACTCAGAGTTTTTCCACTGTTGTGACCGATGTCTGACTTTCTCGGACCTGTGTGGACACAGGTATTCAAATGGTCAATTTTGATCTTCACAATGGAATTGTTTCATTTCAATATCCGGCTCTGTGTAGGACACATATCTGATAGGTGGCCATGCAATATAAGTGTAAGTGAATGTGACTTCATCCGTTCTTCCTGTAGACTATAAACAACAATGGACGAAGCATTAAGTCATGTGACATATTGGCCTCTGAAGAGCAGTTTTGAAGCCCATTTGTCTTCGTGCAGGCTGGAGCTCGGGAAGCCAACGGAAACATGCCCACAGTATATCAATCAAAGTTAGCTTTGGCTACCAGCTCCTTCAGTGGATCCTCGCTGAGATATCTCCAGAGCTGTCGGCCGATATTTACAGCAGAATATATCGTTTAACATGAGCTAGACAGCGAAATAAAAAATTATGGTCACGTTTAGCCGATGCTGATTAGTATAAAGTTTTAGTATAAAGTGCTGATTGGCATGCAAAGCGTGAAAGCATGACGATTACGGATACGGACGTGATAATGGCTATTTGGTTGAGCCGACTGTCAATCAATCATTAGAAATAAATGTATTGCTTTATTTAAATTCTCTTCCTGTGGTACAAAACAAAATCAGCCCCCTCAGAGTTTTCATGGGTGTGAAATGAAACGATTGAGACCAAAATTTTTTTTTTTTTGTTTTTTTTTTGCACCAGGCTGTAAATATGTTTATTTCTGCTCTAAAGTTGGACATTTTAACACGAAGGTCAATGACTGGCTTTTGGAGCCAGCCTCTATCGGCCAGTCGAGGAACTGCAACGAATCTCAGTTCCACATGAGCCTCAGTCTGGAAGGTTGGCGCTCGGTTCTTCGCTTTCAGGGAAGGACGAGCGTTTACAGTTCACTGTGCAAGCGGAAGAAGCCTCCTCCCACTTTAGTCAAGATCACTGATGACAACATCCAGGATCAGCACTGTTCAGTCACCGCAGGGTAAGATTACCTAATTGCATTTTTTGATTTATTTAATGTGGAAAGGCATAACTTCAGCTCAAAGTTATAACTTTACCTAGTGTTAATGGCAGTTACCTAATTTATGTGCGTCATTGGCTGTGTAGCTATATATTAATTGCAAATTAATAACTTTAAGTAGCGTCAACAGAGTTAAAAAACATTGTTGCTTTAAATTATCTTAGAACAAATGTTGACATCCTTGTTTATATTCTGGACATTAAGTTGGTAGCTTAATCCAAAGGCTTTGTTTTGTTAGAAATTTAGGAATGGGGAAACTTTATTGCCCAGACACATTGTGTATTTATTTATTTATTTATTTATTTACTTTTTTCATAAACTCTATAAAACAGATTAGAGTTCAGGATCTGCCAGTGTTTTTCTAGGAAGCTGAAAGGTTCAGATGTCTCAGCTCCAGTCCCTGTGCTGCTGATACTCAACAGCTATTGGCTCATCTGTGTTTGAGGGGGCGGGTCTTAGCAGTTGGCAGGTTAAAACACTTGTGTTTTGTTAGTCCCTGCGTGTTTGTCAGCGTGTGTGCATGTTGTCATGTTTTTCATTCCCTTGCTGTTTTTTCATCTGTTTGTCATGTTTCCCTGTGTAGCGTTTTCATGCCTCTCCTTCAATCCTTTTATTTTTTTTGACATTATTATTGAAAGACTTTACCTACTCCTGCACTCCTGCATTTGGGTTCGCCACACCTCCTTCATGACAAGTGCTGAAAGTTTTTTGATTCACATGTGCCTTTTCAGAGAGCTGTCGAATTAGATGAAAGACACTTGTAGTTGTGCATGTCAGTTGTGGAAAAAAAAAAAAAAAATTCTTCCCAAGTTTAATTCCTATCGGAATTGGAGAGCATGGCTGGCAGTGTCACTGCAGTCATAATTGCTTACATGAGCCATGCAAAAACAAGCTGTGAGTAAAGGTTATTACAGCAATCTCAAACATTGGAAACATAAATGATCGAATATCATTGGTTTGGAAGTTTGACAAACTAGCTCTCCCCATGTGGTCACTGTTCATATTGTAGTATACTAGGTGGCAGATGCACCACAAAAAGTCTTGTAAAGGTCATGAAACTTGTTCTGTGTATAAAACCATTAGCTCACATCTGATGGTTGGGCTTTTCGTTGCGACATATACTTACTGTATCTCAGACAGTGGGATGAACCTAATGTGGAGGCACAGCGAAACATCCACGATCTTTGCATGTATACATTATCGGACTGTCCTCGTGAACCACCATAGAGAGGGATTTTAAGACCTAATCTAGGCAAGCAGGTTTTATTTATGGTATGAATAATTCAACATCTATTAAAATATCCCTCACTCATGCATCAGTGGAGATACACATTAATATTTCAGGATATTAGTAGGACCTGGCCTGACAAGACTTCTGTCTATACCATTTAAAAGTCCATTTTTCCTGACAGGTCAGTCTCATGTCACTTTAAAATGTGCATTTGAATGACCATGCTGACTGTGACATTAGTGAAATCTGCCTTTACATGACATCCATTTCATCGCCAAAGTTCCACCCTCATATCACCGCAATTATTCATGCGATAAACATGGGAGATTGGTAACTCCGACCCACAGACATCACCTTAGGTGTTTGCATAAACAATTATTATTTTCAATAAGGAATCAATGTCTGTAGATTTGCAGAGAGTGTGGACCTGCACTGTTTTGCTGTCCTTTGAAGAAATCTATGTTTTTTTTTGTTTTTTTTTGTGAGCCCATTTATTTGCACAGATTAAAAGTCTGGACTGTGTGACTGCATTTTTTTGTATGTGTGTGCATACTTACATTTTTGTACCTGTGTGCATGTGTGTACGTTCACGTATGCCTTTTTAATGTGTGAGCGATGGCAGCTGCTGACACCTGGTGGGGCTGACAGTAGTTAAAGGCAGTAAAGCTGTATGTGAAACAGGCCTGCTGTCACTTCCTTCCTCGTGTTATTTTATTTCTCTCTAATGGGCTTTATTTCATTGTCACCTGGCAGTCTACCTTCTTTTTTCTCTTTCTTTCCCTCTTTCCATTCTCTCCTTCCTCATTTTCTGTCTCGTGACATATAAAAGGCTGTCTTTGGAGAGCAGCAGAGGGCCAGAGACCCCCTGCCAGCCATAATAATGTGGTAAAACAAGCCGACAGGTAGAGTGTGTGCGTTTGCGTGCATAGACGCACGTGCACATACGCATTTGTTTAAGTCTGTGACTTCACAGGCATGCATGGCATCAACGTGTGTGTCCGTTTTTGTCTTCATGTGCATGCCATCCATGTGTCTTCCTCTCCGTGTTTTTTTTTTTCCCTGTGTTCTGGAAAACCTATCAAAGTCCTCCCCATTAAAAACCCTTCCATGGCACATTATTAGCCCCTGTTACAAGGGCAATCTATCTAAGCTCAAGCTAAAGGGGAAGGAGAGGGGAGGAGGGCTGGGTGTTGGAGTGTTGGAGAATCCTGTCAGCTCAGAGAACATTAGCTGTCCCAGAGTGCTTGTAGCCGCAGCAGGTGTGCTGACCCACCAAGACCCACCAGCCTGCTGCTTCACTCTCTCACACCCACACACACAGAGCTACATCTCAGTTAGATAAGCATAAACAAACAAAACATTTCAGACTGCATGGACACACAAATGTCCAAGTGTTTTGCACAGTACACACATGTACCTGTACACCAAACTAATACCACCCACTGAGACATTAACTTTTCAAATAATTTGAATAGAGTTGAAGTTGTTTTCAAACCAATTCCCTCCCCTCTTCTCTTGTGAAGAGCGTAATATAATTGACTGTTGGACACAAACATGATAAAGCAAGACAAACAAAAACAAAAGCTTGTTGACCAAAGTGGACATTGGAAATTAGATCAATATTCTATTTTTTTGGAACGCTCTGTGTTCTAGTATTCATCTCTTACCTGCAGCAGATAGTAGTGTGCGAGTCCCTGAACTACATCCACATCATTTTAAAATGCCTTTTTGTAATGAAAGCGATCATAATGTCTGCATTACCACTTCATGTTAGTAAAGATCTCCATCCACATCACATGACCGTATATCGCAAAGCACATGTCATAGGGGTATCTACAGTCATGGTATGTGTACACATGAGCGAAAACAGGCTGAAAACTCAGCTGGAAATGACTTTTAGCTCAGGTTGCTCTTATAATGACTGTCCTTCTTCGTATGTAGGCATTTACAGTATTGAATAGACGCTTTGATTGCATAGTAGCTGATACCCTGGAGAACACGGTCACACCGGTTGCTGCACACAGTTTCTTGCTCACACTGTTGTGTGATATAGGCTTGGAGAGTCAGGGAAGGACACATAGTGACCTAGAAGACCCAAATTAAGCCAATTTCTGTAACTACGTAATTGGTTTTGGCATTTCGGTTTTGTTCATCCACATTAGACTTAAGCAGTTCTGTCTACAAACTCCAGCCGGGTGTGCCGTAGGTCAAATGTTTCTTTATTTTTCTTGATGGCAGGTGTTACTGTAACAGAAGTTTCTTGTTTTAAAATGAAAATTCAGGAGTGTGGTTGTAGCCCTCAGTTTGGAGTATTAGAAAGGGTGTACCATACTATCTTAATTTGTAAAGCACTTCAAGATGCTACAGTCGACCAAAGTGAGTACAGTGAAGTAAATAAAAAGGTCCATCCATCCATTATCTATACCCGCTTCATCCGTTTCCGGGTCACGGGGGTCTGTCGGAGCCTATCCCGACGCATAGTAGGCGAAAGGCGAAATTTTATGACAGTTTGAGCAAGCGCAGTATGCATTTTTACACTACATTACTTTTGTATCACCTTTTATTCATTTTGTTACGACATTTTCTTAAATACAAAGGGTCAGTGTTGCAACACTGTCTCAAACACAGTTACAGTAGAGGTGGGCTGGTCACTGGGCTCATGACTGGTCATTTCTTTATAAATGAAAATAGAACAATTTCATATAAGTTGATCTATAGCTAGTTTGTACACAAAATAAAACCCCACAGTGTTTAGAAAACAATGACCCTGCAAACAAACGTCAGTATTTAATGTGATTTCTCTCAGAACTAAACACAGAAGCAATAGTTTTGAAGTCTTTTAAAGGAAACTGTCCTATACAGACGTTTGTGATGATACTGTTTAAGAATCATTTCTGTATTTTTATGTTGTATTTTCAATTGATTGGAAAATAAAGGCATACTATTAAAGGCGTAATTAAACAACAAGACTACAGGTGTGATTTTAGTTCTTTTGTCATTTCCATCAGTCTGCAAGGACTAACAAGGTCTCGCTGCTGCACCCTGCGGATTAAGCGCACCAATATGGTGTTTGTGTGGCAGGATCAGTCTCCCATTCACAAACAAACATTTATACCAGACAAAACAACACATGCAAAAGAACAAGAACATTTGTTTAAAGGACAGATCTTGTGAGAGCTCACACTTCTACAAAGTAAGGTAGGCCATTTATTTGCCTATGCAGAAAGCCTTTGTGCAGCTAACGTTCAGTTTTATTATAAATACAACTGCACAGGCGTCTGGAGAGTCCAGATGTGTTTTGGGGTGTAAACAACACTTAACAAGCTTAAATGTTCAAAAAGTGAACCATTATAAAAAATTTTGTCCACATTAAAAAAATCGCAGGGCATGAGAAGTAAGAACAGGTAAGAAAAAACATAAATTTAAATTTTCTGTGTCTATGAACATTTTGGTGGCTTTCATATTTAACTGCTCAGCATGGATCATATTTACCTCATACCTTTACATTTAGGAGACTTCTCTTTGACCTGCTCATTTGTTTGGGTAAACGTCTAAGCTGGAAAAGTACAGAACAGCAGTGGTTGGGCTTTTTACTGTCTGCAACCACTAGCTGATTCTGAAGGAAAGATATGGATGGGGTAAGGTGGATGTAGACAGACGGGAACGGAGGGATGAGATGGATGTAAATGTGGAATAATGTAGCAGGAGTGAATTTGCATGGTCAAGTGTCAAAAAAATGAAGTCCTACCCTGAGCCTTGTCAGTAAAAATAACATAAGTGGCACGCTCCAGCAGTGGCATGCCATTAGCGGTTAGTTCTGCCTGTCATCAGTCACTGAGCAGAAGAAATGGTCGTCATTATCTCCAAAAAATAGACTGAGAAAGAAGAATACAACCCCACTCTCTCTGTGACAACGAGGCATGTGCACAGGGATTATGTGAAAGGGCGCTTGTGCACATGTGAGCGCACATAACGCACGTCTTTCCCCTCAAAAGCTGTCATACCTGAGTGAATGTGTGTGTATGAAGATTTTAAGCTTTGTTTCAAGAGTCTCCACATTAAGGATTTTTTTTTTTATTAAATGGGGCTTCATTCAAATTGTTGTGGCCTCCTCCATCAATTTTGCTGAGGTTACTCTCATCTTCAGGTGTTTATCGATCCTTGCTGTGAATCCATGGATCATTACTGGTGTCCCAGCACTGTGATAACACAGAAAGATTTACTGGCCACAACTTTTGAATGCACTGAACGTGTATTTATAGGTAAAAAAGACTGACAAGATATGTAAGGGTACAATATTCTAACCTGCAAGTTATTTAAGTCTGCATTACTCTGTCTATGCCATTCCCAAAGACAAATTTCACATACTGAAGAGCAAATTCCCCCAAAGTTAAGAGGGAAAATTAAATAACTGATATATTATTTAGTGTATCTGAAAACATTTTAAAACTCCAAAAAAACATTAAAGAGTCATATTAGATTGCGAACGCTGAAACCTGCAGACAAGCCTTTCTTAAGGTAAACATTTCCGGTGTCACATTTCAGGAACACAAAATATCTTCAGGCATAAAGTACAGTGAATAAAAAAGCTCTTTGGGGCCTAATTCACACAGCACATTTTAATACTTTATTGAAATGAATAGTAGCAACTAAGATAAAAATAAAATATAAAAGCTATAAATTGATGCTTCCACATAGGATTATTCGGATTTCTGTGCAAAGAACAAATTATTATACTTTGGCTATATATATATATATATATATATATATATATATATATATATATATATATATATATATATATATATATATATATATATATATATATATATATATATATATATATTCAAACTTACTTCACCAGTTTATTTTTATTGAATTTTCTTTGGTATCTGCTATAAAGATGTTCGTTTTTACTTCTTTTACTACACATGTAACACCTACATTTCACTCATGGGCCACCTGATAAGGTACACTTGGTATACCTTAAAAAGTGGCCAACAAACGCCTTTTTTTTCATTTCCTACAGTATTGTACATATACTCTAGAATGTCCTTCTGTAGTCAAGAAGTCTCTGTATATGTGGCACCTGCTAAAGCAATTACCTGGTCAAGCAGACTTTCTGGCCTGACACCCTATGTTAGGAATCCTTATGGGCATCAGCCTAGAAATTTAGATGTACTGCTAGTAAATTTTAATTTGCTATGCAGGTACATCTAGCTATCACCCATTAGAGCTCACTAAATATACCCAAACGTCTTGGCGACCCAATCAGTCTAATGTTGCAGAGTGAACATGATGACAACACCTAATTTGGAGTGGTGGCCTAGTGGTTACAGTGGTGGGCTTGGGCGTGGAGGACCCAGGTTCAAGCCCAGGGCTGCCCACAATGGTAAATCACTGGGGGCCCTTGAGCAAGGCCCTTAACTCCCAATTGCTCCCCGGGGCGCTGCCCTGCTAGCAGCCCCACTGCTCACTAGTGAAACTAGTTGATGGGTTAAAAGCAGAGACTAATTTCGGTGTGCATCGTACATACAGCGTGTGCACGATGTCCACACTGACAAAGGGAAGGAAGGAAATTCATGATGCATTGAATGACCTGACTGAAAAAAAAAAAAAAAATAAACAGTGTAGATGGCTGCAGCTGAGGATTAACGGCCATTTGAATCCACTTTGGCATCGACGGTTCAAGATTCTTTTTCAAGATTCAAGATTTCTTTGAAATCTGAAGGCGGCACTCAAATCATTCCTTTGCAAGACAGATGTATGTGTTGTTTTTGCCGACAAGCTACAGCAAAAGTTGAATTTACTCTTCTACACAACACATCGTCCCTCTGACTTATTTCTGAACAGGTCACCTTGTTCGTTGGTCTGACTGGTCAAAGCGCTAACCAACCACGTGAAAAGGCAGTTTGATAAGCAACCGTCAGTGCCGCCCCCTCGGATGGGGAAGCCTTATGGATTGTTTTCAGATCCTACATCTTTCTAGATGTGGGTCGTATCTATCAGGCTAGATGGACATCACATTTGCCGTGTAATTAAATATACAGCCAGCAGACACGCAAGTATAAAAGGAGGATGAGGCTTTAATACAAATGTGGACTATAAGAATCATACACTTCCTGTGATAAGCACACACACACTCTTACTCACAGATATGCACACATTATGGTTCAGTGCACTGGAGAAAAGTGGCTCTGGCAAGCAATTATTTAATAAGCTTAACTACCATAAAATTTGCAGCAGCAATGACAATTAGCCATTATATTTCATGGTATTGAGAGCCACACACTGGCTTTTGAAGATAAGAAACTCGACACAGTGTTACATTGTCTGGAAACCATGTTGAATTGTTTTAACAAGCATCAACAATTCAATTATCTTCTTCTTCTTTTTTTTTTGTTAGATATCTCTGCAATCACACATTGCCACAGTCATGGGCAAGCATTCAAATACATCTAAAACAAGTTTACTTTGTTATGCAGCATCTTTGTGCCGCTGCTTTAATTTGTGCTTGAAAATATTGCTCTCGACATCCACCAATGCAATTTCCTCGTGGCAATGAGACAGAGCGGGTGACAATGGAAGAAGACGAAATATAGGTATGTATTGAGGAGAAGTCCATGAATTTTAAGACAGGGGAATTTATTGAGGAGCCTGGCACTAGACAATGAGAGAGAGAAAAAGAGAGATAGAAAGTGAGAGTTGGAGAGAGGGAAGAGAACAACCGAGCAGGAGATCAGCATGGCAGCTAATGTAATGAATAATATCTCAAGTGTAAATCCAGCCAATTGAACCCAGGGCTGCCTTCTCCCTCTAGCTAGGATAAATGAGTTTCCATGGGAATGTGGATGAAAGGAGCAGAGACGTCTAGGTCAGGCATATTGGAGAGGAAGAGGCAGAGAGGGGCTGGGAGTATGAAATAGAGTCCTCAGGGTCTGGTTTGGAGAGATTTGCACTCGTGCTAAGCCACTTCAGATGTGAGTGGAGGGTCTAACAGCCTTAGACTTCAGCATCAAGGTATGTGTGTAGGACTGTTGTTGAGCTGTGTAAGCACTGAGGGCAGAAAATACCCCAGACAGGGGGAGAGGATTTCACAGAAGTTATGCCTTCTCTGTGCTCAATTCAACATATTATTGGTGAATGGTAGTTGCTGTGCTGAGCGTTGAATATGCTTGCTGTCATGTCAAGAAAGAGATACAAACCAATGTAAATCTACAATGCAGAGAAATGGATCACCACACGGCAAAAGGCTTTAAGCACTTCCCGTCTCACATCTTCCCTCTTGATTTGTTCCTCCATGCTTGGTTTAATTGAAAACACACAACACCAACTCTGCTCGAAACCTGTCCGCGGCACTTTAGAAGCGGTGGTGACCAAGTTCAAAGTGACACATCTAGGACATGTGAGCAGCGCATTACCTTGACACAGATGGGCTGTAGAAATTAGCTGCTGTCTGCATTATTAAAATAACAAGGGACATTTCATGTGATTGGGCAGGGAGACATACCCCACCCCCGTAATTCTAATTGCCCACTTTAACGAGTTTCTTTGAGCCTTCAGCATCAGTCAATGTAAAATACTGGTTTGCAGATTTCTTCCCTACCATTAGGGAAAAGGAATGAGGCATGGCTGTCCACTGAGCCCACCTCATTTATTATAATGACCTGCCAGACCCAGACATGAACATTTTAAAGGTATAGGAGAGTGGGACATGACAGGTGCACACAACCTTGTCAGATCAGTGTTGGTCTAGTTAGAGCATAAAGATCCCATATTCTAAAAAAGATCGACAGGTTGATAGGTTGCCAGCATGTGAACCACTGCTACAGAAGAAAAGGGGTGACTAATGGTCAGATTCCTAAAAAAATGAAAATATTAATGTAAGCATATGCATAAGCATTACGAAAAATTGTATGCAGCTTAGAAAATCTTTCGGTTTAGCTATAAGAAAAACTCATATCATAATACCATGAACGCACTTTTCTTGAGTATTTATGTGTACTTTAAAAACATTTACTGTTTTATATAAAAGTTTTAATTCCAATAAAAAAAAAAAACCCAAAATGTTCTCCAACATATTCCATCTGCAAGCTGTTCAGATTATAAAAAAATATGTTAGTGATATATTACTCTGGATTCATTTAATTGTAAATGTGTTTAAGAAACATTTTCTTGTTCTTATTCTTTTAATTATTTGTTAACAAAATAAAACAATACTTTCAGATCACTGCTAGTGTCTTATTGGCAAAACCTGTATGTATAATGGCTTAAAGGATATAGCAGAGAAGGATATGCCTGCTCCAGAGAAATAACTGCAGCATGGGAAATTAATAACTGTCACAGCCATACTAATATAATTATCCACCTATCAGTGGTTAAGGTCAAACGACTATTCTATAGTCAGCTGTTTGGTATGCAGACAACCGGAGTTTAAAAGCCATCAAGCTTCATACTGGAACAAAAGCCCTCTATGTTTAATTAAATCACAGTATTACAGGTTATCCCTGTAAGATCTGAGTAAACAAAATGCATCTCTTCTAAGTCTGCATAATTGGGCACTGTCTTTACATTCACCCTTGGTCTAAGACTTTGAAAGAGCGTAATGCCATGTAAAAGAAACACAGATATACAAGAGCACTCTGAGTCTCTTTTTCCCTTCTCCCAGAACTAACATCCAAACTGGACTCTATAATCCTCCACAGTTCTTTTAATCATCTGACACCCAGAAAGGGCAATATCTATTTTCATCTCGTCCTGATAGGATCTCTTTCGGATTTAAAGAGGGGCCTCAGCATGCTGTGCCCAGCAGCTCAGCTGTGATCTTGGGCTTTTGGGAGTTCTCATTAGATGCTAGCTGCCCCCGGATCGAAGAAACCCAGTTCTGGCTAGTGGATTTTTAATCCTCCTATGGCTTGTGTTGGGAGGTGGAGTTATTTAGAGCCCCTTGATTAGCCTCACAACTACGCTTTGATTATAAGAACTAGCTTCTGGGCTGCAACATGGAGATGGTTGAAGATGTGTGTTGCAGTGACAATCATGATGTTTGTAAATTTAAAAAAATCTAAATTACATAACCAGTCTCATGTACCTTTCAGTTATGGGTATGGTTATATGAATGAAAATTTGTTTTGACAGTGTACAAGCTTGCAGTGTTTCCTGAATTCAGCGTCAGAGGCACATGTTTAGGATTCAGGAAAAGAAAAAATCGTGGGGAATTAAATAGTTGTTTAGTTTTAGTAAAACTAAAAAACTATCAAGTTTTTATTTATGTTTTCCAGCAATTTCAAGTAGGGAAGCTGTGGTGGACACATACAAAGACATATACACAGCAATCTGCTGGTGTCCTTTCATTAGCTCAGGTTCAAGCCACTGCCAGTGTTGGCTTTAGATTGGTACCATTTACGGCCAAAGCTGCCCTTTAGATGTATGCATCGATTGAGCCCTGCTTTGTGCGCTGACTAGAAGGCTGGGCCGTTTGAAGTGCCTTGACCAACATCAATGAAAAAACATAGAGCTCCATAAAGGAAAGTTCATGTTTGATATGCTGATATAATTGTCCAAAGCTGGGGAGAAAAAAGAGACGTAAAATGCACAGGCTTTTACATTTACAACCAGAAATATATAAAGAGCCATAGCTGTAGATTACGGTGTAAGGCCACTTTACTGCTCTGAAAAGACGAAAAAAAAAAAATGATTGTGCTGTTTGGAGTGCGCTGTAGGAATGTCTGAAGTAGAATACTGTGGGCATTTTTTAGGATTGTAAAAAACTGGCATTGATGTGAAAATGAGACAAAGAGAAATGCTCGTGAAATTCTTATTAAGCTTAAAAGCTTGTAATCAAGACTTTGGTGGGATTATGAAAAAATAAAAAATAAAATCAGTTCTTGGACCTGTGTCAAGTGCTGTACAGAGAAGTACATACAATCACATCAAATAATAAAAGACAATAAAATCAGATAAAAGTAAGTAAAAAAAAAAGATACATTAAAAATAAGATAAAATAAAACAAAGTAAAACAATAATAAAACAGAAGCTCAACAATTCATAAGGTGTCAAAGACCAAGGAAAAAGGGTTTTACGATGTGATTTAAAACCTTGCCCAGAAGAGGCCTGTCAAATGTGCAAAGGCAAAACATTCCACATTTTCACCAGAAGCAGCTGGTCAGCTGATCTGAGAGAACAGGTGGGTTTGTAAAGACAAAGCAGCTCAGAGGTAGGACCATTTAGGGCTTTAAAAGCAAATATAAGAAATTTGTAGTGAATCATAACGTGAACAGCTAACCGATGGAGTGAGGCTAAAATGGGGAAAATGTGCTCAGTTTTTGGTGTGCCAGTTAAAAGACATGCAATAAACATAAAATCAAGCACCTCGGGATGCAGACTGTTTTTACACCTATTTGTGAAAAAATGGGTCGCTCTCAGGAGCTCAGTGAATTCCAGCTTGGAACTGTGATAGTCCAGTCGTGAAATTTAGTCGCTCCTAAATATTCTACAGTCTACAACTCGGCCACAAAGTGGTAGACCACGTAAACTGACGGAGCAGGGTCAGCGGATAATAAGGCGCATAGTGGGAAGAGGTCACCAACTTTCATACCAAGACATTTTGGACAATTCTATGCTCCCAACTTTGTGGGAACAGTTTGGAGCTGGCCCCTTCCTCTTCCAACATGACTGTGCACCAGTGCACAAAGCAGCTCCATAAAGACCTGGATGACAGAGTCTGGTGTGAATGAACTTGACTGGCCTCGACACCTTTGGGATGAATTACAGCAGAAATTGAGAGCCAGGCCTTCGCGTTCAACATCAGTGTGTGACCTTACAAATGAGCTTCTGGAAGAATGGTCAAACATTTCCAAAAATACTCCTAAACCTTGTGTACAGCCTTCCTAGAAGAGTTGAAGCTGTTATAGCTGCAAAGGGTTGAACAACGTCATATTGAACTCTATGGATTAGAAATGGGATGTCATTTAAGTTCATATGCGAGTCAAGGCAGGTGAGCAAATACTTTTGGCCATATAGTGTGCTTTGGTTTGTAGTGCAGAGATGTCACTCCTGTGAAGATATGGGGCTAAGTAGCAAGCAGGTCCTGCCACCTTAGCTTTGATTTTGAAGCTAAGTATGTACAGATATCTAAGGTGTTGACACTTTGCCCTCTAAGCCCTATTTCTTTTCCTTGGGATCAGTGGGGCTCAGTGATAGCAGATTATCTCTGCAGCATTTGTGGCCCAGTTGGCACCCTCATTTGTTATCTGCTCACAGATACACTGAGGTACAGTCTGTGTAGGCAGAGAGAAATGCCAGCATAAAATATTTAAGACATATTCACTTCCTCTTGTTACTATTTGATGTGATGTTAAAGTAATAAAACCCAACAAGACCACCATCTGCACTTTGATGGGACTTCTCAGAAGTGCAGCAGGAAGGTGTTCAGTAGCAAGGGCGGTCCATGTCTAACAAACAAATTAAGTTTTTCACTTTTAAAAGAGGCAAAGCTATTTTCATGTGTCTAATCTATGAGAGATGCACTTATTTAAAGTACTGGTTATGCATTGTCACTTTTTGGAAAAACGTTTAAAATTTATAAGGGAAATTACAATTTAGTGCATATACAGTAATACAATACTAGAGCTTCATGATTGTTATTAAATATGTTTTTCTTCCACTTTTATCTACAGAAATGTACAAATTTAAAAGTAGGGAAGGAGCAACTGTTTAAATTTTGTATGTTCACTTTGACCAAATACTCACAAACAAATGCCAGGAACATGAATATGGCAACGTTTCTGCTTCAAAACCATCAGTGTAAAAGTGTGGAGCATGAAAATACCTTTCTTTTTCAATTATGGGATCTGCTGTGTGCCGTCAAAGTGCAGAACTACACATTTGATCAAAATTGAGTTAAGACTTAAAATGGACCTGTAACATTAGCCTTGTGACAAAGTCTCTTGACAAATTATGTTAAAAGTGCAGGTGCTCCAAAGCCAAACTCAACAATAAGTGATGTTGCATTTTAGTGTTGTTTTCCTGCTTTGACACTACAGCGTGCTTTGGTAGGCCTGTCTCGTGGGGAGCACGGTGTAGATAATGCATTATAAACCTCAGAGTCCCATGAGAAAATCATGTTTTAACTGTGGGAAAATTAGCAAAGGGTAAGGAAGAGCGCAAAATATGAACGTAAAGTCAGGCAAATGACATCTTTATAATCAAACCTTAAATTGTTGCTTATCCAACCACTAGTAAATTAAATGTCAGATTTTAGGCAATTTGCTACCTTGAAGGCAATGTTTTCTTAATATGCATACTTGTCTGTAATTTCTACAAGTTGAAATGCCTGGATGTGTCCAGTTATAACATAAAACTTTGTTGTGGCGCAACAGAATGTAATGTCTTCATGCGAGAATATGTTTCATCTAACCTCAAGTTTGAGGTTATCAGGATAAAGCCTATTTAAACAATTGCTTACATATATTTTCTGTTTACTAAGTATTTTTCTTTTCACCAACAAAATTTGTAAAACCAAAAAAAATGTTTTTAGAGTTGTTTTGATGTTCAGTGTTTCAATTAAATTGTACAAGTTTTTGAATTTATGTTAGTCCGCTAGCTGAGCTGTGATGCCATCAAGTAAAATAAAAAAAAAAAGACTGAACTGTGTCCTCCAATCCTGAGTCGTACTTGCTAAGTATGAACCGCCTATGACACAAATCCAAACTTGCTGAACTTGTACGTCATGATAATCCAATTTAAAATCACATTGATTTTACTTGATTTGGACATCTCTAATCAGCTAATGTAAAAGTCCTGAAAAAAGTCATCCAGCTTCAGTAAACGTGTAACATTTTAAGCAAGCTTAAGTTAGCTGAAGTTAGCTATGCTTCTTCAGGAAAGTGAAAAAGTGCCTATCAGCAGCAGAAGCTCTTTTGTAATATATGTCTATATTTCCTTTTAAAAACCACATTATCTCATGGTTGAGATAAACTATTGTGCAGCTTTAATTGAATACCTGCAAAATTTGAAAGTTGCCAACCATATATAACTCACCATATCAATGCTTTATCCATTTGAAATTACACAGACATATTTAGCCTAATGTGTTAAACAATTACTTTAAAATAAAATTTTGTTTTTAATGCAAATTCTTCAGTTTGTCAATATCTTTACGAGAAAAATATCTTTGTTTTAAATTGAGCACTATAAGAAAAGACTACTCTTCATCTTTACTGTTGAGTAGTTTTTGACATTCACAACTTGCAAACAGCAATACAACTATTAAAGCTGAATGTGGTGTAAACAATACAACAAGACAGTTGTTTAAGGTTATCAAAAGGCAGAATATCAGATTTAAAATTGAAGAATCAAAGGTCAGAATGGTTTTCTGCCTGAAGGCATAAGTTAAGTGCAGTGCCGCTAGTCCAACCCCAACTGGCTGGTGTAAAAGGTTTGATCACATTTTTTTTTTCAATTTCATGAATTGAAAAGTTAGTTCTTTTATAAGCAAATGGACCTGTGCTCTGGAGGTATCTTCCAGTACAACCACACTTTATCAAGCACACTCAAGTACATATCACTTCGCTATGTCTGAACATTTTGTAACCTTTGATTCAGTCACTCTCTGGAGTTTGTACTCTATATTTTTCACAACTTCCTCTGTAAGGGATGAACAACATGTTGGAACATTGGTAAAGTTAGTCTTAAATGAGAAACATGTCAGACCCAATTAAAAGAGAGCCTGCATGTCGCTTGACACAAAGTGACAGAACTTGAGTTCAGTAAACAAAAATAAGAGCATCCAAACATCCCAAAGTAGTTCATGCTAAATGTGTATTTTTTTTTTTTTTTGCCCACGCTCTCCTCAGTGTGTCCTCTTGCTCCTGTGTTACTTTGATATTGGTGGACTCTCTGGAGTGCTGGCAAGCCTTTGATACTAGAAGGGTACAAAATAATATCTTCCCTTTGAAAAACAATTTCAGGGAGAGGGGATCAGTATAAATAGGCCTTTTTATGTGCTCCAGGGGCCGATGTGAAACTGATGGGGGACTTATGATTGGCTTTTTTAAATTGCAATGCAAAATTGATGAGTGGAGAGGTCGGGGCTGTTGTCGCGTGGATGGAGATGTGACTGCATAAGGACATCAAGGCCTGAAACACGCACACACACACAAAATGCAAATGTGGGTAATACACAAGGACATAAACAGGGACTCATATGTACTTGCAAGTGCACAGTCCTAGGCACAAAATTACATGGATGAGGCAAACACACACTTTCTATACACATCACGCTACAGTAAGGGCTGAACGCTTAATCGAGATATGGAGCAAGCGCCCAAGACGAGAAGACAAGATAGTCTGACCAGCTGCCTCCTTTTCTTTTGCCACCTCATCCCTCCATCTTTTCTTCTGTAGCAGCCCACTCTCCCTGCTATCTGCTATCTCCACACAGCTGCGCTGTTCCCTACCTTGTCCCTTCCTCCCGCCTCTGCCACTACCACCCCTTCTTCTTCCAATCTTGATGGGTATTGGGGAATGTAAGAGAAGAGTCTCCTGATAAAGCTGTCTAATGAACATACAGGAACTTTAGTAAGTTAAGCATCAAAACATCGAAGGCTGTTTGAACTTTGACTCCCCCTGCATTAGCGCAGAGTCCTTATCAGGCCTCTCGAGTGGAGAGATTAGCCACTTCCTAATGAAGTGGTGAAATCGTAAAGGTCTTACTCCAAGGCAGAGTGGATTGCTTCCAACATTTTTCACTCTGTTATCTCCCATACCCAGATTGCTATTGCAAAAAAAAAAAAAAATGGGTAAGGTAAGGGTCCTCTTCTCTTTTTCCCCAACACCCCCACCCCACCCCATCCCGCACTTTGGATTTAGGTCACACACCAAAAATATGACATCAGATCTTCAGAAACCTGTCAGAAATAAACAATTCTGTCCAACATGGAAACCCAAACAATTGTCCTCTATCTTTTCCCCGATAAATAGCATATAAATTAGCCCTTTTCATTAGCTGCAGCTGTCAATGTGGGCTTCTTTTACTTTCTGACCTATGTGGTTGTTTGGAGTGGGGAAACATTATCTAAGTGTTCCCTTGTGTTTTAGTCAATCAGGGGGCTGCAGACGACTTATAAATCTTACATGCCTCCTCTTCCGTACCCAGCGAGGTCAGACACACATTGCATATTCAAAACCCGCATTAAAACACCCACCCTTGTCTGCCATCCACAGCTCCTTTTGCAGCCCCCGTCACAACATGTGCACTTTTTGCCAACCGTCAGATTATCATATAACTAGATGAGGTGGTGATACATTCAAATGAACACAATACAAAGTGATTATCTGTCTGCATAATGAATGGGGTCTTTGTTTAACGGTCATCAGGTTTACCACTGCTTACATATGTACCATTGTTGATGGGCAAGGGGATGTGATGATGATACTCTTGACTGGCTTGTATGCCTTATTAAAATTCTTGGGGACGGGGAAAGATGCATATTTTATGTTTGAGTGTTAAATGGATGAAATTGAGGAATTTAAAACTAGAACCTGTGCATAACTAAACCTGGAACATGGAGTATAGTTTATGTTTTAAGAACAGTGTTTACACTAGATGTTGTGTTTAATCGTCACGACTGACAGAGAACTTTCAACTTGTCTCATTTAAAGTGCGAAAAAGGTTGGTGTCTATAAAATCTAATAATAATTCAGCAAGTGATAGCAAAAAACAAGTGAGGAGAATTTCTCATTTATGTCTCCCACTTGTTTGCAGATTTTGGGATAATGTCCGTCCTTTCCGATGCATTATTCACAAAATAAGAGCCAGAAATATCAGTTTTCCTCATAAAATCAAGCTTCACAAACAGAGAGGGAGTAAAAGTACAAGAAGTGTTGTCAGTTCTGGGCACTGTAAGGTACAACATGCATCTCAATTCCTGTAATAGCACTCCTAATTCTGACACATGTTAATAATTGATTGTTAAGTGATAAACCTCAGTCAAGCATGAAAAATAGCAGAGGCCTGGAAATAAATATGAAAAGCCATCACAGTATAATTCATAAGGTTGTGTTCGATCATTGTAGGCCTCTCTTAACGTTCTCTATTATTAATATCGGAGCCTAATACGCAGCATAGTTCATCCCTCTGACTCAGTCGTATTTCTACTGTGTGAGGACATACAGGGACCTTCTGGGAAATATTTAAAACCACACTGTTATTTATCTGGTCAAAAAAAGGACTCATCATTTGGCTTTCATTTATTTGGCATTTATACGTATAATATTTTATCATTTGTGCTCACGTTTCTACCATATTTGCTCAGGAAACACCTGGTCAGGTCAGTTTGCATGACAATGTCGAGGTCCACTTTAACTTTGCTGCCGCTGCATTAAAATATAAAACCATGTCATGCAAAGTCTGACTTCTGAGGAATTCCACTTGGTTTGAACGTTTTTTTATGGACCAAAGACCCATGTCAAAACACGGGGGTCATGTTTTTTCCAGAATCGATTTATGTAATCTAATCTTGAGAGAATATCTTGTGCGTAGGAGCTGTTTGTATATTTAAATTTAGTGCATTTTTAGTCAGTTAAAGGTCTGCAAGTGGCTTTCAGGCTGAAAAAGTGGGATTTTAGGAATTTTTCACGTATGGTTAATTTCATCTAAACGGTAAATTAAAGCGAGAACTTAAATATTCTGCATTTTGTTTTAAATGAACCTATCTAAAAAAATAAAATACATCAGTTGAAATCAATTTATATTAGTACAAACACAGTTAAAACATTGTTCGCATAGTGGCCATACAGACAAGACTGCACTGCAGATGTGGTGTCTTAAATATTTAATTACTGGCTTTACAGAGTAAGTAGTTGGAACTGTAAAGTGAAATGGTAAATAACCAGCTTCATTAATTGGCCGACACATTTTTCAGTCTGTCACATGTCCAAATCAGCTGTGTCTCTCCACTTAATGGTCTTACTCTTTTTTTTCTGTAGTCATGTCTTTTTTTCTGTTTGCACTCATTCCATTTTTTTTCCTGTTGAGTTGGGCCTGACTGCAGTGTATGGACTCATCATCTTATTGTATTTTTAACATGACATGGAGCAAATATCGAGTTAGCACATGTCTTGAAATGGCACAATTTTTCCAAAGACATACTACTTATCACCACTCATTACACCAATCCCCAGGAGTGCTTCGGAGTTTGATTTGTATCCAGTATCAGGAGGTGAACCCCTAATGAGATTTTTATGGACTTTTCCTTCTAACTTCATTAGGTTTTTATGAGTGAGGGCGGGTGAAATCCCCTTATGCATCAAAGAGCTAAGGACGCCAGGCTGGGATGGAGGTAGGAAGGGACAGATGTGTAAGAGAGGAAACAGAAATTTTTCATGGCAGGCGAGAAGCTCTCTCTGGAGACTCAAAGATAACCCTGCGAGAGGCTCCCATCAGGCAGAAGTTGAGAAGCCTTAAGTGTTTTATATGAATTCAATACGGCGGTTAAAAATACCAGAGGGAATATCACATTCATATCTCTGTGGCTCGCCTCACTTAATGCTGGGATGGTTGGCTGGGCGAATGGTAAGGAGAGGAGAGCAGCAGAGAGGAAAGGGGGTTCATTTGGCCGTCTGTCAGCGTCTGCTGAGGAGGTAACAGTTAATTCCTGATGTTGTAGTCAGCAGCTGCTGGCTAACTCCTTTCTACACAGGCTCTTTGTATAATGAAAAGAGCCCACCAAATGCAATTACATTAAGACTAGTTTAAACCATTGACTGAGATGATGTATCATATTTTTTTTCTCAGTAGTTTGCTTAGTTATCACATCCACCATGACGTAGTAGATTATTTTATTTTTTTTTGCCTTTTCAGCTGATATCATTCATTTAAGAAAGAGTAAAAGTACATTCACTTGTGGGAAATGTAGGTGCAATGTTGCGTACAGAAATGAAAAAAAACATAAATGAAGAAGTGCAGTTTTCAAATTGTAGGCCCAGTTATACCTGTGTTCAGCAAAGACTGTTGGAACTATGGCAAATATTTACTCTATTATTTCTTTTGCATGTTGCTTTGTTTATAATCCCTCGTTCCATCATCATATGAAGGATCTGCAAAAGTAAGACTTTTTAGATATGAATGTTTTCATTCACTCTTTTGTACCTGAATGTTGATGTTTTCTTCATTAGCGCTGGTGAAATACATTTTTTTTCATGGGAATGTTACATTCATGTAACAAACCTTTGTTGGACTCTGTGATTTCAGGCAACTCACTTGTTTGTTACTTTGATTGCATTTTACTATATTTTTTGCATATTTGCACTGTTGACTGATACATGTTAAATTTGCTAAAATCATCATATACATTTTCCATGAATCCCCCCAGCTGTTCGTTCATTTGAACAATGAAAAATGTGCTTATGAAAAGCTGAAAACATAATAAACATACATTAATTATAATAATTATCATTATTATTATTATTATTATTGGCATTATATTCTATTTTAAAAAGTAAAATGATCTAAATCTTTACAAAAATCATTCAAACTTTTACCTTTTCTAGTGTGTTTTTGTGATTTAAGGGCATTTAAATATAGATTGTGAGCAGCTCTGTTGTTTAAAGTACAGATCTGCGTCAGTGTATCTGTTCATTCACAAGAGACAGATGCATTTAGGATCGCAGAGTATATCCTGCAAGCCACACTTTTCTTTGTTTAACTCCCTGTATGGTGATTACATACACACGTACAAAAAAAAAAAGAAAAATAAATGATCTGTAAGCATTGTGCTTTTGTTTGGTTTTATCAATTAAATTAACCACCATCCCAAATCCTCCCATTGTGCACACAGAGTGAGTCTTATCAGCAACTGTATCATGGCAGTCAGGAGAAAATGAGCATTCTCTTCTGTTCCTCAGCAATCTAAGCACGAAACAATGCAAAATGTGCTCTGCTTTTCCCCTTCTGTCTTCCTCTTACTGTCTACTCCTTCTTCAAGCCTGTGCACACATCCATGTCTTACTCTTCCCCTCCCTCTACTCCTCTTTAGCTGCTTTTGGCTGCTCTTCAGTCTCACTTAAACCCATTAGCTCTATTACTGAAATTATTTTCCTCCCCGGCCTTTGTGCATCGGGTGTGAATTTCACAGTTATCAGAAGCTGTGGAGAATAGGGAAGAATGGATGTGACTCAGTTCAGTATTTGTGTATCTATGTGTGTGTGGGTGTGCATGTGTGTGTTTCATCTGTGGGCATTACACTCCTTGGCTGCTCATGGTTGCTTCTTAATTAATGCTTCTTTGTCCTGGAGCAGTTATAGCGAGAGAGAGACGGGGATTGGATGAGAGTGCCGTATGCATTGACCTTGCTGTGCCATTTGAGGGCAGTGCAGTCTCAGGATTTTGGGTAAACGCGCACAGGCCCGAAGGGTGTTTGGCTCAGTTTAACATGGGGGACAAGTTAGAAGTTTGCTTCACCTTTTCTTAGGAATCTGGGAACAGGGAACAAAGACAGCAAAATTGTGAAAAACTTATAGCTTCTTGTGCTCTTTCTGCACCAAAGTGTCTTTGACATTGTGGATAATAACATTGTTCCTTAAAAAAAAAAAAAAAAAAAAAAAAAAAGTGTTATTTATTGAATTATTCTGTCATTACAAACAGACAAAAATGCCTCCATTTAAATACTGTGAGTCACATGATTAAGTAGTAGGCACATGTATACTTTTATACATTTCGCTTGGTGAAATCCTGCACCAGGTACAGTAGTTGATGTTTCCTTTGCATTTATAATACAGTTGTAATTTTTGATGCCATATTCAAAGTAAAATTTCACAAAAAAAATGTATGTACACATTTTTTTAATTAAATCAAATATTCCTTTTGTATCAATAAATGGAAATTGAAGTTAGATAATATTTTGAGCTTTTTCAAAAGGGGGAAATGAAATGATTACACTACTTCTCATTCTCTTTTTTCAGTTATCTCAATAATAATAATTATAATGAGAATAATAATTGCTACCTTCTATTTTCCTAATAGCTTTCATGCAATAGATGTCATTTTGATAAGATAATCGTGAATGAAATTGATTAATTCTGAACAAATACATTCAGAATTCAGTAATCTTTAGAAATGTAGTTTTTTGACACGATTTAATAAACCATAACACATATTTATGGCTTGAATGGGCGCTTTTCTCAGGTAAATTAGTGATTATGATTCTGTGTGCACATATAATGGCAGGTATAGGCAACATTTAGTCCTTAAAAATTATTCTTTATTCTTCAAAAACCCACATTTTAAAGAAATCTAAATCAAACCTTTTCGACCTTCCTGTACACGCTCCTTTGGTCTCAGCACTGGCTAACTCCCTTTTTACTGTATCCAACCAAAAACAAAGGCATTAAACATAATCACAGGCCAACTTTGAAATAGCTAGGTGTATCGTATTTTAAAAAGTTTCATGACTGCACTTACATATGTATGTGTCAGCTTATACCCTCACAGAGGACCTTTTTTTTTTTTTTTTATGTTTTGGCAGCCTGCACATGCGGAAGCTTTGTGATAATAGTTATTTTCATTTCACAGAACCGCGTTTATGCTCTTTTGTGAATAAAGAGATGACTGTCGCCACTCTAAGTGGTGTTTTGGTACCCACTAAGAGAATCAGTGGTTCTGTGGTCGTAGCCATTGCACCAAGTTTAAGGTTTTTTACACGATAACTGCCCTGCTATTACGCTGTTGCACCAAAGTGCAAAGAAGTCTGGGGGGGTGTGGTGGGGGACTTCATGACATCTTATTTGCTGTTTTTTGTTAAATCTCCGGAGAGTATTATTTTTTTTTCTACAATGTTTCCATGGTGATTTTAATGATTAAAAGGAAATAAAACAGAGTTATTATAACCGAGTGTACTTGACCAAGTATCAAGTGCTTTACGGTTAGTGTCATTGCACCGCAGGAAAATAAAGACACACTGGAAGAAGAGAACTGATTTCAGTACAGAGCATACGCTGCAGGTTTGATTGTATCACACTGTATGATTGATAATGTGATCAAATGATCCCTCCTCAGTCGTGGTGTGGGGCTGAACAGCAGCAGTGGCTCCATGCCTACTCAACCATAACCCTGCTCTCAGTGGGGCTCTAGATCCTGCATGTGTGTGAAGAAACATGTGTGTGAGTGCATATGTGTGCGTTTTCATTCATTTTTGTTTTGTTTGTTTTTTTTTTTTTTTAGTTTATTGCATTTTGTGGAAATGTGACCACACCATAAAAACAAGTACAGTAAGTGTAAAAACTGTAATTTCCCAAAGATCCTTAAATTTTGACTTAATGAATGCCTTTAAGCCCATGCTGCCGCTGCTATTATCCACTTTAAACCTGTACTGTATACTGTATGCAGGAAAAAGACAGAAAGAGAGCACTAATTGCAGACACCTCCTTGTCATTGTTCTCGTTTTAATAACACCACCCTCATTCTTTTTTGCACCTCTCCCTCCCTCCACTCCACTCCTTTTCCTCTCACCTTCCCGCTGCTTGTTTCCTGTGACAGGGGAAGTGGCAGCTCCTGGTGACCCCTGAACCCTGGCTGGTCACTTAAGCAGATACATGGGACGTTGAGGGCTTTGTTGGAGGACGACAAGGACTCAGAAAAAGCCAGGCCAGACCTAATCAGAGGAAGAAGGTAAACAGAGGAGAAAGAAGTTATTGTTTGTTATTGGGACTTGAGACATTGGAGGAAAAGGGCTGAGATAATTCTGTCTTTTGTTATGCAGCCAGGGCAATAATACAAACCGCAAGTCAAAGGTTGGCAATGGGTATAGACTAACAAACATTGTTTTGGATGAAGTCAAGACAAGCCACATTTCCTACAGCCTGTATTTTAATAATATGCGTGATCTTAGTATTTTGAAAAAACTACATTTTACAAAGCCAAGACATATTTTGCTGAATATGTACACTAATACCCTGAAGCACAATTGCAAATTGAAATTTATACAAAAGGAAGAAGAGGGATCAATATTTTCCATTGAAAAAAAAAAAATCAAATAAAAGTCTAAATCATATTTACATTTATTTACATTCATTTAAATATGCTTGTATATAAAGTTCAAGATGAATCTGAATTAACAGATGCTCATGACAACATTGTATTTGCCATTATAATTACTGCACCAGAGGCCTGTCACTCACTTATAAACTCAGCTCAGTTCAAAAGGACAGAACAGTAGCCGCATCATTTGCTGGATCCACACGAACAGCACCCACAGAATTCAAAAAAACAGTTCACATCCACATCCAGCCTTTTCCATTTTTTAGGTTTTTTTTTTTTTATTCCTCTCACACTGTTGGGTTGTTTTCCATGGGACCACACTGTCTCAGAGGCTCATTTAATGAATTCTGGACAATTAGTGAAATTGAAATTTATTGACAGAGCAGGAACGAGCCAGTCTGCCTTCCTGCCCGGCTGTGTGGCTCTCATTGTCCAGAGTGTTCGGAGCATATGCTATTGAGCCGCGCTGTTTGCTTGACAGCAAAAGCCTGGTTCAATTACATCAATTGCTTGATGACTGAGGAGAGAGCAGCAGGGCCATGCATGCTAGTTTGTGATAAGAGGGGAACTCTGCAGCGCCTTGGCCCTCATTATGCAAGTCTGACAGTAACCTAGAAAACCTAGGAAATTACACATAACACAAAGCCATACAGTATGTTTCTTGTTTATTTGGCAGAGGGAAATTGATTCTATGAAAGTAATCATGTAGGCAATGGGAGCCTGACCGAAGCTCTGGAACAAACCGATGCACCGTTCCAAGGTGGGTGGCGTTTTCATGCCAATGAACGTTTCTTTTTTTTGTGAGCTTGCTGCACATTTACATCTCGGCGTTTCAAAAATGGAAGCATTTGGAAAAGTCAGCCACATAATAACCAGTATGGGCTTTTAATGTTCCCAGTCGATTTTGATTTTGGATACACTTGTTGACGTAATGTTGGAACCCGCGAGTTAGATTTCTACCGAATTTCTAGTCACGGTTTTCAGATATGGCCTGGGGCAATAATATTCATAAATGTGTCCAAAAAAAAAAAATAATGTCCCTAAAATAAAGTAATAAATAGATTGATCAAATAAAACAGTATGAAGCAACACATCAGGGTCACTCTTTCTTTTCCTGTCACTGTATGACATTTTGAGATTCTGTATCTCTTATGCACAATGTGCCCATTGTTTATATCACGGATTAATTTTGCCCCAGAAAAAAACCCATCTTTGTTTACCATCCTTTGTTGCCAAACAAAGACACAACCCAGGAACATTCAGTTTTATTTATGGCAGCCACTGAATCGACTCCGGAGCCCAACAAACTGCAGTTCGCTAGTTAGCTACGAGCATTCTGTTTGTGTCAACAGCCTCTTTTGTGTGTCTGGAGTGATTTATTATGTAAAAGAGGGTTGGTTTAAGGGGAGCAAGGAGGGTGACACTGACCTTCCTTTAATTAACACTGATGGAGACCAAGGAGAGAGGCGAGATGATGAAGATGGATCTTTCCACATAAATCATCCTTCCACCAGGCTGGTGCACAATGTGTTTGTGTGCGTGTGTGAGTGAAAATGTGTGTTAACGTCATTTCTAAAACAGAAATAACCTTGTGGTTCACAGGTTAAATGAATGTTTGCATAGGTGCAGAACTTCCATTACTTATACCCAATGGGCTCACCTTTGTGGTTATTTTCCTCAAAGGTTTAATTGATAAATCCCTTCATGCACACGCACACACACGTACACACACACACACACACACACACACACACACACACACACACACACACACACACACACACACACACACACACACACACACGTCATTCAGTCTAATATTTCTAATGCACATTTTCTGTTAACCTGTAGGGATTAAAAGAAAAAAAAAAGTGAAAAGAGGCATTTAAAATGATGAGCACATGGTTGCATGGGCATGTTTGTGTAGAAAGACAGTAATACATCTTGAATAGGAGGGATACGAACTGTTTCTACACCTGGGGCCTAAATACCCTAGAAGCAATCACATGTTTAGATTTTAAATTGTTTTCATGGTGCATACAATCAGTTCAAACAGAATATGATGTAAAGTGACTCTCATTATACTACAGCTGAAAAATGTTATTTTAATTTTTACTGATTGACTCCAGGTGCCACACGAATAATTAAAAACATGGGGAATATTGGCCAATAATGGCCCTTTTTTTTGTGGAGAGGCACTTCTGATCGTGAGATTACGGTAAACCTGTGAGTAATTATTCAAAGAATCCTGTAGCGTTTCAAAGGCAAATGCAGGTCTTGCTGTCTTCATGCCACATTAAATGTTTATTCTGTTCTCAAGCAGGTTAGTAATACAGCCTGACTCTGCTCACATTTCGTTTTGATCACATGTTCTACTGTGGTAACAGTCACCCTCGACACCTGAAGGCTCATCTACTCATTCTTGCAGGTATTCAACAGAAATGCACAGACAAATAAACTTGCAAACAAAACTGCCTTTCTTTTTTTTAATTGGCTTTCTGTGTAAAAGACATAATATTTTTTTTATGTCTGCAAATTCAGTTACATGTTAATACATATTAAATTATGTTGGAATATTATTATGACAATGTGTCAACATGCAGAAATGTGAGAACTCGTGCTGCATTTGGTCAACATGTTGGTTTATTTTTATTTATTTCCCATTTCCATAAATTTCCCGAGGCCAATTAGGCACCGTGCTGTATGCTGGCTGTTGAGGTTGTCATGTCGTGAGTGTAATTGTCAGAAATGAAATAATTGAAACGTTTCCATCTTCATCATTCCCATCAACATATTTCTTGAGTTTTATGACACACGTCGAGTGCAGTGTATTATTCTGATTGAAACTTTGTGTAAGCAAATGAGCACAACATATGCTCCGATGTGCATATGCTAATCAGTTTGTTTATCAGTCTGGCAGTTGGTCGGCAAGCGCCACTCTGTGTGTCATTTTATGTCTCTTGACATTTCCACAGCGTAAAATGTTTTATGCATTTTTATCGTTGTTTTCATTTTGCCTGTTCTTCTTGGTCTTCTTCTTGGTCTTCTTATACCACCAGAACCCCATATTTCATAAATAATGTATTTATTTATCATGAAAATCTGCTTTGGAATTAGAGACTACCCCCACTTCAAAGACAGGAAACCTTTGATATGTTTGATTCTTGCAGAGTAGCCGTTGGATTTATTCAATTTATGCAAAGTACCTCCGGGGTAATAAAGGTGGCATTTGAATACATTTGACTGGACTAAATCATATAATAGGGACAGTTTCTGAGCTATATCATGACAAAAGAAAAAAAAAAAGTCCCTAATCCCTCAATATTTATGGTTAATTTGACTAAAGACAAAATGTTTTGCATGGAGACCTGACAAGAATGGACAGCAGTGATTAGCTAAGGTCTACATGAGTAATGATTTATAGCTTAAATTTACTGAGAGGGTTAAAATACCACCTTTTATAAAAACTGTTAGAAACAAAATAATCTTTTCTCTCAAAACAAAATAAATTATCCTAAAACACATATCGTACACACAAAAGTGGAGAAAAGTATTAGTACTTATTAGTACTATATATATATATATATATAGAGTTTCTGATAGACTTTGTTGAGCAAGTTCAGAAACATGACGACAGAAAATAAGATGGGCCCATGAGTCAGCAGTTATTTTAGATATGCTCTTGCTGAAATTATGATTAGTAATCATGTGGTTTTCATATGTAATGATTTTGCACACTCGCAACTGTTGGTAGAAATTTGCTGGATAAATAATGAAATCACAAAGCAATAGTAATTGTAATCAGGTGAACTCTGATATTGTATTAAATATGTAATTAAACCTGTTTGTAAAGTTGCTGTGCCAGTAAGTATGTTGGAGATTACTCAACTGAGAGGCTGCATCTGGTTATATTACTTTCCGTTAAACGTTTAAATGTAGAACATCAGTCACTCAGGCTGCTAAATGCAGCTTCAAGGATCTGTTTTACTTTTACAAAGGCTCCATTCATTTATTTCCACATATTCCAATTTAAAGCATTGTTTTACGTTGTCCAACTGCACGGCCACCTGCCTCGCAGTTGGACAACTCCCCTCAGGGCTAAAATTTTGACATTATTGTATTTCTGATATAAGAAAAGGGCCTCAAACTTCCTGCACATTGTAAAACTTGTTTACCTGTGGTCAACGTCAAAATGTTTAATGTCAGACTTAAGAAAGCATATAGCCTGCAGAGAACATTTGAGATTTATGGCTTGTTTTTTAACCATTTGTTAGAAAAAATAGTTACAATACTTTTTTTTATGAAATCTGTTGCCTTCTATAATGTATTTCAAAAGTGGGAATCCCAATAGAAAATGAATGTAATATATTCTAGACAGCACTGAGGAATATATCTTATAAGTGGAAATAATCTGTTTTAAAATTGAGCAAACGAAAAATCAACCAGGGTTTATCCTCCTTACTCTAAAATATTTGTCGGCTTCCTTTTTTCCTGTCTACCCTCTTACAGGGGGGATGGGGGGGGGGGCTGTTTCTACTGGACAGCTAATTATCTGGTAAGTTTTACAGCCTGGGTAGTTTACATAAGGGCACCAAGTTCATGCGACACCCTGCCATCTTACTGTATAATTAAATGAATTAATGCTAGATCCAGCCCCAATGAGCAGTCCTTGTCACCTTACAATAAATGGAATCAGATATCCTAACTTTTAGCCAAGCTGGGACAAAACAATGTTGTTGATTACCTGACACATCTGAACTTTCTTTGGGATTCACAACATTAAGGCCACCTCACAGGTCCCCCTTGCTGTCCACTCCCTGTGAAAGAGTGATGTTTCCTCTGTGGACAACTAATTATCTGGGTCTGACCCTCAGCTGTCTTCATGCAGGATCCTATTAGGCAGCCAGCAGGTTGAAATCACCACTACTGGTTCCCTCCAATCCCCTTTCGTTGTATATATTTATTTCCCTTCACTTCCTGCTTCTGAATATGGAGAATAGATTTTTACATGTATATGTGTGTGCTGGGGATAGGATTGAGAATGAGGAGGAGGGGGGGGCGTTGGGGGGATACTCCACTGATGGGTGAATGCCGGGCCTGGAAATGACGAGCAGGCGGACTGAATGCTTGTCCATCACTTCCCATTCTCTTGGTTACAGGTGGTCTCTCATTTTCTCGACCGGCACATATCTGCCTGCCTTTATATGACAGCCTGGGCTCGCCAATTTGCATGTTCGACAGACAACAAACGGGCCTGTGCATGTCAAAATAGGTGGCGGTGCGTGACAGTTTCTACACAATGCTGTCTCCTCTTGGCTTGACCCTCGACCTCGCGCCATGTCTCCTTTCATAATCAGGGAAAGGGGAAGACGGGGCAAAGAAATCATCCGGGCTTCCTTCCTTCCTCCTTCTGCTGACGCTTCTTCAGAATAAATCTGATACCAATGCCATTAGCTATGCTTTTCCTCTCTCACTTTCTCTTATTCGCAGTCAGTTGTCTTCAGTCTCTCTAACTGCCTGCCCATCTCTCTGCTACCCTTTGTCTCTCTCCTCTGTTTATGTTTTGCCAATAAAAGCACGCAGATTTAAAGCGAAGCCGATCTAAGTCTGTCTGTTGCTTCAAGATATACATATATATATATATATATATATATATATATATATATATATATATATTTCCACAAAAACACTAAGATTATCATATTTTAGATGATTGATTGTTTATTTCCCTGCTTTGAACTACCTGACTTGAAAAAGCCACCAAAAAAAATAAAAAAATACAAATGTTTATTTCAACAATTAATTCTTGGCACTTTAAAGAAGAGCTTGAGGAACACATCGCTTGGATGAAACCATCAGATGTTCAATGGAGGCAGTGTCAGGTTTTGCCATTACTCGTCTGGTGTTTCATCTGCCATGAAAGCAGTTCATACTACTGAAAACATGAGGAGCATCATCTGATCACTTTCATCACTCCGATTAACACTGTGATAGCAGAGAGAGACTAATTGCTTTAGACACCTGTGACATTTCTCCGTTTCACTTTTATTTTAATTAGTGTTTGATACCTCAACATATTACTTAAAAAACTGCAAGCAAAAGCACTCCTTAAGTGGAAAACTTCCACCACGGTGACTTCTGAAATTCCCATGTGAACTTTCCTCCTCTTGTTCCCGCGGATAAGAGGCTGATTTAAAATGGATCACCTTGCAGAAATGCTCATCCAGGAACAGGGTTTTTAGACTTAAAACATAATCACGCTGCTGGGTTTTATTACGTCTTATACTTTACATATTTAAGGAGACTGTTACATCATTAGCCGGTGTTGAACGGGGGCAGTGTTAAAAGTCAGAGACGTATCGGAGAGAGGTTAACGGAGAAGAGGGCACTGAGCATTGACAAGACGGTTCCATCATCAGCACACAGTAAAATAATCCTGAATTATATGCTAATCAGCAGAAGTGAAGAGCCATGTCTCAGACTAGAAACTGATGTTCAAGTATTTTCCTTGATCAGAGCATGCTGGTACTCGATGTAGGTCTTTGTTAAGTATCTTGCTGTCCTTTTCCTGATGTACATGGCTTTGGTGCCCCATTTGGGTGAGATTTTTGTAATGTATTTCAATCTTCGTGTCTAATGATTATCACTGTCCTTGTGTGTACTCCATCATATCAGTGTCAGCGAGACTGAATGACTTTTGATACTTTAATAAACTAGTAAAGTGTCCATGTATGTGATTAAAAGTGGATTTGCTGACCCTAGTTAGGGCTCAGGATTCACAAACTATATTTTTATTCTTTTTTTATTGAATTGCTAGAGTTTTCTTTTATTTATTTAACTGAATTCTTACCCATGAGAGAACTTGTCCTGCTGATTCTTTTAAACGTGCTCATGAACTGGGGATGACCTGCAGACTGCAAACATGTCAATAAGCTGTTGACCCTGACATATTTTTTTTCCAAGTAGCTGAATCTGTTTGCAGGTGTTCCTCATAAAGTAATTTCTTCAAGGCCATAAAACCATGAATTAGACAGTAATCTTCACCTAATCTCTATTTCAGCTTTAAGATAGCTTGCAGAAATGCGTGAAATGATAATTACGGGTCTTGTCATCACTAATGTTGACCTATTTAATATCAACAGTGTAAACATTTCACACAAGGATGAGGACGTTCATGTTCATGATACTCGCTGGAACTATCAGTGCTCTGATGAAGACTCGCAGTGATGTTGGCTCTTTGTTTCTTTCTTTTTGTTAAGAAGCAGGGTCTGACTCTGGGGATTACTTTTAATGTCGCATTAATCCCTCCCCTGGAGTCGTGTGTGTTCTGCCATCGCAGGGATCTTTCTTTGATTTCAAATGACAAAGACAGAAACTCTAAAACCATTTTAGATCCCTCGTGTGAGATGTGTTGTCAAAACACAGGTGGAATGTGAATGCCTAAACCGCAGTGTGTCTCAAGCAGTCTATGTCTCTGCCTTTACAGTCCCAGGGAGCAGGCTCACAAAGCAGCAAGCCTCACAGAGACACAGGACGACACAGACAGGTACAAAGAGATGAAGAGAAGGAGATAAGCAGAGAAAGAACTGTGCATTGAGAACACCAGTTCCCCACCACCACCATAAGTTATCTTAATTTTGCAGAAACTAGAACCAAAGTAGAGCAAAACATGTCATGAAAGGAAATGAAACCACCTCTTTCACAGAAGTGCGATGGAAATTCAGTCCGTCTGAAAGTGCTTTGGTGTTCGGCTGCTCTGTGAAAGTGTTAAAAGCAGAGTCACAGAAGGCTTGAGCCATGCGTTACTTTCAGGAAAAATTCAATATGTTCACATATGGAAGGTGGTTAGTGTGTACAGGCAGTGAGATGTCACTTTGGCCTAACTCACACTCATGAAAATGACATTTGCTCTTCTGACCCAGAGGACAAATCAGTCAATAACAGAAAAAAAAAAAATGTTGCTACTTCTTCACTCACCTCAAAGGACGATAAAGGGGATGAATGCCAAATATTTGTTCATCTAGTTTAGTCATCGAAAGGTTAAATTATATCTGATATGACACAAACATTCTTACGTCATAGAAGCTTTTATTGTATGCCTCGGGAAAGAAAATGCAAGGAGAGGCTCTGCTGTTTTAGCATATTAATTGATGTTCTGAACCAAAGTCTAACAAAGAAGTGGCACACTTGCACAAAAAAAATGCACAATGAAAGACAAGATAATGTTATTCAACTGTCTGCTTGAATCCCCATCAGCCAGCTCCTGTTCTTACATCACACGCGATCTTATTAGCAGTGACAGCCAAACATCACTGAAAGCATCGGCGCGTCTCTACCATATTCTGTGCTTACGGCTATCATTCAAATTCAACTTCACGTTATTTGTTCTTCTCATAATTCTCTCTTTCGCTTCACCCCTCCTCTTTCTTGCAGTTTTGTGAGCCTGTTATATATTTTCCTCATTAGCGATTGTTTCTTTCCATTAGCCCGCCTCTTCGTGCCAGCATTTTCCTCAGGGAGGACGCAGAGACCTGTGCTCGTCTTGGCAGGAACAGCTCCCTTTCGAATTCTCTTAAACAGAGTTGAAACGATCGCGATTGCCTTCCCCGCGCATTTTTGGGTTCCAAATTGAGGCGGTGGCTGAGTGTGTGCCAGAGAAGAGCACTGGTATGAAAATGAAGTCAAGATCTGATCATAAGCCACCGTCATTACCTGTGTACTGACATTCTTGTGAGTCAGGTGCCATCCCTTCATATCCCCTCAAGCACGCACACACTCGTAAAAAAACCCCATGGGTCCACATAGGAATTTCCAGAGCCCAAAGAAAGGTCAGAGGGTTCTCTGACATATTTGCCATCATCCTCTTATTAACTCTCCCCGTTTGAACAGAGGCACATCAAAAGTAAGCAAAACACATAATTACTGGCATTAATATAATGAGCTCTTGGAGATAAGCCACTCTTCTAAGCCCACACCCCCCACCTTCAATACTTGGAGAGCATGAAGGAGGGGAACAGAGCGAAGCCAGAGTGCCCCTTCAATTAAGTAAGCTGTTCAACCAACATGAACAAACATATTTAGCAGATAATTAGTAGATAATTTTGCAGGTATGTCTGGCACAAGCCACAAAAGGCAGTGTTAAGGAAAATAGCATCGAGGGTGTCAAAGGATGGAGACTTGTGGGATGTGCAAAATGCCCCATGGCTCTGATAGACTCTTAGCAATCATTAACAATGTAGACAGACTACATAAACACGGGCTAACACCCTCTTCCCACCTTTACACAAGCCCTCGTCTTCACTCCATCTCCCTCTGCCCTCCTCCTTCCCCCCTCCTGCTCGTTCTTCTTGTTCTCAGAGGAGCCCTGGTTTTCTGTATGATGAGCTCCTGGGAGGCTTCAGCATTTGGCAGGAGGCTTTGTCTCTCGTACAAGATGAAAAAAAAAAAAAGAAAAAGAGAATGGAAAGCTGGAGAGAAACGGAGAAGACGAAAAAGAAGAGTACAAACCTCAGACTCCCAGGGGCACTTCTACCCACATTGTGAGGATTTGCCTAACAGCTTCACAAGAGGGTTTACATCTTTCTCTGAACACGAGGGGTATAATCACAGATCAAAACAAATTACCTATCTGTAGTCAGCAGAGGTGTCTGCCTGTCAAAAGCGCAGAGTTACATAAGATTTAAGTCAGTGCTAACTGAGCCTGTGATTTGGGGCACGGGGTGAATTCTTTCTTTGAAACGCTGATGTTCCTAACGGAAAGACACCAATGGTGCATACCACACAAACTGACTCTGTAGAACAAAGATTTGCCTTGATTATTACTCAGACTCCTCATTGTCATGATTTTGATTAATTTTGAGCCTTAAAATCAATAATCTCTTCAAGCTTACATCTGTGATTGGAGAGCATTTGCTGCTGCAGGCCCAGGTATCCAGCTTATGACAAAAAAAAAAAAAAAAAAAAAAAGAAAAAAGGGAGAGAGTAATGAAAGTGACAGCTGAATTGTCTTTTTACAGATTGGCATGGCAACATCATTGCAGGGAAGGACCGTCACGCTGGAGGTTTGATTTTCAAACCAGTGTCTGGGTCCAAGCAGGCATAATCGAGTTTTCAGAAATTTCTTCCAAGATATAACTGGCCCTATTTACTTAAAGCGGTGTGTGAGACGATGTTAGTCGCAACTTGCTGATGTAGCCATAACTGTGTTGAAGTTCTGCATACTCCGGTGGAGAGGGAGAAGGGAAATGAATGCTTCAAAAAGCTGAGCCCCCACAATATCAGCTGCAGTCTCAGTAATATGTATGGTAGAAGGTCTTCTCGGGCATCCAAAAACATTAGTGGGAAATGATGGACTCTGTCACAGCACCTGTGAAAGAGTACATGCCCGATTATCCTATCAGAGGGAGTTTACGCCTCTTTTTGTTTTGCCAGGTGTGTATTATATACCCAGTGTTTGCTGTAACTGACTTATCTAAGGCTCTGTTAAAACTGAGAGAAGCTCGATAATCTTTTGTTGATGGTTACTGGTGACCCTGCGGCCAGAAGGTTTGGCCCTTAGTTCACCCGAGTTAGGCCTCGGGACGGCGAGGAGATGAGAAGAAAACACATCATCGACTTTTTCTGTCATTGTTGAAGAACCGGATCTTGTTTTTTATTTATTTTTTTGCTAGTTACGTTCATGTGTTCAAAATGCCACTGAGAGACTATATAAGCAGTGAGGCCATGTGGGCTGCAAGTCGGAGCAAAACCTGTGGCATTGTGAAACCATCCTAACCAAAACAAGTCCACACATATGCCTGTTAAAAAATAAAGAAAAAAGATTGGGTTACGTGATCTGAGTTACGACACGGTGCAGGCTTGAGGAACTAATAAAGCGTGCATTGATGTTATTGAATGGTCATTTCCAGTTTGGGACTTAAAAGGACTGGCTGAGCTGCTGTGGAATGGAGATGTGCCGGTGTTGCTGTTTGCAGATGAATCCCGCCTCGTTTCAGGAATTCAGCTGAGAACACACAGTCACCTCCAGGCATCTTGCGGATGTTTAGGTGAGGAATCTGTTTTGAGATGCATATGTAAACAATGTCTTTATGAGGACATCCATGGGTATTGTTGGAGGATTAAGGTCGTGTCTTTGAAGTTCTAGAGGACTGCGAATGCCAGCGTCACCTCCTCGTGCTATGGGAGAGCAAGTGGTTGGGGGACTATTTGAGACAGAGAGCAGCGCTGGGCGTGTCTGCAGGTCTCTCAAGTATCAAGCAGGTATCAAGGCACATGTCAGACAGCTAATCCATTAATTACAGAGCTATTATTACACAATTAGCAGCAAATTAACCTATTAAAGCCACTGATACCTTGTGCGGAACAGTTGTAGCACGGGTGTGTTGTAACACAAGTTATTACAGGTCAAATGCAAATGAAATTTCTAATATTTTTAAATACACCAAAGTCATGCTTTTTAAGTAAAGCCATTTCATATTTTTGAATGAAAAATGTAAAATGTTTTTTTTTCAAAGACGAACAATTAAAAATAATGTGAAATTCATTCTCAGGCAACATCATTTAAAAGAGAGTGATAAAACATTTTCCTTCCAGATCCATTCATCATATATATATATATATATATATATATATATATATATATATATATATATATATATATATATATATATATATATATATATATATATATATATATATATATATATATATATATATATATATATATATATATGGGTATAAGCTGCAATGAAAGTAAAAAGGAAGTATTTAAGCATTTGAGATGCTGAACAGCATTACACCTTCAGGTTTGGAAATCCAACTCCTCCAAATCCTAGATTAGAGGATCACAGAATCTCAGGCGCTAGTGAAAACAGCCAGGTCTGCCAATGACTGTTATTGTTATAAAACGGACTCGAATGAAAACCTCATTAGTTTTATCTTTGAACTGGAATCAGGGACTGCTGTCTGGCATGGATTCCCAGCAGTCAAAACAGAAAACAAGAGCTCACTGTGTGCTCTTTGAGACATCAAGGTGTCTGATCTGAATTGCTTTAGCTTGAAGGGAGAATGGCTTTACCGTCTCCGTGAAACTGATCCGTGAAGTGGATTAGGGATGGTTCTTCTTTCACTCAAAACAATACAGCGAGAAGAGTTAGATGAGGAGATGGATGAAGCTTCGCGTGTGTTTGTGTTTGAGAAGTAAGCCGGCCCAGGCTCACAAGAAAACGTGTAATAGGTACGTTTGTCCAAAGATCCAAAGTGAAGGAATGTTACAATAGAAAGTGTAAGATAGTGATGTTTTACTTTGTCTGCTGTTTGGGTTAGGCCGTACTCACGATGTGACCCCAATCTGAAAGTTTTTTTTGTTTTTTTTTTTTCATTTAGTTTTTGTGTCTGACACTAGTTGAACAGTTATTGTAAAAATGAGTCTAACAGACTTGCATCCAGATAAGTATTCTGAAAACTGTCGCCATTTCCTGTAGTGTCAGAGAGAATTTTGGAGCCCAAGAAGCGTCTAATTTTCTAATTTATTTTTACTCTAATTTTACTATGAAACAGCTGTATTTTAAGGTGCTGACCCACGGTATGTGATTCAAACCTTTATACTCACACATATGTGTTTACGTTGCACTTGGTTACAGTTCATGATAAAAAAAAAAAAAAAAGGCGTGCTGTGATGCACACTCGTAATAACTCTAGTTATGAAAACTTGCAGTCAAATTATTCTGTTTTACCCTAACGACATTACACATTCTACTTTAGTGTATGCCAAATATCCAGAAGTGGGCACTTTAAATTAGTTCATTTTACCCATAGCTATGAAAAGGCTGAAAGGGATCTAAACATATACAGCACATCCACTTTATTGGTATGTGTCACCCAATTAAGAATAGTAGCCTGTCTTTGGAAAGAACACTTCTCTAGTTCCACTTTATAGCTCCATTAGACTATTTTTAGATGCCAGTATGGCTTGTCACCAAGGTTTTAGTGCAGGGATGAGGGTCAGACCACACATGCATACATACACAGAAAAACACACACACACACAAACACTTACCCGTGCTCACACACTGTTTGTCCTTGGCCTGGAACCTCTTTTGGCAAGGTGGCAGTATGGCTCCATAACAAATGAGGGACACCCGGGCTGTGCCAATAAGCCTGGTCCTTTGGCAGACTCCGCCAAATCATCTTTTCTTCACAGGAGTTATGGCTCTAGGGAGTTGATCATTAGTCAGGAATCAGAGAAACGTAGACACACACTCATCAAATGCAGCTCAGGTTGTGACTGACCTGACCGTGGTGACCTAGGACAGTAAGTTACTGCAGTTAAAGAGCTCCAAGGCCATAGTTAGACACTTAAGAGTGAAGTCAGCTCATCTTACTTTTAATGCACATTTTACATTTTAACCACCATGTTGATGGAGTTTTTATGGGCCTTGGGGGTCATGTGCATCAAGATCTTAAAAGAAAAGCACTGCAGTTACTAAAACAAGGGTTCATTCAGACTTTAATACAGATTTTATTGATCACGGTTAATATATGGTAATATCAACTGTTTTTTTTCTACAAGACTAAACTGTGATAGATATGGAACACATATTAATGTACCTTAATTTTTTTTTTAATGCTACTTATCCTTAGCAAGTGTACAAGCAAAAGTGGATTGAAGTTACTACATCTAAGTCCATGATGCAGACAGGAGTGATGGAAAAGTCACTTACTACTGTGCTGCTACTGTTAAACACGCAGGACAAAGCTCCACCCAACACAGAAAGGCTTTATCTACTGTGATCTACTGTGGACATCGGCTGATGATGGAAAAGTAACGTATTCAACTGCACTTCAAAGAAAACCAAATTATCCACTAATGGTTTAACAAACAAAATCCATCCCAAATCTATCTAAATATGTTGTTTGTTTGTTTTTCACAAACCTTTCAAATGACCAGGTTTCCATGTGTAACCCTGCCTGGATCATTCATGGTGTTCACTTTAAACACGGTTTCCAGAGGTTTATGAAACTTTCACACATCTTCATTTATTGAGTTGCATCCTAGGATACCTGCATATTACCCTGCATTTCATGAAGGGTACTAAGCGGAACGATTTCAATTTTCAACAGGCAAAACAAAAAAAAAAAAGAAGTCATATTTTGAAATCGTAAGAAAGTTTTATTGCAAGCCAACTTCCCTTTGAAATGTAATATAAAGTAGAAACATGTTTATACAGTGGCGGCTGGGGGCCGAAAGACATCATAAAGCTTGAACAGAATAAGTTAGAGGTTACCAGGAGAAAAAAATGAAACATTGGCCCCTACATGAAAATTCCTTTGGACATTGTGGAATTACATGTAACCTAAAGACACATGTAATTTAACTCTGTAATCCCACCAGTCTGAATACAAGGAACAAACCGGTGCAAATTTCAAACTAAGCGAGATAAGAAAGTGAAACAATGTGATTGGTCTGAAAGCCAATAAATTACCATTGCAAGAATGTAAGGATGCATGAGACTTGAGAAATATATCACACAGCCTTCTAATATAATAAATTACATTTGAGTGCTGTGTGTATTTTCATCCAGCATCATCGTGGACACACAAGTCAACCCTGGTTCTGGTCACGTAACTTGGGTTATTAGTTGGTTCAGAGTGGAATCCAAGTACACACGGTTTGCTTAATTGTTTTCTTTTGAGGAATCAGTCAAGTGTGACAAACAATATACCAAAACTACTTGAAATGATCAGTCTCATAAGAGACTTTTTAAACTATGTGTTGGTACTGGAGCAGTCATTAGTCACATTACCAACCTGCAGCACTATGAATAAAAGCCTCTTTTTATGGTTTACAGATGGGATTTTATAATTATCCATGCAGAAATGCCTCTGGATAAATGCATTGTATATGCTGGTACACCTCAGGTAGAATTTCACTGTTCAGAGGTGAATAGAAACACACACAGCAATGGCATGAGTGGGGTGCTGACACGTTCATTAGCACATAGGCAGATTTGACACAGCTGGAAGATGTAGCGAGGAGCTGCTGTCAAGGTCTTGGATTGCTGCAAGACTGGCACAAACTAAGGGTTGGATGCTCATCGCCGTGTCATAAGAGACCTGGTGCTGTCTCGTCTCCTTTTTTTAAAATATTTTATTTATTTTCCTCCCTTGTCGTGTCGCTGCAACACACTGAGTGTCATCATTTGCATGAGTTTGACACCCCAATGTCTAGCTTCTTTGTCCTCTCTCCAACTTGTTTCCTCTCTGTCCATCTCCTTCTCTCTCTCTTGCTTTCCCCCTCTGTTCATCCCAGCCGTCTCTCTCCCCCTCTTTTTCTCTCCCTGTGCCTCCCCTCTTTCTGCTGATGGTGACGGTGCCATCCATGCCAATTATGGCAGTCGAGCAGGTGGCTCTTCGCAGGTGGTAGAGGATTAATCCCTGTAAAGACTTCACTTCATTAGGAAATCCGTTTAATGTGGCCAGTTGATTGATAAATCTCCCGGACCTCTCTCAGAGTCCCCAGATTACTGCCAAGTTTGTCTATTATATGCTAGGTTGACCCTAATGTCAGAGACAGCGAGGGACGGATGGGGAGAGAACGAAAGTGTTTGTTGCATCTTTCTAGCTGAAGTTAGTTTTTTTTTTTTTTGTTTTTTTTGTAGGTATACTGTTTACTGACTGAGTCAGATCATCTCACAATTTTATGCAAGGGATTTGGCAATGTGCTATTTTTTTTAAAGTTGAGACTGCAAAGTCTTCAGCCCTCAAGCATATCGCCTGATTCTTTTCTTCTTTTGAGATAAGTGGGCATTTAAAGTTGCTATGGAAAGAAACAGTTTAACAATATGGGTTAGATAAGGCACAACACAATCTGAGAGCTTGCGAGGTTTTCACCACCTCTGCTGCAGATAAAAAAAAGTCTTATTAGATTTAATGCCAATGTACATATAAGTGCAACTACTATTACAGCATTTAGGCGTCAACTGTAACAGCTTGCCCCTCGCAGTTTTAGACCACCCACACTCTTCTTACCATGTCAAACCTCTGCTTTTAACTCAAGCATCTCCTTAACTCACTCTATAATTTTCCATCTCAGTATTATGACAATTACCTTGTGAGCCAGCAGGGGAGGGAACTCCCCGCGGCTCGTGACTGTCTGTGTGCCACCAGCAGGTTTGCGGTCTGGTCGGATTTGTGAAACACTGACAGACAACCCCTTCATCAGGCCTGTCAAACAAGGATGACAAATGCGTCTCCACATCCCCAACATGCCTACAATATTTAAAGCCATGGGAGAATGGTGAAGCCGACAGAGAATAGCCCCTCCTGGCAGGCGCAAAGTTCAAGCTGCGTCAGCCTGTATCATTCTCAAATTCTGAGGAGAGACTCTGAGCTGAACCTGATGGCATGTTGACTTAATGATTCTGGCAGAGCATATATGGTGTCTGTCTAAGGTTTCTACGAGGCAGTGAAGTCAAGTCAAAATATATTTACTGATGTGCTCATTGACTCAAAAAGGGATTCGGTAACTATGCTGCAGATTAAATATGGATATCATGATCCAACATTTTGAATGTGTCACATCATGAAATGCTGCTTTTTAAGTCTAAAGGAAAAAAAAACAAAACATTTGCATGTATTTCATTTGTACAGTGGTGCTCATCAATTTGAGCATACTGTCAGAGAACATGCACGTTCCCCTCTCTCTCTCTCACACATGCACGCACACTCACACACATACACACACACACACACATGCACGCACACACACACACACACACAACTTTGACCGCTATCACCAAAAACAATAGCTTGGAGATACAATCTGGCTATCAGGCAATCAAACACCCAGTCATTTTTCTTTCCAGCTGCTACCAAGCATGTAACTATATTGCTTTGCCTGGTGCTCGGAGCCTTGTCAAAAGATGACAGAAGATCGCGCCTTTTTTCCCAGGGTGAGTGCTTTAATTACAGCATGGCTTCTAGCCTTACCACATCTGTACAGGTGTCAGTCCAAAGTTCATCGTTCTTTGTGAAAGAGGATTCCTGGAAGAAAAAAAGAAGACGAGGAAGAAAAAAAAAATCTGTCTTATTGTTAGGTGACAGAATATAGTTATTCAGAATCTTCGCATTTGAAGTCACCCCCACCTTCCATCTTTTTCTATTTATGAAAAGCCATGTGCGCCCGTTAATACTCATCCTCACTATCACATTTCTTTAAAAGTCCCTGACATCGACACTTTGATATCTAATATTTTAATTGCTGAAGAGTCATACATCTTGCTGTCCTCTGCGACAATAAATGTGAAACAAAAAGCAGGTGTATGAGACATTTCGGTGCATGCAAGTTCACCTGACCACGACAGACTCGGGATAGGAAAATGAGTCAATCCTGTGAGTATACCTCTATTTAAAATGCAGCTTTCGGAACATGCTGTGACGTTAACCCTTATTATTATTTTTTAAGCGTAATTAATTTGAGAGCCACTGAAATGAGGATGATAATGTTTTCATTACGTATGAGAGTTTGTGGGTTCATATTTTAATGATAACCCCTCATATTTGTAGGGTACTTGCTGCCCTACTTGTTACTGTCCTTTGCGGCCTCTGTGTCTTTGTTCATACCTAAAGCAGCAGGTGGCAGCACTGTCTTAAAGGACACCAGAGCTTAGATTACTTCAAAGATACACATACAAGCGCAGACACACACCACTTAGCCCCGGTAAGCTTTGGTCCTTTCCACAAACGCACACTTTGACCTTTGGATATTTGTTGCCTACACAAAGTGACATTGGGAGTCAGCCAGTGGCTCGTTGTTTAGCTTGACTGTCTCTGTTTGCAAGGGGGTGTAATAATTAGCAAGTTCTCAGCCTGTGATTTTTAATGTTCCTAATTTGGCCTTGACAGAATCCATGTTTGTGCTACGTGCTCCTGCCCGCTTTTCTGAAATGTTTTCGATGAAGGGCTGCAGAGCCGAGGCAGGGTTTTGATATTTTCTTACACACTGTTTTGCATTTCATTACCACTGGTGAGGGATGGTGAGCTGTTTATGATTTCAAAACAGGGACAAGGGGTTGAAGTATTTTGGCTGCGGGGAAGAGTGTTTTTTTACACTGATTTACCAGACTTGGAGGCTTGCATCTTATTATTTGGAGTATTCTTTAACCTCGGCTGTTCAGCTGTGTGAGACTGGGGTGTTTGCAGCCTGTGCGGACAAGGTTTCCCAGGGATGTGAGGGCTGGTGAACAGAATTCTTCAAAACAGTTCGCAAATAATAGAAAAAAAAATTAACATTTCAACGATTTCTCAGAGTTGAAATATATATAGCATTTTCTTATTAATGTATAGTAATACTAGAACTGAAATATGACTGTGTAGGAATTTCTTTCAGTTAATGTTGTGGCTATTTGTCACAGTCGCTTCTGTTATAATTTAATTAGTTAGAAAACAGTTTAAAAAAAAAATTTGTCTGAAAAATAACATGACGCGGACAAATTAAAATACCTCTGACTGTGCTAAGCTGTAACTGTCCTTACCTAAGATGCCCTACCGTGTATTGTCAGTCATTTCTCATATATGCGAATGGTTTCCAATGTCTCACCCTGTTGCTGCATATCTCAACAATTCACAGGGAAATGTCTGGGGTGCCATATTCTGTCAGCTCTGCTGAATAAATACAAGTCCAAATGTCTCAAGGCTGTACATTGTCATTCAGATAGAAATAATGTGATTCTTTACTGTTGGTGACCCCACATCTGGCAAAACTGTTAACCTTTTGGCTGTGTAGCTTTGTGGTGAGTGTTGCTCTACCCCCTCAACCCCCACCCATGGGTTTCACCTCTCTGGAGCCTGAGCAGTGTTACCGTGCTCAGTGGTATCCCTCATGCTGCTGAAGGTGTGTGTGTGTGTGTGTGTGTGTGTGTGTGTGTGTGTGTGTGTGTGTGTGTGTGTGTGTGTGTGTGTGTGTGTGTGTCTGCGTATCAAGCGAGGGGTGCTTACGGCTGCCCATCTGGGAACAGACCCTGAGTGTTTAACACAGAGGAGTTGGAGGAGAGGACTCTGTCAGCTTGGAGGACACAGCACAGCAAGCGCAGAGGTCACCGGAGCACATACACACATGCCGTGTATACACACACACACACACACTCATGCAGCCGTGCATAGGCATCGTCGCTGTCCCTCTGTCTTCCACACACGGACATACACGAAAACTGGGTTTCTGGCTCTTCTCTGTTTTACTCAGTGCAACACACGCAGACAGGAATTATTTTACCAACACTGCTTCGTTCAGCTTCCTTCTCCTTCCCAATCTTGTTAAAAAAAAATCCAATGTTAGGACAGAGGGACAATAAGAAAGCAGCGGAAAAAAAAAGACAATATCATCATTTCACAGTTATCATTACTTATTTAGAATAAAAATCTAATTCCTAATATAATTTTTTTCACCACAGTACACATTTATTAGACTATTACAATGTATTTCTTTATGAATACATACAATTTGTATTGTAGGACAAGGTCAAAAATCATTTGCCCTTAGTCTGTAACAGTTTGTTCTACTCCAATACAGCCGAAAGACACTCATTAACTATTTTTTTTAACTATTTGGATTTAAATTGTGTGAACTAGTCAATCAGTAGAGCACATAAAATCCACAAATGTAACACCACCAAATTTCTGCAGTCAAAGTGTATCAGTGCTGGAGGCAAAGAGTAATGATTGTGCTGAAACAAAAGTACACTCATACACATAAGCACGCACGTTCGCACACATGCTCACACGGACAAACATGCACTTCCTCTCTACATACGTTGACTTGTCAGCTAGAGATGGCTTCATCCACCATCCATTACTTTTATGTCCTTCTTTTCACCTAAATGGCCCCTGCATATTCACGACGGGGACCTACTTGTTCACCTACTTGAACACAAACACACACGTGGACCGTCAAAGGTTGGCCGTGTTAGATTTACGGCCTGGACCATCACCTGTGACTTAGCGCCTCTGAAATTAGTCACAAATAGCATATTAGGGCCACTAATCAGGCATGCCTGAGCACTTGGCTTTCTTTATGTGGTCATAAAGGCGAGAGTATATGGGCGCCCTCAGGCCTTGGGGTGAATGATCGTTCTGACCTCCAGTGAACCAAAAGCCACACACAGCTGGGGAGGGATGAGCTGCGTAGGCAGGGGTACTCCCACAAAAACGGCCTTTGATACGCAGAGGAGGATGGCTGTGCTGCATCGGGAAGTGATTTCATATGGTTTTACTGTTTCTGTGTTTAACTCCGTGAAACCGCATGACTAAAAGACGCACACATGCTAAAGAGAGGACAGCGATTATTTAAGGACACATGCTATTTTTCGCCTCTCCTCTGAGAGTAAGATTTTGGCGGCTGCCTATTGTAGGGTATTAAAATAGGCTATTAAAGATATTTACATTTGTGTGTTTAAATAGATGACAAAGTGGCTTTAGGTTACAGCTAAAAAAAAGCAAGAGACTGTGAACAAATCTGTATCTGATTTCAGAATTTTATTTTTCTGAATTAAAAGTACTGTTGTATTTGTATATTTTTTGTTGTATTTTGAATATGTGAAGTCAGCCTTATCTAGCCATATCTTCCCCTTATGAGTGAGTGTACTTTGTCGTACAAGGAAAACTCTGGCACTGCCAAGAAACCTCAGCCCTTCATGAAATAGTAAAAGTATCATGTGCTCTCTGACTCAAGTGTGTCGAACGAACAGGAGAGGGCACAAGGGTTGAGAAATGCATAAAAGGGAAAGAATCATGGAAGAGGAGTTTAAAGCAGGAGGGAGGGGAAAGGAACTATCGAGAAGAAAGGGCAGGAAATCGCTCTTGTAACTTCTGCAGTGTTCGTTTCTTCACTGCTGGAATAGTGTGTTTTCTTATCAGAGTGATTGTAAGACAGTCAGATCCAATACAGCTGCCATTTAAAAAGATCTCAGATATTCTGCCCCTAATTGACATGGTGTGGCCTCACTACATCACAGTCTTTATTTAAAATAGCCCTGATAAAACGTGCCGCTGTCATCTTCTTCCTCTGTCTTCTCTTTGCTCGCTCACTCGTCCCCATCTCGCTCCCCTTTGTGATTTAACATTGAGGAGATGAATTTGAAATTTCAATCATGGAGTCGTTAAATATTGATGGGCCTTATAAGTCGCTAAAGAGGTCTCAGCAAGGACGGGAGAATTGGCCCCGCGGTCTGCTGGCCCAAGTTTCACTGCAGCTCAGCCATCTAGAGGATCTGGCCGGGTCAGGAGGTCACTGTACTCAACCATATTCTTCTATTTTCTATGAGATACTTTAATGTCCCACCAAAGTTATTATCTCAGCTCTTATCATACATACATTACCATATGCAGAAAAAAAAAGTAAAAAAAAAAAAAAACTTTCTAATTATGCATTATGTAGAGCAGCCTTTATTCACTGTTCAAGTTGTGTCATTTATAATGAGAGCACTGGTGTGTGAATTGATATGATAATAGAAATCTTTAACTGGGTCTCAGCAGACCTCTTGTGTGTCATGACCGATCACTGCTGAAAAGAAAAAGGGCCTCTAGGCCACTGTAGAGCAAGGCAGCACTCAGACGGTTCAATATGCTACACTATAAAACCAAGATGAGACTTTTATTATTGCTGCTGCCAGAACAAACTCTTGCCATCCAATCAAATGTTATGTACTTGGAGATGTGATCATTACATCTTACAAACGATGTCCCGCCAAATAAGATTTGTCTCTGCAGTGGGGGTCACATTAATGGCTTGTTTTCTTGTTGGGTCTGACTTCAGATCCCGTAAAACTGACTAATAGCGGGTGGGTTAGTTAAACTTGCATTTTTCAAGCTTTGAATTCTCTGTGAGCTCATATTCATCTGGCCATAATACTGTCTTTATTGTTAACATTACAAATGTTTTAATAAGCCATATGCACATAAATCTGATTTGCCTTGCACAGTATTTTGAATAATTGCACATGAATTATTGTTTGGTACAACGTAAATAACCTAATGGCAAATGATCTCCCTGTGCTACTTGTCAGTTCGTGTTCCTACGCTCTGAGTTGAATCTTAGAGAAAAAACAGGAAAATAAAAAAAAAAAAGATATATTCATATCTACTACTACAGCTGGGAACCCGGAGTGTCGTAGATGTCATTGATGATAAGGGAATAAAAGAAAAAGATAAACAAAAAAAACAAAAAAATTAAAAAAATAAAGCATTTTGTGGCATCTCAATTTCAGCACTTAGCCTCTTGGCAGTGGTTTGATCAAGACAGAATAAGCTTGTGACTTTTCAATTCCAGCCATAATTTGTTTCGATATTACATCCCCTGGATAGAGCAAGTGATGGAATTTTTCCTATCCAAGGCTGAGGCTGTAGGGAAGCTGATGATGTCCCATAATAGGTTATCACCAACCATATCTTTTGCAAAATAGAAACCCAACACATGTACATCTGTGGCCTAGTGTCACAGCCTTAAATATACATCAGAAATGCATTAAATTTGCTGATTGCTATTCTTTTCCAACAGCGTGTCAAGCCCCAAATTTATTTTTGTTTCGTGGCCGCCCGATTACTTTGAATTGCCAGTAGTCACTCTTGACATTGATGGCTTTGAGGGAAGTGACAACATTAAATTTATTTCCTGTGTGCATATCTGTGTGTTTGTGTGAGTGTATGCGGCTGAACTATGTACCGGTGTTTTCTCTTAGATTGTCTGAGGTCCATCGGCGGGCGCCAAGCCCTTTCATATTGTATTTAATTTAAAAGAACGGCATATCACGGCAACAGTACAGCTGAAACACTGATCAGATCTTTGGAGTAACATTGCTCCTCACAGGAAATCTAGCTGACACAAAGTGAAAACTCAATTCGACTGTATTTCTAAAGGAATATCCTTGTTGAATTCAGAACACTGCTGACCCATGATCCTATTCCTCGAACACATGATAACGTGAGTGCCACTTCCAAATTTAAAACAATTATATTTCCACTTAATTGGACCAAAGTTTTCTATTTATTACAGCAGATTAATATTGTAATTTAGAACTTTATTTAAACATGGCAATGTTTTTTTATAATTTTTTAATAATTTATATTTATTGTATATATATATATATATATATATATATATATATATATATATATATATATATATATATATATATATATATATATATATATATATATATATATATATATATACATATATATATATAATTTATAATTTAATTACTATACAGAAGGATAAAAGAGAACCTGGGAAAATCTGGGTAAAGCAAAGGGAATATTCTCAGGGGATCAGTTACTATTGTTTCTTAAACTTTGCAAAAAAAAAAAAAAAAGGCCAGCAAAAGTCATTTGGTTTAAAATGCCAAACAACCAAATATTCCTTCCTGTTGTGCAACCATCAGAGAGGTAAAAAAACAAAAAACAAAAAAGAAACTTGTGATGGAGCTGGCTTAATGAGAAGCCCATTTGGACAGAGGCATCAAGCTATTGACCTCTCTGGAGGCTGAGGAGTGAGCACTTTCACATGTTACTGTCTATAAATTCCAGCCATCGACATGACGCCCTGTTTCATCAGGGGCTAGGCCTGACGTGCCCTTCGGATTGATGTTCCCCCAGCCCATTTGTCTGTTTTACACTGCTTAGTGTCTTTGTGGTCCGCTAGACCTGCACCTATTTGCTGTGATTGGGTATTGACAACAAATCAAAGAAGATAATATATGGCAATGTTTGCCCGTATCCCAACAAGACAAGATAGTCGTACGGCCGGCCCAGCTGGTTTACATGTGTTCTCTCTGAATATCAGAGAGACTGCATATCGATTCCCCAGCGGACAAAGAGTCATTCTTCTTCTCTGGCCAATATCTACTTTAGTTAAAAGTGTGACAATGGAAAGGGCTCGCGGGCAGTGAGTTTGGAATTAAGCTGTACTTGACATGCAGTGAAAGGACGCCTTCTTTGTAGGGGCTCTTCTCAACTTAAGTAATAGACTGAGATTGCAGTTATTGCTTAGCCTTCAGAATTCCTTTGCTTACGAGGTAATGTGTATATCAGAAAAGTTTGTTTTCTGCCCCTCAGGCCTACTCAATAAATGAACATAACAGCAGGTCCTTTTCTCTGCCTCTCTGTCACACACACAGCGTCTCACACACACCCTCACTGAGCATCTTTGAAATGGGTTTTGTATTGATTTTTGTAACTACCCTGTTAGATGACGTTGTGCCTTAGCGTGTCATTTCTAGATGGCCCTGCCCCGAGCAGGTCATTGAGGTGCTAACTGTCATTTGGAGGGACAGAAAAGCAATCATAGCTTTTTCATTACTTACTGTTTTCCCTCCCCCGCCACGTTTTCACTCTCTTTTTACCCCCAGTAGTGGGATCGCCTGACATATTATGGCTTCTGTGATTTAACTGCACTCTTAAATTAAGTGCTGGAATATCAAGCTGTAGCTTTAGAAAAATAAACTCTCTGTCAAGGGATCAAATACCCTGGAGGTCAAAGTCATGAACTTGTAGTGGTGCGCTCATCAATTTCAAACTTGTATGGGCTTGTTCTGTTTTAGATACACGGGTGAGGAAGGTTGTGGCTTGATTGGGTTTGTGTGTACGGTGTTTTCGTTTCATTTTGCAACACTTTTGGAGACTCCGCTGCAATTCATACTCTGAATTGTGGGAAATCAACACAAACTTGTACAATGATTACCTTGCTTCAGCGAGAAGTGGTTTTATGGCAGTGACTGCTGTTTTGTAGGGACTGGTTTTGAAACATAATGTATAACTTTGGTGAAAAACTGCTCTCAATGTGTTTAAATTTTGACAATTCTCAAATTAAAAAAAAAAAAAATACCAGCTGATATTTTCTCTCTCTCTCGCTCTCTCTCTCTCTCTCTCTCTCTCTCTCTCTCTCTCTCTCTCTCGCTCTCTCTTTCTTTTAAATACACCTCACAGTGAACTAATGTCAGCGCTCGCCAAATGAACTGCACAATTAATTCATCATATATTTGCTTTGCTTGACATTGTGCTTACTTTGCTACTTTGGGAAACCATACTCAAATATACACCAAGCACTGCACAATCTCAGAGGCCATGTAGGAAGTCAAACTGTTTATCTTTGGTCTGGACTTGCCATGCGCTTCAGAAAGCTCCAGAATGCAGCAGTTTTAATTCTAGACCACCTATGTCATCAACCTACTGAGATTTTCTGTTGACATCATGTAGCATGTATTTATTTTATTTATAACCTATCTAAATATAGAACTGAAGGGGGACAAAGGAAAAGAAATAAAATTAAAACAACCTATGTTGACTTGTAAACAGTTTAGAATTCTAGAAAAGCAGAGCAGTCGTGATTCTCTGGTTGACTAAAGTAAGACTGGAGACTTAAAGCCTCAAGACATAGATGCCTTAAAGTGGTGTGTAAATACAGTCCCAATGTCTTTATAAAATACAAAGACTCTGATGTTTAGGAAGACACAAAATGGCTGCTCAGGAAGTCAGGTTTCTATGAAACATCATGTTTGTGGTCTGCTCGGTTAAATCTAGCTGCAGTTATAGATTCACTACGCTTTTTAATTATACTGCAGTTCTTGTCTCAATATGCCAGCAAAGTAGGGGAAAGATTTATTAAGTAAAAAGTGTGTCTTATTTCCCCCTCACACAGAAAGTGGAAGCCAAGCTAATATAGCGCTATCTCATGACCCAGGGCTCTCCCAGTACGATAGATGGGAATTCCTTTAAAATGTGGAAAATGTTCTGAGTATGACGGAAATCAGATCATTTACCCTGTTATGACTGGTTGACGTGGAAACACATAGTTGCTGTGTGATGTATCGATGACACATAAGAGTTCACAGTTCATTAGAGTACTCATTCAGAGAGACAGCAAACGTGGAAGCAGCGATGGCGGGAACCGGACTGAGAAAAACATGACGTTACAGCTGCACAGCATTGTAAGGAATGCATTCATTTTTGATCAAATTGTTTAAGAGCTCTGCGAAAGAGGCATGCAGATCACAAGTGATCAAAATAACAGCCCTTTCCATTGTCATTAAATTTTCTTCTCATCTTTGATCATCACTGCCAAGGTGGCAGCAATCAAGGGAGCTGATTGTATTTTGATTTGGGAAAAGGGCAACAACTTGTCCCTACGTTTTGCATTTCATCTACATAAACGAACCAGTAATAACCAATCTTGTTTGCATAAGTCACTGAATGTGGACCAGATGGTTTTACCTGCGTATTTATGTTTGCCTGGATCACTAACCTCAACATGATGCCTGTAAATTGAAATATCTACCTTCCTTTACCCAAAAAGCTCTTAAGTGTAGACATTGATTGATCTGTAAGGATATTAATACTGTTGTACATCACTTATGTCCGCCAGGTACCACAAGAAGAGGCTGCCAATGGACAGTACTGTGAGCTCAAGGGTATAGGAGACCAAAGAAAAAAAAACGATACGTACCAGTTACTGCAAGTAATGCTGCTGCTTTGCAGAGTGCTGATGGTTCTTGTTTGGCTTTAATCAATGAGCCCGCTCAATGCCACATCCTTCCACTGACTCCCATGTCTTTATTGGGAACTTAATCACCTGGGCCATTTTGACTTGGGTGAAGGAGTGAGGGTGACATCATTGCTTCCTAGGGTTACAGTAAGCGCTTGGGAAGCATGCCAGGGAAAATAATCACAGATGACTACTATGAACCATATTCATTTACCTCAGCAAGAAAGTTCATTTACTTAAAGTGTAAACTAAAACAGACATTTGAATTATTTATGATATGCAGTTCATAAAAATATTGCAAACACATGCACTTCTGGTTATAGATAAATATGTAAGCTATGTCACTTTGACAAATGTATCAATCCTTTTCTTTTTAGAGAATGAGATGTGTGTTTGAGAACGGAAGGCCACTGGTTTCTTATTCTAGCTCCTTGTTTCTTGCACGGCTGACATTCAGCTCAACATTACACTTATAACTTTAAAAAAAAAAAAAATAAAAGAATGCAACAAATGAGGAACAAAGAGAAAGGACCAATGTGTAGTTCCCTCATTGTTTCTGGCCCTCCCGAGTTAATTAGTGTTGTTTTTCCATGTTAAACGCAAAAGAAGAATAGCGCTGCCAGATTCATAATGCCATTAATGGTTTAGCATAAGGTTAGCCTTGACATCACCAGCTCAATGTGACCCCATTACTCTTCGTCAACTTATCCATCCAGACATCCCAGGGACCTGGGCTGCAGCCTTGCATGCCCCCTCTAAGCCCTCCAGAAGCTGGCAAAGCCTGACTGCTTGCCCACCCACCTCTCAGATATGCACAATCACAAAGAACCAACAGCACAGCTAAAATCTACCTCACATGCAGTACCCCACACACATACGGGAACGACTGGGAGTACGGTTAAGGATTACAGAAGGTGTCTCTGCGCATTTACTTGACAAACACAAATTCACACACACACATATGCACACAAACATACACACACACTTGGACATGTACATGCCTGTTGCCACCCGGCTTGTCCATCGCACCACTGGAATATTGTGCACCATTCTACTGAAGGTGTTATGGGCTGTTATCAGCAAGACCATTCCATGGATGGCTGCCCTAATTGAGAATAATGAGGGTCACATTGAACATATGGTCGCTGTTGTGTCCCCTTTCCCCCCTTCTTCTCTCCTTCTCTCTCTCTTTCTGTCTCTCCCCAACTCCCCCCGACAAAATGTTCAGTCAAACTTTGCCTCAGCAAGGCAAAGATCTGTGTGACCAGTGGAAAGAAAAAGGACATCATCAAAGTTGTTCCCCTTTCCCTCTGACAAGTTAACGTCCACAACTAGCGAGAAGGGCACTGACCGTCCAGTCAGTCAGAGGCAAAACGCTACCCCCACGGGGACAAACGGCGGTGGGAGGAATACTGGCCTAAGCATTGTGCTTATATCAAGCTTCTTTGTTCTACATGCGGATGTGGATATTTTCTCTTTGTTACCAAGGTCCCTGCTGTCACTGAGAGTTTAAGAACAGACAAGCCAGCATATTTTTAAACATCATACGCCTCGCAGACGGACACCCACCAATATGCTGATCGTGATTTAACCGCCATGTGTGTAATATAAAACAAAAAAAAAAACTGAATATGAGTTGACCATAAGTTAGAACGCATCCACAGCATTTTTCTGCTGTCTATGAACCAGAGCTGCGGGAAGGACATGATTCAGTGTGGAAAAAAAAATTGATGTCAGCCGGATTCAGTAACTAGGTGTAGTGTTCTCAAAGCAGTTATATGATATAGCTGGATTTCAGAATAAATCTTAGTAGCTTGCCACTATCATGTCATGTCTTTCGTCATTTAATATGTCTGCACAGGAGATATCTAGTGTACGCAGTTAAACGCGGTCTAATACTGAAATGGAAATCCTGGAGCACTTCCAGGTAATAACAACATTGTGACCACAGAAAAATGAATCTTCCGAGAAATCTCGCATGCTTACTTTACAGTAAAAATTGTCTGCCCTCTTCCCTATGGAAAGAGCTCCGAGCGCTTCATTAATTGCATGAACACTCTGAAGTTATATATTTTCCGAGAAGTTGTCATGCTCCCTCAGATATGTCAGTATTTAACTGAAATAAAGACAGCAACTGCCAAAACAGTTGACTTGCCTACTGGCAGTGCTTAACACAATGGAATAATTGCATTAACATTTGTTGATGTTAAATAATGGTGCGCTTGTTTACATGGCACATCCCTGTTGCAATGTCATCCTCAGGAACTCACTTTTGTAGGAAATACTGTGCTTCTCTCTTTACATAGGAAACATGCTGATTGGATTTAGATGTGACAATAAAGTCGCTTTATGAGCCCTCTGCCAAACTGTGAATTGATTTGCCGGCATCTCAGTTTCTTGTGTAATAACCTTAGGAGGCCAAATTTATGGCTGAGTGTGACCCAGATGCATTGTCACTGGGCTGCATACTGTAGCCCTTGAATGCAGCCATCACTCTCTGGTTTCATGTAGAGACAGGTGTAGTCTCTTCGCCTGATGATATACGAAACACATGTGTATGATATGGACACATGCATTTATGCACTGACATAGTAGAATGTTTAAGTATAAAGACTGTACTGATGTCTAACATAGGTGCCGCATTTTCCTAGATGACGTAAAATGTATTTTCATGATGATGGAAAATAAATCTCTAACTGCGTGTTTACACCTGATATCCACGGCATATGTGTTTGATGTAAAGAAAAATCCCACCATGTCATGAAATGTAAAATGAAAGTAATCGACTGTTCGGGTCTTCTTTTACAGATGCTGTTAAGAATAAACTTTAACTGCCAATATGATGAAGTTTATATTTTACGAAAGGTTTCTCCAAAATGTTCATGACACATGCATGACAAATAGAGACTCAATTTGTGTTTATTCCTACATGCACTGCTAAGACTATCTAGTTCTCTTTTGGTTACCATTGCACTTTTAGTTTTAGAGGGAAATGATATGGGAATGCTGGGATCAACACAAGCCAAGACATAAAATCTCTGTATCATAAGATAGATGCTACTCAGTCCATAAACTATTGCTACTGTATATTAGAGCTGTATTGAGAAAATTTTGTCTTCATTTGTTTGACCTTCGAAATATAAATGTCCATACAGGCCCCCCAACCACTGCAGAAGCCAGCCGCTGACATTTCTCCACTTTGAAAACACAATGAAATCTGAATATTGCCTCGAATGAGTGGATGCCCGTAGGGAAATAATCCGGGGTCCCTGAATAGTCCCTAATTGAATTGTCTTATACTAAATAGAGTTTGCTCTAATGCATACTCTCATCGGAGAATATGACAGCCGGCGATGCTTCTCATATCTGCCTAAAAGAGCCCCCAGATCCAAGGACCTATTAACTGTATTACCCAACCCAATATCCCTGCCTAAACCCATTATCCTGAACCCATTGTGTATTTTTGTCACTACATCTTTGCTCAAAATCCGAACCAGCCTGTGATGGATGCTTAACAAGACTACACTTTTATCACATATTCTGCTGACCTTCAACAAATTGCCTTGCAACTTTTCTCCCAAGATGAATGTGACAGAGCCATGTTTTTAACTGCAGGATCCAGGGTGAAGAAAGGGGCTGTTTTAGTTTTTCCATGCTTGTGGGTCCTAACCTTCCTTTGAACCCACGCCAAGCTGTTTCTGTGAGGTAGGATGTCCTTCTCAGTCATGTACATATGGTGCTGAAACTGCAAAACTGTGAAGATAGTTCAGTCACATAGCCAAAGTAGAAGATAAACAAATGTCCTCCTCCTCCCTAAGGAGGAATTGGAGGGTTTCTTTTTTTTTTTTTCTTACCAAGCAGGGCTTGACAAAGAACAGGTTAAATACCTGCGTTGTTGTTTCTGGATCAGGAATGACACTTGGAAAAAGTTCATGGAAATAATAAATCTTTACATGCTGGAAGCCCCAAAACCCTTTGCTCTACTTCATCCTCACATGAGTCAAGCTCCTTCCAAACTTGTAAATCATTCCGGCTTACAACCCCCCACCACCACAATATGTAGCAAAGCACAATGTATTAGTTTCTTACTGTACCAAAGTAACTGCCACCGTTGGAGCAGGAGACTGCCTAATACGTTTTAATCACAAAGTTGTGCATGTCTCTAGCTTCGACAGTCTCTCTGTTTTTGCCCTGTATGTACACTGTTAGCACTAGCATTTGTAAGCATCTGTACATCAGTGAACACATTGGCAATTTTCACGAGTCGAAACTAATAACTAATAATGTTGTTTTTGGCTGTATAAGCAATAGCCTCTCATCCATATCTAGCAGGTTGGCTGCAAAACTTGCATTCCATAAGTATCTCCACCTTAGTTAGCTTTGGAGAGTTATTCCCTCTCTTTATCAGTGAGGACCTCTGTCTTATCATGACTAATGCTGGAAATTCCTTCCGGAGATAAGTAAAGGAGCTTAGGATTACCCTCTTGACTGAACATTGGAAAAGAGAGGAAGCGACGGAGAACGCACTACATGTTTGTTCATACGTGTGTGTGTGTGTGTGAGAGTAAGCGGGAACTGAAGAGAGGGTTCAGCCTGCTCCTCAGTATATTTTCTCAGTCTTCAGGCAATCTCACCATTAGTGTCAGACACTCAGATTATCCGACCAACGGAACAGGGATAAGTGGATTGATGAGGTGCTTCCATAGTCCCCGGCTGCTACAATGAAACAGGCTCTACACTCCTGAAGCAGCTATTTTCCTCAAGGAAGGGCAAAAATAATGAGCTACTTAACCAGACCATTCACTGCATTTCTGTCATATTACAGCTGGCTTGTTTGTTTATCCCAGACAGATCTATATTTCACTTTTTTTAATTGAATTACTGTGATACGAACTAAAAGCCCTCAGCCTAATAACATGCCAATTACAATGAAGACCTACTTAGAATAAATATGAATATAATTTAGCAATTTATTGCTTCAAATACAGCGGAGGCCTGGGTCCCTTGACACCCATTGATTAATAATTGGTTGTGCAGTCTTAAAGGCCAGTTAAGGAAAGCAATTTTACATCTTCACTTAGAAGCTGTAATGCCATTTGTCAGAGTGAGCATGCGGTCTTTACGTCTCTAGATGTAAATCAACAAGTAAATAGAATAGATATTCCGTGACATAATGTATGCCCATATTTAAGACATTGGACATTGTGATTGTGGAATTGATAGACCAACATACTCCACTGGAAGTTTTTTTTTTTTTTTTTTTGTGGTGGGCCCTTGATTACCTTGTGGCAATCTATTCGGAGCACTCAGCCTGATGATGCCTACAGTAACCATTTGCATTTCTTTGGCATTTGCATGGGTATGCTCTGAAAACCCATACAGTAATGAATCCTCACATTCTCAATTTATTAATGGAGCTGGGTTTTGCAGCTTGTCCAAATCTCGTAACATATGTTCTGTAAATATGCATTGATTCATTTTAGTCTTAGACAAATTACTATTAAAAAAAGTAAAGTGTGTGTATGTGTGGCTACTTAAGTAATGATCTTTATTCAGCAAAGTATTCACTTACTTGGTGCTCATAAACATAACATATAGGTATCCATACGGATGGATTTGCTGTAACTCTGTTAGATGCATTGCACATGTTGTGCTTGGCCCAGCAATAAAGAACTATTTCATAACACACCATTCTGAGGAAATTTATTAAAACAGTCAATATGTGTTTATCATTATTGATGTGAAAAAAGTAATGTTTCAATTACTGCACCTAAAAAATATTAGTAATCTGGATGTTTCTTCAGCTTTAGCTGGTTTTGCTTAAAGTTGCCCCCAATTATGCTTTTGTATAGTTTCTGGCATATCCATAGTGCTACTATGTTTACCAGAGATTCAAAGTGAGGTAAATGTATGTTTTAGTATCCCTATACATTGGTTTCCAGGGTTCTGAAATAGCCTCCTTCTGCAGAACGAAGCATTCAAAGAACCATGAGAACTCTTCAAACATGGGCTCTCTATAACATCACAGAGGATGGAATTTCCTTCTATGGTAATATTCTCCAAGCTGAGTGTGTCCACAGGGGGGGAGAGCTTCAGTTATACTTGGAAGTTCAGAGTAGATCTGCTAGTACCTCTTACAGAGAAGTTTGCTTCTCTTCAATGTCTTCAAAGAAATGTGTTTTTGGTTTTTGAAGGAAATTGGAATGACAATGGATTATTGGAAGCAGTTTGTTCGGCTTACACCAGACCAAACGAAACACTGAAGCTGTCTACAAGAAGGGCCAGAGCCACTTTTTCTTTCTGAGGAGGCTGAGTTCCTTTAACATCTGCTGGACAATGCTGAGGACGTTGCATGAGTCTTTGGTTGGCAGTGCTGTTACGTTTGGTGTTGTGTGCTGGGGCAGCAGGCTGAAGGCAAAGAACAGACTCAATAAACTGATTCGTAAGCCCAGTGTTGTTGGAGTGGCCCTACCAGTGGTTTCAGAGGAGGATGCTGGCCAAGGTACAGCACCTCTTGTTCATTGACTCCCACCCACTTCACGATGTGCTGCCTAAAGCAGCACTTTCAGCAATACACTAATTCCCCCAAGATGGACCACAGAGCACCACAGGAATTAATTCCTGCCTGTGGCCATCAGACTTTACAAGTTCTCCCTCAGAATGGCTGACAATCGGACTTAACCAAACTCCACAAGCTATCTTCACACACACACCATCACCATTTATTTTTGTCATAATTCATTGTGCAATGCTGCATAAATGTGCTTTGCCCATGTTTATATATGGCACCATTGTGAAACAATTAGAATATATCAGTAGAGTACAATGTGTGTAACATATGTAAATACATACATATACAAACCATTCCTAATTTATATATATATATATATATATATATATATATATATATATATATATATATATATATATATATATATATATATATATATATATATATATATATATATATATATATATATATATATATTTCTCTTAGTGCTGTTCTGTTGCCTGAAGCCTGTGGGTCTGAACCGCAAGTGACAAGTAAATCGTTTGTGTTGCATTGCCAACTGGCTTGTGTTTGCATCTTAGTGGAAATATCATATACACTTAAATGCTCTAGCTCATTTAGCTAAAAAAACAACAACAAAAAAAAAATACTCCATCCGCAAACAGCCTAGATTGTTAGCAACTATGGATTCAAAAATAGTTAGAAGATGGCATCATCATCGTTTTTCTGGTCCTTGGCCGCAGATATTTTCTGACTCGGTCAGCATTGTTGGGCATTACTTCTCCCCCTACTACCATGGGCGTGTATAGAAACACGGGCCCGTACAGTCACAATAAGGGACTGAAAGCTTACATAGTTAATAATGCTACACAATACCAAGACATGAGCGTTGTTTTCAACAAAAAAAGGTATATTGCTATAACCTCCATTGATGTGGTTTGTCGTGCTGTCCACTTTCATATTCTGAATCTGATTCTAGTTCAAATCACAGACTTGTAAATACAAGAGAAGAAGCATCAGTAACGTGACCCACGGGTTTCTGAAGAGCTGTTTTGAAGCCTCTTTTTTTCTTGAACACTTTTTTACCTTGTTGCAACATGATCATGCCCGCTGTATGTCTATCAAAGTTAGCTGTGGCTACCATCTCCATCACCTACTTCCTGCCGAAATAGCTACAAAGCTGCCGGAGACGATTACATCGGAATATCCAATTTCACATATTGTTTACGTGGCAAAATCGGAAATTACAGCTGTGTTTAACTAAAACTGGGTTAGTATAAACTGCTGATTTCTTCGCTTAGCTTTGTAGCCTGATAATTACTAATTACGGAAGTGATAATAACGAGCTATTGGCTTTACATAAATTTCCCTGACGTAGAACAGAAACATTCAACATTCTCAAAGCTATATATATATATATATATATATATATATATATATATATATATATATATATATATATATATATATATGTTTATTTCTGCTGTAAAGCTGTACATGTTAACACAAAGGTTTTGCTGGATCCAAAGGTACTCCAGAGCTACTTAAGGCAGTGAACAAAACTGTTCGACTCTTCTTCAGTGATTGCACATTCATGTTTAGTATCAGCTTGTTTGTGCTGACCTGAAAACATTTCCACTGATGGACAACTACTGCAAGCACAGAGGGAGTATTCCTGAATAGGACTTCATTTTGTCAATTTGCTTTTTGCTTAATGGTAAGGTTTCAGAGGAAATCTGCTATTTTCGAAAGAAGAACGGTTGACTGACTAGGCCTCATCCTGTTTAGCTGACTGTGAATGCATTAGGAAGATTTAGAAAATGTATGTCTCATAAATAAAATTCAACCGTTTGGAAAAAAAGAAAAAAATTACGCTTGGCTGCCATACATGGTGAGAATTATAAATCATGGGGTTAATCATTCCTCCAGTCTGCAGTGTGTAGTTTGTTTAAGGCTCTCCTCATTCACAGCATGTTAAAGATAGCAGCAATAACAGTTTTATTGGCTCAACGGTTAACAGCTCCCTTGTCCTCGAGCCATGGAGGATGAAGGAGAAAACTGTTGAAAAACTACCAAAGTGCATATAAAAGTTAACCACTTACCTTTTATAAATAGTAAACTTCTTCATTTTTATTTCTCACCGGTAGTGAAGTTGGAAACCTTTAAAGTGGGCAATTTATTCTTCATGAGTTAACAGCAAAGTAAATATCACTGCAAGCCTCATTTTGTCCTGAAAAACACTCCGTATAAGAGCGGTTGGCCTTCATTGTATGAGTCAAGTGCTGAGTTCATGACCAAATGATTGATCTAATCAGAGAAAGGGGATTTATGGTAAACACCCCACAATTTATAAGAGAGGGCTTTAAATCAGCAGGGGAAATTGCCTTTATAAATAAATGAAATGGAAATATCCCTTCCCATTTTAAGATGCAAACTCATCAAGGTCCTGTGACTATAGCTCACAACTCTAGTCACAAGTTGACATAAGGATTTTTACTCCCGATTTTGTCTTCATATAGTTAAAAGATAAATTTAAAAAAAGAAGTAAAATAGTAAGTCTAGCTGCATTAGTGCGAGTAAACAATAAAGACTTAGCCATATTATTCAAATGGCAAATAAGTTCACCAATGTAGTGTAAATGTCACCAGGTTTTCTGTTTAAATCCTTTTCTTTTAGTCTTAAAATAAACAATATTGTTGATTGGATAATGAGAAATACAGGGCACAGACACATAGACCAAGCTACTTCCTGTGCACCAAGCCAAACAGCAGAAAATGAGCCCCTCTCCTTGTTCCTCTGACCTTGTGTTTTCACCCAGTAGGCTCAGCTGTTAAACCCAACACCTATTGGATATCACACAAATCCTTAACAACCTTCCCAAGGCTGTGATAGGAAAATTATCATGCACATAACCATAATTCTAATTCCATTATTTGGAGCTGTGTTGTGGTTTAGCAGGTGGGAGTGAGATGTCTGACCTTGTTTAAACCCATAAATCTAATCTAATCATCCATCATCCAGTCAATTATTTGTCATTTGTGTTATGATCAACTGCTTCGGGGGTTGTGTTGTGTTTCCAGGTTTCCCCAACAGTCAATCTCAGTTTTCTCTTTGGGGACTAAGCTGTTGCCCTCAGCTCAGTCGGCTCACTGACATGAGATACTCTTTGTTCTACAAGAACAGTGAGTACTTCTGCTGTAATCCAGTAACAACTATAAATAATAATGATTAAAAAATCTGGACCGTTCATTCATGCTTTTACAACAAAATGCTTCTCAGTGAGGAGAAGCTTTAGCGTTTTATCAGACACTAAAGCTTATGTGGATGTTGAGATAATAGAGAAATATTTAGTAAAATGGAGAGGCCCGGGTTTTGGATTCAGTTTCCTGCAGAACTAACTCAAAGGCTTTTTTAAAATCTTGTATTTTTTTATTTTTTTATGGTCTCAACAATTCCTTGTCTCTTTTCATTGGTATCATCAAAGAAAGTGTACATTTTTAACTTATCAATCATCATCCTAATTTTATATGTATGCTTTACATCTCAATGGAAGAGCGATAAAAACGGGGAACTTTGCCAATTATAAAACTGTTCACTTCACTATTCTGAATAAAACCTGTCCCAGATTGTTTTACTGACACAAAGAGCTTTAGCGCGGTATGAACGATGGGAAACGAGGCATTAAGGAATGAATATAAACTGAATCGTGGTAATACTCAGGTGTACAATAGGGCAAGTTATACAAATGCTGAAGTTCAGTTCAGTTTCTGTCTTTTAATTCCTCCTTTATCTTTGTTCTTCCCAAGACTACCTCTCCGCTTCCTTCCTGTCACAGTGAAGGGGCATAATGGGCCTGAGAAGATCAACCTATCTAAAGAGGGATTTGGAACCTTTCACCTCTGAGAAATCCAGGCTGCAGAAAGCTCTGGGGTTCTATAAATGTGCAGAAGTGCACATTTTCAAGAGGTGTTAATAACCCTTTACCTGTTCTCGTCTGGAAAATCTCATTGGAATGTAAAAGGAAACAACAGACTCGGTTTTCTTTTTATAATTTAAAAGTATGATAGACTATAAATATACATCAGGACACGCAGACTCAATGATCAGCCTAGTTTGAGTAACACTGCATGGCTTCTAACTTTAACAAGCAGCTTATTGAGTATTTTGTAAGTCTAATCAGACGGGTTATGATAAACCCCTTTAGAACAGAAATGGGTTCTCTCTTCTTTTTCAGTGCAGTAAAATCCATAAATCCAATAGGAAAGCTGCGGGATGGAGACCCTTAAAAACATTACCGAAATCAGATTGTAGCCCTCATCCTACATGCGGAATGATGTTATGTTATGAGGAATTGATCAGTGTGTGTTGTTTGAAATAATTAGCAATGATTTTTGGGTGCATGGATGTGCACTTGTAGCATTTTCTCCATCTACCGTGGATCTGTTTAGGTTTTCTATTTTGCCACATAGTTTTCACTTGACAGTTTAAGCTGTGACAGCTGTGCTAGATGGATAATAGTATTTTGTTAATACTGACTTGAAGAGAAAATGGGGGGAACAAAAATATTCTTATATTTTCTTTTAATTTGAGTTGGATCATCTGTACGAACCTAAAATTCTTTTCACATCTGTATATGAGGACAACATTCTTCACGTTTACACATCCTTGCTTTAGATAATCGGTAAATATGTGCCTTGTACTCATTAATTTAATCAAAACGTTGTTGTAGCACAAAACTCAAAATCCTGCGTAAATCAGAAAAGCATCCCAGAAACAAGCAGGGTATGTTTTTATGTGTGTGTGTTTGTTTGATTAAAGCAGCAGAAGCTATGATACTGACAATCATTAATCATGATATACTAATTACCAGAAGGTCCTTTCATGTTTAGCTCAAAGATGAACTCCCTTGTCATTTGTTTGGATTTTCAAGGCAAAGGACAAACAAACTCTAATAAGGTCTGTCCCTTTCAAAGATAACTACTCATGTAAACACACTCCACAGATTCCAACTAGGTGTAAAGGCCATTTGGTGATGTTTTACTGTATATTTTAAAAGAAAATATTAATTATCCTGCGCTTGGTTTTTCTTAGTCTGCATGCTTTAATTAGTATCAAAGTGAATCTGAAAAGAAAACTAAAAAAGTATACTGTTATGATACTTTATCACATCTTTTGGCACATGTGTTGTTGATACCATAACCGATATTGAGTGACCATCGGTGGTGACTGAATAGTCCACATATACCTAAATAAATCTGATCACCTGTGTCCGATGCAATAAACTGAGGAAATGCATTTATGAAATAAGCTCTGATTTGTTGGCCGCATTTGCCAGATAGCCAAAGGCAACAAAGCAACATAAGCAAAGGTTGTAACGTTGTTTACCAAGACTCAATCAAATAAGAAATGACAAACCACACTGTCCGATTCTAAAAAATTACACTGAGCATGACTGTTAAATTGCCTTTATTGTTTGTTGGAGTTCCTTCTTTGTTGTTGGGAACTTTCTTTTTTTGGTGTGCCAGGGATAATTGGACGCAGCAATGTGGCTGATGATAGCCCAAAGCATTTGTATTTATTTATTTTGTGGATATTTTGAGCAAGAAGCTGGGACAGCTGTTAAGTGTGGTTTATATGTCAGAAATAGAGGGTCGAAATACAGTATTCTGTGGGTGTGAAAATGATTCACAAGTTGTTCATGTCATCATTTCTTCAAGTCAGAAATGATACATTAGTCATCTCCCTCTGAGCATTGTGAAAACATCTTGTGTTTTTGAAAAGGTAACTGTGTTATAAGATACAATGAGAAGAACATGAGATTTAGCCCCGACACTAACGCAGTATCAAGCAAGCTTTGGTAAGAGCAACAATAGCGAGACCTCCACAATATCAAATTTTAGAATCAGGGGTTTATGAGCAAAGCTTTCACTGGACAAGAGGACCTCGGGGCCTTATAGCCTGAAGAAAGGCAATTACTTGTGTAGGTATTATTGTGTGATGGATCCTATTTGTTGGTGACCTGAAAAACATGGACAACAATACACCATCTTTGTGGAAGCCAGTGGATATACTGCCGAAGGAGTGTCGGTTCTGAGTTGTATGTCATCTCAGTGCACGTTTTGGGGGGAAAAAATGAATATAGAAAAGCTAAAACAGATATTTAGTAGGAAGCAATGATTTGAAATGTGAAGGCAGACGAAGTAAGGTAATGTGCACATGACATGAAAATTCAATTTAACAGAACAATATTGCAAACAGCCATTTGTGTCTTCATATTAATATTACATGAATGAGAATATTTCCCTCTATATGTTAAACTGGAATAGAACCAACACTTGCATTAGACTGAGCTGGGAATCGTACAATAGTTTCAGTAGATTTTTACAGCCTTAATTTGGGCCACTTGGATAATCAAAAGGGAGAATGCGAGTACATTTGTGATGCATGATGTGGATATATGAAACGACCTAGAAAATTGATGGCCACGTTTGTTTTGGGATATTTCAGGAGGTTCAAGGTGAAGACATGGAGCAGATGGAGGTGATAAGAAAGCTGTGCGAAGGTTGAAACAAACGAGAGACATCTTGCCAGAGAGCGACTGTCACTTTTCAACACACTGGATCAGGCAAGACAAGGGCAGCCCCACAGGGGGGGCCTAATGCTCACTACTCTCTTGCACCCTTCATTTCTCTTCATCATGAAGCAGAGTGCTGGTTTCTGTCATGTAGATGGCTGTTTATTCCACTGAACTGTTCTGGGTTGGAGTCAGCAGGTAAACGTACAGAATTTACTAAACCAGTTAAAGATTAAGGATATAGTATTTTGTTTTATTTTACTTCATTTAGCCCCATTTACTCAACACTGGCGTATATTATATTTATCATTAGAATGACCATGATTTCACTACACACATTCACACATCAGGTTGCATCTTTTGATGCTTTTTTCATTGATTTTCTTTCTGTCGAATAAAAATATTATAATAAACAAGAAGGCTCTGCTGCTTCATCTCCCATTCAACTCAGGTGTATTTTGTTTTAAAATTCATTTCTTTGAATGTTTGGGTAGATTACCTGGTTAGATTTAATTGTTAGTAACAAGGAAATTGTCACGGCTTATAGCTAATCCATTCAGATATGAGGCGCAGTTTAGAAAAGTCACAGAAAACCCAAGCTTTGTTTTCTGTCCCTGAGATTTTTCTAAAAAGCTGACAAGTTAATATACACAGTGTTCATGTGATAACAATGTGAGTGTCAAATCAGACTTAAGAGGTAAATATTCAAAAAGACGAAACTCCAGCTTTTAATGGGAAACGTGTGCATATGTTACATGCTATCTTAAAGGAACAAAATAAACTGTCTCACAGTGTTTCCTGCATGTTAGAACTCTAAATAAATAAATAAAGCACAATATATCTCCATTTGCATGAATGAAAATGGTTTATTCAATGTAAAAGAACTGTCTAACACAGTAATTCAAAAACACATGCTGTGTGCAGAACTCTGCAAGAGCAGACAAGTGCCTTCTTCACTCTGTCGCATGTTTTGAAGCACCTTTTTTCCCTGACCAGTTGATCCGGTCTCATCCAGGGCCATCTCTGTCATTGTACACTTTATGTAATATGTCCCAACACAGCACCTGGGGATCTGGCTCTGCTAACACCTGGTACACGCATCTACGCACACTCACACACACAAGCGCAGAACCTCCCATCAGTTCCCCGGGTCCTGCAGGATAGAATAACACCCTGTGGAGCTGCTCTTTTACCACCTGGGTCCCCTCCTCTCTTCCCCTGCACCATCCCTCTGCAACACGGTCATGTCACTGCCAATCAGGCCTTCCTGTCACTGCACCGTGGTGTGCGTGTATGTAAGGCAATTGCAGTGCCTCACCCCTGGAGTGGACACGGAGAGGCAGAGTGATGGAGGCTGCCACCTAACAGCCTCTAATAGGACCTGACACAACGTTACACACAGTTACAATCTCTGTGCTGCCCAGCTGAGTTTGGGTTAGGATAGGACAGGCGAGGTGGGGGATGAGGAAGGCGGGGGTTTGAGTGGGGAGTATGTGCCACAGGAAAGCGCATCAAATATGAGACAAGCACATATCAGAGAGCGTGCACATTGCACATGACATTAATACAGTTTCACCACTCCTCATAAAGAAAATAAATGTTAAATGAAAATGTCATCTTTATAACAGCGATTTTTGGTGTTATCCATTTCTTTTAAACCACATTTTGGCCTAATTTATGTTTTACAATAAACTTCATTTAACAATAACCTTTCAATTGACCCCAATTTTTTTTGTGTGTCTTTTTTCAGAGAAGTAACTCATACAACCATTTCCTCAATCCAGCCTAATTTATTTCCATCTAATTTTATATAAACATACTCAAACTTTTTTTTTTCTTTTTTCTTTTCAATCTTTAGGATGAAACCATTAGTCCTGAACGCTTCAAACAAGGCAGGGCGAAGGGCTTAAGTGAAGATGACCCATGCTGCCTGTCTTTCTATGCCAACTGACACTGTTTGTGACCCCTGAGCAGATGTTCCTTGTAATAATCTGCAGTTGAGAGAGGCATGCACGCCAGGTGGAGATCCTGGGGTCCTCTCCCAAACGATTTCCCCTGTATAAAACAAAAGGAGCTTTGAGGGATCAGCTTTCTGCGACACAAAGATCGGGGTGTAAGGGCCTGCAGAAGGGAGTACTTTTAATACAATTAGAGGTCTTTAGAGACATACAGCAGGGCTAAGCAGGGCACTGACGGACTGACTGACTGTTGGCTTGACTTGGCAAAACAAAGACAAGGATGTTTAAGCGGGCACAAACAGGCTTTTAAAATGACACAAACTGCACTGTTGTGGCAGGTGTTGAGGTAAGAGGAAATAAAGAGATGGAAAATGAGAGCTGTTGGAAGATATGTCATAATATCTGTAAAACTATCTGGATCTGGTTTTAGTTTGGGAGGGTGGGGAGAGACAGGGAGAGGCTTGGCAGAGGAAGAGAGTCAGTAAGTCAAAGACAGGAGAGAGAGAGAGAGAGACTCAGGGACTGGAGCCGCCTGAACCAAAGTCCCCTAAGCAAGGGCACAGCTCCTGTTACCGCCTGCTAATGGAGTGGGGCTATTTCAGTAGCATTGATTGACTGCTTTCTTCCTCTGAGCAAGCAACTTTCTCATATCTGGGGGAAAATGGATCATAAGCACCCCAGCAGACGAGAGCGGGCTGGCAGAGAGGAGAGGATGATCCTGGCGGGACGAACACCCCTCTGTCTTCGCCCTTATCCTTACCCTCACTCTCCTTCTCCCTCTCTATGTATGGCAGGTTGACGTGGAGGTGGGTTGGATGGGCTGTGGAGGTACAGGGAAGATGATGTGAAATTCCTCCTGAGACCTTTAGGGGGTGCAGTCATTCCACTTTGAAACATAACAAGGCTCCCTAACTGTCAAATGCAAATCCTTCATGGCTGATCGTTTTCATTGTGGGGAGAAGGGGTAAGACTGAGGTAACTTTGACAGATTTCCAGAATAAGAAATGGGACAGGACATGAGAATTAATCTGACAGGAATACACAGCTGATTTGATACCAGTGTGGAGCTGGATTAGCAGGTCACCAGCAGTTTTGGTCCCACGTTAATGATGGACACTTAATTAATTTGACAGAGTGGGATGAGTAAGAGTGAAATTCCCCACTAGTGATGAACGGATAGCTTTTGTTTTTACTGGAGTTTCTCTCTGAATGAGAAAGTAACAGACAGTCATAATTAATGTTGTACTAAAACATGAGTGTGCATGTTAAAAAAAACAAAAAAAACCCAACTTACACCTTTGCCAAAAAAAAAAAAAGAAATCAATTAAAAATAAATTACAGTTCTAAAAACAGAAGGAGAAGAAAAAAAATAATCAAACCTTAAATTGGTCAGTATAAAGACAAAAATAGACGCACAAACCTTAGCACTCGATAATGTCTTTAGACATCTGCTAATCCGCTTTCATTGGCTTTCCAACCCCGAGGCATGCAGCTGAATGTGCGTACGTGAGTGTGTGAGTGTGTGTGTGTGTGTGTGTGTGTGTGCGTGTGTGTGTGTGTGTGTGTGAGTGTGAGTGTGTGTGTGGAGGGGTCTGAATTTGTGGCGAATGCTTAATTATCTGATTATATATGTTTTTTTCTCGTCCATCCCTCTAGAGAAAAGCGCAAAGTACAGAGAGCCCAGCTTCAGACACGCCAGCTGTGAACCTCCTCACTCCCTGTAAAGGTCCACATCACATCCGTTTCCCGTTCGTTATCTGTCATTTAAGTCATACTCCGTGTATCTGTTTCGTCTGCAAACCACTTCCACCACAGTCTTTACAGACTGTCTGACTCTTGCCGAAGCTTAATGTCAAAGTTGAAGATGCCTTTAAATGTAGGAAGTTAATTTGTGTTTGACAAGATCAATGATGTAAGGCTCAGGATTAATGGAAACAAACATGAAAATAAGCTTTATTCTTACTGACAGATAGTCAGAAATTCAATAATATTCAGTTGTCTATTTGATCTGTTTATTGTCACTCGTCCTTTTCTTTCTATTTAGACAAAATTAATTCATTATTTTAACAGGAAAAAGTAATTATATTTCAGCAATATGAAGGAGAGAGAGAAGGGGAAAAAAACATCTTAAAAGAAAGCTGGCTGTATCTGGTGGACTGTATAAAAAAATGTGACTGAGGAGTCATCAAAACATTTCCCTGAAGTTGAAATTGTATTTTTATAAGCTCAGACAACCACAGCAAATAGCTGTGGTGATTTTGATAAACCAGTTAGCAAGTGTGGATCAAACCGTTCAAGATTTCAAAGGTGTGGCTTTGAATTCAGCCCTACACCCCTTCAGAAAACTTTCTTCTTTATTTTCAAATTCACTTTTTCACTGTTAGGCATTACTTAAAAAAAAAAAAAAAAAAAAAAAAAGGACATATACATTTCTGTGTCAATAGCTGTGGTTTTTAAATCATCTTGCCCCCCTCTGAATATGCGGTGTTCTTATCCTGCTCTGGAAAGGGACGTGCTTAATAGGCTTCAACTACTATTGCCTTTGATCAAGTTTAAAGAGGAGCAAAAAGGGCTCTGTAGCTAATGCTGATCCCCATGGCTCTTCTTCACACCCTGTGTGCTCTCCTGCCTGTACATTCGCGCACACAGACGTGCACACACGCAGCCCACTCCACCCCTCGCACAGGAGCGCTCGCTCCAACACACATATAACCCCACCAACCGTGAGCAAATGGCCAACCAAGGTGACTCTATCGATCTCCTAAACAAGAGCACAAGAGACACGCAGAGGAAGACGGGCTTTGAAAGTGCGTTTCCAAATGGAGACTGAGTGGGTTAAGGTTTTTGATTTCTGTCCGTGGCTCGTGTTAGATCTAAACATCTACTGTAACGTAACACTTTTTTTTTTTTTTTTTTTATGAATCTTGCAGGTGTCAAAACACACAACGCGAGCGGTTTACATTCCTGATACATAAAGCAAATTCCTTCATTAACAGAAAATAAGAAGATTTGACTCGTAATTGTGTTCAAATATTTCCATGTTCATTCTTTTACAGTCCGTTAGGCATAAATGATAAACAATATATCTTTATCTGTGTTATTTAGATGTAATGAATGTTTATTCGGGTTTGTCTGCTTTTGTAATTCATTTATGTTTTATTGAGTTTAATATACAATCAACATAAAGATAGTACTGTCCTCCCTGACTTAATGGCTGTTTTGTCAATTTGAGTCCACATTATACAGAACCCACAAAGAAACATACAAGCCATCATGCTCATCCAGGAGGAAATCAATAGTAACCTGCTCTTCTCTGGACATACTTTAGTTTAGGTCAGCACTTGATTCTTCAAACATGTAAATTGATTGTCTGTCTGACATTGAAAATTGCTTTAATGGTCGTCTTTACAAATGTGTTTTGTATTGATTGCAGAAGATTTTGTGTTGCTTTTGAGCACTTTTTTTTGTGAAAGTTCAGATGATTGCTGTGCGTATGATTGTATTAGTTAAAAAGAAGTAAATAAAGTGATAGGCTATTAATATTTTGGTCAATGATGTAAAATGTTTTAATGATTTTTTTTTTAATGCAACTCTTTTTAATTTCCTTTTGACAGAACATTTTACGAATATGAATTAACATTCATTTTAAAGGTGTTTAATGAGTCATTTAAGGTTTTTTTTTGTTTTTTTTGGCAGCTGAATTTTTCATAACTCGACATTCCTACCACATAAAAAAACAGTTTTACCAAACTAGAATATAAAAGTTTGTATCGAGCCCTTTCTGTCCTCGTCGTTCATTGTCTTCCATCCATCCATCCCTCTCCTGGCTGCCACTGCTTTTTTTGCGGCCGAGTTGTGCGCCGCTTTATTCGGAGTCCTTCTGTGAGATGAAAATAGAGGACGAGAGACAGCGAGTGAAAGAAAGGGAGAGCGAGTGGCAGGGTGAGTGGGATAGACAGGGGAGAGGAGAGTCTCCAGGGGAAGTGAATGGTTGGAATGCACGTTTGGGCTCAGTGAATAAGCTGCACACTGGGTTGGGGGGTACTGCAGGTATTGTGTTGAGGCAGCAGGGGTCATAGTGGCTGTGACTGACACCAAAACAACATTTCATGGCAGACAACACTGTTTAAAGGCCGTCAGCAGACCTCTACACGCCGACCACACCTTGAGCATCAACCGTCATTTCATTTTTCGGTGAATCTTGTTTATCTGACCATTGTTTTTGCTTCCCTGCTTTCTTTTTTGCCTTGTGGGAATAAATAATTGACAAAACACCTTTGTACAGAAGGTTTGAGAGGAGCTTTCCCCACATTTACTTATACATACACTCCTTTCATCTGGTAATTTGTTCATCGTCTGTAGGAAGCTCATCATCTATAAGAGAGACAAACACAATAGTCACACAAAATTAGATTTAAAATAAAACATCCTTCTCTTGAGTTGACATCTTCTCTGTGAGAGTAACCATATTCCTTATTGGAGCTCCATAAAGTTACATTTTTCCTGGGGCAGCTGTCACAACTAGAGTTACTTGCATTATATTTTTGTTTAGTTGTGCTGATAAACTAATAAAGAATTCTGAATATATAAGGGTATCAATAAAACACAATGATGGCATGTCTGTCACCATATTAATGATATTTTCTGAAGAAGCAGCCACGGTGCAGGACTGTGAAATACGGCAGACGAAACAACATCCCTGTGAGCCGCAAGTTTCCATTGCTTCCTATCTGCTCTTATCAATTCTCTTTAACAATGAGCCAGGCGGCTGATAGCATAATTAGACAGCTAACATCTATTTCAGGACTTTATTGAGTATTCTAATTAGCACCAGATTAATGGGCAGTGACGGCTGAGCTACAGAACACCAACACCAGTGACCTCCTGTTACCTTCAGCTGTGCACCGCCCAGGGGCGAGGATGAGGGTGAAGTGGGGGGTTGTAGTCTGGAAGTGGAGTCTGCATGCTTCTCTGAGAGTGTGTGTCTGCGTGGATTAAAGTAATGTTGTTGTTGTTTTTTTGGGGTTTTTTTGTTTTTTTTTTTGTGAATTTAGGGGAGCATTTTATGTGAGGGTGCGTTTGATATTGTTTTAAAAGTTGGCATCGGAAGAGAAAAGGTTTCAAGGCCAGTCTGGGGTTAGGCCAATCCATGTGTGAGGGTTTGGAAGGCAGTGTACCCTCAGGTCCTTTAGAGACATTGTGAGGGATTGAAAGTCTCACCCCGGGGGTGCCGAAGCACTAATTCTAATTATCACCAGATTACAGAGATAATGGGAGACCCTGCTGTCAAGAATCTAACACCCCTCTCTAAAACTGATTCTCTACTGCTCTTTCTCCTTCATATATCCATTTTACAGCCCAGCAGTCACTAAGGTTGGTAAATGCTAGAGAAAGTGTGAAGGCAGAGAATGAGGTGCAGAGTGAGGAGTTCTCAGAGTATTAGAGAGGGAGAGTGGGTGAGGAGATTGAAAGAAGACCAGAATTGGCAGGAGGGTGAACGTGAGTGAAAAGGAGTTAAAGAGGGTTAGAAAGATATAGAGAACGATTTACTGATGAAGGGAGACTGCAAGGAGAGAGAGGTGAATAAGTGCAGAGAGGACAGAAGAGACGAATTCTTCCTCCTTTACCTTTCAAACATTGTGCAAACACACCAAAAGAGTATTTGGTGCCATCCAGCTAAAAGTAACTCAAACAAGAGTCACGCTCTTTTGTTGTCTGCCTGCTTCACACAGATATTATGCTCAATTTATATAGAAATAGAATGACGATCAAACCAAGTCAATGCATAACTTTGCAAAAACTGACAAACAGGATCCCTTATTGATGATGTAAAACAGATTCCTTCGAAACCTCTATATATTAGTCATTGTCAAAAACATAAGTAACTCTCAAAGTTTAGCGTAACGTAGGTTGGGCTGAAGCTCTGTTTTCCTGACTTTTCCTTCCTTTATAGAAGCATGGGAATTTGACCTATACGAGGACACTTAGGAACCTCTAAATATATACGTATAACAATCAGAAAACAAGCCACACCTTGTTTAGAGAAGATATATTACCCATGATGTTTGTCTTTATCATTCCAAAGAAATCACAGACATTTAGGAGAAATTGTAGGTAACAGGTGTCCAAAGCTCATGTAGAAATAGATGAGACAAAAAAAAAAGCTAAAACAGCCATCTAATGTACACTTTTCTTTCTCTCTCTCTTTTTTTCTAACATTGATTTAACTCTTACAACCACTAAAACCAAACAAAAAGCAAATTAAAATATCTGTGTTTGCTTTATTATATTGGAAAAACATAGACGTAAAGTACTTGGGAACTGGATGTGCAGTTTCCAACGATGGAAGTATTTTGCAATATGTTCTCAAAGCATCTGAGGAATAAGGTCAGTGAGCGTCTCACTGTGAAGCAGCACGTAAACTGAGTCTGTGCCAAATGGCCTACACCACACTGTTCTGCCAGTCTGTTGGAGTTTGGCTCTAAAATGCACCCGCAGACATCTTCAGACCTGTGGTGGAATGGTTTATCACTGCACACCAACAGATTTCAACAGATTCTTGTCGTTTTCATTTTAATAATCTCGCCAACTGGTCCTTGCACTTTTTTTGAAAAAAAAAACAACAAAAAACACTTTTCACCATAAGAAAGGCGGTATGGAATCAGCGTTTGTGTCCAGTCTATTTCCTCTACTGTACAAAAGTAAAGGACTTAAAGTGAGGGCCATATCAAATAGAATTATTGAAAGCATGAAGTCAAATGTCAAGAGTTGTTCACTCACTTTAAATGACTCTTCATCACCCTGATGGATTTACTGGGAGGGAGAATCCTGTTTTTATTCTCAAATGAATCTGTTCTGGACTCTGATAGGGGCCATAAAGAATGACATATTTATCTTCGGGCTAGGTGGTTTGACAAGGACAGCCACAGTGAGTTATGGCAGAACACAGGATGGAGGCTTCAGTGGAGACTTGGCTTCACTGAATGCTTTACCAGTCCGCGGCTCTACTACATCCAAATAGACCGGTCTTTACACAGCATTATTGGATATTTTGATGTTTACATAAACCATGGAATCAGAATAGCATTTGAAAAGTTGTGAATATAATAAAAATGAGACCAAACGTTTTTTTTCCCCTTAAAATATCATACTTAATATCGAAATATTACACACTGTCATACTTTCATCTTGAGGCCATTGTGCTTTTGTGAAATACCGTGACAACATAATCCCACTGTACAGACTCCCCCTCCTCTTTCCAAGCCTTAATAGTAACAAGCACCATTAAAATTTATCAGCCACTATTTTATTGCAACCTCTTTCATAAATCTTATTGATGATGGCAGTATATAACTGTTTGTAGTTTATTATACATTTTATATTGTTATTTCCTTATAGGGCACAATTCTGCTATGTGCCCTTCCATAAATCAACTCTCCCTAATTAACTGAGCTACTGAGAAACAACTAGTTGCATTTAGAGAATTAACTATTGAATATGTGTGTTCTTGAAAACCCCGGTCCACTTAATATCAAGGAAATGTTTCACTTTCCTGTATTAGTGAAACCACCACAATGTCCAATGTCAGGACCACAAAACACACATTGATAAAAAAAAATCAAAAACATCTAGAATATACTTTTTCGTCTGGCTACTATAATACACATTTCTATTAAACTCTATCAGACTCTTTTACACACTGAATTTTGAAATAGCTATTTTTGTCAACCTCCGACACTACTCTATGTTGCAGAGATCATGCATGCGCAGTTCAGGTTTGCCACGTTGTCCTCTGCATTGAAGTTTCTTCAGATTCGTTGAATAGTTTAATGACTGTACTGTACGCACTATCGAATTTTTAATATTCATTCCAACTCTTCTTTTATAGATTTTCCAATCTTTGCCAGGAGATGTTGCATACCTGAAATGCAAAAATGAATTGAAACTAACAAATGTAGCCGGTGAGATAAAAAGGTAAAATATCAGGAGTTAAGACTCCTCTCAACTTCGCACAACTATGCATGTGGCCTCTTTCCTGGACCTCCGTTATTGTTGGCAGTTTTGCTTGTGCAGTGTCATTTGTGTAGCTCTGTAGTAACACTATCAAACAGAAGGTGGCAGTACTGTAGCTTGCAATGCTGAACTTCCATTCGTGTACTTCCTTTTTGTAGCTCAAACGTGGCAAGCGGCAACCATCTAACTTCAGAGTTGAGACTTGTAAGCAACTAAGATTCGTTGCAGTTCCTTGACTGACCGATAGAGGCTGGCTCCAAAAGCAAGTCAATTTCCATTGACACCCAACTTTAGAGCAAAAATAAATATATTTACAGCATGGTTCAAAAAAAAGTTAGTTCACATCCATGTTAGCTCTGAGGGGACAGATTTTTCGTACAACGCCAGGAGAATCTATATAAAGTAATGCATTTACTTCTAATATGATTGATTGACAGTCAGTTCAGCCAATGGCTAGCCACTATTGCTTCCTCATCCGCAATCATCATGACATCGCAAAACAATTACTCGTTTGTACGAACCCAGCCTCAGCTAAACGTGACAGTGTTTATTGATTTCAACACCCGTAACATGTTAAGCGATATATTCTGCTGTAAACATCTCCCAGCAGCTCTGGAGAGCAGGGATCTCCTGAAGGTGCTGGTAGACAAAGCTAACTTTGATTGACATACGGTTTGGCATGTTGTATGTATGCTGCAGTGGAGAACACTACTCTCCGTACCTCTCCACAAATGTTTCTACGCGCTGGGTTTAATCATAGCAAATATGTTTGGTTCGCTTGGTATCACCGTTCCTTTTCGACTTTGTATTACCTACTACTAGTTCTTCCTTGTCCTTGCCAAACCAGGTAAAGTGATACAATTGCTGCAATTTCATTAAAAAGTGATGATGCTTAATCTTTATCGGCTCCATTTTAAGTTTGTTTTTTTTGCTGTTTATGCAAAGGAAGTAAACAAATAGGCTCAACGATGCAAGCTTTGAGATGACATTTGCAATTTTGTGCTATATAAATAAAGCTGAATTAAACTGAATTAAACTGAATTGAATTGAATTGAATTGAATTGAATTGAATTGAATTGAATTGAATTGAATTGAATTGAATTGAATTGCAAGCCACAATACGGCAGAAAAGAACCCACCCTGTCACCTAGTATTTGGTGGTTTAATTATATAGTGATAGAAACAACAGTGGACAAGTACTCACACCAACAACGACATAGGTCGGATACATAGGCGAGATGTGTAGTTGCCGTGTAGAAGCATAACCCAGACTTAAGTGGCGATAAACATAAATGTAGTAGGCTATAGTTTAGCTTAAAGTCAACCGTAAACAACAAGAAGTTCAGTCCCCAACATATGAGTCTCAGCAATGTGCTGCAATCAGAATCCCTTCATTAAGCATTCTGTTGGAACTTTTTCTTTCACTGTCATTCTTTGTACAGTGGATAAACCTGTAATTGCTGCCCTATAACTGTTCTCATAGTGGCGAGACAGAAATGGGGGAAATTGACTTTCTCGTTGTGGCTCATGCTTCAGAAGAACGGTGTTTGTCATTTATGTATATATTTCAAAGGACTGCTCCTGTAAAGCAATCCAGTAGCATTCTTTCCCTTCTTTATTTGTTCTGTGGGACTTCTGTGTTGTCTGCTGTGGCATGTGGAGCTTGAGCTGGGGAGTTAAATGGATTAATTACCTTTAAGGCCTTTTTGCGTCTTTTATTTCACAGACAGACTCACTGGGGGCTTTTGAAATACCCCGTACCCACCATTCCTAATGACATAATCACGTAATTAGGTGATTTTTAAATTGAATCGCCACATAAGTAGGGGGTTAATTTTCCTTCCAGCCTATTCATCTGATTTGTTGGGTCACTAGCTCCTACAGAGTCAGTTCAGAGGCAGAGTAAAGGAGGTTGCATGTAAAAAAGACAGTATTAGACAGAAAGATTGTGCAGAAGAAAAATTAAGTAAAATATGACCGCATACGATTACAGTAAGTAACCTACTAAATGGTCTCACCTTATGGAAACATTTTTTCTGTGCTATTTTCAAGTATACATCATCTTATCATGTCGCAACTGTGAAAGTTCTCAAAGCACATTTTCTATTTCCCGTTTGAAATTTATTTGGTTTATGACTGGTCGTCTTTTTTTGTGGATGAATGCCTAGGATTTACCTGTAAAGACAAGAACAAAAGCAAAGAGGATTTTGGTTTGAAACCAGGTTTTTGACCAAATTGTAGAAGACTAAACTTGTTTTTCTCATTTTTCATTATCACCCAAACATCTACTACAATCTTTAATGCATTTGCCTTTTGTTTGTAACAACAATAATAATGCAGAGAATATCCAGGCTATCCAGTTTCCTAGATAAAAGTATCTTGTTTCAAAATCAATCCCAATTCATAAAGAGACAGGAGGAGGTAAAGCATGGTTTTAAGAGCAGCAAGCCTCAAATAAAGATTTCCCCCATTCTTGAAAATTCTGTGGTGACACGGCTGAAAAGCTCTCCTCATTGACTCCAAACACAGGTCCAGTGCTCACGAACACATGGGCCCGAGTGGAACAGTCTAATATGTGACGTGAAACAAGAAGGTGTCCTTTCATTCAGTCCACTGTGGGCTTTTGTGAGAACAATCAACAGCTCCCCACAGCAAGACGGCGTGAGGAGCAATTCCTATCTCCTCTCAGCAACAGGAGGAAAAAAAAAAATCTGATAATTAAATGTGAGAAACAGCACAGAAAGAGAAAAAGGGGATGGACTTTTATGCCCGGCTACCTTCCTTAGGCTACCTGCTCAGGCGTGGAGCTAGTGAGTGAGCTAGCCATGGTGGTATATGGCAAGGGCCCTGCGGTGGGGGAAACGGTAACAGAGCAGACCGTGACAAAAACGACTGCACGGCCCCTCAATGCTCCACCTAGCAAACACAGACGGTTGTCAGGGACCGGCAAGTCAGGCATATCCTCTTCAAGTGGCACCACGTCCATCATAGCCCATTTTGAATAGGCCCTCTTGCTGTTTGCGTGGCCTGAGCTCCAATGATATGCCTCACTCTCCTCTGAAGCTCCATAGACTGGTTTCTCTGTCAGAGCAATGGGAGGAGAGGTGTTGAGTTGCCGCTATTGTTTGGGACAGATAATGGGAGAGAGAGGAAAGTGTTAAAAATGATTGTGTCTCTGTTGGGGCTCAGTGTCGAGATCTGTGGACTGAATCACATCATAATAAGGAAGTGAAGCGGAGCAGGTCGGCTTTTTTATTCTCCTTCAACAAGCCATAACGCGGTGGCCATGTTTTGGTCTTCTGGTCAAATATGTGGAAACTAGGAGGTCTCTGAGAAATTTAAGCAAATAAACATGTGAGAAACGTTACACACAATAACAATTTTCATGGCAAAAACAGATCAATTTACATTAGTTTCACATGAGATGTAGACACTTATGCATCTAGTCCAACTTTAAAATATCGCTTTCTCAGTTGTCCTTCAATAAACTATGAATAAAACAATAAATGATTTTCCTTTTAAATGTCATAGTTTATTCATAAACAGGTGGAATTTGTAAATGGGTATGCTTTATTTTGTTATCTGGGCATTGCTATTTGTTGTTCATTAGTGACTAACTGATTAGTTCCATTGTTAGTTGTCATTGTTGTAATAAATATACCAAATCTTTAATATTTGTGTGGCTTTTATGTGTTTGTGTGCACTGCATTTGTTTCTGGGTCTCACATGAATATAAATACCCTTGTTGAGGGTCAGTGAGAAGAGAGCTTTCTTCACTCTATTGACTGAAAATCTACTTGTCTCATCTCTCTAAGCAGATGTCTTTCCCCAAGCATCTGTTTGTATTAGTACTGTAATTGCTGGTGATAATAAGCCCATTGATTCAGTATCTAAGGAAATAGTCAATCAGGGCAGCCCATTCGTCTTACTTTTCTTGACAGTTTTCCCCTCTAGCTAAACAGACAGTGCCAGGGTCTGGGCTTTGTTGACTGGATTGGAAAAGCAGACTGTGGTTGGTTGGGAATAGCCAGCCTGTCGACTCTGAGTGAGTGATGGGGCCGGTGCAAACACACTAGTGACCCAATGGCCCTTACAGGAGGTCCAGGATGATAGATGTGTTGATTTGTTTATAGAAGGCAGAACCCATCCTCTATTCTTTTTCTCTGGTGTCTCACTCCTAAACTGTGTCCATTCTCTGCTTCTCTGTAACTTTTGTTACTGCCTCTCCTTCTGCCCTTTGCACCATTTAATCCCTGACTGTGCTTATCGTGTTCATCCTGAAAAGATGCAGCAAAACCAGCAAATAAAAAGTCTTAATAGGTTTGTTAGATGTAAACAAAGACAGTTAGTAATAAGAACTCAGCTCTTGTTATGTTTGATACGCTGCGGTGAAATCACTGAAATGCCCAAGCAGACAGTACCATCATCTAAAGTTCCATACAAATATATATAAATTATGTTATCGTTGTTGATGTGCAAGAATATATGTGTTCAAATCATTTCTTTGTTGTAGCAGAACAGGATCAATTTACCAAGAGGGGGAAAAAGTTGTAGTCAGTTAGTTTTATTTATGTGTGGACTTTACCATTTTGAAACTCACATGAACCAGTGTTACTCTTTTACATTTAACAGCCACTATTACTTTACATAAAAATATCAAGAGGTAAGCTAATTTCTTAAGTGAGAGTGTCCGATTCTGTTTGAAAAATAATATTAACAAAAAAACCTGTTAACATTGAGGTTCAGACAGAGAGCACATTATCTGGCCTGCAGTTAATATAGTCCCATTAGTTTCTCTCCATAAACCAGTAGCAATCTGAAAGGTGAGTGAATTTTAAATACCTTCAAAGGGTGGATTGAGAGTGAAAGTGAACCATGTCCTGCCTAGTTAATAATTGCCCCATTCAATGTGTTGCATCCAGCTCTACGACTTCAGAAGCTGTAATACTGTCAGAAATAAATCACTAAGCACTGGCTTAAACTAAATGTGTTCATTGGTTGGGGTTAAAGGTCAGAACCACCCATTACTGTGTACTGCCAACGGATCATTATTGCCATGTCAATGATGTTACAAATGAGACTTTGTGATGAATCTTTTCCCACGACTTTAAACAAACCGAACCTTAAATATGGGTGCATGTTAAAAATGTTCAGCTTTGCTTTGTCAAAAAAGTTAAAGAAACTCTAGCACATTACAGAAAGAAACAGGAATAATAAACCGAGACTTTTGTTTCAGTGAAATTCACAGTTGTGCAATACAAGTGTTGATTTAAAATATATTTGTATCTTCAGTAGCAAAAAAAAAAAAAAAAATGCAACATCTGTTTATCCAAGTTTTAAGGAATGAAGAAAGGTATAAATAGAATGAAGAAAGGTATATATATATATATATATATATATATATATATATATATATATATATATATATATATATATATATATATATATATATATATATATGTACATACACGCCTACTCTGACACAAGATGCAGGTGCACGCATGCAGTCGGGGGCTAGAAAGACGAGAAATAAATATTCTTTACAGTCTGTCACAGAGTCAGAAGCGAGTTTATGGTTAGCATGTCTTATTATGCACAGCATCTGAAAACTGTGGTAAATTAGCAAAACATATGGCGTCTTAATGACATCAATGAAGTGGCCATGAAAGCTGCCCAGGAGCAACTAATCTGTTTGATGCAGAGTGGTGTTGCTTGCTGTGCCCCTCTGTTTGCCCCTGACTGATATAAGCAGCCGACGCTACGTCCATTAAGATCAATACGCGAGCCATTATGATTGTAAAAAGTGCATTTACTGGGGTTGTCAGGCTCATTATAGCAAGCAGATGGCAGCCCTGAACTTGCAACACTATACAAGGAAAGCAGCGACAAGATTTTAAATTAAAATCTATATTATTTACAGTATCTTTAGCCAGTTGATTCAGTGGACGCACTACAAACGCTTTATACAATACAAGAATATGGCTATTGGACTGGATTTTTCTGTGTACAATTACTGTAAAGTTTTATGGTTCCAGTGTACTCACTCTAGGCTTTGATATTAGTTTTTACACCTGAAAAGGCAAAGCAGACACAGCAGACATACTATTATTTGTTGCATCAGTACACTGGGGCCAGGCCCTGCGAAAGCTTGTCCTTAACACTCACGGTTGAAAGTAAATGATTAGCACGTATAATACAGTAGGACCTTCATTAACTTGTGAAGTTTCCACAATGTGTTTTAAGAGGTGTTTCTCATTCACTTATTCACGCAGTTACTTGAATTAATATTACCTGATTTATACAAGCTTGTGCTTAATCCACAAACTCTGCACAGAACAGCCTCAGCTGGGATTTGAACCAATAATCTTCTGATTTAGCTGTTTTTTTTTTTTTAAACAAGAAACAAATTCAGGTGCTTCAGGTATAATTCGAATTCCACCACTAATCCGTCCTCCTCCCAAATAAGAACTTTTCACTTTTACAGGCGTCATTGTCATGTACCATAGTCAGCGACTGACTGCACATTCCCCAAATAAACTTAATTAGTTACTAAAAAATAAAGATCTGTGTACATTGAAGGATTTTGCACAATGTGTTGAAGTATATTGCTTAGAGAACAAAACAGTATGAACTTTCCGATAAATGAAGTGTCATTTGTTCAGGTTAAATGTTGTGCAGGGGATATTCCCAAACAATAAGATAATAAATTATAGGCCAGTAATGCTGTGGAAATATCACCACTACTGCATACATGAGTCATATTAAAATGTTTCACGTTATGTTAACAGTTACAGCATAACAAGTCCAGGATCTCCCAGCCAGATGATGCTGACAGATTTTACAAAGTCTAACGGACACTTCTCAAGGCTTCGGTCAGGGAAACTGGTCTGACACTCAGGGAAAGTTCACTCTAGTGTCAGTTTCTCATCACAGATTTCCTTCAAGGAGTAGTCATGCTTTTGTTCATCCTACTCCCTGTGTCTTTCCCTCTAGACACTCCAAATAAATGGCTAAAAAGAGATCTACTTAAAGCTGTCAGTGTCAGAGCCAACACCCGGGCCATTCCGCATGACCTACTCCCTGACCCTCTCTTTTCAGGGGTCACTTGTAGGCTGCCTCTGGTGGGAGTGCGGGGTAGTCATGCACTGAGCGACAATGTATAAACATATGACTCGGCCTTTTTCTCAGTCGCTCCCTCTCAACAGTTACTGAGGAGCAGCTCTGCTAGACTTTACAGTTTATCTCAATTTAAAGAACTTGCACTTTGATTAAAGAAGTAATGACGTTTGGTTTATGAAAGACACTGAATATTACAGCTCTGTAACCAAAGCATTTTTTTTTTTTTCCTGTGGTGGCGCCTGGTAGAGAATATATGTGGCTGAGGTGACTACTGTACTGACTACTAAACTACTGTTCATCTTGAAATCTTGAAGGTGTAATGGGAACACAAAAGAGAAGCAATAGTGCAAGACCAATTACTGAAGTGACCCGCTGAACTGACACGATGCTTACAGTGCATATTTTCTTTCTGAGTGTAGTTATAATTTTAACCATCACTAAGCGAGACACATTAATCCCCATAATTGGCAGAGATATTAGCCCACAATTACTGACCTCCTCTAATAAGAAATTTTGAAAATTCAGCCAGTTATAAATTTACAGATGCTAAATTATTCCATTGCTTTGTGGTAATCACAACAGTGGAGTCATAAGGCCTTGGCCCCGAAGCTATTTTAACATTAATGCCTTGCCTCTCATCAATATTAAAAGGGGCCTTTAGTAAGGGGATGGTTTATGTGTGTGGGAGGGTCTTAAGAGGGAAAAGTGAAAATGGCATGTGACCTGACTCTGATGCTCTGTAGATACATGACCGTAAACCAGACCGGCAATGCTCACACAAGCTTATGAGTTTAGATACTTGTGCTGCAGCCTTGTACATTAATTATACATGACAATGTGTTGTTTTAACCTTACTGGAACATTTTAAACTCTTCTGTTTATGTATAAACACCACAGTGTGTTTAATAGGGAGTAACCTGTAATTACTTACTGCGATAATGATGATGATGATGCATAATTTCATTATCATAAATCTGAATGAAATGTCGAGGCAAAGGCCAATAACCCAAAAGATGTAAATGCAGAAGAAAATGAACAAGACGATGAATAATAACATAAAAGAGAAGAGATGAAGGAAAAGAGTAGGGAGAGGATGCCGGTTGGCCACGAGTGAGGGGGCCTGAGTTTGACAGATGCTTTCAGTGATGACCATCTGCCCCGAACAGCAGAGGTGCTGAACTGCAGGTTTTAAAGCTGCTCCTTCCAACAGCTCCAAATGAAGCAAAGGAGGGGACCTCTGGACAAAAGGTTGTGCTGAGAGAGGAGAGAGGGCCACGCCACCGCTGTACAACTTTAATTTATGATGGATGAGATTGGAGGAAAGGTCAGGTGGTGATAAATATGAGAGCGTTTGTCCCGGGAGGTCATCAATTATGCTGCGGATTCTAACTTTCGATCTTGCGGGCGAAATGGATCTCTTCTTTGTAAGAAAACTATCTTTCAGAAAATTGGAGTGTATTAATCAAATTGGTGAAGAAGAGGGGAGCCGTGTGAGGCAGAGGCATATCATCTTTAATCTGGGCCGTGATCCGTATCCGTGTAGGGGTCTCATGCTGTGTTTTGATGCACAACTGCTTCCTCAAATAGCATTACAAGGTACAGGGGTATATCGCTTAAACAAAACATAGTTTGCCATTGATTTAAACATTTTCTTTTTCTCAATAGCAATTTTAGTCCATGTAAGCCTCCATCCAGTTATTTATGGAGTGGCTGAGGTCCTCAAGAAAAAAAAAAACATTTACAAAAAGAACTTCACAGCTTTTAGACAGGTATGGTCAAAATAAATAGAAATGTAAATTACATTTTTAATTTCACCAAAGAGAATACAATATTGCTCTCTTGTGTAAAGAATGTAAGTCTCTGCCTTCATCATCATGATTGTTCATTATCGCTTATATAGTAAGTTTGAGTAAATATTACGCTCTTTTTGATTTGCAGATTGACTATGAGTTTTTACAGTAAACTGGAAACGTTAGTCAAAGTTTGTAAAATTTAATAAAGCTTTGTACCTGTTTTATTGTCAATAAAACAGATGAAGTTTGGTTTAAGTGCTCATATGTCACTCTGTGCCTTCACAGCCTGTATTTCTTTGAACCCTCTCTCAGTGAAATAGGTTAAATTCCATCCCAAGGTAATGAAATACAGAAGTCTTTTCCTAAAAGGGCCAAAAGGAACAACAATAAGATCACAGTGGCTGACCTTTGACCAAGGCCGCCGTCCTTTTATCATCTCAGTCTGTCCCCTTTTCCTCCCCATGGCAAAAAAAAAAAAGAAACCCCAAGAAAAGTTATTAGCCTTCCACTATTGTTTCACTAACACTGTCTCCTAATGTCGAAAAGACTGCAGTGATTACGGGACAAACGGAAGATAAAAAAGGAAACAAAAATGAGAGAAAAGGAGAAAAAGAGGATATGAGAGTATGGCACTCGAGTGTTAATTCTTTCTTTCCTGAGGTATATATCAAACCAGAGCTGAAGGGGTTATGGTCTTTTTGTTCAGCAGACAAGAAGCCAGGATGTCAAGCTCCCTTCGGATCGATGGGTCTCCATTGTCTTCTTGCTGGCCTCCAAAGTCCTTACTTGAATTATCTAGTACAGCCCCAAACAGCTGTTTTTAACACAGTTGAAAAGATAAAGCAATATATTAGTAGGGCCTGTGTAGCTGTAGTGACCCCAGTGAAAATGAATTACCCTTATGCCACCTCTATTTTCAGGCCCCAGCAGTATTATGGGTTTCTAATTGACCCCCCCCACACACACACACACAAACACACACACACACACACACACACACGTCATTTGTATGTAGTGCCCAAATGATTCATTCATTTTATTGAGATGACCCAGCATGTGGGGCATTGTGCCTTTTAAATGTAATATAGTATAATGTGTTGTGATGTCAAGCTTTGAAGAGTGAATACACTAATTGTTAAAACAAATTACAGAATAGGATTTTAACAAGCCCAGCAAGCCAATGACAAAAGCAGCACATTTTAAACTTTTTTTTAAACTTTTAAGTTCAATTCAGGACATTATACAGGACACCTATTTTCAAAACTGTCAGTCGACCAGTTAATGTACTGGTTTATGTATCTCTGTTTGGGAGAACCTGGCTCAACACACAACTACTGGTGTTCCCTTTCTCCACAGCGATATTGAGTCTTTTCGTTTTTAATTACTTATCTCACCTTCCCACCTGCTCAATTCTTTGTTTGCAGGGGAACATCTCGGATGTCGGAAGCCTTGCAAAGAAACTAACAAAAACGGCTTTTAAAACTCCCAGGTCAACATTCATAGTTTATGTGACTTACTCCAGCAATAAACATCCTCTGTGAAAACCTGAGAGACAAGTGCCACATAAAAAAATACCAAATAAAAATTTCACAACAACGGTCCTCTTGCACTTGAACAAGGGCGTGAGTCCGACAGTGATCATCACCACCCCAACCTCCCCCTTCCAATCATCCAAAGAAAAGAGTAGAGGTGGTGCGGTGAGGGGCGCCGCTCTTGTCTCCAATGTCCCAGGGTATGGTGTAGGGGTCTTCCAAATGTGCCATGTTGTATTGATCCATATGATCCTTCTAGAGAAAAAACAAAAAAAAAAAAGCCAGACTAGCACTCACAACAGCCCAGCTGAGTAAGGACTATTGCTGCACCACAAAGCTAATCAATTGTCTCTATGAAACAATGTGAAGTCCACATCACACTGTCAGTTCTTTATATACTTTATAATTTCCTTTGTGGAATTCATACATTTCACAAAATAGTTTCCAAATGGAATGTTACAATGTTACTATGATCACGGTGTCTAAAATAATCCAAATCTTAAATGTGGTATATTGAAATAAAATTGAGTGGTTTCATGTTTCAGATTATTTTTCCACAGTGTCAGTTTTAATTTTTCTTAACAGACTTTGCTCCAAAACCTTGCTAAACTCTTTTAGCTAAAATAAAAGCTTACTCAAATAAAAAAAAAATATGAACTCTTAAGCAAGCATCCACTGTAGCAACCTTTTTTACTATTTTTATTTTTGTTGTTTTTTTTGCATGATTTGCATGGCTGAGAGGGAATTGTAAATGATTCACATTATTTTTGCTACCAGCTGTGCCTCATGAAACCAATTTAGTTGACATTTTGAACTTTAACCAAAGCCATGTATGCTCAAATTAGTGATTCGATAATCTGCCCTGCTCTGCACGCTACATTTCACTTGCTTCTTCAGGAATTTGGGTTTGGTTTTTATGTCAATGCTTTACGAATTACATATATTTACTTGTACTATTTAAGAAATTGAAAAAGTCCCACAAAATCACAGTTTTCCCACACAACCAATGGAATTTATGTTCTGCAATGTATCATTCCAGAAAAAAAAAAGAAAGAAAAAAGTAGAACACTAGTTAAGGAGACGGAGCTTGTAGGAGAATATTTGGTTTTAGTCCAACATATACAAAATATGCTACCAAAGGTCTGGTCACTGTGTTATCTAACAAGTGTATTTCTACTAGGGAAACATGGTGATGGAGAATAATAAAGAATAAGACTGGCTTGCAAAACCATATGTCTGCTTTGGAATTTTAAGCGCACAGATCCTCAATGTGGTTCTCGTACTTGGACTGTGTAATGCGAGTAAAAGGGGAAAGCGAAGCAGAAGAAGAAAAAAAAACCAAAAACTTAAAAACACCCAGCACTCAGTTTTTCTGAAAGCTAATATGTGACCTGCTGATGAAAAGTTCTTCCTTTGGAATTAAGTTGAATGTCCAGCGTTATCTCTCTTTTGGAATTTCTCTTATCACCCAGAGGGAAGCGAGTGACAGATTGATGCAAGTTCTTACCTGAGCCTCCCCACGTACCTTCTATATGTATCCTGCAATGGACAGATACTGTTAGTGCACCTCGCTATTTTATACTTAGACATCTCAAAAGCTGTTGAGAGACGAGGCTAAGGGAGATAGTCTCGGGCATCTGTGCGCTTGGGTGGGAGGAGGATTTGGTTTCAGGAGATGTGGGGCTTTTGTCTGCACACCAAAATAATATTGTTGCACAACACACAGCTGTATTAAAGGAATTAAAGCAACAAATTTCATGTCTTATTAGGATTTTAACTTTTCTGCCATGTTTGTCTATCTTCTCATTTTCCCTTTTACCATACTTGTTCAAATAAATCTGACAAAAACATACTGTTTTAAGAAAGAATCTAAACTCTTAAACTAGATTCTGTGTCATCTTTATTTAAAAAAAAAGTTATCTTGCACATGTATACATTTTATCAACCATTTAAACTCTAATTTTGAAAGTAGAAGTGAATTATTTAGACCACAGGGTACTCAGATTTTGCTTATAATAAATCCAATACAAAAGTGCAGACTTATATGTAATCTAATCCTTTTTATTTGTTTGACTTTAAAATTGTTCATTGTCCTATTTTTTTTAAATAATTAGAATATTTAATTGTTCAACGGGTTAAGAAACATAACCTTAATTATAAAAAAAATTTAATCATAATAAACTAAGGCTCAATCCCAAAGTGAAGATCAAAAATATGCAATACATTTAAAAATACACACACACACACACACACACACACACACACACACACACACACACACACACACACACACACACACACACACACGTATGTATGTATGTATGTATGTATGTATGTATGTATGTATGTATGTATGTATGTATGTATGTATATATATATGTATATGTATATATATACATATACATACATACATACATACATATATATATATATATATACATACATACATACATACATACATTCATGTGTGTGTGTGTGTGTATTTTTCTTTTAAGGGAAAAAATATTTACATAGCATTATTTATTATTTTTAAAAAACTTTCCTGCAAGTACTGTTGCAACCTGCAACCATATCCAACCAAAACTGAAAACAAGAGTTTTTTATTTTTTTTTCCGTTGGTTGAAACTAAATAAGCTGACACTAACAGCAGGAAAGGGTGCAGACAGCTATAAGCAAAACACAAACAATTTCAGTATTCTCATTAAATATCCACATTAAAAAATTAAGTTCAGCAACAGGGGCAAGATTTCAAGGATCAAAGCTGTTCTGGGTAAAAATGTCCAATGGCTGGTTAAAGTAGAACACATACATGAGAATTCCTGTCAACTGTAAATACAGTCAATTGAGCTTGATAGTCCGTTAAAGACATTGCAAGTGATTTAGCTCACTTATTGAAAGAACTGAACCAAAGCCTGGTGCATTTGGCACATTTTGATACCATACAGCTACAAATTTAATGACTGCTTTAAATTGATTGCTTTCAGCCCCGGGTTGCAGAAACTTAAGATGCCTCTGTCATCCACTTTAAGATGCATTTAAATTGGCTGTGGGTAGCACCTGATTAGTTGGCTTGCCAGAAAAGCTTCAGACAGCCTTTTTCATGCTTGTAGAAGTGCTGACTGCATGCCCCTGAACCAGAACCAGCAATTACAGTTTGAGAGCTTATGATCCAAGATCATTTATTCTGTTTGAAAATGCTTTAAGAGTGTGGATTGTGATGTTGAGGTCTCCTCATCTGCAGGTACGTTTATAACCTTTGTTGATCTGTAGGTTAAACTTGTGACTTGTACAATGATAGGGCGGTGACTCTGAATTTTGTAACCTGTGAGCCGAGAGAGTTTTCTTTCTTTTTTTTTTTTTTTTTTGTCATTACAGAGTTTTACAATGTGCACACTTGTGATATATGAGAGATCCTGCATTAACAATGATCAAAACTTGATATCCTAGCAGTGTATCTTTTACCGGACTGTGGCGAGTACTTATGGTGACCTCTGACCTTACACTAGTCTGAAGAGATCAGAACAGCCGAATACATCTAAAGCTGGGGGTGCTGAGGCTGAATCCCTTTTGCTGAGCTATCGGAAGAATCTGCCTTCTTCTGCATACCAATACACGGCTTATGCTCGCCAATAATCTGCACCTGGACAGTGTTCTTCTACTTGTGGGTTTATCTGAGAAGTCATGCATTTTATCATTCACCCAGTGCAGCGGGGCCATGATGCAGGACAGACATAGTCCCTTTTATCGTGAGAACATCTCTGTCTGTATCTATGTGTCTGATGCCACGGATTCAGAGGGGAAATCACGACGCTGGAGCCTGGAGTAATTGCTAATATTCAGTTTGTTTGTTTTTTGTTAAGGATTAGGTCGTAATTAACACAAGCTTGGGTTCTAAGACAAGGAGGTTTTTTTTAAGGATTTCTGACTTTGAATATATGATGTGTGCTTGAGAAGTCAGTCAAAAACTCTTCAGTATCTCATGATCTTGTTTGCATTGACAAATTATCCCTCTGAATTAGGTTCAGAGTAAACAACTTATTCCCAAATACATTAATTCCAGAGAACCTACCAGGTTTCTCTTGGGAAGAGAAGGAGAAGAAGAGGAGACAGAAAAGCAAGACTCTATCAGGTGATGTATTACCCTGTAGGTATTGTAATTTGTTATATAAGCTTCATGTAAGCTCAGCAAGATTAAAGACCTCCAGTTCAGTGTATCAGTCACCCGTCAACTGCTGGGTCAATTTCCCTTTAACCCTTGTTTTGTGGTTCATAACCCTCTTACAAATATGACACTGTCAATCAAAATGTAATGGCCGGCCAGTCCATGACTGTCTTGGCTTTTTCTTTTGTCTTTTATGTCAGCTTATCCGAAATTCATCCCAAAGAAAAAAAAAATCTGGCAAAAGACTTGGCTTAGATTCATCAAGATTTCCTGACTATTTTCAGAACAGTAATTAAGTGTATTACTCTTTATTACTGAATGAATTAATTACTGAAATATTCCCTGAAATAAATGTAATTTACTCTGAAATTCCAGGAATTAATAACCCTTTTGACATGTTGTATATTCTGTGTGTTGGGGCTTTGCTTCCCAGTGATTTTTTTTTTTTTTCTCGGATTTGGGGAAACCGGCATCTTGAGAGGCTTACTAGTCATTAGCAGCCAGCAGACAGTGGATGAATAACACACTGTGACATAAATGAGTAAATGAATCAGCACATCTATTAAAGGGTGTGTTCCCTCCATGGTGCCGTGATACGATAAGCCCATATTTTGTTTTGAATCCTAATGACTGGCGTAGGTGTGCATTCATCATGGATTATTGTGAGCTTAATTTAATTGAGCTGAAGTGATCGCCTGTAAATCACATTACACTGTCATTTCTCTTTACACCGAGGAGACAAAAGCCCCGCCGGCTGCGACTTGACAAGACACCAAGGTGGGTGTTCCAGCAGGCAGTTATATTCCACCAAAAGAACGATGAAGCTATGAGGATTAGAGCCGGTATTTATAATTCAAAATAACCTCTTTGAATATCAATAATAGAAATGACTGCGCACACAATGAGAGCTGTTATAATGTTTGATGTTGTCGCTGGATATCAGCTCAAGCTGCTGTTGTAGCTCTTTGTCTAAATCCAGTTAGCACGGTGATAAACTGGGGTCTGACGGTGTTTACTCTGGAGTAGCAGCAGTGCGACTGGAGGAATGCTCTTATCACTTTTATTGCCTTGGCTTCACATACTCTTAGTTAACAAATTTGATGGGAAAATAAGAGCTGACGGAGCCCAGCCACTTCGGGTGCCTTCTTACTCACTCACTGAGCCAATGTCCATCAGGATCTTTTGTTACACAAATGAGATGAATGGGATATTTATCAGGTAGAAAGAGAGAAGTCCGAGTGCTATGTTGACATGTTGTAGATATTGCAACCGTATCCTGGCACCTTTGCTTACAGCTGCATAGAATAGAAGAGCACTGACTTGTGGAAATAACGACGGGTTTAAATGTGTTTTTTTTCATTTTACGAATCAGCCCAGCTAGGCCCTGGCATCCAATTTAGCATGGGAATCTGATATGTGGCTAATTTACGAGTTGTGAAATGAAAAATGAATGACCCCGGTACATCTGTTTAAACAAATGTGTTGAACAGTCCACTTGTTGTGAAGCAACAAGGCCACCGCCCCCAAAATCAGTTACTCTATCAATGTATAAATACTGACGAATGACAGGCTATTAAGAAAATATAACCAAGAATGAAAAATGTAAAGTCTTTCAACTCACCCAAGAGGGAACACTTTATAATGTGAAGGAGGTGTTGTGAACCGCAAACTGTGCCACCAAACTGCAGCGACAGAATGCAGTTCCTCTGTTTTGAGAGGAAGAGGCCAAGTGTATTGTATCCATAACCTGCTGTTATTGCCACACAACACAAGCGGCGGTGGCGGCCCCAGCCACAATGATGGAGCACCCTTCTTCTCCTGAGAAAGAATGTTTGCTTACTATTTCATCATCCCCCTGGGCCACAGGAAAATAAGCCCATCAGTTGTCATTGTGACAGGATAAAAATGGAGCCGTCATATTTCAGTAACACAATGCAGGCAAAAAAGGAATGTGAGAAAGGGACAGTGAGAGAGTGCCATCCTGCACCACCACCCTATCCAGCAAATGAATTATGGACCAGCTTCTTTCTCACGCAAAGACTATAAGTTAATATTATCTCCTCAGGATAATTATAGCAAAGTTCAATTACTGACACAGCATTACCGTGTGGCCCTGTGCTGCAGGTTCTGACACACACCCCTTTTTTTACACATTTATCTTTTCACTCCAACATAGTAAATCTGCATGATGGCAGTGATTTATCTGTCGGTGCCCAGTCCCTAACTCCACCACTATTCTTCTTCTCATGCAACGATTGGCCCAGGTCCCTTGAGTCCCCTTGAGCTTAATGTAAGCTTTTCTTTTTACACTGTGTTTTCGGACCAATTTGTGTCCCCCCCTTTTGTCTTCAATGAATGAGGCAGAGTTCTGGGATTTTGAAATTACTCCACAAGATGTATGACCTAGAGATTGCTAGGAGAGAATGCACGTGAACTCGGCTGCAAATCCTCTGGGTGCACGATAACAACTGCATTGTGTCGGACCTGAGCTCCTAACAATACCGTTCCCAAGCACGCATCTTGGAAGTTTTTGTGTGAACACCTTGACATTGGCTGCAACTGAAAGCGATGTGTTGTGCTGTTATCGTAGACCACGTTTTGTTGGCTCTGTTAGCATTAGGCCGTATTGGTGCTCATTGGTTTGATGCTGATGGCTCCAAGTCACCATGAAGGCACCCCAGAGGCATGACGTCAACAGGGATGAACACCTTGTCAAATTAAAGTTTCCTCCCAAAGCCGCTGAAAGAAAAGATACTTGGGATGGCTGTGGTTTTAATATATACATCAAACCGACAGTATTATTGAAATTTAAGATTTTTTACTAACCAACAATGAAAAAAAAAAAAAAATTCCCCAGTTTCATAGACGCTGACCACTTTTATTAGGTACAGCCAGTCTACCAACGCAATTACCCACCATCACAGGCCATTAACTGTTCAAAAGCGTCACTACCAACTCAAAAGATATCCTGTGTGTCATCAGCTTTCTTGTACAGCTGTACATTTGGAGAAATTACATCCGAAGGATAAAACAGCAATATCAAATCAGGAAGCATATATTACAGAACAATATGTAAGTCAGCCATTTTTATATCACACAGACTCTTACTCTCAGTGTGACATTTGATCTACAGCATATTATATCCCGAACTCAGTAGCAGTCTATTTGCATAAGAATCGACTGTCTGCCTACGAAGCAATGGCCTGCTTAAAGACTCAGCTGAAAATGTGTGTGCCACGAATATGAACGTCTAAATCGAGTCAGAGTCTAAGCCTCATATTCTGCAACAATTATTTGGCAACACCATGATAGTCGCTTTCAAACAAATCAAATTTCATTCTTATGAGACACATGTTAAAGAGGTGTACACTTTATGTAATTATTTTGTAAACTCAGACCCATATTTTCATGCATATGTATTAGATAGTGACAAGTCAAATATGAAATCCAATTTGTTGGTTAGGAAACACATGTAGAGAAGATATGTGTGCACTAATTATTTCTGGGGCATCCTGCTCCCTCCCATTTCATACACAAACTGAACTGGATATTACATTTGCTTAAAACTCAATCATGAAAAATGAAGACTCGATTTGAAAAATTTTAATAAAGATAAGTTGCTTCTATCATTGAATCAGGGAATGCTAATCGGCGCTTTCATTCGGGTGGCGGCAGATAATGTCAACCTAGCTTGAGGCTCTTATTTTGCAATAAAGCATTTACATTCTAATGATTTTATTATAGCTTATACAGGCTGTCAGTGACAGACCAGCCAAGCCACAGCCCCTTCCTCCCAGCGTCTTCCATTCAAATCGCTGGCAAATTGTATCAGCTATCAGCTCATGGTGCTTTTATCAAGCTCGCCCAGTGGCAAGCCGGGGCCCACCACAATGAGATGTCTATTGCTTGAAGAGTCTGTATTTAATCATTTCTGCTCGCCGGTATTGTTCTGCTTACAGTGCATAAATAAGTGCTTCAAATAACCCTGGAGTGCCACTGACAATGAAACAAAGTATCTGTCTTATTTATCTTCCTTGCATTCTTCACTGGAGCCCTTTAAATACAAATATACATAGATAAATAAATATATTATATAATGTCCACATATAGACATTTTTTCCATTTTTTTTTTTTCCTTTCCACAACCTTCTATATTTGCTGCAGGCAATGTTCCTTATTCACTCACCTATAATCTTGGAACAGTCTGAAATTATTCAATGATGAGTTTAAACCTTCTGAGATATAGATAACCAAAAAGCACTTTTGAATGGCAAAAATCTCCAGCCCGCTGACAACTCTATTACAGAATCATGAGGACAAAAAAAAAAAGGGGGATAGGACTTGAGCCATTTAGGCTGGAAATGAGAGAAAAGAAGATATTTCTGGCAATATAAGATGAATATAAGATGAAAACTAAGTCATAATATTTTAGCTCACATGACTATACACCAAAATCGTCACACCATAGGTAACTTCTCAATGAAATCTTAAAAACTCATATTGTATGTTTTTAGTTTTGTCTTGGTTACCATTAAACCCAGGGTCCAAATAGCTGTAGAAGTTTTGCCATACCTTTTTCTTTTCTGGAAAAACTTTTCTTTATCCTGGGAAGGTGATATTGTCTTAACAATGTTGGAAAAGACAAGTGCATTGCAAAGACAATCTAACATAATCCATTTCTATCCATGCATTTAACCAAATCTTACAATGACTGTCACATGGATGCATTTCACTCCTTCAAAAAAAAAAAAAATAATAATAATTGCTTAGTATGGAGTCATAATGTGACAAAATAAACCTTAAATCTTAAATTTACGGCAATAGACATAACATGGAACATGGAAACAACATGGAAACAAGATCTGGAGAGCTGGTCTTTATGTTCAAATAATTTAAATAATAATTTTAAAAAATTGAAAAAGTTCACTTTTTGCTCTGTGTTGTACTCATCGAGATGTTCTGTATATACTCTTCCTCTTGTGAAGTCAGCAAAAAGAGTAGCAATAGAAAGATTACTTAATTGTGGTGTAGAAGTGGTGTGAAAGTAAATAATGAAAGTTTCACATAGTTGAGATTTTTATGTCACACTTCTCTCCTGATAAAGTCTTATTTTATCATTACCATAATATCATCAGTGCCAATTAACAAAGAGAACGGCGATGATGCAATACCAAACCCCATGTCCTTCCATAGTTTTCAAGTGTTCTAATAGTGTCTGGCTGTTTTAAACTCTTCAGGGTGTATCTATACCCTCAGCGATGCAGTATTGTGTTCCAAGTTTAACAAGAGTGCTTTGAACTCACTTTGGAGTTGTATCATCTAACCCAGAGGCAGGTTTGTCACCATTGCCTCATGTATCAACACAAGATAGAGAATGCCTCAGAGGGACTTTGACTAATTGGAGGGGTTAAACCACTGTTCATGAATCTCTGGCTTGATCCCCTCAAAATACAATGAATCCAGGCGGGTTCTGAAAAGCCAGGAAACAGTTCTTGTGACCTTAGTTGTGAGGCGTTATTCTGGGAGACGTGACCGTAAATCCATCCCTCTTTCCTAGGGCAGTTAAACACCTGCCATTGTGCACCATTGTTCCGTTATTGCTGTTGTCCCATTTTCTTTCAAGCTCAATTCTTTATTTTGGTGTATATTGTTACTCCAAAGGAGCTCTTTTTATCCTGAAGGCAAACATCAAACTAAGAGACAATATCAGCTCCACAAAAGATCTCCAAACACCATTATGTTTTTTTTTTTTGTTGTTGTCTCCCCCTTCTCTATTTTTCCCTCTTCCTCTGTCTTCTCTCATTGAATCTTTTAGAGTGTCGCAATTCTGTCTTGAGTTAACAGAAAGATAATTGTTGTAGGAATTTTCTAATTAAATTATCTCACTAAGATTGTAATAATATGAAAGACAATGACATGCCAGCAGTCTTGTATGTAGCCTTGGCCTATATTCGGTTATAATTCACATACAAGTCAGTTAAGGTAGCAAGTAATAAATATGGTCCAATATGCAACATGATAAGCCAACATTCCAGTGAAAGACAAGCTTCTTCTTCTTTTTTTTTTAATGCTTTGGGAGGAAAAAAAAAGTGAAAAATAATGGGGGAAATTTACATTCAGCACATCAAAAGACCAATCCGGTCTCCTTTCACTCATTGCATTATTCACTGTGTGTTCATTTCCTGTTGATCAGATTCCCTGTTTGATGTATTCCCCTAACTTGACACAATGATGCTGATAAAACAGTGGCAAATTTACTTATTCTGGTGACAGACAGCAATTTAGCGGGAAATGAAGTTGTCTTGACGACAATGCCATATTACATACAGACCCCGGCAAATAACCGAGTTTGAATAATCACCGCCATTCTCTGTTTAAATGATTTTTATACCCATTTTGAAGGAAGCCTTTGATGTGATAATAATAATTCCCTGTGTGTGAGAGGGAGGTGGTGCGAAAGTGGAAATTATTCCAGTATTAGGATGTCAGTCAATCCTCCACCACACCTAGCCCCCTTATTAACTGGTAATAAGTAGAGCTACTACACTGCTTTCAGTACTTTAGTGTTCAACACATTTGATTTCAGAAAGGTTCAATCTATTTTATTACTTGGCGCAGAATATTCAGTGTTGTTTCTTTCCTCTGTATCTTTTTTTTTTTTGTTGAAGCAGAGTGGATTCTGTAAAAGCTGTAAAGCATCTGCCAACATCTCACGAACAAAGATCAGGACATTTGCAGAAATGTATAGTGTATCTCATCAAAATAAGAATCCCAACTTAAATAATTAGTTAAAAAAAAATTAAATTCTTAGATATTTGAATGTGCCTTAAGGACACTAAAGACGCTTTTTGTTTATTTATTTTTTAATCTTTATATGAGAAGACAAATGACCTTGTTGGTCACTTATATAGTCTAATTCATACTGTTGTACATCACACAATGCCCTAATACATGATTTAAAGAGCCTTCACATATCACATGCATTAGGAAAATGGATGGGAATGATAAAACTTTCAGTAGCATTAACATGTGATGCATAAAATAAAAGAATGAGACAAAAGAAAGGTTTTAAAAAAAGATTATAGCATGAAAATGGGCTTTTTGACAGAATTTTCCTGTCACAAAGAGATAACTAGGTTGATAACTATCTATTATTCATTTACTTATCACATCTTAGGCTTTTTGCTGGTACCTCAGCTGGGTAAAAATGTTTTCCATGACTGTGGTGAGGAGGCTTTCTTGATATGCTGAAAATTACAACAAAAACGACTTTGACTCTGAAATTTATTACAAATCTCCAATAGGCATAGGCATTACCAAAATGTTGTTAGTATCTTTCACACAGCAGCAAATCAGTGACAAATAGAGGCTTAGGAAGGTTATACAATCAGTGACAGGAATGTATCGTGTTTTAAAGTAAAGTAACTGGGAATTTTACCACACTGTCATTTTATGACATGACTCTACTCATTCAAGACAAAACTTCTGTGTGTGAACCCATATGGTGTAATCCCTACAAGCATTAGTACTTCATTTAACGTAGTAGTACTATCCTGATTATTGATCTGCTGTAGCTTCATTAGCTGGGAACTGACATGCCAGATTGATGTCTCTTTAAAGTAGGTCCTGGTCAGGGATACCTGGGGAATCATACTATTGACTCTGGACTGTTTGTGCTGCTACGCCTCTGGAGACTTTGTGTTAGGTTTAATGGGATCCATCAATTCAGCTTCCCTCTTAACAATTATTGTTTTACCATTCTGAAGAGGGGAGTGTTTAGGATGTTTTTTTTTTCTTTTCGATGCAAATCCTCTGGTTCTGTTTGCTGCCCCATATAATTTACAGTGGCAAAATGACTTTGGTTTGCTTACCTTAGTTACCTTAGTTATTAAAAAAAAAAATCCTTCTCCTCAGCAAGAAAATTACACACTATATCATTCCAATAAAAAGGCACGAATTCATACAAAGTAGTCCAGAAATCCGCCTTTCATTATTTGACATTGTCAAGAAACTGTTTCTCTGATAGATTACCTTTCTGTGATCGAAAGCTCCTGCTTCTGCATGACAGCCCACGTATGATGCTGGAATCCTGTATTTGTTGGTCTTAACATTGTCTTTGATTTTTCTTGGGTTTAACACACACTGACTACATGAAGTTTGAGGCACATAAAAGCACAACCTTGCAGACCTTCAAGTTCACCTTGTGAGGTGGGGGAAGGGATGTCGGTTGCCTCAGATGATTCTGAAAAGGCATCTGGAGGGGGGGGGGGGCATGATGGAGTGATGGAACAAGAAGAAGAGAGGGAGAATTAAGTGATCTTAGTACATGATGAAAAGGAATGCTAATGTTAAGTACATTGATCAGGTGCTCTGCCACAGCAAACCCACCCTTTGCCCCATGCCGTATCAATACATTGAAAACATCATTTGTATCAGCAGCTGTTTCTTTAATTAAGATCTGGCTCAAATCTTTGGTATTGATTTGTGCCATTACTTTATCGACATTGTCTCGCCAAGCTGACTCAGTGGCTTTTCCTCTATTGAAATGACCTGACTTAGGGGTACAAAGTGCACCGCTGTATTATGTCATATAAGCAAAGCCACGTCTTTGTCTGATGTCCACACAAGGTATTCAAGGTAAGTGGTACAGACCGGTATTGACATCTTTTTGCGTCACTTAACAAAATTAAACATGTGGGAAAATAGCTGTCAAGGCGGAATTCTTAAGGGACACATGCATTTAAATTTGGCACATATGCAATCTAAAATTGAATGCTTAGCAGTCTTGTTATTTTAGTTTCCTCTTCTTTTTTTCTTTTTACAACGCTGACAAGAGTGATAATCACTTATATAGTTCCTCAAAATATTTATAAAATCTATTCAACAAATAGTAAACTGTCCACTATTGCTTTTTTTTTTTTTTCTTCACTAAATCTGTTATTCCGTTGGAAATAGCCTTCATTATTTCACACAGAGTATTATATTCATCATCATCAAGAATCTATCCCACAGTCATTACGGTGATGGATACTGCCATTGGAACCTTGCAAACATATTTTCTGTAATGTGCTTTCCTTTGATTTCTGTGCTGTCTAATTGAACAATGGACCACTTTCTTGGGCTTTGTTGTTTTGGTTTGGGAAAAACCCATCCCCATACCAGCCAACATTCTCCTCCCTTCCACCCGCATCTCCTTGCCCTCTCCTATTTTCTACAGACCTCTGAGGCAACTGTATAGCTCCTTGTTGTCTCCTCCCTTATCCAACCCATGCATGGCATGCATGGTACAGGAGTCGCTCCTCAATCCACAAAACCTTTCTGTGCCTCAGGTGAGGTTTTCTGAAGAGCCTGCTGCCACAGCGCCCGCCTTGCAGGCAGTCAGCACTCCACCAGCCTGATTTCTGTTGAATACCACGAGTCAATCCCACTTGTCTCACTGCGTGAAGCAGTCCAGCATCCACCCACCTGATAAAATGCACAACTGCACCCCCTCCATCTCCAAGCCCCTGAAGTGTTAAATTTGTTTCCCCCAATTCAACCCCCACCTACCCCTGCAGGGGCGCCCCGTATTAACTTCTTTAACCCCCACCCCCTTCACCTACCCCATCTCCCAAAAAATTTTAGAAATATAAAACACAGAAGAGTATTTTTTTATTTATTTTTTTTTATGTGTGAAAGGATTGGTGGAGGCTTTGCATCTCCACGGGCATTTTGAACAACGCCTGCTTCACTACGATTGCAACCACCACAAACAAATCCAATAGCCACCGCTAATCTGATCATCTCATCCCCAGCACTTTTCATCCTGGGTTCCTCCCTCAGAACCCCTTGTACTAGTTCCAGTCTGGGAGTGTGTGATAAGACACTGGAAATTTAGTCATCATCTTCAGCGAAAAGGAGCTCAGAGGAGGGATTATGATATTCCTATAACCTTACATTGGATATGGACAGGGGCAGCTCCTAGTGCGGATACAATCCTGTACATAGCAGTCTGTCCAGCCCTTTTTCTCACAGCCCCATCCGCCGCCTGTTCCCTTTTAAAGGTTGACTTTACAAGATTAGTGCACGCTACCGTCATCATGTTAGCAGAGATAGCAAGGAGAAAACATAGTGTTTACTGTTGTTGAATGCATTTTTCCACTCTGATAAGGGGGTCGATAAAAACAACTATAAATTCCATTTTTCTTGTGGATTGGTCCATAAAACCAAGAATGTGTGAGTGAAAATGGATATGATAGATAGGTTTATTCTGAATAGAAGCTTAAAAGGCTTTGTGATTGGCCTATGAAAATGGGAAAGTAGTACTTGAGAATGGAATGTGAATAATCATTGTTTTGAGAGATTTTTAGTAGATGATTCCACATGCATGATTCGCTCAATGTGTTTCATGATGTAAAAATTATTTCTTATAGACCTTATTGTACTCATTTGGTACATTTGGATTTCTCTACAACAAAAAATAGGCACAAGGATGACTTTTGGGTGTTTGAGAACACCAAATAAACGAACACACCATGTTCACATCAAACAAGCATGCGTCATTTATCTTAAAAGTTTCCCTACGTTGAATGTACTTTCTGCATGAATAATGATTATTTTTGCTGGTCAGTAGTATTCACATTTTAGCAGTGTACCTTTTAACTATGTCATCAATCCATTAAAACATTTTTCAGTTTCTTTCAACTCCACTTAGGCACTTTTACTCGCATCCAGCTATTTAGATACAACCGAATTAGGGACCTTGAACAAAAATACACATGACCCTAAAACATGGACAACTAGAATGCTGGCAAGAGAAATAAATATTGCTTGAAAGTATGTCAGTCTTGGATGACAATTTATGGGCATTGTGTACCAGAGTAGAACAGTGTTCTTCGACGCTGGTCCTCAGAGCCCACTGTCCTGCATGTTTTAGATGTTGCGCTGCTCTAACACACCTGGCTCAAATTAGTGGACCACTGACAGATTTGTGTAGACTTTGCTGACAAGCTGATGGTGTTCCAATCATTTAAATTAGCAAGAAATGTTTGTGCTTTCATAGTCTGACAGTACAAAGCAAAGGCAAAACCGAACAACCATGTCTCAGTGGCAACGATGTGACTCATGAAAGATACTGAATGTCCTCTTGCTCAGATTTTGTGATGAGATGGACATAAGGTAGGAAACGCTTACAGAAGCAGGTAATTATGCAGCAGGCGCTCAGTAGAGCAGCTTGTCACTATCACCCCACTCGCACTTTGCTGTCTTTTCCTAAGAAACTACTACGCTGCGTCTAATCATAAAAAGAATCCGAGATCTCACTCCGTTAGCAGAGTCATGCTTGCAGAATAACATCTGTCAAAGACTGTAATAGCCAGAGCAGTGCTGTCTCACTGGTTTTGTCATGTTTAAAATGTATATATTAGACTTCTTTGACAGCCAGTGTCAAATATTCATTATAATATGTTTGAAATGTTTTGGCTGCACAATTTAACACTACCGTCTTCTGTCTTATTCTATTTCTCTCTCTCTCGCTCTCCTCTGCTTCGCAGTGAGGTAAGTTCACATTTTTTTCCAACTTCCTGTGATACAGACTCACCCAAAGTCAGATTAAATTAGGGCAGGGCTGTCTCGCCGAGATCCAGAGTGACAGAGATGTCCCAAGCTACAGGAAGCAGCAGTTACAGTTCCAACACCACCAACCCCCAGCCAATCCAACCCACGCACTTCCCACATCTCCCATCAATATTTCATTAGGTAACCTTAGAAGCAAAGTGTAAGTGAACATGCACATATGTGAGTGCCCATGCACGCACACACAGGTTGTAAATCCTCTCACACACGCTATTCTTTTCCCCCTTGTTGCAGTCGTACAGGTTTGCTGAGTTTCCTTCTTTGCCAGACCCCCATCATCTGCGAATCCTCTTCCACCTCCTTCTCATGGAAGATTTAGCTTTTATTCATTAATCCTCATTCAAGGTGACAAAAATCAATCATTTCATTCTCTCTGGATGGCTAACCATTAAGAATGGGGACAGCAACTGAGATGAAATACACATTTCCCTCAGCCGATTCCCTTCTATGATAGATTTGTGCAGCTACAAATGGGTGGAGGTAAGGTTTCTGAAGTCAAAATGGAAGTGTTTGCACTATATGTCTTCTAATCACCCTCAATGCACAGACACCAGACTGTTGATAACGCTCTTATCTCAAAGTAAATGCATGGTGAGTTGTTGACTGTGGTGAGTCAACCATGTCATATAGAAACAGGGTATGAGTCACTTTTTCAAACAGCATTTAACACCTTGTCAAAGGCCTACTGAGTTTTAGGGGGGAGAAACATATGTGTCTAATAAAATAAGATCTATTTGTAAGGGAATTCTGCTATATTAGACATGCAGGAAAGATGGGATCAAGGTCTGGAGGTTTAAGTTACAACTGCTCAGAGATGAACTTCATTTGAGCCCCAAAATAAGAAAGTGAGAATTTCCTAAAAGGGATCACATAAATGTCTTTAAAAAATATATTAATTATTGTGGGTGTCATAATCTTTTTATTTTTTATGAAATTTACAAGTCTTAAATTATTTCAGCTTTCGTCAATGTTGTTATCTCTGCAAAATATGCTTAGGCCTGTCAGATGAATATATATCTAAATTTAAGTAAACGTTAAACAATTCACAAAAGAATATGTTATAGAGATGGATGCACCACAGAGTAATAGAATACTGATTTATCTCCAGCTGGCTTCATCCTATCATTCAACACATATTCTTCAGAGATGACCACCTTTTACAAAAGTTCAGTTCCCTCATCAATATTCCACCTCCACATTTCAAGTTTAATAAAAGCAATGTCTATCCATTAAACAAAGTTTTGAAATATGTGCGTTACCACCATTCGACACCGTTTAGGGTCTGAGTGAAATGGGTTTGGGACTATAACTGGAAACAATGTAAAACTGTATTAAAGCTGGCAGTGAGCTACATCAGTGATGTTTAGGTCACCAAACTCTTTTTCACGTGATTTTCTTTTTCTTGATTCCTGAAGTTCTGATGCAAGAACTGTCAAAAGTCTGAAATAAATAAAAAAAACACTGTTGAAATAATTATTGTGTTATATATACTTTACTTGAAATATACTTTATTTGAAAATGTGAGCATATCCACACATAACATGCCCTGTTCTTTTTAATTCTGAAACATTTATTTCTTGCGCTGAGAAGGCCACTAAATTCCACTCTGAGGAATAAAACACAACCTTTACTGTATGAGAAGACAAAATCACAAAAGGCAGCAAAAAAAAAAAACTGGCTGTGATCCACACCTACTTGGAATGATTAAGCTATAGTGATTCTTTTTTTCCTCTTCCAACAAATGACTGCAGTAGTCGACAAAAGGTGTTGATTCAGAGGGCAAATTAAGCCTTGAACAGGCAAGATAATGTACCTGTGATCAATTAACACAGACACAAGGTGTACTGGTTTCTCTTTGAAACTTTCAGGGCCAGCCAATGGCCCCCTTTGTGCCTTTCAGTTGAACAGCACTAATCATTTCCACGGCTTGCTTAAAGGCAGCCCTGTATAGATTTTGCCTGGGGACTCTCCCCAGGCAAAAAACTGAGTCAAACATGCTCTCAGTTAGTCTATCCTCACTTCCCCTCTCTCTCTCTTTATTTATATATATATATATATATATATATATATATATATATATATATATATATATATATATGAGACATAAAATAGAGTTAGATGAGAGCAGGGTGCACCTTGTGAATTCACTGTCCATTTTATGACAGACTATGGCAACCTTTCAAAATAGAGTTCAAAACTTCTGTGAAGCCATAACGTCATTATATTAACATGGTCTTTTTAAGACTAAGAGAAAATATAATGTTCAACATTCGAATTGTACAACCACAAGACATATTTAAATCTGGTATTTCGTGTCAGAGCTGATTTGGGGCTGAAGTGCATGTGGAGCGTGATCTCCACAGGGTTAAACATTAAACAAGATGTTGTATTGAGCGTAAGCTTTACATGCTGTAGGTACTGTCAGCTTACTGTCACTGTATTTCTTTACACACCAAGTGTATAAGTATTAATCTTGTTTCCGACAGAATATGTTGGCATAACAGCCAGGCTTTAGTGGGAGGCAGATGATGATATATCTATGAAAGTGTGAAGCTGAAGTAATGTGATGTACCTTATAAAAGCTGGCTCTGCAGTGAGAGAGTGGCTTAATCCCTCCTCTAAACCACCCTCTCCATCTCTGAGAGGAGCTGATTTTGCTCTGCTTTGAATCTACCTCTCTCCTGTCTCTCCCTCTGGTTTGTCTTGAAGAGAGGTAGATATCTGTTGCTACTATTTTCTTTTAGATTAACTGACTGATGGGGCTCTTCAAAGCCCATCATCCTCGCCATATGGATCATGGCAGATACAAATCACACAGAGGTGTTGGGGCAGAAGATAGTTCTCATAAAACACCAGTGTCTGACAATGTGTCAGGGTGGAGTCATTTATGCTTTAGAAAACCTTATAAACTAAGGAGTTGAAATGTGTTTTTATAACCACAAAAAATGTTTGATCTACAGTTAAATAAAAAAAAAAAAAAAAAAAAAAACCTGCATGTTGGATGTGAAGGTAGTGAAGAAATTCAATCCACTCTGTAACCATGGCAGTAAGACCAACATAAGCATTTGAGTGGATGACACGTGTTCCCACAATGTAAAATGTGGTTTTACTCTTGGCTATAACGCTCTTTTCTTGAGAGAAAAGTAAACAAACACTTGCTTCTCCACCAAATTCTTGTGCAAGCTAATGACATTATATGGAACCTATGGCCTTGCTAAAATGTATTACATATCTGGGCTTGAACGCATCATGACATGGATTATGGTCCAGCCTCTGGAGGACCACAAACCACATTAACTTGAATTACCAAATTTTAACTTTATGCACAACCACCCCACGCCCACCTAACAGGGTTTTAGCATTTTATATGTCATAATCCCCTATTCCCCACTTCCAAAACCCTCTCTCTTGCCCCTCCTGTGTCGAGTGACTATTAAGTTATTGAGAAATTCACCACAGATGTCATCCTCAAGATGAATGTCTCCATTCTGATGTGTGAGGAAAGGAATCTGAGCATAGCCTGAAAGATGATAGTCTGGAAAAATGGTCAGCTGTGAAAACACAGGCAACACCAGATAAGATGCTTGTCCTCTGTCCGTTTCAGAGTGAGACACCAAACCAGGAGACATTTTTTTGTGACTCAGGCAGCTTAAGGTAGAAATGATTTGCTACCTGCAGCTGCAGAATTAACAAGATAATATTAACATTTAACCATTAAGTGAATATATGTCAGCAACATATTATTCATGTGAATGCATTTTACGGGAGACACTAATTTTATGAGTGAATAGTAAAAACAAAAAGAAAAGGAAAAAAAAAACATTTGTTGAACTGAAAAGGCCTTTTCTACACGTAGCAGAATGTATTATGACAATTTCTCCAATTCCCTTGATAATTTTCACAGTAAAGCCTTCAGTTAGTGCCAAATTATAGCAAAAGTTTCTTCACAATAACACTGACAAACGGATGGCTGTGGCAGTTTAAGTCTTTTGCAGTCGGTTCATGTACCTTGTAAGGTCACTTCCTGGACAATGTTGTTTGTATTCTGCGTGGGACTGTTAGTTTTATTTTCATTTCGGGATTCAGGTCCTCAATTTAAACTGTTATTGTTTTGACATTTCATTTACTTTGGATTCAAACTTTTCAAACTTTTTATGCTTAGTCACTGTTGTGCTAAAATTGGTCGGTTATAAGACGACAACTTTCTTTCATATGTTACAAGCTTCTTCTTTATTTTGCACCAGTATTCCATGGACTTGTTCACATGAGCAGAAGTAAGTCCCTTTTGCAATCCAGGTAGCTTTATCAGTGATAAGAATGGTGGTGGTGAGCAAAGTCTGGCAGCTGTAAAGGATAATAATTGGAGTAATGACAAATTGAAACCTGATAACATAAAATTAATAGAGTGAAACATTTAAGGAAGTGCCAATGTTCTAACAGGCTGTCAGATTTGCATGTTGATGATTTTTATTCCCTGTATTCACATAATATTCCTGTCTTTTTTTAGCAAACTGCGAGAAAACGTCTGTCGCTCTAAGGATTTATTAATAGTAAATCAAAGGTTCCTCAAATACAAACAGTAGTCATGTGTTAAAGTTATCACCCTTTTTTTTTAGTCCTGTTTTTGTTATGTGTGTGTGTGGGAAACAGATGGAGTACAATAAAAACACATTAACAATCATTTGATGATAATAAGCCTTAATGTTAAGGAAATACAGCCTTAGGCAATCGGTAACATATAACCTATTTCACTGTGCTGTTATTTATTTGACAAGAATTAAGCAAAAAAAAAAAATCATGTGGACAATCCTAAGTACCAACATGATTCAGTAGCTTAATAGTCCACATTTAACAGCAATACTTTGACATATATGTTTTAGCAGGAATCTCACATCACTTTAGGTCACTTCTGGCTCACTCATCTTAATGACATTTCTTTTAGGTTTTTGGACACCCACATATGCACAGCTCTTTTAACATCCTGCCACAGAATTGTAACTAGACCGCTCCAAAATCTCCATTCTTTTATTTTTCATCAATTCTGATGTAGATGGTGTGATTCAGCTCATTGTACTACTGCATGACCTACTTTTGAGCAAGCTTTAGCTTTCAGACAGTACGCTGCTATACAGAGGAGTTTATGGTTGACTCGGTGCTGTAAGGTGTCCAGGTGCTGTGGCTGCAGTTTTGCATCACCCTTCTGCTGCTGTTCTTGACTGTGGATATGAGGTGTTTCTGCTGAAATGCTGTGTTTGGTTATTGCCAAATATGGCAATGGGCATTAAGCCCAGGAAACTCCACTTTGGTATCATGTGTCAACAGGACATTGTTCCAGCAGTCTTCTGGTTTGTTCTGATGCAGTTTTATGAACCTCAGTTGTGCTTCCAAGTTTCTTTTTTACTCTTACTCCTGTCAGGCCTTCCTAACAAACCGTAGTTGTTCAGTTTTCCACTAACTGTGCTGACATTGGCATTAACATTTAAAATGCTTAGCGAGGCTTGCAGGGTCTGAGCTGTAAAACCTACAAGACTAAAGCCCCCGCAGGGCACGTACCTGCCTTGAGACCGGAGCGTCATGCCAGCTGCTGTGAATTATAGCTATACAAGTCAATCGCAGAGGTCTCACATAAGTGTTTGGAAACACTCTTCTTTTGAAAAACTCCAGATGAGAATGCAGGATGGAACAGAATCACTCCAAATCTTGACCACAGTGCCTCCACTTCTCCTGACTCCACGGTCTTACCTTTGGTTCACTGTAAATTTGTTGGAATATTTACAATTTTCGCACTAAGGAATGAATAACTCAAAATGGAATTTTTGGAAAACCGTTGTGATCCTTTCCAGATTGATGTGCAGCAACAACTGCTTCTACAAGACAGTTGCTCATGTGGTTCCCTCTTTACTATGTGTTACATGCATTTGAGTACTCCAAACCAGCAGCCTGCTAAAATATTTGTTTTAACCAAGGCCTGTATACCCACTGATGATCATCTCATCAAGCGCTGATGATCCCTGACACCTGGTTGCAACTTACCATCTTAAATCCTATGGAAGCAGTAAGGGGGTATTTGACCACATGTTGTTCTTTTTGGATTTGTTTTTGTTAAATAAATAAAAGCACTGTTAAGAAAAAGTTATATGTTTTAAAAAAAAAATAAAGGAAATATGAGTCAAATGTTTTGAAATTGTATTTGTTCAATACTGAAATTCACTACAACCATATTTTTTTTTCTTTTAATCTTTTTACTTAACGTTTTTTGCATTATGTAGTCACCAACTATCATGCAGTCTCCAGTTATTACTGTACAAAGTTAAAGAAAAAAAACTGATGCGGTTAATCAAACATTTTCAAAATGAAACACAAATGTTTGCAAAATTAAAATTAACTAAGTTCATTGTTGCTGTAAGTTTTCAAGGATGAAGACAGAGCTGCTACATAGCTGCAGGAAGATGGGCTGTGGCTGTAAAAACTGTGAACTCTATGCTTTTTCACATCACATCTGCAATTAAAATACTGCTAAATTAGAACATCTTAGTAGCTGTTTCAAATGTGTGTGGTTGTATGTGTACATTCAAGAGCACAATTTTGGGCATCCAATATCTGTATACTATATATGCAGTCATATGTGCATGTGTATCCGTCTTCTGTACCCAGAAGTGGAGGTCAGTCCCTTTGGGCTGTTTAACAGACATCAGTTGTCTTTTCTTTTTCAGGAAATGGATGGAGCCGATTACTATCAGACGATTCATAAATTTTTTATGGGGAAGTTGAAGTTATAGGGGCTGATGAATTCAGTCTGTGAGAGGGCTCATGCCAAATACCCCTCTCCCTCCACCCTGCCATCACCCACACCAGTTGAGATAAAAAGATGAAGGAAGGCTGGCTCTGTTTCCTACTTTTCTACCCCTCTATCCATTTTTTTCCCCTGTTGCACTTCCATCTCCATATTTTTCCTTTCTCCTCATCTCTTTCTTTTATAATGTAAAGAATATGTCCACACAGAACCCCCAGGAGCAAAACCACGAATTGTCTCTGGGTTCATATTCCATCTCACAATACTGAGACTTATTCTTAGAGAATGTACATAAATAGTAAGATAGGCTCGCTTGTGTCTAATGTTACCAACCTATCCCAAAATGGACTTTACTAATAGATGCTAACCTGCCCCGTCCCTGTAGGCTATTATTATTCGTTTGGCGGGTTCACTCTGTGTTTACATTAGAGCTTATCTGCAAATTTGTGAACTTTTACCAAATGCTGTCTGTCCAACTGTTGACGTCCAACATCCTTTTCCACATCAATCACCATTTTAGTTTTTCCTTTCAAAGCTGTCTGAGGCCTTGATGTTTTTCTTCTGCAAATGGATATCCAGAGGCAGCTTGGTGTACTGCCCTCTCTTTTTTTTCCCCTCTCTATTTCCAAACACTTTTTCCTTGGGTTGTCTTGTGTGGGGTGCTCACTAACTAAGCCAATCTGGCGACACCCAGGCATGCAGAGGAGTTATCCACTGGTCGGGGCTGTTTATATAAATGAGGACAGTGTGACACCCCAGGGTGTTTCACAGTGGGTATTATTCCTTCAAAAAAAGAAGAAAAAAAATTTCAGTCTTTCTGTGTCGCTTGCTCCTCAAAGTCACTCGCCTTGTAAATAGATTCTGATGGATCCGCTTTCCTCCTTGCCCTCATGCTCCAAGCACAAATGATTCTACTACATAAGACCCACTTCCCACTTCAGTGCAAATGTGCAGAGCCCACTGGCAGAAGCCTAAACAAATATATAGAATCCATGCCGGCCGACTACTAAGAGTAGATGGCCACTCATTACCTTTAACTGGAAGTGTGGGAAGTGAAGTCTTTGATATGAGCTTCCTGCTGTGTGTAGGTGTGTGCATGTACATAATCTGACTGGATACCTTGTTGGGTTTCACTCTTATTTTTGCTTGTAGTTGTTTAAGTACAAACAAAAAATCTCAAATGGGCATTTTCACTCCAAAAAGAGGACGAATCACATTCCGACACCGTTTCACTGCATAATGTGTAATATCTAAACTGGACCACAGCAGAAAATTTAAAAAAAAAAAAAAAATTGCAAAACTGCAAAACTTTCTGAGCTCCAAAATTGTGACATGCTCACGTGCAACTTTATAAAATTGCCTCAGGCCTATATTTTGTATTTCAAAAGGGTCTCAAAAGTGCTATTCCACAACTGTAGTCGTTTTTCCATTACCCCTGGATCAGTGGCGAAGCCAGAAAAAAGAGATTGGGTGTGCACCAGCAAAGACTGGGCGTGCCAAATTTACTTTCAATAAACTGAGCGTTACACCCCCACAAACATTCAAAAGCATGTATCTCGCTCCATTCCAGCATTATTAACAGTACAAAACATATCCACACGTGCGCATTCTCATCAGTAATGACAAACCGTGTGTCTCTCAACAAGCCACAGGCCTTTAACGAGCAACAGACTGCACATAATAACTTGGGCTTAACAGTTGCATCATTTTGGCAAGTCTGTATGATTATCCTTATCTAAATGCGACACTGAGTAAAACAAATCTGTTAGTATCTGTCCTGAAATAAAGGTCAACAGTAGTTCGCAGCAGGTCTAAACATTCACACGAACGACCTCCTCTCAAATAAATCCACAACAAAGAAATTACAAAAAAAACCGCACACACACTTTATATGTGTTCTCAAACAAACATCACAAAAACCTAACCACACACACACACAGGTATTGTGTGCCCAATGAGATGGACATAGTAAAATATAACACACTTAAGCACGTACATGTGCACTCTGATAGAGCCGTAACGTAGGTATCCACATTACGCAAGATCACCAAAGCAAACTATTGGGTTCATCATTCATCACATGTGATTATGTAACAGCTTGGCCTGATGGTGTCATACTGCAAAGTAACGCAGCAGAGTAAAAGACCGCGATATTGCTGATTGCCTGTTCTGACTGCGCAGCTGTCAATTTATAGGGCAAGACGGCGTGACTTGGCTTTCAACGCGTTTATTTTGTCCAGTTTCACCACGAGCTCTTTTTCAAACATGAGCAGCGAGATGCTATTCAGTCTCTCTGTGAGCATCGTAGCTCTGCTGATGGATTTAATCCTGTTTACGACTGAAAATAAGTGTACCTAACCTGTAACAGGCAATGACATTAGAATACGAAGCAAACCGTTCATGTTGGGGAAAACGTCTTTACCGGAGGAGTCTAAGAGTTCAATAATAAACGGGAAGTGACGTCCCTCATCCACTTTCCGTTTGATGAGTTGCCGGGTAAGACGGCAATTTTTACAGTTTGATTGATTGATTGAGTCGAACATGTTAGTTAGTGAGACAAAAACAATAAAATGCATTACATTTTTGGGTGTGCCAGCTGCGTCTGTGGGTGGCACTGGCACACCCCAGCACACCCGTGGCTGCGCCACGGCCCTAGATGTGTGCAAAACCTTAATATCGCAAAGACAAACCTGTAATTGAAATGTGTCTTTTTTTCTTTCTTTTTTTTTTAACTACAAGGTGGTTTTTTCAGATGTGTTAATAATCCAACCTTTTTTTCCAGCATCACTAGATGTGAAGTTGTTTTTGCCTCATTTATATGATATAGTTGTGCTATAACACTACTAAATAAATATGCAATAACGCATTACTTACAATGGTAGCAACAGTTGCAATCATTTTTCCAAAACTAAAAATGTTTTTTTCATCTTCTTTTTTATGTTTTGAACAGAAGTCTCACAGGACGAGATATAGAGAGTTACGGAGATGCAAAGAGAACAAGGAGAGTTAGGCTCATAAAAAGAAAAACACAGTTCGATGGAAACCCCCACACACACACACGCACCAAAGAGATAACTTTGTTGGAAATACAAAGTTTTGTTTTGTGAAAAATTGTAATGGAAATCCACCTAATAACATGTTCACGAATGTTTTTAAGCAAGTAGGAGGCAGAAGCAGGTGGTATTACACCGCTGAACTAATAAATGATTTCAAGACCCATCTGACCCAAGGACCTTTCATCTGCTCTATATTTGATATTTGGTTGGAGTTTGGCTTTGGAAATATATGGAAAGTACATTACTATTAAGGAAGAAGAAATAAGGTTAGAGGTTAGCTTCAAGTCCCATGAATGCTGCCCTTTACAAAACTACAGCTGGTAATCGATAAAGGTTTCTGTCTCACAATCCCTGCATGTTTACTTTGATGCAACAAATAAAAGACACTCTGAAAGACTGTACTACAAATTCGCATACAAAAAGGACGTTAATCCAATAAAGCTCAGATTCCAAATGACAAAAGAAAAAAAAAAATATTTTAACATATTGCTTTTCTTTCAATTTTTAAATATATTGCGTTCTAATAATTTATGACATCTTAAGTAACTCCAAGTAGCCTGACTGGATCCTGTCAAATAAATAAAAGTCACTTTGATCGGAGATTTAAAAAGGGTGATGATGTGGAAAGCAGCAGTTCTTTTAAAGGGAAAGGTGTTGCAATAACAGTCTATACAGATGACCTCTTTACACCCGCAGCTCTAATGCCAAGCAAGAGAGAACAACCCAGCTTGATCTGGCCATGCGTGATGACTGTTGGAGGTCAGACAGGTTAAATGGTATTTGATTAAAATCAGTAGATGGCCAGCTCTCTCTTGCTCTTTCACACGTGTACATGTACGAACGCATACATACATGCATGCACAGATACATAAACAGACAGTCCTGGTCTGGACCGTCGGGAATAAGAAGAAAAAAAATAGCCTTTATTCTGCCCCACCCCTCACAAACACAATCACACACACACGGACACACGCAGCTTTTTCTTGCAGTGGTTACGAAGGGAGTCTGGAAGCGAAGTGGACTGTTGTGGGGGCTGAAGTGGGGTGGTTAAGTCAACTTGTATGTTTGGCTGGCAAGAAAAAGCCTTGCCACTGTTTATCAAGCCACGGCAAATCCAATTAGCCTGTGGCCTGCCTTCCAACCCTATTAACCTGCTCAGCTGTGAGAGCACTCAACAGCTCCTGCCAATATCTCATTTCTCACAGCCGTTGATAAGATCGGCTCAAGATATTCAGTGGGGTTCGCTCCAGCTCCATCTCTGATGCCACAGCTGCCGCGGAGGCTTTAAAACCATAGCATCTGTCCGGATCTCTCTATCCCTCCGTCTCCCCACCCTTTTCTTTCATTCTCATCGCCTCTCAGTTTCTTCACCATTTACCTGTCACCTATTGTTTCCATCTATTTTTTTCACTTAAAAAAAACAAACAAAAACAAAAGCAAAAAAAAAAAAAAAAAAAAAAGACACTACTCTTCTTGTACCATCCTACCCTCCACCTCTTTCTCTCCTAGTCAATTCTCCGTCATGTAGCTACACCGAGACAACAAAACAACTAGGACAGTAACTTCCAGAACCATGGATGTTTCCTCCCAGACAGCGATCAGGGCACAGGCCCCACTGTCTGACAGGAGGGGAAACTGATTTTCCTTATCATGGCCTGCCCACAAAGGGCCAGGCCAGGCCCGCGTGATTAGCATTCCTTGGCGGAGATGTGTCAGCCCTATTTCTATCACAGAGACAGATTGAGGCTTTCACTCAGACTGGCGACTGAGTGACACATGGCCCTGACCAGGGGGACAACATTGTTATTTGAGTTAAGAAATCAATTTGTATCAAATGTACACTGTAATTTATTTGTTGCCTTTGAAGGGAACCTGGCTAAGATAAATGGGAATGGACCCCCCCCCCCCCCTTACCTCGAGCCTGCACAGATAAAGTTCTTGTGAAGCCCATGATAGTTCTCTGCGTCAGAGTAAAAAGTGACAAACATGTTTAAAGTTGTGCAGTGATCTTTAAATCTCAAAAAGAACACCTTGTCGGACATGATAGAACATTTTTACCTCTTTCCTCCCGTCTGTCAGCTGGCTCTGCTGACATACCGCTTTAGTATTTTTGCTGACATTTGGCTTTATCGCATAAATCTAGCGGGGAATGGAGACGCGATATTTGTCCCTTTTTTAATTTTTTTTTTTTCCCTCCTCCTCAATTCACAGTGAGGATCCAAGCTCTGAGATCAAGATGGTCTTTTGGGATTAAAAAGATGAATCCTTTATTTCATGTCATATTTTGAAGCCTCTGAAACAATATTCGTATTCTGCAACGTGCATCCTTTACTCCAGAAGGAGCTCTAAAGTTCCACTGATAAAAACATGGTCGTTCTCTTTGTACACAAAGCGTTTTAGAATATTTCTGTTCATCATGAAAGTTAATTATACACTGGAGTAACTCCTCTTAAAACTGCCTGTTTACGCACACACACACACACACACACATATATATATATATATATATATATATATATATATATTTGTGTGTGTGAGTAATATAATTGTCTGTATTTATTACTTTTGATGTTGGACTAGTTGGACTAGAAATTTTCATTTTGTTGTCGACTTTTTTCTCTCAATGTCTAGTTTTATAAAACATCGAATCTGAAGCTCGACATAATAAGCCTCGTTATGTGAATATTTACAGCGTCCACCACACTGCAGCAGAGCCCGTCTTCTCAGATACAGTTCATAGTTATCGCAGTCTCCTTCAACGGAGCAGCTGCACAAATACGAGGAGGAAATTTGGTTTCATTTCATCTGCTGCTTCCCCACTGGTTAAATCTGAGGAACAAATGTCTTCTGCATCATCGTGTCATGAGGACTTAACACTCAATTCTTTGGGGAGCACTTGGAATGGAAAAGCTCTCAGCACTTCACAATTATTTTACAGATCACCGCACATTAACTCTTGCAGGTAATTGCAGCGAGCTTGGCTGTATGAGTACAGATCAGCGAGGGACATCAATGTGCCCTTTTTTTTCTCCCCCTTTTTTCTCAACATAGCTGATATATTTTCAATGCATTTTATCTGTCTCTAGAACTAGATAATTTCACACATTACACTAAACTTCACCTAAATATGTGAGAGTATTTAGTACACTTCATCTTAACGTTCAAAAGTAAACAATCCTGACATATATTTTTTTCCTTCCAATCTTTTATCTTATAACCAACATATGTACATAAAATGAAAAAAAAAATCACATTGCACGTTTTCTATTTCCGAGGATGTGAAGAATGTAACTAATAAGGAATAGTGGAATGACCTAATAAAGTTGCTAACTGGTTCAGCATTTCTCAAAAGCTGGATTTTGACATCTGTGTCTACCTTTCAAGCAGATACTAAGCCTCCAGGCTGACCCGGCGTTGCTCCTCACGTTGGGGTTTTCAATGGGCCGCAAAGCACCGCCTGTGCTGAATTTCACTACAAAATTTAGATATGCAAATATACTCAAGGGATGCACGATTGAAAAAAGGATGCCACATTGCCTCAAAGCCACATACTCTAAAGCTAAACAAGATTAGGAAAATTGAATCATTTCAAAAGCTGTGGGCAGAATGTAAACTGGTTAGTTTTCTAATCCTCTGAGGCAGGTGACCAGCTCAGTATGTGTACAAACATACTGTATGAAGAACAAATGAGAGGAGAGCCTGCAACTGTACATTGGCTCATTTCAGTGAAATATTACCTGAGTGCTTTCCTCTCGGAGAAATGCATTTAATTTAACCAGTTTTGCCTCAGATGTCGTCCCTGAGCCTCTGGCTCCAAATATCATTATAATTTTAGCCTAATTTCCATCTAGCATTCTCTTGCCATATGTTGTTTGCCACAAGAAGATTTGGTATGATTTCCAGCATTTCCCAAAAATGCAAACATAAAAGGAAAACATAAAATAAATGTAATTACATATCTATTCTCTAAAATGGTCTTTAAAAAAAAAATAGCCTGTTTGGCTTTCAGTGCTGATCATAAAATGAATAGATTTTAAAAATCTGTTTTAAACCTTACCAAATAAGAGACATACAGTAGGTAGCGGTGGTGATTACAGTTAAACAGATAAACATTACAGAAATAAGCATAACTGGCTGTTCACATTCTCTAAACTCGAGACGTCAGTGACGGTTACTTGGAGGAAGAGTTCTGCAGAGGTCATTTAAACAAGAACCTGTTAGGCGTTGAAAACTGATAAACAAGTGACTCTGCAGTCAGTATCACGTTTCAACTGCTCATTTTCTCGGAGGTCATCATTCTCCACAAATGATAGCTTACTTTGACTTCACGTCGCCGTCTGAGCACCAGCTTTGGTAACATGTTACCATACATCTGGCATCTTTAAAGCATTTCAATGTATATAGTCTTATCGGTCGTATTCTGGCTGACCTTTACGCTGCGTTCTCAAGGATCAGATCTATATTTGTCATATCAACAGCATAGTGATACTCTTTCCATGTTGCTCTCAAATGACACTGTGGGAAACAAATCTTGGGTCAACACTGGAGGTACGATATATCTTGGACACGGCTGCAAGACCGATGCACACGAGAGAGCGGAAGCAATTTTTTTAATGGACACAAAAGTCTCGGTGAGCCAAGTAGCTTAGAATAAAATGAAAAAAATAAAATACAGTTTTTTTCTTGCTTGTTTGTTACTTGATTGTTTATTTTCTTATTTATTTATATTACTTTCCTCCTAACTAATCATCCCAGGTTTACCTCACCGGTGACTGCTAGGATAGTCTCATTTAGTCATTCTGGCACTTTTTAATAACGTATTTGATGAGTAACCACGCCGATAAGAAAGTTGTTTTCATGTGGAAACAGTTGATTGGGTTCTGTGAAAACCAAGTAACGGCCATAATGAGAACCCGCATCCAGACAGGTTGAAGGGGAGACGTTGAGGATGTGAACCAGGAGCAAAGGAGGAAGAAGTTCAAACCATTTCTTCGCTTAAATCATCACGGTGGCCGTGGGATCACTGGTAAATGAAATAAATGAGACGGGAGCGCTGACAAGAACACAGTGGGAATCATAGGAAGGCAGTATTATGTGTTTTACTGAGACGTGGCTGCAGGAACGTTTTCTAGGACTCTGTGCAGACAGGCAGAGTTCACCTCTGTTACCTGCTGACTCTGAAAGTGATGGCACCAGTTCAGTTATTGTCATGTTACAAAAACAATACCTCTTTTTTTTCTGCATGCATCTTTTTTGATACATTCCTCACTTCCAACAGTGTGTCAAATGGTTTTTACTTTATTATTATTATTTTTTTTATGTGCATGTCTTTTCTCAGTTATCTTTACTGCAACAAAACAGTTTCCCTTTGGGGATAAATTCATCATTATTTAATTCAAATTTAACTTCAACGCCTCCCTTACAGAAGTGATATGTGATATGCACATTCCCATAGATATAATTAAACTCTCAGGCTACAAAGTGACCTAACAGGAACAAATAAAACAGAAGTATTCTCACCCTCTCAAGGCAGATATTGTTAGACGTTTGGGGTCAGCAAACTCCGTAATCATTTCCATCACTGTCTCTTTTGCACAAACTGATGAATGTGTCCGGCTTTGGAACAGGAAGTCATGGCTCTTCTTCTGTGTGAGTGAGGCTGAGTTCAGTGAGGTTTAATCCAACAGAAGGTGTCACCATAAAGACCGGCTACCGCGCAGAAACTGCAAAACCATGTCCCAGGAATTATACCTGTTGATTCACATTGAGTTGCTGTTGTTAGGACAATGAAATGACTGAATTTAACTGAATTTAACATTACTCATCAAAAGAAAAAAATAAATAAGTAAATAAAATAAAATCTAGATGGGTTTCTTTTATCAAACGTGGGGGCACTGTGTTATATAGTGTAATGAATGATAGCAGTCATGTTAGATTTCAGCAGTGAATTCCTTCCACGGCTGTAGTCATAAAATGATCTAGAGAGAAAACAAACAAAAGTTTAAGGGAACTAATCCACGTTAGCACCAAGACTGAACAGATTCTTCTTCTGCCCACGCATCAAGTTGCATTAAATGTGGCCTGGCAGTTTTTGTTGTTGTTGTTGTTTTTTTACAAACAGAAAACTGAACCAGCAGTAATAAACAGATAACTCCCTTTAGGGGAGAGAATATTCCACAGTGTACTTTTTGCAGATTAAGATCAACCTTTTTTTTTTTTTTTTTTTTGTTTTAATTACTGAGCAGTTATGTATTTATTTATTTGTGTGTGTTTGTGTTCGTTATATTCAGATACTGATGGAAGGCGGTTTATTTTAAGTGTCTTTGTCGGACAAATAGCACGACTGCAGTAAATTATACAGTATATTTTATGACAATATTATTTTATCAAGTGTTCAAAATGAACAAAAATATATTTTCAAAATGTGCCAATAATTTGTATGAAGTGACAGTAATAGTAGTCACTCGCAAAAAGGCCTCCGCAGTGATTACTGGCAGTTGGCTGTCTGAACCAAACTGAAACAAGCAGGATATTAGTGAGTAATGCTTGGTAATTATACTATTTGAAATGTGAATTTGAGATACCTGTGTAATGTAGTGTGGCTTTCGGCGCAGCTCAAGACGCAAACACAGCTGCCTTTCCACTTTTGCCTCCATAAGTTTTGCCTAGACCAGATGACACTTGAAAATGCCAAGTCTCAACAGGACACTGATATTATTCTAGCTGAAGCAGCTAAAGCATGCAGCTATCGTAGATCAAGGAAAGTGGGGCTATATACATTTAAAAAAAATAAAAATAAAAAATGAAAGAGACAGGGTATTGGAATGGAATCTGTCCTTATTTTGGAACAGATCCCGTGTAAATATATAGCTCTGAAATCTGGCGCGAGACAAATTATTGAACACAGAAGGCTGATCTGTTCACAGTCTGTTTTCTCAAGTATGTGAACTATGTGACACCGACCTGTCGCACAACTGCTGCTTCAGCCATGACCAATATGCATGAAATACACTACAAGGAAGGTGTCTGTCGCTATTCAAGCTGTGAACAAATTAATGTGACCCTGTACAACCAGGTAACGTACCAATCTTTAATGCTTCTGACATTTTATTATATTGTTTGCTATTTTGCTATGGTGTGAAAGTTAGAAAAGAGTCTCTACCACTGATAATTTATAGCTGATTACTGCAGTAAAAGTGTGAAGTTTTATTTGCTGCAATGAAATATGAGTGAGTCATAACTTAGGTTTTATGCTGTAACAGCTCTGTATCAGTGATGAAATGTGATTCTGTCTGTTCCACAATTGGACAAAATCGATGTCCATAACTTGTTTGTTGTAACCCCGTTGATACCATCGTAGAATTAAACCCACTAGTGGATTTGTGATAAAGAAATATGGTTAGAGAGGACGGTTTTTGAATGCCATGCTGCTTGATATTAACCTCAGAAAAGCGATTTACTACTGGTACGGTATTTGGAAAACATATCTGTTTGTGAAACTGGGAGATGTTAATGGAAAGGGGCAGGGGTTTCACCGAGTCTTTTCCCGAGTGCATGAAGCGAAGGTTCGGTCACAGCAGTGCACTGTATTAAGCGAAGAGCCAAGAATTTGTACTATAAATCTTTGTTCAATCCGGTGCAAAGTGTCACATTGTGTTTATGGTGTACAGATTGCGAACTGCTTGTTTTCTCCAAGACTTGGGCCAAGACAGGCGGCTTTGGCTGGCAGGCAGACTGGCTGACCGAGTGTCTCCGCAGACATCCTAGACCTCAGTTTTGTTGGGCTGAGTTTGTCATCTCGGACAACCTGGGCATCTAACCAGGCGAACGGCAAGCTGACTGGCTGATGAAGTAACTGTCCTACACCCTGATCAGTTGTTTTATTGCTGCTTGGCCTGCTGCCTCACAGTCTGACTGCTTGACTGATTCACTGGCTGGCTGTCTGACTGAAGTTGTGTGATATATGATGTGGTTCAGAGTGGTTGCGATTAACAGATTGGCAGAACGGTTGCATTTATTAATAACTCCACACTGAGCAGGCCCTGTCTGCACTCTGTAATTGCACTCACATTCATGCGTCTGGAAAAAATTAACAAAGCTAGTTTCGTGATTTGTTGCCTGTCGTTTTGAAATGTGTACACGCTTCCATTTGAGAGTAAATATCAGTTGAGCGCTGTTTGTGGTGAAAAATTCAACAGGGGTGTCATCATCATCACTATGCCTGACTGTCAAAGCGCTTCCCTGCGCTGCTTATAGATCTCCTTTGAATCTCACCCACTCATTGCTGCAGGGTTTGAAGAATTTAAGTTAATAAACAGGCTCATAAGGCAAGATTAAAGATGGCGTGTAATTTGATTAAGTGAATGGGAATGAGAGAGGCCACAGATGGGAAAATAAGCTTTTCCAAGGCCTCATTAACGGGAACAATCCTGTAAAACCTCCTGGGTGAAAATTTACTGTGAAGAAGCATTCTGAATAAAAGAGACATTTTTCAGAGTTTCGGCATAGTTTTAAGAAGTGGTCGCAAGGTAACAATTTACCATTATTTAATCTTCGAATGTTGGGTTGTCGCCGTTCTGGGAAACGTCTTGTTCCATCCGTTCTCTGCTTCTGTCTCAAAACTTGCCTAGCCCCATTGTTTAAACGTGACAAATTTGTTTCTTCATTCTTAGTCGTCTAAACGCAAAGCAAATATACGAAGATAATCCACAAGTGTGACTAACTCCACAGGAAACACCAAAAATATTTGTGCGCTCAGCCATTTCGTTTGGAAGGCCTACATTTTAATTCCAGAAAATATCAAATCAAATCAAAGGGATATGAAAGGAAACATTGCATACTTGATCCCAGTATTATTTTAGCAACAAATATGTAATCTCAGGTGCTCTAAAAGTAAAGAACACAATGTAGTTCTCTCATATTGCATACAGAGCGTTTAAATAAAACACTCAAAGTAAAACTAAAGGATTTTGGCTAAGTACAGCTGTACACAGTCAAACACATTTTTCATTAGTTTGAGGACGTTCAAACTTCACTTAAAAAAAGAGAGAGAGAGAGAGAGAAAAAAAAAAAGAAAACATGTAGAAAGTTGATTCTAATTCTTTCTCAATATGGGCACATTTTCTGTGCTGTCTGACTTCATTCCCTCATCCACATGTGCAGGGAGATCAAGATTAGGTGTCTGCAGAATGAAAACTCAGGAAGCTCACCTGCTCGCCCTTGATATTACGCTGGAAATATAAAATCCATTCCCAGATTTAGACATCTCTCGCCACCAAAAAAAAAAAAAAAAAAAATAGTTCTTTTCTGTCTGGAGCCACAGACTGCCTGTCTGCGGCATCGTTCCTTATTGGCTCAAACTAGATGTCTTAGTTATTGGGATGAAGAAATCCCTGTCAGTGGACATTCATGGGAGATCCCCCCCCCCCCCCACCCCTCCTTTTCCTTTTTTTTTTTCTCACTCTCAGCGAGGTGAGGTTAATTTATATTTCTCAGACCTGTTCCTTTCTCCTTAGAAATGGATTCAGTTGAAGTGTTGGTGCTGGATCGTTATCGGTGTGCTATCATTCCACCGGGACAGCCCAGCCATCATCACAAATGGCCGTTTTTCACTGGAATAAAACATATGAATTAAACTTCATAAGCTTATCTGGTCTTTGATATGTAGAAAGCCCAAGGTTTATTTCCACATTAATCCCCACACCCGTCTATTGCTTTGGCTCTTTGATGCATGAAGGTGGGTTTAGAAACTGGAATCTGCCAGGTGTATATAACTGCATGTTTTACCCATCGCTTCAGCTTCAGGCCCTCTATTCTGCCCCTCTCTTTTTCCGTCTGTCTCTCTCACTGACACACACACACACAGGTTTTCCCTAAGAATTTCATTACAAAAGGCAGCCATATGCATTGAAATACTGCCGGCAAGCAGGGGTCATGTAGCCCGATACTGAATTTCCCTTGCCTTTGTGCAATCTTAATTGTCTGTCATTTCTGTCTGCAGTCCCGTCTATGCGTGCTCCAAATAAAACCTATGGAAACATGAAAGGTGGAGCACTGCCCTCACTTTCATCAAGAGATCGCTTACCTGGCCTTGCTGTGGCTACCCCAGGCTTGTGTTACGTACCTCATAAAAGTAGCTCTTGTTTCACCAATGCACTGCCCCATCTGAGCGCTGGGCTAATCTGTCAAGCCGAGCTCCCAGGCAAATTCTTCTGCGCCGTAATAGACACTGCTACTAACTCCACCGTCTTTCTCCTCCGCTCGTTTTACCCCTTCGTTTTTGCAGCGGGCTCCCCCCCGATGCCCTCTGATGTTGCTGACAGTTGAAGCTGCGGATGCCACGGTGAATTTATATACGTGCTCCTGCATCTGTCATTGTTTTCACCGAGGTGTTGACCCCCACACGTCCTCATCAGAACGTTGGCTCAGTTCTGCAACTCCAAGCAAAACAGATACCTACAGCTTGGTTGATCGTGAAGGGTATTCACGCCGCAGAAATCTTTTACCCATTTCGATAGTTGGTGGAAAACTTTGACAGGCAGTTGGAAACCTCGAGGGAATTGGGTCACGGAGGGATGGGAGAGAGACCGAGGGCTCAGGGGAACCGAGCACTGTTTCTATAACGCACACTGTACACTGCCACCACGGCACACACTCACAGGACTGAGACACTCTGTCAAACTGTAACCTATCTATTGTCCTTCATGCATCGCACCTGACATCTTTTTGATCTTCTCAACTTTGTTCTCTTTGTCACCTTGAGCTCATGACGCCATTATTCATGAAATGTATTTGGTGTTTAAATATATACGGAAAGCTCTCCATGGAAGAAATTACTTTTTTAGGAAGTAACATGGCTATATAGTCAAAAAATACTCAATGGACTTCCTTGGCAGCTGATGTAAAGCTCATTGCTCCTCATTGAATGCCGATGACACGAAGGCAGACGTATGGGATAGTGGGACAGAAACAGGGGCAAGCGTCTCTGTTTTTGACGGCTTGTGCCAGTCACTGATCCACAAACAAAGCAAGACAGTCACCGTATTGAGCTTATTACTTTTATGCCAGCCTCCAGTGATCGCACCCTCCATAAGCCACATACAAGACAGTCATGGTATTTTAAGCAGATTTCCTCCTAAAGAGGACGCGAGGCGGGAATTTCTCCTTTAAAGTGGTCTTATCACTGTGGCTGTCGACTCGCTGGAAAGCCTGACAGCTACAGCCTGCTGAGAAACTGAGCGGCCGTGCTGTGTCTTCGGCTGTCCACGGCAGACAGGCAGGACAGCCGCGCTTCTCTGCTATTCTCTCACTCGTAAAATAGGGTGCCACGATTTTTTTTTTTTTTTTTTGTACCTATTTAGAGATGCAACTTTTTTCATCTGTGTAAGACTGAAAATAAATAAATTAAATGTGTGTGAACATGACACATGAGAAAATTTACAATACACAAATGCTATTCTATTAACCATAAAACATATATATATATATATATATATATATATATATATATATATATATATATATATATATATATATATATATATATATATATATATAAATAAATAGAAAAATCTTGATTAGGAGATTGTCCCTGACCTATATCCTTTACTATCACCTCACTTTGAAAAATGAAAAGTGGAGCTGTCACCTTCATCTTTAAGATAATTAAAGTGAGTTATTTATGCATAAGTGAATTCTCATGTCTCAGCCGGGGGTCAGCGTTCAGTTAAAGACCTCAGCAATGCGAGGTAAAGTAAACTAAGCCTTGGCATTGTATACAGAAACGAGTGTAATATTCATTATAGTTAACAACACACTGAGTCTAGAGTGAGGCTCTGCTCACATTCCAGGCCAGTTATTAGTCAGCATTGCAGTTTATTTGTCCAGAGGTAAGATAAACCAGAATTCTCTGAGCGCCCTGCTCTGGACCTGCAACTCTGACTGGTTTGTTTGAACAAAGGGATATGTCCTCTTATGACAAATAGTCCAAAGATAATGCATACACAGCCACATGAGCAGATAATGACATTCTAGAGCTGCAACTGCAACTTTTTAGACCTGCATTTTTCCTCTCTTCTTCCTCTTTTGCATGCACTAATGTTTAATTTAATTCAATCAAGATGTGAGCCCGGTGGTCAGTTTCATGCCTTTAATGAGATTGAAATGAGATGAGCTTATGCAGGTAATTATGGTTCATTCATTCATTCATTATAACCTTATCTCAGTCAACTTCAGATTTTAAATATGCATAATATGTTTTAAAAGCAGTAAAGATTGCCATATATTAACTTTTAAGAAACAAACATCATTACACACCTCCACGTTAGTATCACAGAGCAGCCAAGCACACGTAACCTTACAGTCTCTGGACAAGTTAGACAGGTTACTCTACATCTACTGAGTTCAGGCCCATTTTTTCACTAGCAGGAATTCAGGGTGAACCCACCAGACAGGAACTCTCCAACAGGGCCAAACCAAAGGGCCACACAAGAACCTTTGACTGCAAAGAGAGCACAGCCGACCACGAGGAGGCGGTGATGCGCAATTGTTGCTGTTCGCGAACAGCCAGCAGCATAAAACAAGACGAAAAAAGAACGCAGCAAAAGAAACAAGAGAAGAAGAAGCTTGTAAACAATGGATGTTACTTGTATTTTTGTTGTGTGTGTGTGTGTGTTTTTTTCTTTTTTTTTTTGTTTTATTTTAACATACACCATGGCATAATAGCAACATGACCTGAACCGACTCGCCGGTCCATCCTATGGTTTTTGTCTCGTAATATCCAACGTCATCAAATGTAGTCGTAGCAAAATGTCTCTGGTCCAAATGCTTAAATGAATTGTGGTCACCTGATTAATGTGCTGAACGTAATTTATAAATCCTGATTAGCAGAGACCCCATGCCAGAAGGTTCCTGTTGGCCAACCTGAGTACCTCACCTAATACAGGGACTTTTTTTGCCCCCATAAAGATACCGGAAGGTCACTTTTCCAGGGCCATTCCTGGTAATAGAGACCCGTCCCGGGCCAGAAAAATCTACCCGGAACTCCCATTAGTGGAAGCGCACCTTTTGGGAGCCAGAGTTTTAGTGTGGCGCATTGTGAGGAAGCAGGACTAAACCCTGCAGGGTTGCAAGGTTGAAAAAGGCCTTAAGATCACCATATTAATGTATTCTCTCACATGGAAAACAATGCGTCTCGTAGAATGTACTTCATTCACTTATCTCAATGTAAAACTGAAAGATATTGTTTAGTATATTTTCACACTTAAAGAATGAATGGTTGCTTCAGATAAATAAAAAAAAAAGTCTTTGAAAGACAAGCCTTTAAGAGACTGGAGCATGAGAAGTTGTCTTTATTATTATTATTGTTATTATTACATTGAAATGTATAACCTAATTCTATGCACTTGCAAATGAGCATATATGGACTCTATAATCTTTAATTGTAACCGTTAATTTGTATGGGCATTGTTTTTTCATGCTGGTAAAACTTTACTTTGGAATCAAATAATCTCTCAGTAAAAAAAACGAATCTATCACTTCACTCTTAGTAATTTTCATACAAAGTCCCAAGAAAATGAGTAGATGAGTTAAATTTAAGGTGTGACACACATATAAAAAGCCACATGCCTCGTCAAGCAAACCAAACCACCCGTGAATCCACCCGTTTTCTCTTGAGTGTCTAACTGTTTTTAATTAGCCGGGAGTTGTGGTGTTCCCTCTGTGACTGCTTACTGCCTGCCCATCACACTCACTTCCTGATGTGTCCCGAAGATGAACTTTGAGAAAAACATGGGATTAAAAAAAAAAAAAAAAAAAACAAAAAAAAAAAAAAAAAAAAGCATTTTCCTCTTCTTCTTGTTCTTCTTTGTAACCAAAACCAGCACTACACTGAGGTGACTTATGGGCTGCCTGCTGCCTTGCAGAACATTCCCATCACAATCATGTTCAATTGTCCCCTAATTGTCCTCTTCTCTCTCTGCAGAAGAAGTTGCTGACATGAGAAATTAGGCAATCAGGATGGCATTAGTGCATGAGCGGAGGACTGGGACATGGTTATACTATAATGTATAAGCCCCATTGGGGGTGCAAATGAGCAAGGAAATACTCTCATCTCCCTTTGAAGTGACGCCTGTTCCCAAATTAAACTCTTAGTCACACTGCTATCACAAGGATATGGTTGTTAGCAGTGCTCCGCTCAGATCTGCGTGCACTTTTGGGTCTTTGAACAACGTGACTCTTGATTGATGCCCCTTAGGGTGGATCACTGGCAGTAAATATACACATTTCTGCACTATCACAAACGAGGTGTAATGCCATGAGTTGGTATTTTAGTATTAATACAGGTGCAAAATACACAACTTTAATTTGAACAGGTTGTATGATTATCCTACCTTAACAGCAACTGCTGTTAAGGTTTTTTTTTACATTTTTAAATTGTTGCATTGTATATTTTCAAATATAAGCAGGAACGGAAACAGAAAAAGGGTTCGCAAAGTCAATTAGTTGTCACATTAATGCATAATAAGTGGCATTAAGGTGAAACGAATGAGCACTTATATGTCCTTTAATAACACATTTGAAGCTGTTATTAGGTTATCCAGAAATAATAATAAAATATCCAGGTTCAAAAAGTGTTTTCATACAAGAGCATAGTTGGGAAAAAGAAAAAAGAAACTGGGTCAATAAGACTCTGTGAGGGAGAAAAGAGTAAGAAAAAAAATAAAAGAGTAAAGTTCCCCCAAACCTCCTGGGGGATTCAATGAGATTACCCCCAAAAAGATTGAATTAGTTTGGCCAACAGAAGGAAGAAATGCTAGAAACTAATGGCAAATAACAAGCTTGTGACAATTCATCAGGCAGCTTCACAGAGGGGAGGGTTTCGCTGGAATGCCTGAGACGGGACCTTTCCCCTGTGCTATGTTATTCTAACAAACAATGTCACTGAGATGGCATCCTACCTCTCACCAATTTGCATGGTTGTCAGAGGAGTGAAAGCCAGTTTAAAGGTACATCCTTTATGTGCTGGAGAAAGGATTAGGGCCAGCCCCACAAAGACGCTTTGATTTTCCTGCAAATATGTATAAGAAGTTTGGTTGAGAAAAGTGAGTTTTCAAAGAAGCAACTTTTAAAAAAAAAACACATGATTCTCTACTCTTTGTGCATGTGTGTGTGTGTGTGTGTTTTAAATCCACCCCTCTGAAAAGGTATTCCTTTTTTTATGCACAATATTCATTTAGATAAGTGTTCAAACCAAGAAAATGTTCAACTCTGGCACTATTATAAATAGTCATTTAAATCGATAATTCAGTCTGATTAACTTCATAATGTAGTATTTGCTTGTCTAAACCTGTTTAAAATCACTTGTTTTTTGTTTTTTTTTGGGACACTTTTCAGTCTCTTCTTCTCTGCAGGGTCTTTGACTGAAAAATCCTCGCCGCTACGTTGAATGATGGACACAGGGATCCCACATAAACACAAGGAGCGAGCCTGTGCTCACCATATGCACTTAGCAATGGGGTTAGAGTGCAGCGCTCATTAGCATGTATAAACTCCTTGTGTCAAGAGGTCGCCTTTGACCCCGGCACACAAAATCGTGCGCAAAACATGGCTGATGCAAAGTGCATTGGTGTGAGTCAGGGATCTGCACTGCTGTTTTGTGTCTTTTTGTAAAAATAAATGACTTATCTGTTAAAAAAACAAAAAAAAAAAAAACTGCACAAAGTAAAAACTGGATTTTGTGACCGTTTTGAACGCGAACTACTCTTCTTCACCGGTTTGCAGAGATCCCTCGCTGTCCAACAGTTGCTTCAAATGTTTAAGTCTGCAAATCAGGGGATACACATGGCAGTATTAGAAAAAAGAAAAAAGACTCCAGAGTTGACAATTTAAGGGTTACAAACACACACACACACACACACACACACACACACACACACACACACACACACAGACAAAAAAAAAAACAAAAAAAAAAACACTTCTTCATGCTTAAAAAAGATCACCCCAGAGCCGATGTCCCTTCGGTCGCAGTCCAGCACAATGTGTTCCAGTTCACTTTCATCATGTTGTACCAGCTGAACATGGTGTAGCTTTCAGCCCTGCCCTGTGGGAAACCAGCCCGTCTTTTCTCTCACTGAGTGTTTGTGTGTGTGAGATGCTGTAGAGCTGTGTTGTCCTAAGCTTTCAGCAGCTCCCTGTCCTATAGGGCCTCCAGCGTGGATTGGCCACAGAGGCTCTGTGTGGCATGCTCCGATGAATACTACCCCGATTCCCTACCAGAATGCCACCAATGCAGCCCCTGAAGCGTGTGTGTCGGACAGCGCCGCGCCACTTTACTATTCTGCTCCTCTCTGCGTCTTTCTAGATTTTCTAAAGTATTTATCTTTTAAGACAAACAATGGAAATGTAGTTTTTTTTGCATTTCAGACACAATTCAATCGCTCACATGCAAGTAAAAATACAAATGTGGAAAATCGCTTTCTCTCCAGTGGTTAATAAACCTTCAGCTCATGGGAATCTTCCTGTTTATTTAGAAAAAAAAAGTTATTATTTATTATTATTTTTTATATCTTGTGGGAATGTTTTCCTGGTCACTTTCATGGGTCAAACTATGAAACCTGATCATATCTGAAAAATAATTGCAATTGTTCTGAGAGTCTGTCGTGCACTGCAGCTGACTGTGCAGCAGTAGTCAACCAGTAAATTGTACCCCTTTAATTGTTTGATTACAGTATACTGCCTGGGAAACTGCCTGGATAATGTAATAATACTTCAGTTAGGGTTTTACACATTCATTCCTTTTTCCCCCTCCTTCTGCTTCTTCTTCTTTTCCTCCTTTCCTCCTGAGTTCATGTCGAAACAGCTGTCTGGCATATAATACGGTCTTCAATGACTTGTGTCAACAGGTTTACGAAAATAACAATGTTCTCATTGTTTAGATAAGCCGCCGTTCCAGACGGTCCGAATCTTGACTTGTTGACGTTCTTGAATACTTTATGATATTAATTCTCTCCCTCAAGGTGACTTGACATGACCTAATAACAAGTGCCCTTATTTTTATAAATATATGTGACAAATTTTACCATCAAATTTGATCCCGCTCTCCATGAACACGTTGCTTAGCACAATAAATCACAGACCTAAATAATATAAATGGGGACAAGAATAATACATAAGAGATTCTGTTCAGCGTCACACTTAAGGGGTGTAATCTAATTAGATGGTTGTTTAATGCAAGCATCAGTTCTTGTCTACAGAGGGAGGATTTTAATCACAATGTGAGTCATGAGGTCATTTCTTGAACCGACTGCTTTTCAAATCCTCAAAGAGAATCTTTAAGAACTACATTTCATTTTTAAAGCACATTGTCAGAACGGTTTCAAATTGAGACCGAGCACAGTTACCAGTACATTTTGTATTTACAACCCATTTTGGCTTTGTTAGATTTTTTTTTTTTTTTTTTTTTTTTTTTTTTTAAAGAGACCTGAAGCAGCTGTGGACATTCTGCTGGTTCACTAATTAATACTTAGAGGCCAAATGTTCCCCATCTCAGGGGACTGAAATCCAAACAAATCCCAGGTTTCCATTTTCAAGGAACTTCAGAAAAGTAAATGTGAGAGTTAGAATCAAATATCTCCTCTCAGATGTCTGGTTTGTTTACATTTTGCTTCCTTTTGTATTCCTTTGGGGAAGCTTGGAAATGGTAATAATGTCAAGACGTGCTATGACTATAAAGGTTCGCGGGAGGTGGAGCTCGCCTCCCGATGTCCATGTAAAACTAACACCGCGTGGTGGGTATATGTAGGTAAAGCTTAATCAGTTCTGAAGCTGATATCTAGGTGAAATAAATGAGACTTTAAACAAGGTGAAGCAGTCCTGGAGGGAAAAAAAAACAAACAAAAAAAAAAAACCAACGTCCCCGGTCAGACGCACCTTGTGTGACATTCGCAAGGTTTCACCTTTGAAACACGCCAGACCGACGTGGCCTGTTAAATGTAAACTCAGAGAGGTTGAATTTGTTTGGTGTCAAATCCAGTAAATAATTAGCTGATTCAGAGCAATGTGGAGTTCTTCAGAAACCTATAGCCTCAAGACCACAACAGCGTAAGAGATATAAACGCTTGTGTGTTTGGCAAGTTGACCAAGGCACAGTAGGAACACGCACGATGTGGTGAACTTCTCGCGTTTGAATATATATATATATTTATATATATATATATATATATGAATTGTAACGCATTCTTCTTTACATCATTTCTTTTCTTTTTACTTAATTTCAGTTGACTGTCAATCATTTATGCACAGTTGTCATAAGGTCATGCCACATCATCTGAGTCAGGATGAAGTTCGAACTTTGACAAGCCCCGTCGACACTTGATTTTTTTTCTTTTTTATTCATCCTCCTGTAAGTTTTCCTGTGCGGTTCAGCGCATCGTCCTGTCGCACGACCTAATTTTGGCCAATCAATACCAGTTGGAAAGAGAGACAGATAACGTCATACAGAAAACTGTTATTTCTGCAAGAAGTTGTTCTACAAGCGACTGAATCATTGGGAGTACTTTGTTTTTTCCACACGCCGCCTCTGAAAAGTGGTTTTGTTTTTGATTATAAAAGAACAACAACAAAAAAAAAAAAGAACTACTAACACAATGTTACATGTAATGTGAAGTTATTTATCTGCTGTCATATTTATCTATTTTAAAATCTGGTAAGGACCAGATCATATTTTTTTAATGTCTGATGAATTAAAGATTAGAAACAAAAGATGATGTGCTTTCTTATTCACACGTCTGTATCGCATTGCTGTCAAAACGTAGCCATGCAATCTGACCTCATAACATGGCCCATTTTCAATCTAAACATCTGTTTATTATTGTTACTTTGATTCTTGTAAGGATATTGTCCTCCAGGATGACTGAGAAATAACTGACTCAGTTCCAGGGGAACCAAAAGCATCAAAACGTGACTCAAAGTTAGAGTGATCTGCTGAAAGATTTTGCATTCACAGTTCACAAACCAGTCCTGGGAAATATCTGCTGTAATCACATAATATCTGATGGTAATTAAGTAGCACCACTGCAGAAGCGGCCCTGGAGTAACCCTCCTTCTCTTGAAAACTAATGTTTACAATAGGTCGGGCACGTCTGTGGAAGGCATACAGGAGACGCTGGCGTATGTTTGTCTCCGTTTTGAGGATTGTGGTTAAGCTGAAGCTCATCTGGCAACCTTATGGGCTGCTCATCCACTCCTAAAGCTCATGTTGTTCCTCCTTTCCCTTGCTTACGTTTTTCCCCTCAGTTTTTCTTTTTCTCTCCCCTCTTTACATCTGGTTATGACTTCTTCCCTTCTTTTTACATTTCATCTTTCTTTCCTTACTTTCTTCTCCCCGTTTTCGGCCCTAAACAACTGTCTTCTGTTTCTCTGAAGCCACTCATCATATCTGCTGTCTCTTGTAATACGTGTCATTCACTGGTATGTGCTGATGGCTGAGTTTTAGCAGGACTTTCAGATGTGCATCATGTGTTGCAATGGCTGGAATGGGATGTAGCTCGAGTAAATCAATTTGTCATGAGCAAAATCTGCTGAGTGCATAGGGTCATGCGTAGGTTTTGCGGCTCATCCTCTGTCTTACCCCATTACAGTCTGAGTTTTTGCCAAATGGCCCCAAGATCCACGGCTTTAATAATTTACAAACCTATTACCACTGTTAACGTTTTGAGCATTTGTGAAATCCTTTTTTAAAACAGATCATTTCCCATTTCTTTTCAAGCCGTCACATCACGTGGACTGCTTGTTGAGTTAAAGCAACACTAACAAATTTGATGCAGGACTGAGCTAAAACTGACTCAGCACTGATGTCACTTCTAGAAGAAATACACGAGTAGAGTAATATTACATTCCTAATTTCAAATATTGGACATTATATAGCTAAGTGGGAAATATTTCCTACTAGGAAAAAAATGATACCAATTTACACAGATTGACTGCCTGCATCACGACACTGTGCACAATGTACAATGAATAAAATGTTGTAATGTTATTATCTCAAAGGTTTTGCAGAGAAACAGGAAATTTCTGTCTGTGAAGCTTTTAAATTGAGGTTAAAGTATACACATGAACACAAGGAAATCGAACAAAAACGAGAGTAAAATACAAGTAAAATACTTTTGATGGTGAATGAGTGTGCTGCAAGCTCAGGGTGTAGTGACCGGGATTGTGGGAAGGCATCTACATCTGTTTTCAACTTCCCAGAACTGGGATTCAGACTTAGCTTAAAGAAAGATGTTTTTTTTTTTTTTTTTTTTTGGACTTTTGGTTCCTTTTTGTTCTTTACCGTAAGTCCTATTTTTTTTTTTTTTTTTTGCAAAAGTCTTTTATTTTCTTCACCATAAGTCCCATAAATCCTACTTTTTGGCAAAACTGTTTTTCATTTTTCTTTCTTTAAACCTTATTTAGCCATAACAAAAAAAAAGAAAAAAAGAAAAAAAAGCCTCTGGTCAACCAAAATTATTTCCAGTGAAACTGTTTAAACTGCCACTCTTACTTTGTTGAAGTAGTTCTAATTGTTTTTTGTTTTGTTTTTATTTTATTTTCCAAATTTCCTCATCACGTTAAAAGAAATACAAAGAAAATAAATATACGTCTCAGCCAAAATATGATTAGCAACCTAATTCCCCATTAAATAACTGAGCTGGCTACTTCTCGTGTACTTTTAAACCAGCTAAAAGTGTAAGTCGATATAAGTTATCAGTTGTCATTTTGGATGGTTTTTACTGACAGTAGGAAAGGGACACGACGAGGAACAGACGACAAATCCTAAAAGAAATCAAGTTTTCCTTCAAATTCAACTATAAATGATATGTCAACTTAAAAGAAAAACGCCTAATATTCTGCTTTAAGCGTGTCAAAGACACTTTCTGCTAACATTTCCATCAGTGGATTTCATGTTTTGATCTGGCCTTGCATTACGTTCCCAGCATTCCCAGCAGTCTCAACTCTTCACATCCTGACATTTCGTGAAGAGCATGAATGGTTTTGAAAAGCTGTATTTTACATCACTCTATGATCTTTTCATAACCGTAAAGTGGGTCCCCAAACCTATAGGTAAGTCCTGTTGGACTTACAAGAAACCTGAACTGCAGTGTTCGAGGTAAGAAACAATGGTCTCGCATCAGGGATTACGTTAGGATTTCCATCACAATAAACGACTGTGAAATATGTATTTGTTTCCAGGTTCATAAGGTTCAGGGCAGGAAAAGAAGTTGCTTTGATGTATATTCCTCACATCACTGTGTGACTAGGACCAGTGGAAAGGTTATGTGAATCTTTGGTTTGAAGAAAAACGGCATTGAAATGTTTTATTCTATTTTGTTTGTTTTTTTCTATTTCTTTTAGTATTTAATTGGCTTAGTTGTGTTTCAAAATCTGTTTGTTGGCAGTTTAAGTGCTGCTGGGTCCGATTTGGGGGAATACATAGCCTGAAATAACCACTTACCCACTTGTTTGGTGAAAATAGTTGCGTTACTTCATCGCTGGTAAAATACACATACAAGAGAAAGGAGACACACCTTCAGCTCCTAAACCGTAATCCAGAGAAATAAGATAATGCTAATCACAGAGACATAAGCACTATTTGATCTCTCTGCAGGACTTGCTAAACACCAATAACACCCGCACCAGGTAATCCAACAACACTACCTCACACATGCGCTCAAAAGAAAACACAGCTGAGGAGGAAATGGCATCCCGGGGTCTTTAGCTGAACCAGTATGTTTGCTTTTCCTCCTATGGTGCACCACACTGAAGCTGCTTAACATGAAGCAGGGTTTCCTGTGGGGCTTGTAAACTGTATACTGTCCTGTGTGTGTGCGTGTGTGTGTGTGTGTGTGTGTGTGTGTGTGTGTGTGTGTGTGTGTGTGTGTGTGTGTGTGTGTGTGTGTGTGTGTGTGTGTGTGTGTGTGTGTGTGTGTGTAAAATTTGCAGCTGTGCATCTGTATATCCACTTGTTGGTTTTATTTGATTATCTAATGCACTATGGGAATACGAGTTTCTTTTTTTTTAATCATTATTATTTTCATTGCTTGTGCTTCTGTATGTAGATTATGTGTGCAATTAATGGAATATCAATATCTAAATTGTAAATGCAGATTTTTTTTTTCAGATTCTTTGCACAATCAGTGAAAGGGTGACAAAGTCGTGCTCCTGAATACTAAAAAATAATTATTAGAAGAAGAACAAAGTGAGCCTGAGGTCTCTGTGCTGGATAAACGTTTGTTTTTCCCTGCCGCCTCCGCCTGTGTCTGGATTATCAAGGGCAGATATACAGCACTTTAGAGTGTGCCAATTAACAGCCCCGGCAGCGGCTGCCACACAGGAGGGCCCTTCATAAAGACTCACTCTGTGGTGTAAGTCCTGCCACTTCCAAGTGCTTTATCCGGTGCTGTGCACATGCACACAGCTGTTAAACTGGTAGGTTTTAACGCAGCTCCAGCAACGCCAGCAGGCCCAGGAGTTCATAAAGATTTTCACAGCAAGTGCTTTCCCAAGGAAAGAGAGAAAGATGAGAGGAAGGCGAAAGGGACAGGAAGAGTGAACAAGGCAGCCGGGCAATCAAGGGGCAGACCTCGCTCAGAGAGAAAGAGCCACTACGCTGCCTGTCTTCATCCCTCTGTCTGTCCCTCTATCTATCCATCTCTGTTAGCGTTCTTGACGGCACTCCTTCCCCTCTCTTCTTTTTCATATGAAAGACTGGAGATTGCAAGGGTGAGCAAGCCAACAACAGGCAGGGGGTGGCCTGCTGAGGACTTGCAAGTTGGAATAACTCCAATCGTCCCTGCCTGTCACATACCCACTGCTGGCATTTGAACAGCTTTGATACATATTTTAAAGGCTGCAGTGCATCTGAACTGCACTAATCTTAGTTAAAAGGCAAGGAACCATATACCTTTTTTTTTTTCTTTTTCTCCTGCAAAGAGGCCCAGCGGGCCATGTTGCAAATTGCTGGGCTGGAAGGACACGCAACCTGTGCATTAATCAAAATATCTGTGAAATAAAAAGAAAACAAAAAGGACTCAACATAGAAATATTACAGCTTAAACAGATGCAATCTAACAGTATACCTATAAAACCGACACAAAAACAAATCATTCGTTTTGCATAAATTCTGAGATGACACAGCTTGGACATGTACTGTCACTCTGTTTTCTGCCAAAAGAAGCAGGGTTTTTTGGAGCCCGTGTGTATTATAGCGTGTGCTTGTACCCCGCTCGTGGCCTAAAGCTCGCTGCCATTGTTCTCATGGACTAAAGCAGAGATAAAGCAGTTGAAAGTGAGCTGACCACATGCTAAAAAGTATTGGCCACAGATGTGCCCAGACAGATCACAGAGAAAACTGATGGCATTTCCTCAAGATGTGCATGTGTATTTTTAAACTTTGATGTGAACATGATTTGCCATGAAAAAACGCTTTGTTCGTGTGCATCACATGGTCTCAATAACAGGCCTCATACATATTGTATGCCTAACCAGAACTTTTTCTTTTATTCTCGGTGACAGAGTAGGTTGATTTCAGGACATGCTGCAGCATGGAGAATGAGATTTCTAGGAAAGAGAAATTGTCCTAATAGTTAAAATATTACTTTGATGACAGATATAACATACACAGCATGTTAGTGGCTTCGACAACTGGTGTTACAGTTACAACAACTGCATGATATTTCTCATTTTGAGGTCACGGACAGCAACAAGACCATTGTTCTGTCGTTTCTCTGATTGTGATCAGTTAAATGTTAACATCTTAAGGCTTTCATACATATGCAGTAGCTTAAGTCTGTGTAGATGGTTGTTTTTATCATAAACCGACCAATATTATTTTAGGAGATTATTTTTCTCCCACTGAAGCCCATTGTATTCTAACTTTTTTCAAGCAGTTGCTTCTTTTGTGTGGCTGGACTGAGGTTCTTCTTTTTTTTTTTTTTTTTTTTTTTTTTTTTTTTACAAGGATGCTTGTATATAATAGATCTTTTTGTTTGTTACAGATGTTTGGGAGAAACATGAGTCGGTAAAGTTTATATAACATCTGAAGTAATTTAGTCTTACAAGGTTTTTTAAAGTTGATATGAGTTTTAAGCCATGCAGTAGTTTCTCGGTGGTCCTTTTGCACCATTACTTGGTGCTTCTAGCACTAAACATTAAGAAGCTTTGCATAGATAAAAGAAAAAAAAAAAAAAAAAGTCACCAGCTAGACAGACATTAACTAGCAGCACCACCCGAGTGTGTAGTCAGTTCTTATGGTGGATGGCTTCGGTGTTAATATTTAGCGGCCGCTTCCGTCGAGGCTCCTGTCATTCTCTGTCCTTTCTTTCATTACATGCGACACCACAGAGAGGAACTGCAGGTGTGAAGAAAGAGCCTCCAGTTCAAGTAGAGGGGAAAGGTATCGCTGCGAGACAGCCTGGTTGTTGACCGGGGCTGCTCGGTTTAGATCAGGTTTGGATGCGTGTGAAGTGATAGTTCCAACACATTGTGTTCTTGTTCTGCTCTTCTTCTGTTTCAGCTTTGGCAGGTGACCCGGCATTGGATGTACTGACTACTGTATTCCAGGTGACAGCGTCTGACATTGTAATTGTCTGCTTTGGGCAAGAGGATGGAGGGTGTAATACATCTTATGTTTCCTTACAGTAGAAATTATTGATAAGTGGTGGTGAAAGGTGCTGCTGGTGTCACTGACCTGATTCAAGCAAGTGCTCTTCATAGTCATTTGCATTTACAAATAAATTCTGCAAACCACCAACTTTTCGTGGAGCAATTTATTATATGCAGTTGCTCTATTTTATTTGCGTACTCCTATCAAAATATTATTGTGTAATCACAGTGTATTATTCGACCAATTTCAAACTGAACTTTAATTATGTTTGCTAGATCGTGTATGTATAAATGTGAAAAATTTCCCACCATACAACTATGTGCAATAACTGCACTAACATACACATTTAGTCCTTAAAGGAAATAATGGTTTTCCATAGTGAACGGGAGGAAACCAAGGCAGACAGGGCTGCAGAGGGGCGGTTGGACAGGGAGAGTAAAGATTTCACATTAGCAGGGAAGAAAAGGGTGAGTTGCATTTGATATCGTCCTCTGCGCTGCACATGTGCTGCGAGAGGGAGAGCAAAGCATCCTCGGCTAAATGGAAATTCCTGTGCTTCAGCCACAGCTGCAGTATGACACTTCAGATGGCTGTGCTTCCCTTTGTACAGCCACCTGGAATTAGCCCAAACCACAATGGCATCACATCAGAAAAGAAGACAGGAAAATCAGACTTTATTATCTGTCGCTGTGGAAATATTTGTGCAAGGAGGAAATGGGGGCACACAGCCCTCAACTTCCCTGCCGCGTCACCCTGAATTTTTATTACTGAAAGACAAGAAAAAGAAATGCTGCCTTCACGTAAGTGTACGCATACCCATGATTGTTCTTGGTGTATTTCCTACCTTTAAAGGCAATGCAAACAGTCATTTGGTTCAGACTGCAGTCAAGAAATACTGAACACATTAGTACAGCGCTACAGTTTCCCACCAAACTGGCTCACAAGAAACACAGTTCAACTTGTGCTGGGAAGCAAACTCTTTGCTAACAAAGAGATGCAGTGTTGCAGAGAATAAAACTTTCCATCAAATTGTATTTGGAAAGGGGATTCACTTCAAAGGGATCCTAACAACAGTGCTGTCTATCTAATTTACGTTTTCAAGCACATGCCAAATGTAAAAACCCCAATTCTGAGGGGTGTATAATTACAGAGAGAGAATGAATGACTATAAATAACCCCATCATTACTAGTCCCTCCTGAAGAACATGATCCATACTGAAGGATAATTAAGGCAAAATATTTCTGATCCGCCAACAGTGTGTACAAGGAATGCACGCATGCGCACTCTCCCTCTAGGCGTGCTCGCTGTGTATGGGTATGTGTGTTTGAGATATACCGAGAGCGTGGGTGTGTGTGTGTGCGTGTGTGTGGGAGGGGGACTCGTAACAGATTCTTCCCTAAATATAGTTTTGTGGTAGAACCAGTATGTGTACTGGTACTTCAGGAGCACTCAGGACACACCGGCTTTAATTGGTTTGCGGAGTCATTAATGGAACAGAAGCGCGACTGAAGTACGAGTTTGTGTATCTGAACAAGAGCACTTATGTGTATATCGGTTCCTGTCAATGCCCTTTAAACAACAACAGACACATGGAAATAACTTTGATCAACAAACATGTAGCAAACAAGAAGATAATAATGAACCACTATGTTCAGCCGAGGTCTCCTAAAATAGATTATTTCAACTAGGATATATCAGATTTGAGGATAATATTTCTAGATTAGGCCAACTAATTAGTGCCCCGATATTTGGCAGGGTGCTTTGAGAAGGATCCAAATAAGCATATTGTCCTCTTCGCGGAGGAGTGAAAGAGCTTTTCTGTGTTGCTCGCTTGGAGTCAGGGAGAATGTTCAGCCGAGACACAGAAAACTTTCCTCGACTGCTCTCCCTTCCTCACTTTGTTATCTCTTTCTCTCTTTCTTGCCCGATCAAAACATGAGAATGTCGCTTTCAGTGGCCAAATGAAAGAGAACCAGGCAAACATGAGCGAGAGTCCGTGTTTATTTCTAGTACATCGAGAAGCCAGGCCAGTTTTTTTTTTCCTCTTCCCTTTTTTTTTTTTGTGTATATATGTGTGTTTGTGTCAGCAGGGGTCTGCATGAATTGTGGAGTTGTCATGAGTTGTTGCTTAACCGGCAGTGCGTCAGTCAGCCAGCCAGTTGTCAGGCAACTACTAGTTCCTTGTTGCTATTTGTGTTCAAGTGTAGCCGTGCCGAGAGCCTCCCCTGCATTCGCTCTCCCTTTCCCGACCGAATCCTCCGATCTTCTCCCGTGGCAAGAACTGTGTCTTACAGCAGCCCGTCACTGCAGAGTGAATGAAAAGCCAAGACCAAGGCATCCGCTCCTTTCACTGCCTTTGTGTCACTGAAACAAGGAGCAGGGCCAAAGTAGTCAGCGATACATGATGTAGCAGAGTTCGAAGGTGGTCCCACTGTGGCTTCGACTGCTGCTCCTGGGCTCCAGTGACTTGTTGTTGCTTGTTGTTGTTTTGTGTGTGTGTGTGTGTGCATGTGTGTGTGTGTGTGTCCCATCTTCAGATGGAGGTGGGGTGGTGGGGGCCCAGGATGGCTTTTGTGTCACAGCTTGACCAGAACTGCACTCATGAAACTAGATAAATGGATTAGAGGGGCACAGATATGGGCGGGAATCTTGAGGAAAAGACAACATAGATGAACCGGAGCACTGAAAGAGGAGGGTGAAGGGATAGGAAGAGGCAAAGACATTTGTGTTGTTGGACAACAAGGGCCCGAGCCCATTGCAAAAATAGCCCGCTTCTGCCAAAAGAAAAAAAAAAAAAAAAAAAAAAAAGAAAAAGAAAAAAAGGGACAAGGCGGTGATAAACTTTCCTCCCCATGCAGTCACCTCTCCCCCCGTCACTCTTCCTGTTACACATGCAAACACACAAAGTGTCACAATGCAGAATTCACCACTAAAATGAATGGATTGCCACAGCGTGACACGTCTCAGTTGCATGGGGAGATGGTCCTTGTTCGCCAACAAAAGAGAGTGACATTATGGGGAGCAGAGCCTGTGACAGAATGCTAAATTGTTTTAGGGTCAACAACTTATTGTCTTTGCATGAGCCACAATTTACATACTTTCTGAGAGAGGTTCGGGAGTCAGTTCACAGATTAAAAAAAAAAAAAGCCTTTCCTAGTCTTTGAAATGGATTTTAAATGTTATGGAAAATAGCACGTCGATTTTTTTCCCCCTTAAAAATATTAAAATTGCTTTTATTTTTATTAAGTAAAAAGTAAATGTATGTTGGTTCTGATTTATATCGTTTTAAAATGTATAAAATTTCCCTACAGGCACAAATAAAGTATTGAAATGAATTTAATTGAATGTGCATCTTATTAATATGAATATCACTTACTATTTTAGGCTAATTGTATTCTAAATAAGAAACAACTCTCTGTGACTACTTTCTTTAAAAAATGAGACAATATTGTGTGTTTCCCAGTGTAATCCCAAAGAGAATTATTTCTGTATTTACATTTTCTTTTCTTCTTTTTTTTGTTTTTCATTTCATGGGTTTTCCCCCTCATCTATCATGACCCAGAGCATCCTGGGAAGTAATGTCTAGAAGTGACAGCCTAATTATCAGCTTCAACTCCGCTCATTACCCATTAGACAATCCAAACTACATCCACTTACTAAATGAATAATTTTGTATATATTATGGAAACACAATATTATGGCCTGCAGCTAAGGCCTTTGCGCTAACCCCACGCTGTTTCAGTACAAAAGAAATAAATGGGACTAGGAAAGGTTATTTAATTTTAGCCCCAAAAGCCAGCTCGTGAGAGGATGTCGTGTGGGGGCGGGAGGAAGTCGGGAAACGAATTTGAAATTTATACACCTGCATTTTCTGCAACAATATTAGAACCATTATCGGCTGTAACACAGGTGAAATTGGCTCGAATCAGCTCTGGTTTAACATGAATTAATGTCATAATTTCGTCACACCGTCAAATACACGAGGTTGGAACAATTTGCACATTGTTACGCCACACTGATAAGGACAACAAATATAAAAGAAAACCAAAAAAAAAAAAAAACGACAAATGGGAAACGATAGGCTGACTTTATATGAAGCAGGCTCATTAAACTACAAGTCTGCTGCGTGTAAGGTTGTGTCCACGTGCCTTAAAAACGGACTGACTCTTAACTCAAAACTTTAATGGCCTTTAATTAATAATTAAACGGGGTCTTCCTCTGTTAAGAGAAGCTATTGAAGTGACAGATTCACGCGCGTGGTCGTCCTTCTCTGATACTTGAATGCCCCAATCAACGCTTAAAACACATACAGCTTATTTTATTTTATTTTATTAAATGAACATTATCATATAAACTACTTGTATTGACTACTTTTAATGATTGTATCATATTTTACCATGCCTAAAAGCAAACTATTTCATGGAGATTGATATTTGAAAGCAAGATAACCTTACTCTTATTCTTTTTTTCTAATTTTGTGACATATTAAACTCAGAGTGATAATCATAAATTAAGGCATTAGTTTGACATAACGTTATCTAGAAGATTCAAGTGCAATAACAATAAATCAAACTATGAATCATGTGTTTTATGTCCTAATCGGTGACAGTTCTCATTGAGAGTGAAAGTGGCTCCAGATTTGATTAGTCTTCGCCTATAGAGGTCGCTGTGATATTGCAGAACAGATGTGCATGTACTCCACAGGTTTTATGCACCCTCTGGAACAGATCATTTTGGAGCTTACTGTCATTTACAAAACTGTTCAAACTCAGCAGTCGAATGTATCATTATATCTCACACATTTTAAGATGCAGGCCCGTGTGTGGCACTTTTAAAAACAGAAAATAACATAAACACGTTGTGGAAACGCTTTGAACATCATGGTAAAATTTCCCAAGATAAAGTTTAAAAAAAAAGAGGTCCTTTATTACTGTTGATATATTTGCGGATACAGCTGCCTGAAATCAAAAAAGGCAGATTAGAAAACACAGTGTCCCCCTCATCCTCCAATTGTAACTACCCAATTAAGTTTCCTTTTATTAAGTTTAAGCCGCGTCAGGCCGTTGTGGATAACAATATTTGCTTTAGTTTTTGATTGAGGGCCACAAAGGCTCTTTTTAGGGGCTAATGATCGCTATCTACCCCCAGAACAGACAGCGACCCCGAAAAACAGCGACCGTGCTGCACAGGGCCCCCCGATGTCAGTCCTTGTCCTCCTCCCAAGAAGAAAATATTAATAATTTATCTCCGAATCGACTTCTCCCTCTGACAGATTAGATTTTAACCATTTGATTTTGTTTGGACTGGGCGTTCCCATATTATTACTTAATGACCTTCCCAGCTGCTCCTGTCCATTTTCTGTCACCAGCAACCATCTGGACAATTATTAGCACCTCAATGCATCCACGCTGCTTTCCACCCAAACTTGAATCAAATTAAGCCTGACTGCCTGCAGACTGCCAATTCTTTTTTTCCACCCTACCCCACTCTTGTTTAAATAAATTTGGTAGTAAGCTTATGAGGAAAAATAGAAAAAAAAACCCCATATAATAATAATAATAATAATAATAATAATAATAATAATAATAATAATAATAATAATAATAATAATAATAATGAAAGAAGCTGTGGATCGTGGGGTTTCTCTATAATTTCATTTAGTTTATTAGGCAAAATATACGATCTGGACAAATTCCTTCAATGTTTCCTATTTACAAATTTAAATCACTTGGTATTTACATGAAAGAAAAAACACCAAAACACAAGATTTAGACAAATAATATAATAATTATTATTATAATTATAATATAATAAAGTAAAAAGCCTACCAAAATGGCCCAGCCTGTCTGGGTGAAGTGGAAGAGAGAGTAACATTATAGGCGCGATTATAGGCTACACAACAATAGAGGAAGTAATCCATCCATCCGTCCATCCACGGTATATTACCAAATTACGCCATTTGTTCTGTATGGACTGAATGCTACACTGCGTTATTTCTCATTGTCCATTTTGAGGGAGCGTAAAGTCTCTTTTCTCTTACAGTATTTCTTTTTATTATTATTATTAATTTGCTTTTTCGTTGTTTTTTTTTTTTTTTTTCAAGCAAGGAATAAATTGTCTTGATCAAGCCGAGGAGAGTGCAGTGAGGACCCGTTGCGTGGCGTCTTGTGGACTCCTGGCGCTGGAAGGCAGAGAGGATCTGGATAAAGAATAATAGAAAGAGGTAGATAAATACCCCCGCCGTGTTTGGACAGCGGGTTTCAATCTGCATCTCAAGTGCCTGGCTGAACAGTTTTCATTAGAAACAGGCTGCAGTCCTCACATTCAAATTCATCACTTTTTGTTCCCCTATATATATAAAAAAAAACCTAACAATTTTAGATTTGAAAATAGTTAACATGTTGAAAATATTCCAACCATTTTTGGATAAAAATTGAATTAAGTATTTTCCTGCCATTTTTTTATAACGGCATTTAGTAATAGGGCATTTTTAAATATTTTAAAAGCCGTAAACTTTTCTTGCTTTTATCTTTTTTTTTTCCTTCTTCTCTTTATAAGAGCACTCCCCTGGGCTGCGCTCTCCCAGGGGTCTTTAGGGAAAGCACACAGCCCAGACGGAGCCCGTTTTACTCGGTGGCTTGATAAGTAGCCACACTCTCCCCAGAGGGGAGGAATTAAAGGGGGTGTGGGATGAGAGTCAAGACCCCTGTCACCCGCTAAGCAAACTGTATTTTTTCCTTATCTGTGCTTATTTCCTTTTGTAGTACAATTATCATATTACCTTAAAGGCAGAAAAAAATGAACAAAAACTCAAGCGTCAATACTAAATTAATTAAACAATAATTCGGATTTTTAAACCCTTGAAGAATATGGTTCATTCTTTGAAGCTGATATACGTTATATTTTGATCCAGGCCATATTCATTTTTAATTATTTGTTTTAATGCTCTAACACATATTATTTGAAATATTCACGAAATCACTGCACGTCTTTTATTGCAACAATCGCTTATTTTGACTTTGATGACTTGGGCCTGTGAAATTAACATTACGTGTAGACAAAAAAAAAAAAAAAAAAAATCAAACTTGTCTCACCTGTCATGAATGGGTCGAAAGGAAGACTTCAGGGTCTGTGTCTGTGTTTGAGGTGAATCAGATCTTACGCTGTTTTCATGCTCTAAAAAAGACGCAAAGCAAGACACATATGACTACAGACATACAGGAGAGGTTAGAAATCTTGTGTCGTTGTTGTCGTGTGTAACATAATAAAATATCCACCTGAAGTTAAAATTAGTTTCTTTTGTTGCGGGGCTTGTGAGAGTTTATAGTATATGTAGTCTCTGTTTTGACAATTATAATTGTGGGCTTTTGAAAAGTAAACAAAGGCATACGGTGCAGCAGGTAAACGAGCTTAATTTCAAACTCTTAGCCCCAGTGTGCCACATTAGAGTGTGTGAATGCGCCCACGCTGTCATCGTACCTATGTGCTTGGGACTGTGGGTCTCTGACGGGGCTTTGCTGTCATTGCTGAGTGCTGTTGAAGCTCCTACCGGTGACACCACCACCGACGTCGGCTGCTGCTGTTGCTGTTGCTGCTGCTGCTGCTGCTGCTGCTGCTGCTGGGCCGGCAAGTGATGGTTGTGGTGGTGGTGGTGGTGCTGATTTACTCCCAGAAACGACCTCACATTCAGCAGGGAGTTTTGGCCCAGGAAAGCCCCATTCGTCCAGTTGTGGAACTTTCCAATCTGGCAAGTGTACAGTCCGTGACTGGGGAGGAAAGCCGGATGAGCCTGGATCTGGTGGTGGGGTCCTGATGGGTGAGTGGTGGCCCCCGGGCCACAGGGGGACGTGGGTTTCTGAGATGAACTGTCGGGACTAGTAGCCGTCTCTGCTAAAGACCATATTTTGGGTTTATTGTTGGACGGGAGAGGAAAACTCCCAGGTCTGTCCGGGGATAAAACTCTCGTGTTGTTGTTGTTGTTGCTGCCGTCCGAGTTCTCCTTACTGCCCGGGTGAGCAGAAATCGCGCTCTTAGATTTTTCAAAGGCCTCATGGGCCTGCAGGGCGAAGGCCCGTCTTTTCTCCAAGCTGTCCAAGTCTCCAGGCGCAACGACGCCGCCCCTGAGCTCCCTGCTCCCCTCCGTTGATTTATCGTCGTCATCCTCATTGCTTTGATCCCCGTCGTTGTCGTCGATTTTGTCAATGTCTATGCTCTCCAAATCAATCTCCTCCTCATCTTCGTTTTTTTCCGCCTCATCTCCGCTGCCGAACAAATGACCGTCCTCCCCGTCTTCCTTGCTCCTGCTTCCCCAAGTCACCTTGTTCTCCTTCTTGAGCCTCCTCCTGGCGTTAGCGAACCAGGTGGAGACCTGCGTCAGCGTCATTTTGGTGATGATGGCCAGCATGATCTTCTCGCCTTTGGTCGGGTACGGGTTCTTCCTGTGCTCGTTGAGCCAGGCTTTCAGGGTGCTGGTGCTCTCTCGGGTGGCGTTCTTGGGCCTGGCGGGGTCCCCGTACTGAAACTGGCCGTATGGGTAGAAAGCAGGGGACGTGTGGGCCGCGAAGCTGGCAGGATGAACGCCAGGACTGTCCTTCAGCTCATACTGGGATCCCTTAAAAATCAAGGATAAAGTGTAACTGCAGTGGCACTATTAATATGCATAATTAGTTTGAAGTGCTCTGTCGTAAAATACATGATTTAATGTCTTGGAAATGCACCACAAATGCATGCAGGCGATTTAATAAATATGCAATCCCTGCATGGGAAAATAACTTCTTTAAAAAAAATGAAGAAAATATAATCCAAGCGTTACTGTTGCACCTGACTCACATCTTTCCACAAATAAGCTTCTCAACTTGCAACATACATGCCAGACCTGCCGCACCTGCGTCTGCTCTGTAGTTTCTCAAAGAACTTTGTTGTGGCAACTATTTTTCATACATCTCCCGTTCAGCTGGCACTGACACGAGGCCGAGAAAAAAAGTTCACTGTGAAAACAGATTTTGTGTGAAACTACTAAACTTTATCTCTTCACGACGACAAAGGCAGACTGAAGGCCTGGACAAGTTTTATTCTCAGCGCGTCACATACTTTCAATCCCCTAAGTGGTTTCTTGCTTTTCTCGGGAGCTCCGGAGCATGTCGATCAATTGAAGCAAAGCAAATGTTTGCATTTGGAATAACAGGCTCTTTATTTGAAGTTTTATTACGGCAGTTGTGTGTAAGCCAAATACGGATTTTATCAACACATTATCGCGCTGCAAATGACTTATTATACAATAAATGTAACACTTCCAAGGCAGACTTCAAATCCCACGGAACAGTCAGGGATTTTCAAAGCTTTACCTTTACAATTCCACTGCAGTGTTGCAGTTTTAGTTTTGTATCCAAACTAAATATTTCTAATGGTCTGGTGAACTATTTTCTTATCCGAGTAGAACACAGACACTTTTGCTTCTCATGAGATGCTTTCTTTCTTTCTTTCTTTCTTTCTTTCTTTCTTTCTTTCTTTCTTTCTTTCTTTCTTTCTTTCTTTCTTTCTTTCTTTCTTTCTTTCTTTCTTTCTTTCTTTCTTTCTT